>JAESUZ010005544.1:0-1200000 GCA_017311185.1 Proteles cristata cristata
AAAAATATTGTGAATAAAATGGACACATTGTATTATGTACCCAGTTGACCTCTTATTTATAAAAAGACCCTTTTGATTAAATTTAGATTTAATGATACAATGCAAAGAGAAGATAAAATGTGGAGAGAAACAGAGGCCAGGGCATTTGTACACAGTGATGCAAATGGTAAAGAAAGGACAGCTTCTGTAATTGTATATAACTGTCTGGTCAACCCACCCACCCCTCAGGGAATGCTCCCTTGGGTAATGAGAGAAGACAGTGGACTTTGGGGAAACATATCTAAAACTAGTTATAAGAGATGTGGCACTGAAGTTACAAGGGGGAAACAAATAATGATAAGTAATATCTTGAATTTATTTAGTGTTTCTTAATTGTGAGGCAGTTTTTGAATAGCTTCATTTGTATTATCATATTTAATCTTTAAAATCATATGTGTTAGATGCTGTTATGTTTCATTATGCAGATGTTGAGTAATTTGCTCAAGGTCACACAGTTGCTAAGATTCTGAAGCTTAAATTCCAAACCAGAATTTAGAACCTAAGTTCACATAAAGTACACTGTAGGCATCCAGGACCACCCCTGCAAAATTATAAAACAAAACAAAACTCACAAAGATTATATATGGGAAAGGCAATCCATCCTCTCTGATTGTTGTTATTTTGTGTTTGTCCCCAAAGTCTGCTCAGCCACATTCAGGTTTTAGAGTAACATTGTTCCTTCGCTATAAAGGAGTTAACTTGAAAAATGTGTTATTTCCTAAAAGTATATCCTTTTAAAAAATATGATGAGCTTATTAGGTGTTTATTAGGGTCTTGACATTTTTGCTGCATAATTTTTATGGTCACTGCTCAATCATTAAAAAAATGATTGCTTATGTGGGGAATAGATTTTAGTAACTAGACAGTTAAAAAGAAACCATATGTTTCTAATCATTGGCTTGCCATCTTATGTTTCTTCTTGTTTTTTTTTTTAAAGGTGTTTTTTTTTTTTTGAGAGAGAGAGAGAGAGAGAGAGAGAAAGTATAAGGAGGGAGGGGTGAAGAGAAAAAGAGGGAGACACAGAATCCAAAGCAGGCTCCAGGTTCCGAGCTGTCAGCACAGAGCCTGATGCAGGGCTGGAACCCATGGCCTTGACCTCAGGTGAAGTCGGACTCCCAACTGACCGAGCCACCTAGATACCCCACCATAATGTTTCAAAAGGATCTGGACTGAAACTCAAAATTTCAGTCTATAATTTCCAATATCTTGATGATTTGAGAGTGTTTCCCAGTATTTTACAACTTGCATGATAGATATATGGTTTGTTTTTCTGGCTATGTGGAATTTGGATTAGTGGAGATCTTAGTTTATCTTATTTTAATTCTCATTGTGGGATAGTTATCATTGATTTAAGCGTTTGGAGCATTCCTTAATGATTATTTGTTCTCACTGAATGTGGTTAGAAATATGTAATATCTAACAAATGTTGGAAGCAGATATATTTATTTTAAAAGAAATATTGTATTGTATCATTCTGAGCCAAATCACTAGTCTTCAATAGTCTAAAGTAGTAATTATGTTCATAAGCTCATTTTTAATAGTCAACTATTCATTGATCCCTTAAAATGCATAAGGCACACATAGGGATTCTGATGATACCATTATTAAAAATATATGTTCACTCTCCTTGCATATCTAACAGATGATGGAGGAAAACACAGCTATAAACAAATGAGTGCTGTAAGTTCTCAACAGGGCAAGGGGTTGGACTTTCTTACTGGAAGCTATCTCTTGAATGCTCAGACCAACCCTCTGAATTGTGAGTATTTGTCATTATAAATGCAGACATAGCTTCATAATTGTGAATGAAGGTATTTAATTTTGTATGTATGTAGTGAATTGTGGAAGTCCCAATGATGGAGCCCCTTTAAGCAGCTTGTTTCTTCTGATATGGCTTACTGTTCAGAATTTGATTTTCTGGAAATATGAAAATTCTGAAGGGTGAGTCCCTGTACTGATGCTGGGTTACTCTCCTGTCTAACTCCGGATTGAAAATTCTGGAAATCTGAAATCCCTCTACTTCCAATTCATTCAGTCCACTCAAACCAAAATTCATCAATTTCAAAGCATATTTAACTCAGTTTATGGTCTTTGCTGATTGCTATCAGTCTTTTTCTGTTTTCTCTCTTCTACATTTTTATTCTCCCTCTGATTTTGAATACAAATTGGCTTGTCTTGATGCAGAAAGAATAAAATAATCTCCTTTCCTTCACAAATGATGGTCTACAAATGTAGTCATTATAATGGAGCACATTTTCAAATAATTCTGCCAAAAAATTATACACAATACATGCAAAATTGGTCATGGATCATATCTGAAAGGCCCAAAGGATCATTTATTTTCTTCAAGTGAGAAAGAATGTCTTGTATTCCACACAGACTCAGATAATCAAGAACTCACAATATGAACAAACCAGCTGGGCTAATCTGTTTATTACTTTAATAATCATATAACTTTTAACACATGCTAATCCACCCTGATTATTACAAAGATGATCTGCCATCAAGTGCTACAATGTCATTTAAGATAAAGTTTTCAGTAATAAGAATTCAGAAACTCAGGCATCTGGGAAGTCTATAGTCAATCCAATAAAACGTGAGTTGGAGCATGATTTTCCCAAGACGACTGGGCAAAATCAAATAACAGTTTTAGATTTTTAGTATAGAATTATTTCTACTATACCATGATTCTGCCTAAAATCTTTATGTTGGCATTCTGAGTTGAGCTATGGTTAGCAATAATCAATTCTAAACAGTTTTGGAAAGTAGGAAAAATGTCTATGTACTGCCCATTTACCTTTATTTGTACTACCCATTTTTCTCCCTATAATCTAGGTTGTAATAAGTGTCAATTCAGTTTGTATGTGTGTATGCGTGTATATATTTTCAAACAAAATATTGCTCTTACTGTACTTTCTTGGGTGGGAAGAATTTAATATATTGATCTCAGCTGGTTTCCTACATGTTTAAAATTCAGCTGAATTAAATAACTTTTAAAAAAATAAAAATAAGTAAATTTTATAAACATTTTATTTCATTATTAACAATTTTTAAATGTTTATTTTTGAGAGAGAGAGACAGAGTGTGAGCTGGGAAAGACAGAGAGAGTGGGAGACACAGAATCTGAAGCAGACTCCAGGCTCCAGCTGTCAGCACAAAGCCCAGTGTGGGGCTCAAACCTGTGAACCATGAGATCATGACCTGAGCTGAAGTCAGACACTCAACCGACTGAGCCACCCAGGCTCCCCTTATAAACACTTTATTTTTTACTTTTTCCTTATAAACACTTTAAAGGGCACTCATGATATATCTGGTTCTTTCACTGCTTCAGGTGGCTTGTTTTTTAATATTTGGAGCTCATAGTGAAGTAACTCAGAAAAGCAGTTATCTAAACGTCAGGTTATCATTTTATGCTCTATGTACTAAGTATTATATTGTAAATAAGCTATTAGAGATGAGATTGTTTTCATGGTGAATCTCAGAAGGCCAAAAAGCATTCAAGAAGGAAAACAAATGACATATAATGTCAAAAAATGCAGTCCTTGTGAGCGGACTCTTCTTTGTTTAGTAGATCATGTCACAGATACGCCCACTCACATGTACTTCTCAGGTAGAAAACTGGTCTCCTCATTGTAGTTGATGCAAGAAATTTGTGAACAAAGATTCTAAACTCTCACTTTCTAGAAAGTCACCCTGTGTGAGGCCCTGCAGGGCAAACATTGTTGAGTCAACTATGTTATGTCAACATTTATTGTGTTGACATAAAGCTTGTGATCCTCTCAAATTCATTTTGGCCCCTTTGTTTACAGCCTCTGACACCTGAGTTCCATGCCTTCAGAAGGACATATGGGAAATAGAAACAATGTGACAGAGTTTGTCCTCCTGGGGCTCACGCAAGACCCTGAGGGGCAAAAAGTTCTCTTTGTCTCATTCTTACTTATTTATATTGTGACAGTAGTGGGCAACCTGCTTATCATTGTGACCGTCATGGCTAGCCCATTACTGGGTTCTCCCATGTACTTTTTCCTGGCTTATTTATCATTTATAGATGCTTCTTATTCTACTGTCATTGCTCCCAAGATGATTGTAGACTTGCTCTATGAGAAGAAGACTATTTCCTTCCAGGCTTGCATGACTCAAGTCTTTCTAGATCACTTATTTGCTGGTGCTGAAGTCATTCTCCTGGTGGTGATGGCCTATGACCGATATGTAGCCATCTGTAAACCGCTTCATTATCTAATCATCATGAATAGGAGGGTATGTGTTCTTATGCTGCTGGTGGCCTGGACTGGAGGCTTTCTGCACTCATTGGTTCAATTCCTCTTTATTTATCGGCTCCCTTTCTGTGGCCCCAATGTCATTGACAACTTCGTGTGTGATATGTATCCATTATTGAAACTTGCTTGCACGAATATCTCCCTCATTGAAATTTCTATGATAGCTAATGGAGGAGCCATTTGCACTGTCATCTTCTTTGTTCTCCTAGTTTCCTATGCAGTCATATTATGCTCTCTTAAGACTCATGGTTTGGAAGGAAAATGCAAAGCCTTCTACACCTGTGCATCTCACATAACTGTGGTCATTTTATTCTTTGTTCCCTGTATCTTCCTATATGCAAGGGCTAATTCTACCTTTCCTATTGATAAATTCCTGACTGTTGTTTTAACATTCATCACCCCTATGCTGAATCCTTTAATCTATACTCTGAGAAATGCAGAAATAAAAAATGCCATGAGGAAGCTTTGGAGTAAAAATCTGACCTTTGCTGGAGGAAGGTTGTATTGCTCATGAAGAACACGATAATCATTCTTTCACAGAATCAAGGACTCCTTTCACTATCAGTGATTACATTTTAAAAATCATCTTCTTTGGGTTCTTTAGTCTATTTATTCTGAAACAGGTCTATAAATTAATCTTTATCAAAATGGAGTATGTTATATCCTTCAGAGAGCAAGAGAACTGTGTAAATTTAATCCCTGATATATACAATCATACTGTGTTAAGATTCTTTAGTGGGCATAAAATTTTGGTTTTATTTCAAGTTCTTGTTTGTGGGGTATGGCACCTCCATGGTATGCAAAAATATGATCTGGTAGAACTTGTTCCCCTTTAGTCCATGACAGTGAAATTTGAAAAGTAAAAATTCACCTTGTAAAAAAAAAAAGAAGGCTTAACCTACAGCAAAAATAAATATTCTGGTCAAATCAATTAATTTCACAACACATGTTCACAGCTGAGTATAGATCCATAAAAAGTGAACTCTGTTATCTTTATACTGCGGTGGTAACATATGGTTGATTTTGTATATTCTAATTAATTTTTGGACAGAAAAGTTAAATTTTTCAACCCATTCTATACATCTAGATCAAATGGCCTCTTCTGGTAGTTAAAATTTAAGTATAAGTGACTCATATTATGATTGAGCCCCAAGGTCTACTTGCATTAAAATATACTCTCTGGGTACTTTTTTTAAAAATTGCAATAAATGTTAAAGATTTTTGGGACCAGATTGTTTTCATTACATATGAAGGACTTTCTGATTCTCTGCAAGCTTTGTGTTTTGACTTAAATGATAAATCAAAGGTATCTTCTCTGTTTACAATTGCTCTCTGACCATAATACAAAGATCACTGGCTGAAGTTCTGCCATTATGCATTACGTTGTTGAGAAGTCAACTCAAAGCACAGATTGGACACGATGTTGGGTATTTTTTGCCTTCATCCTTCTCTCAGTTTGTAATTTGATCCAGCTAATGTGCTTAGCAATATTAACGCTTCCACTTATTCAATATGCATTGAATAAATGCCTGCCATGAAGTTTCATTTCTTATTCAATGAAGGAAATAAAAACTAATATAGATCTTTTATTCAGAAAAAAATCCAATACAGTGGATTAAATACTTCAAAATTAGCAGAGCTGAAGGAAATGACACCTGGGTCCCGGCATGAACTCAGTTGGGATCAAGGTCTCACCATCTCTAGTGTGATGCAGAGATTAGGAAACTGGACTCAGGATGAAAGATCTGTGCATATACTTCTCAAAGTCTTTCCCTGTCTTGATTTTATAAATACGACTTTAAAAAAATTTTAAAGTTTTGCTTCTTACATTTATATCTTTAACCTATATAGGATATACATTTTCAGGTATGGGGGGAAGTGGAAATATACTTTCATTTTTATGGTAAAAATAAACTTTCCTGACATATTTATTGAACAACCATTGCATTTCCCACTACCCTGCAACACTTCCACTTTCATATATGAAATATCTATATATTATTCTTCTATTTCTTAGCTTTCCAAATTGTTCAATTAGTTGATCCATGATAATAATACAGTACCTAAATTACTGCAGTGTTTCACATAGTATTGAAGTATAAAAGATCACCCCCAAATACCAGCAATCACTTTATCATTTCAGATTGTTTCAGTGGGTCAGAAATTTGATAGGCATTCACAGGGGTACTTCTGGGTCAGAGTAATGAGGTGGCAGGCAGAAATTGGCTGAGCCTGAGGTCATCTGAAAAGTTTCTTCACTCACATGCCTTGTACCTAGGCTTGCAATTCTTGAACAGTGAGGCCTGGAACAATTAGTACTTCTTGAAATCATAAGGATGGGGCCCTAATCTGATTCAACTGGTATCCTTATAAGGAGAGGAAGGGACAGAATTCTCTCTCGTGTGCACAGAAAGCCACATGAGGACACTGTGAGAAGATGGCCCATCTGCAAGCCCAGAAAATTGGCTTCACCTGAAGCCAACTGTGTTGCCAACTTGAGCTTGGACTTCCAGCCTCCAGAACTATCGGAATATCAATGTTTAATCCCCCCAGTCTGCAGTATTTTGCTATGACAGCCTAAGCAGACTAATATGATGAGGGTGATGATGATGATGATGATGATAAGTAATCTAGATTTGGTGAATAAAGGCCTGAATTGAATCACAATAATTCAGTTCAGGAAGATAATAGTTCCTCATCCAATCACAAGATGTGAATAATTTCCAAAGCCAGAACTTCTTGAATGAAAGAACTATCACATATCCTTGAATAAATACTCTGTGATATCACCAAAAATAGGGGTGTATATCTTCATCCTAACCCTTCTCTAAGGTGTCTGACACCATTTGCCAAGGTAACTCTGCTCTGGAAAAAGAGAAATACTCAAACATTTCTGGAGATGCTGTAAATATGTTCCAAACTAATGCTCATTCCTGGGTGGCAGAATGCCACTGTGGTCTAGTGGTCAGAAAGCAGACCAAGGGTGAAAGAATACTGGCCCAAAGTGATCACAGTGGGCCAGTTCTGCATAGATAGTTAGACTACTTATATTCAACAGTAATACATTTCTATTTTGGGTCCCTGATCACTGGTGTTTAGTTTCATGGAATGAAGGACTTAGTTGAAGTATTTAGAACTAATCTTTCTTTTCAAAACAGTAAGTAAAAAAGCATTACCATATCCTTGGGCTACCAGAGATTTGATGTATTAAGGGAGTGAGTCTTACTATATTCTCACTTAATTTACTCGTTTGGCTTGGGAATTAAATGGAGAGACAGGCAAACTCTGTGTGGAACATGGAATCTTAAAATAAATCTTAAATAAATTAGGCAAGCAAAACAATGTCTTTTATTTGAATTATCCTGTAGCAAGTGAGAATATCAACTATTCCATGAAGGAAAAAGATAAGTAGATTGGGATATAAGAAACCTAAATTAGGGGTGCCTGGGTGGCTCAGTTGGTTAGATAGCCAACTTCAGATCAGGTCATGATCTCACAGCTTGTGGGTTTGAGCCCCACATCGGGCTCTGTGCTGAAACCTTGGAGCCTGGAGCTTGCTTCAGATTCTGTGCCTCCTTCCCTCTCTGTACCTTCCCCGCTCACATTCTATCTCTGTCTCTCAAAACACTAAAAAAAATTTTTTAAAAAAGAAAAGAAGCCTAAATTTGTATCCTTAATTTGTCACCATCAGACTTAAATTTTCATCCTTGTTACCATCTGAATGTGTAATTTTGGGAAATTTTCTTTCCTTTCCTGAGTCTCAGTTTCTTCATATGAAAAATAAAAAGAATGAATTAGATACTCTTCAATAATTCATTCAATTCCCAATGCCAATGATTATTGATTAACCAAATTCTGGCTTCCATGTATTTGAATTTTCAGGAAACTCTCATAGTATAATATGAAATCCAAGATTAGTATTCATCTTACAGTCAAAAGTGGTACAACACTTTCTAGGGACTTTTGATTTTTTTTAAAATCTCTATCTCTTTGAGAGAGATAGAGGCAGCATGAGTAGGGGAGGGTCAGAGAGAGAGGAGACACAGAATCCTAAGCAGGCTCCAGGCTCTGAGCTAGTGAGCTAGCTGTCAGCACAGAGCCCGATGTGGGGCTCAAACCCACAAACCCACAAACCCACAAACCGTGAGATCATGACCTGAGCCGAAGTCCAATGCTTAACTGACTGAGCCACCCAGACACCTCTAGGGACTTTTGAAGTTAGAGAGCTCTTAAATTAGGCAGATAACACTGTGGAACTGAAACAGCAGAAACTGACTTTTGGTTCTACTACTTACTAGTTACACTATCTTGGAAAGGTGAAAGAAATTATTCTAAGTCTTAGTCCTTAGTCTTTCCATCTATATGTTGGGAATAATGTACTCATCTTCTAGGGTTATTTTGAAATTGAATATGAGAGAGGATTGTAAATAGTAAATGCTTGATGTATGATACCACCTTTTAATAGCAAATTTAAAGCAAATTAGAAATGGACAGGGACAGCGATATGTTATTAACTGACCTGACAAAATATATAAGTAATAGTAATTCTAAATTCTCTAAAGAGAGGTAGATGGAAAATTCTCAGCGGAAGAAGTTGACATATTCCAAATTCCCAAAGTTTTTTTGAATTTATTTGTTAATGTCTCCACAACTTAGGGTGAGAAACAGTCTCTTCTTAAAGCATTTGTTGAAAGATGAATGTTAAAGAAGACTCATGCTAACTATCTTGGTAAGATTTTACATGGGAGTTAATGTGAGACCAAGGTCAAGATCAAGACTTGAGGCCAGATGAACTTGAATTATATCTTTAGGTCTGTTCCTCACTAACTATATATCCTGGGGCACAAGGCTTACCCTCTCCATGTCTGAATTTTCCTATCTGTAAAATGGAAGGAAGAATCTTTTGACCACATATAGCTCTTTCTAAAAACATATTAACTGAGGTATTTGCATTTTTTGCATGATATATGGCATGTATGAAATAGTCAATACTAATTTTTGATTGTTACTTATAGTAATAATGGTTAACCTTCACACAGAACTTTATAATTACCAAATAATTCATTCTCTTAAGAAGAAAGCAAGCTTAATTTTCTTAGTCCTTATCATCTCAGAACTTTAATATTTCTGACACCACAAAAATAAAAATGGAGATGAAAAAGAGCTATTGAAACATTCAAAATGGTATTTTATTTTAAAAGTTTTTTCTAAAAGTAGAATAACATAATCATGATAGAAAAATATAAAATACAGGTAGGTGAAAAAAATGTTAGTTTCAGCTTTACCAAAAAACCTATAAAATAATACTGTTTTTGCTTTATTTACTTTCTGAATTTTTTGGTGCATAATTTTACATAATTATCTGTATACTTTTCCAACAAAAGTACAACATACAATATATAACAATATAGTAACTGAAACTATTTCTATGAATTAAAAGATTTTGAAGAAATGTTTCTTTAATTCCTGAAAGCAAAAAGGGGTGCTGTATTTAAATGTACTGAAATGATTTTTATCTTTTATTAATTGATGGTGAAGCAGACCTTTCCTTTCTTGACTCGTATGCAGTTCTGCTCTTAATGAGGGAGAACACTGCTGGGAGAGGCAATCTTAGTTGTTTCCTCTGTGTTATTGTATAGGAAAGGCTAGTGAAAATATCATGGTTATGAGTTGAAGATGTGGCTTCTGGTATCACATATGAAAGCAATGAAAGCAAAGGATTTCTCTCTGAGAGTTGAGATGATCTTATTTGATAAAATGTAGGAGATAACTGGAACTTCATTGCTTCCAAATTTTTAATCTCTCTTTTTTTGAAATGTTTATTTATTTTTTGGGGGGGATAGTAGAGAGAGAGGGAGAGTGAGAATCCTGAGCAGACTTTGCACTGTCTGTGCAGAGCCCCATGTGGGACTCAAACCCACAAACTGTGAGATCATGACCTGAGCTGAAATCAAGAGTCAGATGCTTAGTTGACTGAGCCACCCAGGAGCCCCTTTAATCTCTTTATGCAAGAAATAGCAGTCTCTTTCTTTCCTGAAGTGATGGGAAACTGAGGTGGTTCTTTTAAGATGAAGCATTTAGAATTCTATATCCTACTTTAAGTATTCACTTAATCTTCAGTGCAAAATGGTGAAGTGCCTCAGTGTACTAGTCCCAGCATGTGATCCAATGCTCCGTCTCCCTGGGCATTCACATTTGGTTATATGGCCTCTCTACATACTTTGAAATGCACGTCTCTGACACTTTTAGCATTTTCCCTCTTTTTCATTAGCATATTGGTTGTCCATATCATAGAAGATGCGCTCTTTCAGAGCAGGATCCTGTCTGCATCTCTCTTTGTAGATCCCCTTCCAGCCACTTACACATATTAGGGACTTGATATACTGTTACTGAATTAACATGTGAATCAATGAAAGTTTGGACAGTACACAAATCAATGGATGAATGAATGAATGATGGGTTCTGAGAAATAAGGGAATGGTTTTTATAAAACCAAAAAATATATCTTATTCTATAGCTTCTCTATTAATTCTCTACAATCTTAAGATGATATAATTTCAAAGGTAAGCCAAAGAGCCAAACAACCATGTTTGCAGTAGATAAAACATTGGATTTCTTGACAACTGGATTCTTTGACTCATGCAGACTTAAACAGAAAAAAATTGCTTCCCTATCTCATCTATCGTCAGAACACCTGTTAATAGACCTTTGTTTTTTAATCTGGTGGCTGAAAAAAAGGAAGCTGTTTGGAATCCTACAGTACAGGCATCCTAGTTTTCATATTATCACCTGCAGCAATCGTTCACATTTCCAGGCCTTCTTGGTTGCTATGCCTCTACTAGATTATTCTCACTAATCTTTTTTCAGAAGACATTGAAGCAGTACTTTCTGGGGTTTTAAAAGGAGAATTATTATTTGCTTGAGTATACACCATTTCAGGTTAAAAGATAACCCTAGGGAAACTAAATCTAGAGATGTGAAGAAGGGATGGAGAGCAGTGGATAGGTAGAGATCTTTTTTGTTGTTGTTGGGGAGGGGTAATGAGCAAAAAAAGTAGGAAAAAAGAATTTGAAGGGAAGAGTGTCAGTGAATGACAACACTTGCAAGTAATCTCTTTCTTTATGTTGAAATGTTATATTTGACATTCATTTTAAAACTGTAATCATGTGTAACAAACACTGTCTTTATCTATTGAAGGCCAAGATTAACTAATAAATCTAATGTGGGGTGTATGTGAAACAGCTTACATGAAGTCACTTTGGAAAGAAGAGAAAAGGATTCATGCTAGGGGGTTAAAAACCATGCTGATAAATGATTAACAAACATTCTTATTCTTTTTGAATAATTTCATTGCTTTAGGTTGTATAGAACGGCCTCATAGAAATAACACTATAATATTAATGGTCATAGTCCAATGTCATCATTTGTATCTCCTTTATGCCAATTACTGGGCTAGTAACTGTTCTGCTCTCACAGATATCCTTTGAGCCGACAAGAATGTTCATTTTACAGTAAATAGTGAAGAGTGTGAGAGGTTAAATGCATTTTATGGAATTACCTCTGCTTGTTTATTTCAGTGTTACAACCCACTGACTTACACTGAACAGCTTCCTTACCCTTTCTACATCTTAAATATTTCATCTGTTAAATGAGGATGATAGCAGTGTCTGACTTCAGTGCTGATATAAATATCAAATATGCCTGGCACTTGATAAACAGTCAAGCAAATGTTGGCTGTGTTGGTGGTGACTTATAGATATGAAATTGTTTTAGTAATCAACACTATCTTTAGAT
Organism: Proteles cristata cristata; assembly: GCA_017311185.1. Taxonomy (NCBI): domain Eukaryota; kingdom Metazoa; phylum Chordata; class Mammalia; order Carnivora; family Hyaenidae; genus Proteles; species Proteles cristata. The sequence continues at coordinate 12,111 of JAESUZ010005544.1, forward strand.
GATGTTGTCCCAAAAATTTTGGAGTAGTTTTTACTCTTTTCTCTCTTTACATCTGTGTTAAGTCCATCCACAAATTCTATTGTATCTGCCTTTATAATATATCCACCTCTACTACTACCATACTGGTCCAAACTCAATGCTTTTCAGCTGGATGGTTGTAATAACCTACTAACTAGTTTGCTTCTACTTTTATTCCTTTATGACCTATTCTCCAGATCTGAGTCAGAATAATCTATTACAATAACCTGCAAGGCCCTACAAGATCTGTCATCAAGCAATCTTTATTCATTCCTATCCTGTTACACTGCCTCCTTTGATCAATAGTATCAACCATCCTCTCTCCTCAGGGACTTTTCACTTGCTAGTTTCCCTATCTGGAAATGGTTTCCCTTGGATATCTTTGTGGGCCATTCCCCATTTGTTCAAGTTTGGTCTATGCAATCTCTTCTGAAAGAAGCCTTCTCTGATTACCTTGGAGAAAATAATCATATCCAGGGACCATGTATCATATACCCTGCTTTATTTTTCTCATAACAAGTATTATAATTTGACATAATGTATAATTCCTTTTTTATTTGCTATTTTCTGTCTCTACTTACTAGAATATAAGCTTCATGAAAGTAGAAACTTTATCTTTTACTGTTAAAGCTCCAAGACTTCCAAGACTTTAGTATGAACTTATATGTCAATGATTCAAGAGACCATAAAATTATATTTCATTGTGTAATTCTCCCCCCCCATCCCCAAACACACACACATACACATACCAGGGCTAAATTGATGTAATTTGTTCAGCAGCTTGGTTTCATTGTGGTTGATAAGGATGCTTCCATTAATGAAGTCTGGATGGGACCGGAATTAGGAGGTTAATAAAAAATAGTTTAATAACATATTTTGATTCATGTGTCTTCAAAGCAAGTTTTTTTTTCCTTTTTTTTTTTTTTTTTTAGAGAGAGAGCGTGAACAGGGAGTGTCAGAGAGAGAGAGAGAGAGGAGACACAGACTCTGAAACAGGCTCCAGGCTCTGAGCCGGCAGTCAGCACAGAGCCCGACGCGGGGCTTGAACCCACAAACCGAGAGATCATGACCTAAGTGAAAGTCGGACGCCCAACCGACTAAGTCACCCGGGCGCCCCCAAAGCAAGTTTTAAAAAAGACTTTTTACAAATTGATTAAGTAGAAACAAATCCTCAAACAAAATAAAACAGAAAAACCCATGATGAAATAACACAGAGGTTAAGAATATCTGGATTTTTATGAGCCTTTTAGCTTATCTCTCCTAAATATAATGGTCTCTATTCTCAGATCAAAAAGCAAAGTAAATTTTTAGAAAGTGAAACCATGACTTTTACACAAAAGGAACATATGAAAAAGATTGTATTTAATCATTAATTAATGAGGGAACTGGTAAGATTATAATCAGCCTAAAGAAGAATTGAAAATATTACCGTAGGGCACCTGGGGAGCTCAGTCGGTTAAGCATCCGACTTTAGCTCAGGTCATGATCTCACAGTTTGTGAGTTTGAACCCCACATCAGGCTCTGACAGTGTGGAGCCTGGAGCCTGCTTTGGATTCTGTGCCTCCCCCTCTCTCTGCCCCTCCCCTGCTCCTGCTTTCTCTCTATATATATCTGTATCAAAAATAAATAAACATTAAAAATTAAAAAAAGAAAATAAAATATTACCCTAACATTATTCAATCAGGGATTCATCTACAAATTCATCTACAAATAAATGCAGAACTGGCTTTATTTATAATGAATGGCCAGGGAAATCAACCTCTCACCAAACAATATTTGCATTTCTATGGGCCAAAGTTATTAGCATTATTATGAGTTTTATAAGTTTAAAAAATTGTAAGGTAGCTCAAGGCGGTAAGAGGCATAAATCCCATACTGAATTATATAATCCCAAAGAGTGCCACAGATAACACAGACTTCTACCAGAGATGTCCAGTAATCTTTATGGTACATTTCTGCCTTACACAATGTTTTGTTTTCTGACAAAAGTTAACTTCATTTAGCAGCTATACACCAAAAGAAATACAGGAGTGCTTTATAAGTAAAGTAAATAAATTCATAAAATAAATAAAATTATAAGTAAGTGTATAAAATAAATTTATGTGAAGGGAAAATGATTTTCTCATTTATTTTTATTTATTTATTTATTTATTTTTACAAAGGAAAGAACACAAATTTTCTCCATCTGTTGGAGTCCTGAGACAGCATACTTAAAATGAGAAATTTAAAAGAGTTTAATTATGTTTACTTATCAAGGTATAGGTAGGGCTAAGGGACAACAATTAAGGATGATAAAGCAGTTACCACAGTTAGACCTGAGAGACCAAGGTGGGAGAGTGATCACAGGAACCTGGAGGGTCCATCCCAAAGAGTTCTGCCATAGTGAGTCACCCAGTGGTTGACAGACCACTGTCAATTGGACAATACATACTCTGACATTCTTTTCTTCTCATCTGATTTCTTACATTCCGCTGGGACCATCTATTGGTCAGAAGGTAAAAGAACTGGCTGAAACAGACCAGGGTAAGCAGCTGCCCAGGGTGGACACATGGAGAGTGGATCTGAAGGGATGGAAAGACAGTATCTAGTTACCGGTCCAGCCATGTACTGCATGATTTTCTTTTCCTTAGTAAGAGAGTAAACACTTTCATTTTTGGAGTTAACTGGAAAAAAAAACCACAGGAGAAATTAGTAAAGAGTCTTCCAATTTATGTATTCATTTCATATTTATTGACACCACAATGAGTCAGACACTGAGCCAATTGCTGGGAATAAAGAGGTGAACAAGAAGAGATAGGTCTACTTCTCTTCCACTTATGGAAAGGGTTTTTAAATGGAAAAGAAGGAGAAGTAGACTTAATCTTGCATCAACCATGTGTGGGACCAAACCAACAGTTGTGCAGCTTTTTAAAAATCTTTAATGAAGAGTTTTTAACATTTCTTACTGTCTGAGAGGCAATCAGGTCTATTATATGGTGAGCTTCCTGTGCCTGGATATCCTCTAGTAAAGACCCAGTGACCATTTTTCAGGTGTGCAATAAGGATTTTTCCATCCTTGTAAGAAGCTGAATTTGCCTCAAAAATTTGTTCTTTTTATAAAGTGGAAAAAACAGGTTTCTTCTCTTTGGCACACCATGAAAAGATAGCTTTTGCTATTAAAATGCTTTGGACTCATCTAAAAACTCAAAATATAGAGTTCTCATCACCTTGCTTTGAAAATACTGTCTTTACAGGTGAATTCTCCACTCCTGTATTCATCATCATCATTGAAATAAAAGAAGACAGGATGAATGTGACCGAATTCATTCTAATGGGACTTACCCAGAATCCTCAGATGCAGAGAATTCTATTTTTGGTGTTACTTATCATCTACATTGTCACTGTCACAGGCAACCTGCTCATTATGGTCACTATAATCTGCAGCCCGACTTTGGACTCCCCAATGTATTTCTTCCTGGCATTCTTATCTTTGATAGATGCATGCTATTCCTCCTCCATAGTCCCTAAAATGTTAGCTGATCTGCTCTCTGATTCAAAATCCGTTTCCTTCAGTGGCTGCATGACACAGCTCTTTGTAGAACATTTCTTAGGAGCTTCAGAGATTGTCCTCCTTGTGGTCATGGCCTACGACCGCTATGTGGCCATCTGTAGACCTTTGCACTATGTGACCATCATGAACCACCACACACGTTGCCTCTTTGTAGGGGTGTGTTGGGCAGTAGGTTTTCTCCACTCCATTGGACAGATTCTAGTTACTTTCTGGCTCCCATTCTGTGGTCCCAACACCATTGATCACTTCATGTGTGACATTTTCCCCCTGTTACAACTTGCCTGTACTGACACTTTCCTTGTTGGCCTCTTGGTTGTTGCCAACGGTGGATTGATTTCTGTGATCACTTTTGCGATGCTATTGGTATCCTACGTGGTCATCCTGTGCTCCCTGAAGACCCACAACGCTGCAGGGAGGAAAAAGGCCCTCTCTACCTGTGGCTCCCACATCACAGTTGTTTTGTTCTTCGTGCCCTGTATTTTTATATATCTGCGACCAGTAGCTACTTTTCCCATGGATAAAGTCGTAACAATATTCTTTACTCTTATTACTCCCATGTTAAATCCTGTCATCTACACAGTAAGGAATACAGAGGTAAAAAATGCCATCAGAATGTTATTAAACAGGAATGCAATTTCAGATAATAAATGACCCACTACAAAGATTTTATTTCTATCATGATCTTTCAAATGTTTACATTTATTATTTTTATTTAAAAAAATTTTTAAAGTTTAGTCATTTTCAAAAGACAGAGAGAACAGAGATTGAGCCAGGGAGGGACAGAGAGAGAGAGAGGAAGACAGTATCCAATGCAGGCTCCAGGCTCTGAGCTGTCAGCACAGAGCCTGACTTGGAGCTCAAACTCACTGACCATGAGATTATGACCTGAGCTGAAGTCAGACACTCAACCGACCAAGCCACCCAGGAGCCCCTATTTTATTACTTTTAAGACTTTATATCTCTAGTGGCACAACACCTCTGCAAACTAGGTATTATTAAGATTATTCATAGTTTATGGATGAAGGAAAATGAAGTTCAAAAACATTAAATAACCAGCCCAATGTCAGACAGAGCTAGTATGCAGCTCTGTATTTTTCTAAATCCAAATTTGGTGGTCTTTCAACCATTTTAAATAAGTATCAGAAAAAAGGCAGCATTTCATCAGAACTTTTCTTGTTTTGTAACAGACTTAAAAATGTTCCTTTCTAATTACAGAGTTGTGTAATGTCTTGTGTATATAAGTAGTTGGTACTTAGAAAGCTGAATTGCCTACTGGCATAGGACAGTGTGGACTATAATTTAGGAAGAAGGTATTTGCCAATACCCTCTTGGCACACAGTTGGTATACCTAATGTTTAAAATCATATCTTATTTCTTCTGTTGGGTAAAAGTTGTCAAGGATTGTAGAAATTAATTGTATTTAAACCAATGTGGAATATTTATTTATGTATTTATGTATTTATTTTTTCATTGCCCTGCTCAAAAGCCTTTAATAACTCACCACTGTATATTGTTTGAAATTCATACTTTTTATAATAACTTACAAAGTCTTCAACAATTTAATCCCAACTTCCTATTCTAGTTTCTTCTGATATTTTATTCCCTAGTTAAATTAGGGGCTATATATACACATGCATCCTAGTTACATTAGACTATTTACTCTTCTAAAAATATGCTACGCATTTTCATTCTTCTGTGTTGTTGATTACATTCTTCCTTCTGCCTGTATTGCCTATCCCCTTCCATGTGTGGTAAACTTTTTTTTTTTTTTAAATATTTTTATTTATTTCTAGGAGAGAGAGAGAGAGAGAGAGAGAGAGAGACAGCGTGAGTGAGAGAGGGTCAGAGAGAGAGGGAGACACAGACTCCGAAATAGGCTCCAGGCTCTGAGCTGGCAGTCAGCACACAGCCTGACGCAGGGCTCGAACCCACGAACCGCGAGATCATGACCTAAGCGAAAGTCGGACGCTTAACCGACTAAGCCACCCAGGCGCCCCCATGTGTGGTAAACTTATAGGCATCATTCAAATCCCAGATAAAAATGTCAGTTTCCTGATGAATCCTTTACCAACAGAAGAGTACTATAAACTACTGATTATAATGGTAACCTGAATCATCAAGAAACAATATATATATTTGGAATATTCAGTTTAGTAACGTAGTATAACATTAATCTAATTTCTTTACTGGGAAATTTATCTCCCTAAAATGACCAAGTTAACTAATTTCACATTTCAATCAGTAAATTTCAGCTACCTGGAAATTAATTTGTATGTAACACCCATTATATAATTATTGAAAATAAATGCAACATTTCTTTTCTTTTTTTTTTTTTTTTGATCATTTACTATGTGCCAGCCATTGTTCTAAGTGTTTTTTTGTTTTGTTTTTTTTTACAAATAGTTTATTGTCAAATTAGTTTCCAGTGGCATAGGAGCACATGGACCCCAATGTTCATAGCAGCACTCTCAACAATAGCCAAAACATGGAAGGAGCCTAAGTGTCCATCAACGGACGAATGGGCCAATGTGGAATTTTTAAAGTGTATTCCCATGGTCACAATTTATAAAATTGAATTCTCATGTTGTTTCTTTACAGGAAAAACAAGTAGAAAATCAGAAAAGTTAAATAACTAGATCATATAACATGTAAGTCAGCCTTGAGTGCAAATATTCCTACTCTGTATCCTGTGATCTTTTCATTATACAAGGTTCTGGGTATGGTATTTGATTACAGTTTGGTTTATAAAAATATGTTTAGTTTATATGCCATAGAAAGTGTCACTTTGAGTGATAATTATTAGTAAAATCAAATGTAATTGTTTCCCAGAAACACACAGTAAAATATATTTGTAAAATCATTTCCCTAAGCTGACTTTGCATTTAGTTCCTTGAATCTGGAATCCTCTTTGGAAACTGCTGTAGGAGATCATTTATAAGAGATATGAAAAAAATAGGAACCATTACTCTACAGTTGCCAAAGAAAGTACTGCTCAGCTAAACAACTGAAGTTACATGACTTTCTTGTGAATTAATTTTGGCTTTTTTCAAAAATAAAGTCTGTTATAAAAAGTGAAATCTATTACCAAAGTACAGATGTGTATTATATCACAGATGTACTTATACCTTCCTCTTTTGACAGAAAGATCCATCCTCCCATGAGTGCCATATGTTTTATTGAAAACAATCAATGGATTCCATGGTGTAACAATATCTAACAAGCATATTATGGTTATGAAAATATAGAGTAAAAAAACATCAGCTTTAGGAACAGGAGACATGGGTCTTAGTTCTTACTGTGCCATTAACTCATTCCATGATCTGAATCAGCTCTCTGTATTTCTACCAGTAGTTTACCTAGGCAATTTAGAAGGTGTTTCCAAGTTCTGTGATTCTGCCCATTCCCATATTTTTATTACTATAAATAATGTTATTGTCACTTCTACTTTAATTAAAAGTAAAATTGGAAGAGTTATGAGACGACAGCTCCTCTCCCCCAACTTTTGCGTTTCTGGCAAACAACTTAGAAAATGTCCTTAAAGGATGAAAGGGTCTGTGAATTGGTAAGACCATACGAGTTCCGCTACTTTGAGAACACGTTCCTCTCCCCATTGAAATGCATGAAGCTACATGAAATGCATGAAGAACACTTTGGCAGGTACCGGAATTTTGTGAAATAGTCCCTGAACCCATTAAAGATCAGACCATACCTCAACTAGTTTCTGATCAACTGTGATATGATCCATATTTAATTTCTTCTGCTTTCATTCTGGTTTTCCCTTCTGGTTTGGAACTCAGTGTTGCTATCTCTCTCAGGTTTCCAATGACTCTGCCTTTAGATTTGCATTCTGGAAACAGGCTTTCCTGGTATAGCTCCAGGAACGTCTCTTTTGAAAAATTACTTTCATGGAAAACCCTCAATGATTTAGATTTAACTTTGTTCTTTTTCCATCTCATGCTATTCTAGGCTTTGGGAAGCTAGACTAGAGAGTATAGGGGTTCTAAGGCAATCTCTCTATGGACCACTGTAGCTAAGTAGAGGCCAGATGACCGCTTAATGGGCATTGTGAATGCCATGCAATCTTTAATGACATTGGGCACAATGGCCTTGTACGTACATGCTAATACTCTGATCTGACTCTGGTTTTCATTCCAGAGTTGAAATACAAATTTAAGACATTTTCACAGATGACACTTCAGCAAAATACATATTCCTTATTTTCCTCTTTAGGTTCACATCCTCACTCAAACTGTCTTTAGGATCTACCATCACAAATATTATCATGGCACTATAATACTCAAGTGTCTAATCAAAGTAGCTTTAGTCATGTGTTCTTGGGTATCTTAAACTGTTTTCCCCCATGACACATGTTGCTCTTAAGGACCCAATCCAGAGTTATGTACAGAGATTTTCCTTTTATTAAAGAAAGCATATCTGAACATGGATGAGTATGCTTCTATATAGGAATATTTCTGAATTTAATTAAATAAAAATCATTTCAAAAATTGATTATTTATTTCTTTTAGTAGGTAACTGTAATGTGTCTCACAGTTGGTGACAGCATAAAGGTGTCACGACACTTTAGTGGTAAAACAATAATTTAGGAACAAGGATCCTGACCCAGGATTTAGAGGCTTGTCTTCTTTCATCTTGGCAAATAGCATTCTTATTTCCTATCTTATAAATATAGATGCCTATTTATTTTCTATTTCATAAGGATACTATGTGATTAAATTTATATGACTGAAACAAATGCATTTTACCATCTTTGAATATAACTCAAGAATGGAATTATGTTCATTATGATCATGTTAGTCAAATTTCAGAATAGGCGTAAGAAATAACCACTTTGAAGAAGTATGGAAGCGGTAGCTAGTAGGAAGTTCCAATATTATAATAGGGTTCATACCATCACATTATATACATTTGAAAACAATATTTAAAAATTATCACAATGAATGGGAGACCAACCAGAACACAAATATTATGATGAAAGTTTAAAAAAATCAGTTATTCATTTAAATGTTTAATTTATACAACACCAAATATTCAGACTCTGTATTAAGCTCATTTTTATCAAGTATACAAATTTATAAGTGGTTTACTTAGTTTTCTTCTCTTGTCATCGTGTTTTGTCTTCACACAGACTAAAGGAAGAAATTAAAAATGAAAGATGAATGCTGTAAAACTCCTCTGATGTTCCGTTAAGTTACATGCAATAATTGGGTTGTTGGCAAGATCTACTAATGATGGTGATGTATCCCTGAGGTCCAATTAGCCAAGGCTAATAAACGTCACAGAATGTGACTATAGACAGGGTGCATACTTGTGCTTATGAGGCCCAAAAGAAAGGTGCCATTTATAATTCAACAAAGACACTTGATGTAGCTGGGCTAGTTTGTATTTTCAATCTTACAACTTTACTTATTTCTTGGTTAACTATCAGCTGCCTGAGACCCGAGCCATGGAGCTATGTCAGACAAGTTCGTAGGTGAGATGTTTCTCCCTCCTCCTCCCAAAATCATATAATTATAGAATCTTAGGTTTAAATGGATCTTATAGATCATGTAATCACCTCTTACCCCCTCCCCTGGCTAATCTGACATTTAAGTCTCTTCTTCAGCAAGACAAACATCACAAAATATGGAATCAACTCCAATACTACCAATTTAGAAGTAAAAATATTTTGAGATCTTTTTTCCTTATTTTATTTTATTTTTTTTTTAAATTTTTAATGTTTTCTTTATTTCTAGGAGATAGAGAGAGAGACAGCGTGAGCAGGGGAGGGTCAGAGAGAGAGGGAGTCACAGACTGAAACAGGCTCCAGGCTCCGAGCTGGCAGTCAGCACAGAGCCCGACGCCGGGCGCGAACCCACGAACCGCGAGTTCATGACCTAAGCGAAAGTCGGACGCTTAACCGACTAAGCCACCCAGGCGCCCCTCTTTTTTCCTTATTGACACATATTATATTTAAATTAGCTAGAATCATGTTATATATTCAAATTTGCATCTGGAATTTCCCCAATTATTATTACAACATTAGAATTTTCCTTTGATATTGTGCAAATTTTAAAAAATGTCTCTGTTAAAAATGACACATTCTTCAAAGAGATGCAGTATATTTTGCTTATCCATTTCTCTAGTGTTGGACATTGTATGCAGTTTCTAATTTTCCACAGCTCTTAATGATTGTGTTGAACATATTTATACATAATGGCTTTTCTCTTTTAATAATATTGTTCTTTAGGTTTTATTCCTAGAAGGAATATTGTAGAGTCAAAGAATATAGCCCAAATAATTTCTATTTCTTCATAGGTCTTCTAACTCACTTATTAATTACATCTTCCTACTTTATGTACACTGTTGTCTCTTCTAATCTGCTGGGGAAGGACACCTCAGAATAAGGGACTGCAGTGAGGTTGCTACACTTGGTTTTCACATATGAGTAAAACTTTCATCTTGGATAATTAAAAATTTAAAGTCTTTATCCATTTTCCTTTGGAAGGAAAAGAAATAGTTTCTTGCAGAATAGACTCTGTTATATTTATTTATTTATTAAAAAATTTTTTTTTCTAATGTTTTATTTATTTCCAAGAGACAGAGAGAGAGACAGCATGAACAGGGGAGGGTCAGAGAGAGAGGGAGATACAGAATCCAAAACAGACTCCAGGTTCTGAGCTGGCTGTCAGCACAGAGCCTGACGCGGGGCTCGAAGCCACAAACTGTGAGATCATGATCTGAGCTGAAGTCAGACTATTAACCGACTGAGCCACCCAAGCTCTCCAGATTTTGTTATATTTATGTTTTCTGCCTTGTTTCCTTTGGGAGATTTATGTCCCCCAATTTCCTCATTCCATTAATAATGCAAGATTCTGCAACCAGGAATGATGGGTGACAGATGCTATGAAGGATGGGAAGAGGGCACCAGAATGCAGGTAGGAGGAACACAAAGGAGTGGGGGTGGGTGAATGAATGAATGAGCTGCTGCTGCTTGGTAAGAAAGTGTTGGGGGAGGGGTTACTAAAAGCATTTAAACAGGGACACTTTTTATGATTTTATGTTGACAAATATACATTTATATACACAGGAAGTGTTCAATAAGTATTTGTTGAATGAGTGAATGTATAATACACACTTACCATAATAGATTTTATATATTTGTGTGTACATGTTTATATATATAAGTATATAAGGTTATCTATCTTATCTAACAGACTTTCTGTTCTCCACATTAAATTTTTATTTTTAAAAACTTTAATCTTTTATTATTTTTTAGAAGTGTTTATTTATTGGGGTGCTGGGTGACTCAGGCAGTTAAGTGTTGGACTTCAGCTCAGGTCATGATGTCAGGTTCGTCTATTCCAGCACTGTGTCAGACTCTGAAATGACAGCTCAGTGCTTGGAGCCTGTTTCAAATTCTGTGTCTCTCTCCCTGTCTCTGCCCTTTTCCCACTTGTACTTGCTCTCTCTATCACTCTCAAACATAAAATAAACATAAAAAATATTTATTTTGAGAGAGTGCACGTGAGAATGGGGAAGAGGCAGAGGAAGCAGGAGAGAGAGAATCCCAGGTAGGCTCCACGCTGAGGGCAGAACCTGGCATGGAGCCGGATCCCATGGCCCTGAGATCCTGACCTGAGCTGAAATAAAGTCAGATACTTAACTGACTTACAGTTGTAAATCAACTTGGTTGTTACAGTTGTAGCTCAGTTGTAACTGAGTTACAATTTGTAAGCTCACAGACATAGAGGAGGGCTCAGAAGTATGAGTCACTGAAATGATTAGGTGAAGTCACTTAGGGTTGGAACCAGGAAAATTCCACTCATGTTTATAGCCTAGTGTTTTCTTAGTAAATTACACATCCCGTGTTGCCCTTTGGGTGTTTATAGGTAAATTACACATTGCATGTTGCCCTTTGGGTATTTACAGGCAGGTAAGAGGTGTATGAAGAGACAGAGAGCTTGTGGAGGAAGTAAGAAGGAATCAAAACAAACTCTGAGGCAAGGCGTGCCCAGAACATGCTCCACAGTTACAGCGACTGTTTTTGTACCATGAACTTCAGACTACAATCTTTTCATGGATTAATAGATATCTTTTTATCCCTTTGTAGGGAATTCAGGCCCCAGGAAGGTGTTACTACTTGAATGGATAACCTCCCACCTCCCAACAATGTGACTGAATTTATTCTCTTGGGACTTACGCAGAATCCACACTTGCAGAAGATACTTTTTGTGGTCTTTCTGTTCATTTTTCTATTTACTGTGCTGGCCAATCTGCTCATTGTCATTACCATCTCCCTCAGCCCCATGCTTTCAGTTCCCATGTATTTCTTTCTTACTTACTTGTCTTTTATAGATGCCTCCTACACCTCTGTGACCACCCCCAAAATGATCATCGACCTGCTGTATCAGAGAACCATCTCGTTGGGTGGCTGCCTGACTCAGCTCTTTGTGGAGCACTTCCTGGGAGGATCAGAGATCATCCTCCTTATTGTCATGGCCTATGATCGCTATGTGGCCATCTGCAAGCCCCTGCACTACACAAGCATCATGCGACAGGGGCTCTGCCGCCTCTTGGTGATGGTGGCCTGGATAGGGGGGATCCTGCATGCCGCTGTGCAGACCCTTTTCATGGTCAGCTTGCCTTTCTGCGGTCCCAATGTCATTGACCACTTCATGTGCGATCTCTTCCCTCTGCTGAAACTTGCCTGCAGTGACACCTACAGGTTGGGAATGTTGGTGGCAGCCAACAGTGGGGCCATGTGCTTTCTCATTTTTTCCATGCTACTCATCTCCTACATAGTCATTCTGAGGTCCCTGAATTCCCACAGCTCTGAAGGACGACACAAAGCCCTCTCAACATGTGGCTCCCACTTTGCCGTAGTTGTGCTTTTTTTTGTACCTTGCATATTCACCTACATGCGTCCTGTGGTCACCTACCCTGTGGATAAGCTGGTGACTGTGTTCTTTGCAATCCTCACTCCCATGTTAAATCCCATCATTTACACGGTGAGAAACACAGAAGTGAAAAATGCCGTGAAGAGTCTTTTGAAGAAAAGAGTTACTTAGGCTGTTTATAATGCCAAGGAAGTGGTGGTGTATGTAAACAGGAAGGATTGTATCTGTCATAAAGTATGAAAGAGAATCAATAAATTTTGCAGATCACTGACAGAAAAAAAAGTCCCATGTAGTAATATTTATTTACCATTCACTGGTGGCTGGGCCTTTTAATAGGTACTTTTAATAGTTTTTAATGTACTTTACCAAAGCCTGAGTGTTCATAGATTCAAGATATGCAATGGAAAGAACAGCTGTAAATCCCAAGTTTGGTTTTTCTAGAGTATGTTTATCTCCAGAGTCTTACTGTTACTTTACTAAACTTTTTGTGCATATGTTACTTGGATTAAATCGTTTTTTCCATAGGACTGTTTTTGTTGTTATTGCTTTTTGTTTTTTGCTTCACCTTTGGTGAATCAAACAGATGATAGAAATTCTTAGGTAGATATATGTGGAGGGGACAGGTGGGGAGTGAAAAAATTACTGCTGATTTGTTTTTAGCCCTATGAATGTACCAAAGGCAAAAGGGAAGACACCCACGAAATGAAGAGAATAATTCATAACCTATCTTTAGTTTAGGGGGTCTTTTTTTGGCAAAAAAAAATAAGCCAGAAATGTTGAAATTACTCTCAATTTGGTCTTATCTTTAAAAATGCTCTTATGACTCACAGTTTTTTAAATTTATTTATTTATTCATTTATTTACTATAAAGGAAACATTTTCTTTTTCCTTACCAAGACTTGAACCATTTGAAGAAACAGCAGTAAATATTGTTTTATTTAACCTCAACAAAAGGGCATATGATGAGGTTTTGTTCTGGAGGTGTAATCCGTTCATTTATATTAAATGAGCATTTTATTACTTATCAAGCATATGCATCTCAGGTGATTAATCCACATACAAAATTGGTAGTTCCAATATTACTGTCCTCATTTTACAGAGAAACAAATTGGTGACAAGAAAGGTTTACTAATTTACTTGCCTCAGGTCACATGTCTGCAAGTTTCAGCTGAAAAACTTGAATCCAGGTCTTCCAGATCTCAACCCTCCTTTCTTTCTAAGAAAACAGAATTGTCTGAAGTATTTATGTCAATAGATAAGAAACGTTTCTGCACTCTTGATGATTCACTTTGTGCTTCAAGAAAGATGGTGTCAAATTTGTTGTAGCCTTGTCTCACATATGGAGATCTATTTAAGCAATAGCCCTTCTCTGGGCACATGGATTCTGTCAGGTCATACTCCATTACTACATAAAACTTTACAAAACAAAGCTTCTCTGACTATAACAGTCCAGCTTGTGTTACTTCTCACAAATGTCCTTTTCTCAAACTCACTGGCCATCTGGAGTCGTATCCCAGTTCAAGCGCACAGTAATGCCAAAACATGGTGTACTAGGACTGTGTGTCCTAGTTTGTACATGGTTGTCTCAAATCGTAAGACATAGAGCCTTTTCCCACAAAGTCTTGGCCTGAAAGATGATATAACAACACTTAATCTATTAAAAGGGATCAAGTTTGCAATTGCTGATGAAAATTAAGCACTTCAACAGAATCCAGACCAAATAATATGTGGTTCATTTTGACAATTAGATAGGAGATAAGGGTAAGCCAGGGGTAGGTAAGGATAGGGAAAGTATTGAGTAAATGTTGTTTCTACGTTGAGACAAAAGGGGAAATTCGGAGAGGGATGCTATAGTCAATGATTGTGTCTTAGAGCTATACCATGTGAGAAGATTATAGAGACACAGATTATAAATTATCAACAACAAACTTGGAAGGCATTAAGACCTGAAAGTAGAACTGTAAGATAGTCTGATGTTCTCAGACTTGAGGGAGTCTTGCTGGCTTGTGAATAATCTCAAGGAATGTTAAGATAATCCTTTGCAAAGAATCTCATCATCAAGATTCATAAAGGCCAAATGCCCTCTGATTATTTCTGATACTTAAAACAGCAGAGGAGGAAAGAAGTATATTCACTTTGAAAAATTAATAAGATACATAATGGTTGGATCTGTTGTACAAGGATACTTTGGCTTATGTGGACTTTTATTCAGTGAAAATATTAAGCAGTAAGTGAGGGGAGTGAGATAACTCTTGTTGAAGATCAACTGTGACACACACATTTTGATAGTGCTTTACATGTTGTAAGTGTCTTAATGTAAAAAGTTTTATTAGATGGGTCTTTACACCATTTATACAACAAAAAATGAGATTCAGTAAGGGTTAAATGTGAACATCAAGACTTTCAGGTTCTGCCTCCTCTACTCTTCCAACTTCACATTACTCCTTGCTAGCATGACGTGAAAATACTAAAACACAGAACTGCTCATTGGCCACATTGCGAAGATTGTCCTTGAGGCCTTATTTTTTTCCATATTTGGGGGTCACTTTCTCCCCTTCAGCTTTCCCCTGAGCCCTCATTCCCAGGCTACTTGTACTCTCTTCATTCTTCTCGTGTCCAAGAAAAACTACTTGATGATCTCATATCCACAGATGTATTTCCCTTCGTGGACATTATGAAAAGTGGGATGTAGTGGACTCAGGAAATGAAATTCAAATGGTTGCCTTTGAAAGACAGTAAATGACATTTGGGTGAGAGAGATGTTTGAGGGAAAAACAAGTGATTCAATCATTGAGGAGACTGATAGTCTGGGCATGAGGGTAGTGCTTTGAAGCACTAACTGTTGTTTCTATGGTGCTTTTACTATTGCCGTTCCATAGTGTTAATATTTATTACTTGAAAAATTACTCCAAAATCAACTAAGTTTAGGAAAGTCTTACTTCATTTATTAAAAAAAAATACTATTTAATGTCCACAGTGTGCCAGAGAGTTCTGAGGGCTATGTTGACTAATACAAACAGGTTGTGTTTCTGTGGAACTTAAATTCCAGTGGGGGGCAGATGGTTAATAAGCAAGTTAACAAATGAATGAAAACTGTAATAAGTATGATGAAAAGCATTATATTAAGGGGGTGGTGCAGAAGAGAAGAACTGGATATTGGATATAGATGTGTGTACTTGTTTGGAGCACAGCTAGAATTTCAGTCACACTCACATTTAACCACATTATTTCCTCTCACCCCTTTCTTTATATTTTCATTTTATTATTATTATTTTGAGAGAGAAAGAGCATTAGAGTGTGAATGGGGGAGTGGCAGAAGAAGAGAAACAGAGAGAGTCTTAACAAGCTCCACACCCAGCATGGAGCCCAACATGGGGCTCAATCTCATGACTCTGAGATCATGACCTGAGCCAAATTGAAGAGTCAGATGCTTACCTGACTGAGCCACACAGAGCTCTCCACCTTTCTTTTTATAAGTAGGCTATTCTGACACATGCTTTTGCAATGGGTACAGTATACTTCTCTCAGTTAGGTAAAAATAATTTCTTGGGGGATAAAAATATCTTACTGTTTTTATATATGAAGCACAGATATACATAAGGTATATACATGGATAATATATCTATGGTGTTAAAATTTTAATGAGGGTGATTAGAATGTCTAAAACAGGGCCATAGGAGGGCAGTAATGAAAAAAAAATGGTTAGCTAAGAACATGGAGTAATTCTAGGATGTTAGTGAAAATAATCCAAGTACAGAAGGTGACCCATCACCTGTGTGGATCATATTTGGTAAAACTGAGAGACTCTTCCTTTTCTGGAGACTTCCTCAGGTGACTGTTGTATTCTATGTACTATGTTGTGAATGTTGCATATTGATATTTTAACTATTGAAGGTGGAAAAGGAATGAAGGCTATCATCCCAAATATTTCTAAATTGAAAACATTTTATTTGAGAATACTATTGTTATGGAGTGAGAAAGAATTGAGTCCTTATTTTTTCTGGCTGAAGTATATTTTTGAAAATCCTTAATAATGACAACTGTCCTGCAGTTAGGTGTAACACAAGTTTAATAAGAGTCTTAAAAGATGAAGGGGACACCAAACTAAGTAATGGAAAAGTTTGTTTCCCAGATTTGCTAGGTGTATATTGACTTTTCTTCATGTAGGTTATTAAGCAGATGGACTTTTGGGTGGGCATTCTGTTATTGAAGAAGAGAGATTTCTTGCAGAGCAGATAATTGAATGGTTAATACCAGGATCTGGTGTTGTGTTTGTGGAGCATCAGCCTGGCCTGGTTCCAGTGAAGTTCTGCCCCTGGGAAAAATGGATCATTGCAGGGGTGGATAGGAATTCATTGGTATGGTGATTAGCTCCTCAGTCAATAGAGACACAATCTCAAGGGGATGCAACCGGAATGACGCAAGTCTGCACACGTGGAAATTCTGTGCCATTTGAAAATGGCACTCTGCCCTCTTTTATCTTCTATTACCCGGAGGAGAACATCTTATTATTAACAGTGTTTCTTCTAAGATGTGTACTGGAAACTCTTTACAAATTAAGCTCAAAATACAACCAAATGGCAGGCACAGTTCCATGAATGATTTTGTATGTAGCTTAGCTGTCTTTTTTTTTTTTTTTTGTAACTTTTCTTATTTAGATGACATTTGAATTTCTCTGCCATCTACAAGGGTTGTTTCCCATTTAAATTCTTGGACGATTAGAGCATCTGTTGTAAATCTTTCTTCCAAAATAATTAGAAAGTCTGGTCCTATAGAAATGGCTCCCCATGAAATGATTAGATGATTTGTCTGTAGCGCACGTTCTGATTTACTTGCCTGTATACTTCGATCTGCTAAGTGGAATTTCTAATAGGTCATGATTGGAAGCTCTTTTGTAGATGAAAGTTCATGTAAGTACATCCTGGATGGAGCCAGAACTTTGGTTACCCTGACATTATCCTGGAAAATTTACTTGTACAATCTCTGCCCTCTACCTTCTAGAACCATCAGGAGGTCACAAGGGTCGCAAGGATGACATCAGTTCGAGTACTGAAGGTGACTTCAACAAGTTCCTTGAGTATTAAACATGTTCTTCTCAATTTGAGCTACTACTCTGAAATTGCTGAAATAATTGAATCACTTTACAATATATATATTTACACTATACAATAATACTTAAAACGTGTCAGTAGTTCAACAGTTTTGTCTATACACACAAATTGTGGCTTCAGAATGGAGAGCCTTGAGCTATCAACACTTTTTACAGGATTTACTTTAATCTCCTTTTGCAAATTATCAAAATTTAAGTGTCTGCCTAATCCAAGTTGTGAGATTAGCAACCATGAGAGTGTGTTTGTGTTTTAGGGATGTGCTCTGAGGAAGGGGAGGAACAGGAATAGCTGGTATATCTAGATTGGTTTTAGAGAGATTTTTATGTTTCCTTTTTTCATGCAACTGTGTGTGTGTGTGTGTGTGTGTGTGCGCACGCGTGCACAAGCATACATACATATACATATATATAGTACATATGTTTCTGCTTTCTTCTTGTACCAACTGTTTTTAGCCTTTATTTTCCCACTAATCACCTTTGAGAAAGAACTTACATGGTGTTTTTCTTCCTGTTTTAGTTAATGATACTTCAAATTTTCGGCTTTCATTTTTAATGTAAAGAATTAGATTTAAATATATATTTATATAAACACACACATTTATATGTGAGCAGCTCTGCCCACAGCAAGGTGTTGGTGTTGGTACTGAAGGTGATGCTGATGATTTGCTCAGGAATGGGGTTGTGAAATCAAGACAGTTGTTCAGAGATTCAGACCCATCCTTCTGCAAACATCCCTAGAGAACATTAAGTTCTGTATCTACAATGGTTTAGTAATTTCCAACCCATAGAGGTGCTATTGTACATAATTTCATCTCCATTTATCTCCCAAGGAAAGCGAAATGAATTAGGAAGACTTGCTGACAAAAATAATCCTTTAAAGCTCTTAGAGACATTCTATTGATGATGCATATGTTCTGGGTACAGATATTCTGAGAAATGCAGGGTTATTGATTGCTTGTTAAAAATGACAACTCAGGGACATCCATAAATGCATTGCTATCACCTTCTAGTGGTTCAGGATTTTACTGAAGAAATTATTTGACTCCGTAAGAAATTCACACACTTACAAGCATGAGTCAGCCGTAAAGTTGGCTTCTTGGATTCAAATATGGGTTCTATCACTTATTAACTATAGAGGCATAAGCAAGTTAATTATTCTGCTTTTTCTCAGCCATAAAATATGTCTAAACATAGCCAGATGTGAGAATTAAATGAGAAAACATGTATCAAGTACTAGCAAAATACATGCTACACTAATATCACAGTGCATACATTTATGTAGCAAATTTACTTCACCTTCATTTGGAGACCAATAATATATTTATTGTTTAGGTCATTGATGAAATTCTATGAATGAATGATTAAATGTGAATTAAAGTAATGTATTTTTTTTTACTTTATCACTTGGTTAATATAATCAAGATTGATAATATTCAGTGTGAGTAAAGCTGTGGGAAAACCTACTCTTTCATACACTATTGATGTGTACATTCAAGATTTAAAGAGACCAAAGTTACAGAATCAAGTTTAACGTATGCATAGTTTTTGATCTGGGTGATGACATTTCTAGGAATTTCTCCAAGAGAAATATTCAAACCAGGAAGTAAAAACGTCTATAAAGTGATGCCCATTGCATCATTGGGTATAGGACAGAATACTAAAAATAGCACAAATGTCAGGCAAAAACAAACTGGTTACATGAATTGTAGTACAACCATGAAACAGAATAATACATAGAAATTAAAATGTAGGAAAACTCATAACTGCTAACAAATAATGTCCAAATTGTTAAATTAAAATGTCAAGAATATTGTTATAATTTACATGCTTTTATTAGAATAAAATTCATAAATGTGCACATACAATATTCCTACATACAAATGCACATCTGAAGAGAGTTCACCAAACTATTAATAGAGGGTCCAATAGGCTTATGCTTGGGCGTGGTCCTTTGACTTTAAGCTTTCTATCACTCTATCTCTCCATATGAAATATTTTCCAAGGGCTATGTCTTACTTATGTAATTTATAAAAATTAAACTGAACATTTAATAGAAGCATATGTATACTTCTAATAAGATCTAATAGCATTTACTAGAAGCCTGGCTAAACATATAATCCAAAAGCAGAGGATCTGTTTTAAAATAGTTTGAGGTCAGCATCCTTCTCATCCTTCTAGGAAAAGAAATAGAGATGCTGATCTAAGCCCTTTACAGTTACAAAATCATTTAGTCCTTACAACAACCTTTTGGGATAGGTAACATTACCTTCCCACTTTACAGAAAATGGAAATGAGGCACAGAGAAGTTTTCTGGTCTATTTTTATGTACTCAGAAGTGAGAACTGACCGTAGTGTGGGAAATCAGGAATTTTACATAGGTCTTTATACTCTTACTACCTAATTCCAACTGAACTCCACTTTTGCTGAGCACACATACTCAAGGCATCTTGTAACTAGGTTAGTAGGAGTGTGTGTAACTAAGTTTTATGAGACACCAAAAATATAACAAGCATTATAATAAATATTTAATAGACATTTAATCTATAACTTAATTTAATATTTTATCACATTTTAATATTTATAAATGTAAATATCTAAACCTAAAGTGTAATGCTGGGAACTTGTATTACATTTAATACAACTCTGAAAAAAACAACAACTGAGATTTAAAGACAGTGTGTAACTCTAGTTAATTATATCCCTGGAAGGCCCAGAATGAAATGTAGATTTTTATGATGTCAAATTTCACATATTTTGGCTACATATGCTATGTTTTTCCTTTCTTCATGCCTTAGTCATGCTGTTCTCTTGTTGAATTTCTTTATTAAAAATTTAGAAGTTTCTAAGTTCTCATGTCAAGGCTTAGATCAATCTTCTTTGAAATCTATAGATCAGACTGATAATTTCCCTTCTGGAACTTATATTGTACATGCATTGTTTCAGGAGTACTCATTCTGTCTTCCTCTTTAAGGGTAGGACACCTCCTCTATCCTTCACATTTTTGGGCATGTTATGGAATGAGAATATCTACTGTCTAGGTAATCATTAGAGAATTGAAGAAATGCAGTTCTTCACTTCTTTGTATGAACGGTCTTTTAGCCAAGGTATTCCAAAGGAATACTGGAAAAAGAAGGCATTATTACAGAGAGTATCAGAAGGTGGTGATTCAACACTGAACTGGAAATCGAAGGTAGGGCTCCACTCTTGGTTTTGGCTAATGTAGGTCTAGGAGTAGAAATGAGAAAGCTGAAAGATGCGATATATGAGCTTAGATGCCAGAAGGATTGCAGCCTGGCTCAGACAATGGCACTCTCTCATTTCTGGAGGCAAGACAGGCATCAGTATTGCTTTGGCATTTTCCTTGGATGCTGTCTTCCTTGGTTGAATCCAATTTCATGGATTTAATTAAATTTAATTAAACAACTAATGTGTACACGGCACAGCATTAGACATTTATGGAAATAGAATAAATTAGCTATCCTTAAGCATCCACATAGGGAGATAAAATTAACATGATAGGTCTCTAACATATTCCTATCAAGTGGCAGGCAGCCTCCACTTAAGTATTCATGACAAAGAGAAGATTGCTATTGGAACAGTGCTTCTACTGTATCATTTGGTTGTGTAACACTTGTATATAGCTGACTGAAGCTACTGTTGATTCCTTCAGTAGCAATGATGTAATGGGTAAGAGCTTGTGTTTCAAAGGAGATTGCACAGATTCATAATACTCACCCATTTTAGATGAGATGCTTACTGACTCCAAACATCAGTTTCCACATCCTCAAGATGGGATTTGTGATAGCACCCATCTCTTGTGATATGAAAAATAATTTCAATAATGTATGTAACAGGCCAAGCACCATGCTGGCACATAGTGATTAAAAAAATAAATGAATTTATTTACTGATATTTTGATTATTCTTTAAAATTCTTTGTTTCATCTGGGGACACTCCTTCACAAGGAAAAATGGAAGGAATAATTTTTACTGGTACAGGCTCATGTGCAGGGATGGTATCTGCTAAGCTGGATCTGGGTCTTTTTTGGGCAGCGAAAGAGACACAGTTTTATTTTCTTTACTCAGCATATCTGGAAAATTATTAGAGTCATAGAATGTTAGTTAAAGTTAATTGGTTGTAATTTCTAGTTTCAGGGTTGGATTATATATATAATTAGAACATGTTCTTTATGGTAGAATTGTCATCGAATTTGTTGTTGAATTTTACTGTAGGATTTATTTAGTAAAATGAGCACAGGAAGCATAAGTCTATCTCACTGGTTTGTTATGATACTAAATTATATCATGAAGCAAATGTCTCTACCATATCCAGCACTTGATAGAATTTTAAGAGAAGCAACATTGTTTGCTGCTACTATTGATTTTGATCCAGGAAAAGCTGGATTTGAATTTGGTTTCAGTGTTTTCTAACCATGGGAACTTAGTGTCGTTCTTTCATACTCTTTTAAAAAATTATTTTCTGTTTATTTATTTTTGAGACAGAGAGAAACAGAACATGAGTGGGGGAGGGGCAGAGAGAGAGAGAGGGAGACACAGAATCTGAAGCAGGCTCCAGACTGAACTGTCAGCACAGAGCCCAATATGGGGCTCAAACCCACAAACCAAGAGATCATGACCCGAGCAGAAGTCAGATGCCTAACCAACTGAGCTACCCAGGCACCCTTTTTTCTATTGTTTTAAGCCTCCATATTTTATCTCTGAGATGAAGCAAATGTATTGTAGGGTATTCTACTGCCTGAGACATAGTAGGGATTCATTGAATATTTGCAATATGTAATAATAATCCAATCTGAGAAGATGACATGTACATGGAAAGAGTATAATTTATAATAAGTGGGGAGTCCTTGGGATATGACCTAGCTCATAGCCTGTCAACTAGCTAATTCTAAGTGCTCAAAGAATATATGGAAGAAATGAATGAGAATGTATGTATTCTTGGTTGTTGAGTATGTCTAGTGATAAATGAATGTTAGCTTCCTAGCTTGAAGTTACCAAAGATCAGAGGCTGAGAGACAGGCTCGTATGTAGGTGGTCTATTCTGGAAAATAGACCAGAGGCAGTGAAGGATGTGAGTGAAATAGGGAAGGAAGAAAAGTTAATCCAAGATTGTGTTAAACTGGTTATCATTTATTCACTGACTTCTATTTATTAATGGTCTAGGATTTCTTTAAAGTATGTTGATCCCTTCACACTTCCAGGTATGAGTATGCACCAGAATGATGAAGTGGGGTGTTCCAAGTGTCTCAAGCAACAAATAATGGGACAGAAAACAAGAGATGTACTGGGGAGTGAAGGTCTTGTTGGAGGGGTCCATAGGATGGGGCTATTGTCAGGCTATCATCCTGTTAGCAGTTGGCTGCTGTTGTCAGTGGCTGGAGAAAAAAGTAGGTCAAGAAGGTACAGGACACAGTGAAAAAATTATCCAGCACACTCAGTGATTACTAAATGAAAAGAATATTCTTTTGTAGATTTTCAAGCACACTGCAGTGTGCTTATATCAGCCCATACTAAATGGAGAATCCAAGCAATGTGACTGAATTCATTCTTTTGGGCATTGCAGAGAACCCAGAGCTGCGGAAAATGCTCTCTGCTGTGTTTCTAATCCTGTATGTGTCCACGGTTTTGGGAAACCTACTCATTGTGGTAACCGTGATGACGAGTCGGAGCCTGAGATCACCTATGTATTTTTTCCTTACTTCCTTGTCCCTCATGGACGTCACCTACTCTTCCGTCATTGCCCCCAAGACGATTGTGGACTCCTTCTCCGAGAGCACTACCATCTCCTTCGAAGGCTGCATGACCCAGCTCTTTGCGGAGCATTTCTTTGGGGGTGTGGGGATCATCCTTCTCATCGTCATGGCCTATGACCGCTACGTGGCCATCTGTAAGCCCCTGCACTACATGAGCGTCATGAGCCCTCGGGTGTGCTGCCTGCTACTGGGCGGGGCCTGCATGGGGGGGTTTATCCACGCAGGAATACAGCTTCTCTTCATGTATCAGATACCCTTCTGTGGTCCCAATGTCATCGATCATTTTATGTGTGATTTGTTTCCATTGCTGAAACTTGCCTGCACGGACACCCACACCCTGGGTGTCTTAGTCATCCTCAACAGTGGGGTGATGTGTGTGGCCATCTTCCTCATCCTCATGGCCTCCTATGGGGTCATCCTCTGTTCCCTGAAGTCTGGCAGCTCCGCAGGGCGGCGCAAAGCCCTCTCCACCTGTGGCTCCCACCTCACTGTGGTCGTCTTGTTCTTCGTGCCTTGCATTTTCCTGTACGTGCGGCCTGTGGCCACTTACCCCATAGACAAGGCAATGGCCGTGTCCTTTACTATTGTTGCACCCATGTTAAACCCCTTGATCTACACATTGAGGAACGCAGAGGTGAAAAATGCCATAACGAAACTGTGCATGAAACGAGCATCCCTCGGGTGTCACTAGCTTACATGCTAAGGAAAAATCTTTGCTACAAGGACAATGAGGTCTTGTGCCCCTCTCCCCCACCATTCATCCCAATCCATTGGGCACACAGCAGCCAATGGCATCTTTGAAGTATGCAAATCATATTAAGATACTACAATTACCCTACCTCCTACCTCTCCAGTCCATTTTGTGCTCCATCACTTTTCTTACAAGACTCTGGCCACTCTTTTTCCTTTTTGTTTTCAAACCTGTTTTTTGTTGTTGTTTTTTTTGTTTTGTTTTTTTGTTTTTTTTTAAATAATTCAAGCCTGGTTTTCAATAATTCAAATTCCAGTTCAGGGCCTTTGTTTGTTTGTATCCTGTTCACTGCTGGAATTGAAATTGTGTTTTCTAGAGATTTAGCTTGGTGGGCTCCATCTCATTTTTTTCCATTTTCAGATGAACTCCCACAACCTTAGATAAGTCTGTCCTGACAACTCTCCCTAGTCATTCTCCCCTCAGTTATTCTCTACCTTTTCATTCCTGGATTCACTTCACATTTCTTGACCTTGCCTCATGTCCAAAAGGAAGAAGAAGCCTGTGACAGCATAATAACTTGCCTAAAAAACTTAGGATGATAATTTTTCTATTTTAATTATAGAATTAAAGAACTGGAAGGGTCATAATGCTATACCTAGCTTTACATATTTATAATGTGTATGGTAATTTTCCCAGTGTCAAAAGTAGGTCCAAAGCCTACATCTTCTATTATAAAGGTAAGAGTTGTTCTTACCATTTGTGCTGAAATTATTACCTGTCAGATTTCACAAATTTCTTCTTGTATCTGCCCTATGGGTTCCCCAAATTAATTCATGTTAAATACCTTTACTCACTAAACATATTATTTAGAAGCTCAATGCTTGACTTTTTAAACCCTAACATCTGAAACAAATATTGATCTTACTACTTTTTTTATAGGAAACTATTGTTACTAATGTTAGCTTGTAAATCTCATTTGATTATCTCTATATTATAATTGAAAAAATTCAGTCTTATTCATGATGCAAAGGCATAACAAAATAAGGTAAAATGGTGCTTCTATTGCAGGCATCAAATTTATTGGGAAACATTAGATGAACTTGCTTCCTATTTCACTGAGAACAGTTAGGACATAAGAACACTTCCACAGACTTGTGCCTATACCTACCAATCTATCAGCATCTGTTAAATTATATGCTGCCTTCTTACTTACTCCAATAAACACATTATCTGTGTTCCTGTCTGAAGGCAAACATCCTTTTCACTAATCTGTGCTCTGGACTTCATCTCCTTATTACTTACATAGAGGCATCTCTTATTTCATCCACATTTCCCTCTAATGGATCATTTGCATCAGCAAAGAAGAGTCTGTTATCTTTCATTTTTAAAATAAAATATTCCCTTGATCTCATTTCTTTTATCAACTACACTTTATGTTCATAGGTGGGAAGAACATATATTTTTAATAATACTACCCTTATACCTGGGCAAGCAAGGATTCTCTTCTTTGTTCCACACTTGGAAATGTCTTCTGTGAAGTTTGCTAGGTTCTCCAGTGTCTGGAACTGGGTAGTGCCTTCTGGTGGGGTACTCCAGCCTGATTGCATGGGTCTTATCCTTTTTTCCTCCTTTGGGGTGCTCTTTGGCTCTCTATGCTACACATGGCACCAACCAGATGCCCTAGAAGCTCTGGATTCTTTACTATCCTATCCTATATTATAAAGTATTCCAGGTTCTATGCCCAGGACCTTGGCTCTATGAGGACATAATTATGTCAAACAAGAGGCATTATTCCAACATACAGAGATTCTGGAGAGAGTAAGAAGAGATAGATTCTGGATCTGAAGAGGAAGACAGATATTTACACACCAGGAAGAATCTTTCTGTGTCTAACTGGACAATAAACAAATCCAAAGTACCTCCTCTCTGCCCCAAATTCTAGAATTCTGTCAGTAATTCACTATATCTCACACTGACCTAAGAATCAAATTATTATTATCATTATCATCATTATTATTATTACAGTAAAACCTTGGATTGCAAGTAACTTATTCTAGCAGTGTTCCACAAGATGAGAAAACATTTTTAATAAATTTTAATTTGATAAACAAGTGATGTCTTGCAATATAAGTAAGACATGATGCCAAATGTCACATGGTTACAACTGAGCCAATGGTTCTTGAAATTCACTTTGATATACTACGTGCTTTGGATCATAAGCATGATTCTGGAATGAATTATGCTCACAAACTAAGATTTTACTCTATTATTATTATTATTATTATTATAGTATTTACCTATGCAGAGGTCCTGCGAAAAAACATTTGACTGCTCTCTACACCCTAGATAAGACCCAGATTTTGGAGACACCAGTTTCTGTGGTAAATTAAACACCCCTGCAAAAAACGACAATGTGTATCTTGGTGGAAACTGATAAACTAATATTAAAATTTGTGTGTATGTGTAGCTATGTTTGAACGGCCTTGGCAATAAAAACAATATGAGGGAAGTTGATGGAACTGGATCTTCTACATATCAGAATATACCATAAAGCTTTTCTTTGTATACATTTTGCTAACGGCCTGCTAATAAAGAATTCTAAAGAACTGAAAAAATGGTGCAGAGGTTAAGCCATCTATCTTTGGAAACTTAGTATAAATTATGTAACTTAATAAATGATGAAGGTGGAATTTTAAATCTGTGGGTAGAATGATCTATTGGATCAATTCTGAAGGGACAAATTGCTATTTTATCTCCTCCTTACCTTGTACTCTCCACCCCAATTTCATACATTTCTTTGTACCTGTCTCTGTCTCTCCTCTCTCTCTCTCTCTCTCTCTCTCTCTCTCTCTCTCTCTCAAGTTTTTAAATTTACCTGATATTTGCACGGACAACATGCTTGTTATATTATCTGTCCCATTCAATCGTCACACTATTATTTCAGAGTTATCATACTCACTTCCTCTAACAGAATCAATAATAAAGGATTAATCAAAGCAGGGCATAGAATAAAGTAGAAGATGCCAACTGTGGTCCGAAGTAGGAAGCAGGGTTCCAGGATTTAATTTCTGGAGTTCTGCTGTGGAGTCCCGTGTTGAAAAAATCATTTTCTCCATAAGTGTGTTCCTGGTCAGATGGTTCTTCTGGCCAGGAAAACTTTCTAAAGTGTCAGTTAAAAGAAAATAACATGTGCCTGTTAATACCACAGGTGAAGGTGATTCTGCATGTTCACTTTTGTGGTGAATCACCTCAATTCTGCTTCTTTTTTCTCAGATGTGAATAGACATAAATTAGGTAGAAGACAAAAATGTATAGAACAACAAACTCCTTGGTATGGACCCTCTCCGAAGGGATCTCATGAGCTAAGTCCAAGTTTCCTTCAAGCTTCAATCCCAGCGCTACATACTCTGAAGGATCAGAGTAAGCAGACCTGTCATTCCTTCTTTTAAAGAAAATGTTTATTTATTTTGCGAGAGAGAGAGAGAGAGAATGAGAGAAAATGCAGACAAGTGGGGGAGGGCAGAGAGAGAGGGAGACAGGATCCCAACTGTGCTGACATCAGAGAGTCCAATGCAGGGTTCAAACCCATGGACTGAGAGACTATGACCTGAGCCAAAGTCAATGCTTAACTGGCTGAATCACTCAAGAGCCCCCTGTTGTTACTTTAAAAAAAATAGAAAGAGAAACATTCCTTTTATCTCTAGAAATTATTTTTAGTTTTAAAGTCATAGCATATAACGCTTAAGTATCAAGGGAGGAAAAAAGATTTCGATTAATCCATACAGCTTTG
The DNA here is from genome assembly GCA_017311185.1 of Proteles cristata cristata. NCBI lineage: Eukaryota > Metazoa > Chordata > Mammalia > Carnivora > Hyaenidae > Proteles > Proteles cristata. Next base: position 39,938 of record JAESUZ010005544.1, read on the forward strand.
CACATTATTTATAAAATGTGTTATTCCTTAAAAAGCACTTGTTATCTAATCCTAATCCCAACACACTACAGGTACTTATGGACTGATGTGGATCATCCCAGAGCTGAGCTCTTGTATTTAGTAAGTGCACAAGCATTTTGCCTTAATCCTGCACACAGATATTATATTCCATCCCAATATACATAGTTTTCTATTCCTGAGTATGAAGGAAAAACCAAAGCATCTTCAAGTGGGAGCCCAGGAGGAGTTTTAAAAAAGAAAAAAAAAACCCTTTAATTGGTTGGGGACATACAAGTTTTGCAAATACCTAAGCAAATCAAATTACAGATAACTGTGTCTTGAAAAATCATACTGATGGGAAATTTCCAAACCCTGAGGAAAACTAAGAAGCATTTCTACAGGTTCATGGCCTCTCAGGGAAACTTCTTTAAATCCTAGCTGGAAGTCAAGGAGGAAATTTTGCTTCTTTATTTTTTTCCCTGAGACCATGTTGAAGACTGTGCTTGGGAAGCAGTGTAGAACATTCTCTACCTCCTCTGCCAGATATGCTCTTCCTCTCTTTCCTAGATGTAGAAGTAAGACTTGGAAATATGCTTCACATTTTGGTCAGCCACCAAATGAACTTTTCTCCATAGAGTATATGAGATTGCCATCTCCAGAACTTTCAAGAAACTGATAAATGGTGAGATTTGTGATTCACATTTTTGTATTTTCAGAGAGGATTTTACTCTTTTTATTGCAGGAGTAAATAAAAATCTGGATCAAAAACACAGTGGATTTTAGGAATTTAGGGAGAATATATTGTTAATAATGAAGTTTTAATCTATTCTTTTAACTTGTAGTAACCATGTATATTTAAAAGTACATGCAAATGTGATTGATGTGCATATAAGTACATAAAATGTATCTTAAATTTGTTTGTAATATAATTTTAAAATACTAACTTTAATGATGACCTTACCAATAATTCCTCATCTAGTTTTAAATATACACTTCAGAGTTGAAACAGGAATTTCTATTATTTTCAGAATGATTGATGCTTGATTAGTTTTGTTGCAAAATGAATGGGAAGGAAATAGTGGGCACTGAGGTTAGTGGGGAGGCAAATCCCAAGGTCACAGCCCCAGGAAATGGCCAATAGCTTAGTTCATGGCCATGAGGACCCCTGAGCAATCTCTAGTATACCTGCAGCATATTAAAGATTATGGCTATCAAGAAAGGATGGACCTTGGAATCTTTGGGAAAGTTTGGGCCCAATGATACGGCTATTTATGAAAGGGTTACAATACTCAAACATCTTTAGTTTAAGAATTTATGGGGGCGCCTGGGTGACTTAGTCGGTTGGGTGTCCGACTTTCGCTTAGGTCTTGATCTCACGGTTCGTGGGTTCGAGCCCCGCGTCGGGCTCTGTGCTGGCTGCTGGCTCAGAGCCTGAAGCCTGTTTCAATCTGTGACTCCCTCTCTCTCTGACCCTCTTCTGCTCATGCTGTCTCTCTCTCTCTCTCTCTCCTAGAAATAAATAAAACATTAAAAAAAAAGAATTTATGTTATGTTACCATATTAATGCCACCAAATGCAAATTAATTATTCTGGACAGTTAATAAAACTATCCTTATACCCCATCTCCTTTTTTTAATTTTTAAAATATTTATTTTTGAGAGACAGAGAGACAGAGCATGAGAACGGAGGGAAGAAAGAGAGGGAGACACAGAATCCAAAGCAGGCTTCAGGCTCTGTGCTGTCAGCCCAGAGCCCAAAACAGGGCTTGAACTCATGAACCGTGAGATCATGACCTGAGCTGAAGTTTGCCACTTAACTGACTGAGCCACCCAGGTGCCCCAGTCCCCCAATCTCCTTTTTCTGAACTGTTAACGTGATGGAAAATATGGTGATGTGGATTTTAAACTTGATTTTTAATTTTAAATTTCTATAGTTATATCTAGATACATACTGAAAATAAAACTCCACTGTCTTAGAATGATCACTTCTTGATTTTAAATTTTTATTAAAATGTCTGTACAAGTGGGCAGTTATTATACTATTTTTGTTTTTCTTATTTCACATTGATTAGCGTTTTATTGACAGCATCCTGTGCTATCAGTTTGTAGTAGTCTGATTTACAGAAGCATCTTCCTATTTTTCATCATGTTGGGTATTTTCAAATTTTCACTATTATAAATGACATGACAACATCTTCCATTATAAAAGTTACACCACCTTAGTTTAAGCAAAAACCAAATGAGTAAAGGGGAAAATAAAAGAGACAGAGAGAGAGGGGCAAACCAAGAAACAGACTCTTAACAATAAAGAACAAAGTGATGGTTACCAGAAGGGAGGTGGGTAGGGGGATGGGTGGAATAGGTAAAGGGGATTAAGGAGGGCACTTGTGATGAGCATAGGGTGATATACGGGAGTGTCAAATCACTGTATTGAGCACTTGAAACTAATATAACACTGTATGTTAACTAACTAGAATTTAAATAAAACCTAAAGAAACCCTCAAAACCCAAAATACCTTAGCTAAAATAAAGATTTAAAGGTATTTCAAAGAAAAGAAACCGCAGGAAATCATTTGTTTTAATTCCTAGGCTTCCTGCAGGTAAATTTATTATTTCTATATTAAAAGTGAGCCCAAAAGTAAAGTATTCTGTCTACTGACTTTTGTGCAGTATTCAATAATGCCACCATATTCTGATAGCCCATTATCTTATAATATCTTGATACATACGTAATACTTGAGCTTCAGTCTGGAGAATTCACAATGTATCAGAGAGCATAAGTAAAATATCAGCTCTTGGGGGAATCCTATTAGAGCTGGTTGAATAACATGTCCCAAAAGATACGTCTACCAGAACATGTGAATGTGACCCTATTTGGGGGGGAAAAAAAAGGTCTTTACAGATGTACTTGAGTTAAGGATCTCATGATGAGATTTATCCAGATGGGCCCTAAATCCAACGGCAAGTATATCTGCAAGACAGAAAAGAAGACAGAGATACCAAAGTCCAAGACAAAGATGCAGAGGAGAAGGCTATGTGAAAAGACAGATGATAAAGTCACGTGAAGACAGGCAGAGATTGAAGCTGTGTGCCTATAAACCAAAGAATACCTGGAACTACCTGAAGCTGGAAGAGACAAGAAAGGATTTTTTCTTAGAGCTTATGGAGGAAATGTGGCCCTGCTAACACGTTGCTTTTTAATTCTAGCTTCCAGAACTATGAGAGAATACACTTCTGTTGTTGGAAACAAACAAACAAAAAACATTACACCACCTTATTTCACTTTTAGAATAATTATTTTTAGGGTGAGAGTCACTACTACAAGGAATAAAAATATATTTATCACTCTGAAAATATTTAAAAAGATATTTTCCGGGGCGCCTGGGTGGCTTAGTCGGTTAAGCGTCCGACTTTCGCTTAGGTCATGATCTCGCGGTTCGTGGGTTCGGGCCCCGCGTCGGGCTCTGTGCTGACTGCCAGCTCAGAGCCTGGAGCCTGTTTCATTCTGTGACTCCCTCTCTCTCTGACCCTCCCCTGCTCACACTGTCTCTCTCTCTCCTAGAAATAAATAAAAATATTAAAAAAATAAATAAATAAAAAGATATTTTCCAAATGATTCCATGAATGAAAGACTTTCATTGCAATTTTAGAATTAATAATAATTTTTTTAAAACCATGATTTTAAAGACACATTTTTATCTCATGATGGGTTAAACTTTTCTGCATGCTTTGTGGGTGTAAACACTGCATAAATGTAGCTCTGATATCAATATTTCACATCTTCCTTTTGATTATACATTGCAAAGCACATGCATAATGACTGTGTCATTTGACTTTTGTGAGCCAGGAGCTTGAACAAGCGTTACTAAATCTATTTTATGGGAGAGGATGCTGAGGCTTAGTGGTTTTCTTCAATGACACGTGCTTATTAAGCAATGGAGCTGTAATCCCTAGTTTTTTGAGAGCAGAAACTGAATATTTATTTATATTATTTTTTTAAATGTTTTATTTATTTCTAGGAGAGAGAGAGACAGCATGATGAGGGGAGGGTCAGAGAGAGAGGAAGTCACAGACTGAAACAGGCTCCAGGCTCTGAGCTGGCCGTCAGCACAGAGCCCGATGCGGGGCTCGAACCCACGAACCGCGAGATCATGACCTGAGCGAAAGTCGGACGCTTAACCGACTAAGCCACCCAGGCGCCCCTTTTTTCTGTTTTAGAATCCAGTTCAGGGGAACTCATTGCAGCTGGGGTAATTACCTTTTAAATTAAATAAAGTCATAAACTTTATCATGATAAACTATGAAGACACTGTACTCTCCATTGTTAAAGTTTTAATGCTAATTGTAGATCTTTTTATCTGAAAAATACCCCAAAAGCTTGATTTATTTATATGTAATGAACATTTTAATTCTAAAATGGTATTACTCTTGGAAATGCCCAGACAAGGGAAGTGGAGACCCTAAGAATTCTTTAACTATTAGATTAATTTAGAGTCTTCCTCTCTACCTCCTTACCCAATTTGATTTTCTTTGTACAATGAAGCTATCTGAAAGAGAAGTGGACACATGTGGTCTTGGGGTCCACAATAATTTATTCAGGGGTTATTAAGGTCATTTAAAAGGGTTGCACATTTAAACAATGTCACATTGTTTTTCACTGTGACCAAAAAAATTATCCTTGTGAATAAATAAAATGTGTACTAAAAATGCTTTTCAGCTTTGGTCATGGTAAAGCAGGAATGAGGAATAAAAATATTGTCATTTCTGCTCTGTCAATAGCTCTGGGGCTTTGCTCTTACCATTTATTATAATTTTTCTCCTATGATCCTAATCACATAAATGTTATTATGTGTCTCACCTTATCTGATTATCACATGAACTCTACCAATAGGCATTTTTATTATACACAGTTATAGAGGTAAAATCAGAGTCTCTGAGAATTTTAAGTGACTTTTTCCATCACATAACTAAGTAGAACAGCCTGGTCTGTATGAATCTGGAACTGATGTTCTTCCTCATTTCTTTCCTGCTTTGACTCTAGGATAAGCTGATCACTGCCAGATCATGCATTGCATTGGTATTCTTTACTTTTTAGTAAATGACTGATCCAATGACCTTATAGTGTTGTTTGATATTCTTGTTTTCTTAGTGAATGCTTGTGACCAGATATCAATTTTGCAGTCCAGGAACTGTTTAGGAATGTCTAGTATGCTGGAAAAATAATGGAAATAGTTATTTTATAGTAAGACACAACAAATACTCATATACATGGTTGTATATTTGCTAGTATTACTAACACTGTAAACTGTTTTGGTTAGCTGTAAGTGGTGTTCATAAAAATCAGCTTACTTTTAATTTGCCCAGTAAGCCCATTATTCTTTTATTCACCTGTTTAATAAGCATTGATTATATGTATATGTACACACACATATACATATGGATAGATAAATTTCTGCTATATGTGCAGGTGAGGACATAAAATTCTTCAAATCTGTGTATTGCTATGGAAAATGAAGTCAAAAGTTGGAGGAATTATCTGTATGGCTTATGGAAAAGATTTCTGTGGGTAAGGTGCTTGGGTTTTTAAGTAATAGAAAAGTAGTTATGATTGGTAAGTAAGATTCTTAAGCAACATTTTTATGTTTTCCAATTTGATCCACATCATAATTCTGTTAGATGAGCAGGCAGGTTATATATGAACATCTCCACTTTACCATAAAGTCATATTCATTACAGACAGATATAGGTTGGCAAGTTGTACTTAATCACATTGGGCCACTGTATATAATTAATTAGCAAGTAATTAATAAAGCCCTAAGATTCTGGCAATATTCACCATGCTGTTACTGTTCCTTACTTATGTGATTGTTGTTAATTTGTATCTCCAAGTAATTATGTCATTATCTTCTGATTCTACATTCATTTGTTCTGTGCCCTTCATCAAAGGGCCTCATTCAAACATGAACAAGGGAATCAGAAGGTTAAAGCCTCTACAGGTGGATGGACATTAGAAAGGCCACCCTGCCTTGTGTTCTTGCTATAAAAGGAAAGTTCTTACTCCTTTCTGTTGACACAGTGGGAAGCAGTTGGTTGTTAAAACCAGAATTTGTCTGTTAAAATCCCAAATCAGCATCTGTTATTTGCTATGCTTCCCATTAGTAAAATAGGGGTAAAACCTAACATGGACTATTTCTTGGCCCTAGGCCCTGAACAATTGTTTTTATTGCATTAATTAACTTTGTAATCATGGCAAGACTCTGAAATAGGTATTTTAAAAAAAGCTTTTGTTCTTATTTTAAAATGATAAATGAAAAAATTCCAGTTTAACACATGCATACTTGTTCTGTGTTCACATGGAGTTTTCTCATGTATCTTTCTATTTTATAAGGAATGAATGAACTCATCTTAAAGGCCAAGTTCATTTCAGATGATTAAAGACATATCTGGGGAGTAGCCATGATTTGCAAGTGCCTCTTAACCTGGATGTTATTTCTTCCTCTGTTTGCAGATCAAACAGACTCCTATCAGGGATGGCATACAAGTCCCCCTGGCTCCCATTCCATGCTCATGGTGGACATGATGACCACATTGTCATGGTCCTTTCCTCAGAACCTGGATGTTTCTCAGAAGCCTTGCCAACAACAGTTGACTCCAGGAAGCCACTGCTAAGTGACCAGAGTTGGTAGTTGAGATAAACTATTTCTCTACATGTGGGTACCTCCATTCTTCCCCCTTATTGGAACTCTGGCTATTTTAAAGTGTTTAATAATACCTTTTCTCCTCCTCAATTTTGCCTGACCTCCACTACCACCTTCAACAAATTTTAACTTTTGTATGATTCACAGTAATGCCAGAACCACAGAAGATAATTTTTCATGTGGATGCACCAACTTCTTTATGACTATTGTATTACTTTACTCTGGTCTGAGACAAAGTTTTCTTTCTCATAATTGTAGATTGTACATGTTCTTTCTGACAGCTCTTAGCTTTTTCTTGGAAATCATGCAAAACCAAAGCTTTGTAACTGAGTTCATCCTCCTAGGGCTTTCACAGAATCCCAGTGTTCAGAAAATAGTATTTGTTGTATTCTTGTTCAGCTACATTGCAACTGTCGGGGGCAACTTGCTAATTGTGGCAACCATCAGCAGCAGCCCAGCACTCCTGGGTTCCCCCATGTACTTCTTCTTGGCTTTCCTTTCCTTCCTGGATGCTTGCTTCTCTACTGTCATTGCCCCAAAGATGATTGTGGACTCCCTCTATAAGAAGAAAACCATCTCCTTTGGAGGTTGCATGACCCAGCTCTTTGCCGAACACTTCTTTGCTGGGGTGGAAGTGATTGTCCTCACAGCTATGGCCTATGACCGCTATGTGGCCATCTGCAAGCCCCTACGTTACACAACCATTATGAACTGGAGGCTCTGTACCATTCTGATGGGTGTAGCTTGGATGGGGGGTTTTCTGCATTCCATGATACAAATTCTCTTTACTTTCCAGCTTCCCTTCTGCGGCCCCAATGTCATTGATCACTTCATGTGTGATTTGTACCCATTACTGGAGCTTGCCTGCACTGACACTCACATCTTTGGCCTCTTGGTGGTCGCCAACAGTGGGTCTATCTGCATCATAATCTTCTCTTTGTTACTCATCTCCTATGTTGTTATTTTGCTCTCTTTGAGAACCCATAGTCCTGAAGGGCAGCGGAAAGCTCTCTCCACCTGCGGATCTCACATTGCTATTGTGGTTTTGTTCTTTGTCCCTTGCATATTTGTGTATGCACGACCTCCATCTGCTTTCTCTTTCGATAAAATGGTGGCTATATTTTACACCATCCTAACTCCCTTGCTCAATCCTTTGATTTACACCTTCAGGAATAAGGAAATGAAAAATGCCATAAGGAAAATGTGGAACAGAATAATGGTAGTTTGTAGTGACAATTAAAACACTGAAGTTTAAAAAAAATGGTAAAGAGTAAAAGAATCAAATTCCCTAGAAAAAACCTTTGTGTGTTTGGATCTGTTGGATAGGAGCTAATGTAATGCAATTTAAAAAACCCAGTAATATGGATCATGAAAAATGTTTTCACACTTAGATCACTTATCGACTCTGAATTGATAATTCAGTATCTTCATAGTAAATTTAAAAAAGAGTTGGATATTATGTTTACTTAAAATCTAAATATCAATCAATCAATCAAACAAACAAAAAATAATTGAAGGGAGAAATTATCTATCAGACCTCTTGCCATTCATCCCTTGCTTTGGCAATTTTTTGTGGAGGCATGGCAATACTATCTTAAGAGGTTAGACACTTAACACTATTTCCAGTGAAAAGAAGTTTATGCATAGGGCACTGATTTCAGTGGCTGATGAAGAAAACAGTCAGGTTCAGTGGAAGAGATCAGTGTATTCTCAGGACCTCAGCTATAGGCGTTCCTGTATCATAGGACTATGTTTTGAAAAATAATAACTCACACCTTAGATGTCATAACCCCACTTCCCTACCTACTATTCATTTTTTTTTATTTTTGAGAGAAGTTATTGTTTTCTGATATGCTATATAATCTATTTATTTCTCTTATTTTTTATTTTTATTTTTGTCAGCCTTCTCTTATGGACTATAAGCTCAACCGAAGCAGGGAAATTTTTCCTTTTTCAGTTCATAATGTATCATTAGCATCTAGAACAGCCTGATGTAGGAGTTCAGTAAATAATTGTTGAGTAAGTCAATAAGAAGATATCTTCCCATATTCACATTTAAATCTGTCTTTAACCTTAACACACTAAGGTGTCAAATTTGGCAAAGGAGTGTAGTTATTGTTGATACTAGCTCTTAGATCTTTTTGCTCTTGATCCTTGACGTACATAGACCATTAAAAATAAATTCTACATTCTAGCAAATTTCCCCATATTTAAAATCTAAGTTTAATACATAAAAATTCAAATAAGAAATAAAGCCATTACTCCCTATCCATTTTCTCATTTTCAGTCTCTATCCTTCTTCCATTCTCTGCAACAATAAATCTTGCTCTCAGTGATCTGACTTTTATTCATAAAATATTTATGATCTCAAAAGTCCTCTATTGCCTCAAATTTGCACTTTATTAGTTGGGTTTATCTATCTAGAGTTTCTGAATTATTCATTGGAAGCCTTACTTTAGTAAGATACAGATTGAAATGAGCAGAGTTTAAATAATCCTAAAATGAAGACAGAGGTGACTCAAACTATTACAAACCTCAGCTAGCATTTGTTCTATTTTCACAATAATAGAATTCATTCCATTCTATGATGGAATGAGCATAGCCAAGTGCATTCAGCAAACCCTGGCATTGTTTTGACAGAACCTGGAATCCAGGTCTCATTCAGTCCTTTGGCCTACAAGGAATTTAATGAGCACTAAGGGTCAGTTCACTTAGAGATTGAAGAAGCTTCAAGAGATCATTGACTTGGCTTCTTGCCTTTGACCACTTCAAAGATCTTCTTGGAAACTGCTGTCTGCAAAAATTTCCCACCAGAACTGGAGAGCTTAGTTATCCTTCAAATATAAGGAGTTTAAAATAGGGATTTTTGACTGGGAGGTTTAAGGCAGGGGCTCATTCATTGGTTGCTCTTGTTTCTCAGGCTCAGATATCTTATGACATTACTGTGCATATCATATGAAAACAAAAGAAGTTTAGACTTTTCCTTAAGAGACGTGAATTCTAGGCTCATTTCTGTTGCTAATTAGCTATGTGAACTTCATGAGTTTTTTCACTTGTCTGGTTCTCAGTTCCTCATGTTTAAGTAAGATTAATAAAAGCATATGTATATTTCTTCTGTGCTTTCTATGATCCAGGGACTCGTTATTTTCCTGTGTTATATATTTTAAGATTTACAAAAACGTTTTTAAAGGTAGGTCTTCATATTCCCATTTAATTTATGGGAAACCTGAGGCTCTAAGACTTTAGTGACAGACCCAAAAGCTTCCTCAGGATTCCTCCAGTCCTTTTCTAATACAAAAGGCCAAGTGTTGGGGTGTGGTTTTCTCTCAAACGTTTCTGTGAGACACCAGGCCTTGCTGGTTGCCACTAGACCTTTCAGCAAAAGTGGGAAGCATTGTGCAGTCTTTGTGGTATTCTCCTACTTCTGTTTATGTCACCACGCTGTGTCATTCCCTTGTCTCCTGAATGGATCACTTCATCCTCACTGAAGGTGCCTAGTGAACAGTGACACACCTGTCATGCAATTCTTAGACCAGGGTGATGGGTAACACATGATTTGCTTTGTGAAAAGTAATTTTTAATGCAGTCTATCCTACCTTTATTATTTTTTTTAATCTACATGGAAAAACTCAAAGAAATTTATTTATTTATTTATTTTTTTATAAGTAATATGTGTTTATTTTCAAATGGTTAAGTGTGGTTATCCACCCAATCCCTACTCTTTTATTTTATTTTTATTTTTTATTTTTTTTTACAAATAGTTTATTGTCAAATTAGTTTCCACATAACACCCAGTGCTCATCCCCACAAGTGTCCTCCTCCATCCCCACCCCTCCTCCCCCCCACATCCATCAGTCCTCACTTTTTGTCAGCATTCAAGAGTCTCTCATGGTTTGCCTCTCTCCCTTTCCCCCACCATGTCCGCCCTTCTTCTCCCCTTGGTCCTCTGTTAAGTTCCTCCTAATCCTCCTATACGTGCACACATATGATATTTGTCCTTCTCTTGCCTGACTTATTTCGCTCAGCATAACACCCTCAAGGTCCATCCATGTTGCTACACATGGCCAGATTTCATTGTTTCTCATTGCCATGTAGTATTCCATGGTATAGATAAACCACATCTTCTTGATCCATTCATCTGTTGATGGACACTTAGGCTCTTTCCAGGTTTCAGCTATTGTGGAGAGTGCTGCTATGAACATTGGGGTACATGTGCTCCTATGCATCAGCACTCCTGTATCCCTTGGGTAAATTCCTAGCAGTGCTATTGCTGGGTCATAGGGAGTTCTATTGTTAGTTTCCTTAGGAACCTCCACACTGTTTTCCAGAGGGGCTGTACCAGTTTACATTCCCACCAACAGTGTAGGAGGGTGCCCGTTTCTCCGCATCCTCGCCAGCATCTAGAGTTCTCTGATTGGCTCATTTTAGCCACTCTGACTGGCGTGAGGTGGTAATCTCAGTGTGGTTTTGATTTGTATTTCCCTAATGAGGAGCGATGCTGAGCATCGTTTTATGTGTCTGTTGGCCATCTGGATGTCCTCTTTGGAGAAGTGTCTGTTCATATCTTCTGCCCATTTCTTCACTGGGTTGTTTGTTTTTCAAGTGTGGAGTTTGGTGAGTTCCTTGTAGATTCTGGATATCAACCCTTTATCTGATATGTCATTTGCAACTATCTTTTCCCATTCCGTTGGTTGCCTATTAATTTTCTGGGTTGTTTCCTTGGCTGTGCAGAAGCTTTTAATCTTGAGGAGGTCCTAACAGTTTATTTTTGCTCTTAATTCCCTTGCTTTTGGGGATGTGTCAAGTAAGAAGTTGCTGCGGTGGAGGTCAAGGAGGTTGTTTCCTGCTTTCTCTTCTAGGGTTTTGATGGTTTCCTGTCTCACGCTCAGGTCCTTTATCCATTTTGAGTTTATTTTTGTGCATGGTGTGAGAAAATGATCTAGTTTCATTCTTCTGCATGTTGCTGTCCAGTTCTCCCAACACCATCTGTTAAAAAGGCTGTCTTTTTTCCATCGGATATTCTTTCCTGCTTTGTCAAAGATCAGTTGGCTCTATACTTTTGGGTCCATTTCTGAGTTCTCAATTCGGTTCCATTGGTCTATGTGTCTGTATTTGTGCCAATACCATACTGTCTTGATGATGACAGCTTTGTAGTAGAGGCTAAAGTCTGGGATGGTGATCCCTCCCGTTTTGGTTTTATTTTTCAGGATTACTTTGGCTATTCGGGGTCTTTTGTGGTTCCATACAAATTTTTGGATAGTTTGTTCTAGTTTTGAGAAGCATGCTGGTGCAATTTTGATTGGAATTGCATTGAATGTGTAGAGTGCCTTAGGTAGTAATGACATCTTAACTATATTTATTCTTCCTATCCATGAGTATGGAATGTTTTTCCATTTCTTTGTGTCTTCTTCAATTTCCTTCATAAGTTTTCTATAGTTTTCATCATACAGACCTCTTGTATCCTTGGTTAGGTTTATTCCGAGGTATTTTATGGTTTTTTGTGCAATTGTGAATGGGATCAGTTTCTTGATTTCTCTTTCTGTTGCTTCATTGTTGATGTATACAAATGCAACTGATTTCTGTACGTTGATTTTGTACCCTGCAACGTGGCTGAATTCTTGGATCAGTTCTAGCAGGCTTCTGGTGGAGTCTGTCGGGTTTTCGATGTAGAGTATCATGTCATCTGCGAAGAGTGAAAGTTTGACTTCCTCTTTGCCAATTCTGATGCCTTTGATTTCCTTTTGGTGTCTGATGGCTGATGCTAGGACTTCCAGCACTATGTTAAACAGCAGTGGTGAGAGTGGGCATCCCTGTCGTGTTCCTGATCTCAGAGGGAAAGCTCTGAGTTTTTCCCAGTTGAGGATGATGTTAGCTGAAGGCTTCTCATATATGGCTTTGATGATGTTTAAGTAGGTTCCTTCTATCCCAACTTTCTCGAGAGTCTTTATTAAGAAGGGATGCTGTATTTTGTCAAATGCTTTTTCTGCATCTATTGACAGGATCATATGGTTCTTATCTTTTCTTTTATTGATATGATGTATCACATTGATTGATTTGTGAATGTTGAACCAGCCCTGTAACCCAGGAATGAATCCCACTTGATCTTGGTGGATGATTCTTTTTATATGCTGCTGGATTCGATTTGCAAAGATCTTGTTGAGAATTTTTGCATCCGTATTCATCAAGGATATTGGCCTGTAGTTCTCTTTTTTTGCTGGATCTCTGTCTGGCTTGGGAATCAGTGTGATGCTGGCTTCATAAAATGAGTCCGGGAGTTTTCCTTTGCTTTCTATTTTTTGTAATAGCTTGAGAAGAATTGGGATTAATTCTGTTTTAAATGTCTGGTAGAATTCCCCAGGGAAGCCATCAGGTCCAGGGCTCTTATTTGCTGGGAGATTTTTGATCACTGATTCAATTTCTTCACTCGTTATGGGTCTGTTCAGGTTTTCTCTTTCTTCCCGTGTGAATTTTGGTAGTGACTGTGCGTTCAGGAATTTGTCCATTACTCCTAAGTTGTCCAATTTGTTGGCATATAATTTTTCATAGTATTCCCTGATAATTGCTTGTATTTCTGAGGGGTTGGTTGTAATAAGTCCATTTTCATTCATAATTTTGTCTATTTGGGTGCTCTCTCTTTTCTTTTGGGTAAGTCTGGCTAGAGGTTTGTCAATTTTGTTTACTTTTTCAAAAAACCAACTCTTGGTTTCATTGATCTGTTCAATTGTTTCATTGGTCTCTATGTTGTTTATTTCGGCTCTAATTTTTACTATTTCTCCTCTTCTACTGGGTTTAGGGCGTTCTTGTTGCTCTGCCTCTAGTTCCTTTAGGTGAGCTGTTAGATTTTGGACTTGCGCTTTTTCTAATCTCTTGAAATAGGCCTGGAGAGCAATGTACTTTCCTCTTAGGACTGCCTTTGCCGCACACGGAACATCATTCTTAATACCTCTTTACCTCTTTTCCCTACCCAGTAGATGCTCTCCATAACTGAGTCCTATGAATCTACCCTAGAATATATCATAGATGCACCCATGTTTTCCCAGATTCACTGCCTCCATTCCAACCCACACTCCTGATTGGCCATTCGACTTCCATTCCTGCCCTCTTCAATTTATTCTCCAGACTGCAGCCAGAGTGAATTTTTTTAAAAGATAAATCTGACCTTACAACTCTTTTCTATAAAATCTTTCAAAGCTGCACTAATGTAATAGCTAGCAGCCACCTGTGACTATTAAATTTAAATTAATTAAAATTAAATAAAAGTAAACATTCAGTTCTGTGTTGCACCAACCACATTTTGTGTGCTCAATAGTCACCTATGGTTAGTGACTGCCATGGTGAACAGCGTAGCTTATAGAGCATAAGAACATTCAATTGGACAGTGCTGCTTCAAAGGTTTCCCACTGCCTTTGTGCAAAATTCAAACTTTTGTGGGTATCTACAAGGCCCCTCTTGACTGGCTTTTAGCACCATTTCCAACTTTTTCAAATGCTTCTCCCCCAACTAACCACCATACTCACCATACTCCAGACATGTGGGACTTTTTCTGAAATGAGAGAGACAGAGAGAGAGAGAGAGAGAGAGAGAGAGAGAGAGAGAATGAGCAGGGGAGGGGGAGAGAGAGAGGGAGAGAAAGAATCCCAAGCAGAATCTGCACTACCAGCACAGAGCCTGATGTGGGGCTCAAACCCATGAACCATGAGATTATGACCTAAGCAAAAACCAAGAGTTGGACCATTAACTGAATGATCCACCCAGATGCCCTCCCCCCATTAAGAAACATTTTAAAAGCAGTTTTAGGTTTACAACAAAATTGAAGAAGAAGGTACAGAGATTTCCTATATACCCCTGCCCCCATACATGCATAGCTTCCCCCGTTCTTTTTTTAAAATTTTTAATGTTTATATTTATTTTTGAGAGAGACAGAGCATGAGCTGGGGAGGGGCAGACAGAAAGGGCGACACAGAATCTGAAGCAGTCTCCAGTCTCTGAGCTGTCAGCACAGAGCCCCACGTGGAGCTCAAACCCATGAACTGAGAGATCATGACCTCAGCTGAAGTCTGATGTTTAACTGACTGAGCCACCCAGGTGCCAAGTCTCTCCCATTCTTTTTTCTTTCTTTTTTTCTTTTATACTTTATTGTCAAGTTGGTTTCCATATAACACCCAGTGTTCATCCCAACAAGTGCCCTCCTCCATGCCCATCACCCTTCTTCCCCTCTCCCCCACCCCCATCAGTCCTCAGTTTGTTCTCAGCATTCAAGAGTCTCTCATGGTTTGCCTCCCTCCCTCTCCCCAACTATTTTTCCCTTTCCCTCCCCCATGGTCCTCTGTTAACTTTCTCCTGTTCCGCATATGAGTGAAAACATATAAGCCTCTCCCATTCTTAACATCACTTGGTACAATTTTTTTTACCAAGGATAAAGCTACAGTGACATGTCATAATCACCTGAAGTTCATAGTTTACCTTGGGGTTCACCAAAAGTGATGTATGTTCTATGGGTTTAAACAAATGTAAAATGTATAATGACATATCTACCATTATAGTATCGTACAGAGTATATTCACTGCCCTAAAAATCCTCTGTGCTCCATCTATTCATCTAACTCTCACTCCCTGGCACTGATCTTTTTTGTCTCCATAGGTTTTCCTTTTCCAGAATGTCATATAATTGGAATCATACAGCATGTAGCCATTTTAGTTTGGCTTTTTCCACTTAGTAAGATGCATTGAAGTTTCCTTCACGTCTTTCCATAGCTTGATAGCTCAGTTCTTTTCAGTGCTGAATAATATTCAATGTCTGTATGTACCACAGTTTACATATCCATTAACCTACTGGAGGACATCTTGGTTGCTTCCAAGTTTTGACAAATACAAATAAAGCTGCTGTAAAAACATCCATATGCAGGTTTTTGTGTGGACAGAAGTTTTCAACTCCTTTGGATAAATACTAAGCAGCAAGATTGTGGAATGTATGGCAAAAGTATACTTTCTTTTGTTAGAAACTTCCAGTCTTCTAAGATGACTGTATACTTGCTTTTCTTTTTCCGTGTCATTACCATATTCACAATGGTGATATGTTTAACTCTGTGTTTATTTAATATCTTCCTCCTTAACTCCGTAAAGAAAGACACTCTAATTTTTGTTTACCATTCTATTTCCAGTGCTCAATGGTATCTGGCATATAAAATTCACTCAGATTATTTGCTGAACAAGAAGAAAGTGATTGTATAGCAATGTAATACTATAATCTACAGGTCGCTTTGGGCAATTAGGCTAGGTACAGGGCAGGTAGTAGAAATCAGGAAAACAATTTTCCACACATTTCCTTATCTTACTACTCTTAACCATGAGGTTTTTAAAAAATGTTTTATTTAGAGGCAAACCATGAGAGACTCTTGAATGCTGACAAAAACTGAGGACTGATGGATGTGGGGGGGAGGAGAGATGGGCATGGAGGAGGACACTTGTGGGGATGAGCACTGGGTGTTATGTGGAAACTAATTTGACAATAAACTATTTATAAAAAAAATAATAATAAACATACATAAGTAAAAAAAAATGTTTTATTTATTCCTGAGAGAGAAAGAGTGAGAGAGAGAGAGAGAGAGACAGCGTGAGCAGGGGAGGGCCAGAGAGAGGGGAAGACACAGAATCTGAAGCAGGCTCCAGGCTCTGAGCTCGCTTTCAGCACAGAAAGCTGTGGCTCGAACCCACAAACTGTGAGATCATGACCTGAGGCGAAGTTGGATGCTTAACCAACTGAGCCACCCAGGTGTCCCCCCCTCCCCCCATAAGTTATTGTCTTCAAGACTAGTCTTTTCTGCTGAGGCAGTTCAAGAAAAAAGTTTCTCTATTCTCTTGTCTTCAAAATTCAGCATTAGTTCCTCATCTGTGAAATGGGGATACATTTTCTCTGCCTGATATCTGCGGCCACACTAGCAGACCTCTTGAGGGACATTTCTACCCCAGACTATGATTGTGTAATTCTCTGTCCAGAAGGCTGGTTTCCCCTATAGGCAAATTTGTAACTAAGTAGCTTATTGCAGAGGTTAATTGCACAGAAAATGTGGTTTGCGGACCATCAACTTTTTTCCCTCCCATGTTTCTGCTATTAGGCTGCAGTAAATGCTTGACTTAAAAAAATCCTAAAAATATCAAGAAAGAAAAGAAAACAGGAGAAATCTAATACCTGAAGCACCCATAACCTGGATCATTTGCTGTGTAAAAGGGAGAGTTGATATTGCCCTAGAGAGAGAGCATGCGCTAATTGGAGCCATAGTTACACAGCATGATGAGTGAAACAAACCATCTCTTACAGAAGTATCCACCCCCTGGCAGGAGAGAGATGGGAGATAGATCTCCTTAACATCACAAAACAGCAGAGCTTGAGGGTATTTAGCAGACCTCAAGTTCAAGCACAAATGTTCACATTCTCAGAAGAAAACCCAAGTCCTGAGGACTTGTCCACACTTGCAGTTCAGAGCCCCTTAAAGGCAGCATGGCTACAGCACCAGATAATAGGGCTTTAAAGCTGACTGTGCAAAAAGTTTCTTCACTGGCTCCTACACTTAGGTTTCCCCATTAAGAGTGACAGGCAAGGTATGTATGATCACGATACTGTCATCAGGATGTCAGGGGAAAGTTTCAATCCACACCTGCCCTGAGGGCCTAACATCTGAATCTTGCCTTGGATGAAATCAGAGTTAGAGGTGCTCCATTTTTGAACTACAAACCTACATCATGTCCTGAGTCAGAAAGACATTTCTTTTCTTCCTTTCCAAATGTGTGAGGGACTAGGATCCCCATTTGGTCACAAATTCCTTCCTCATTACATATTTAATGCAAGGACCAGTTCTTTCCCTCTATGCCCTCAGGACTCTGACTTGATACAGGGTCAGGGCAGGAAAGTGGCTCTTTCCTATCACCATATCCATCCAACAGGATGATTGCAATTTGCCTGATCTCCCAGTTAGAAACAGAGGATAGCTAAGGTGTCTGGGTGGCTCAGTTGGTTAAGCTTCAGACTTCAGTTCAGGTCATGATCTCATGGTTTGTGACTTTGAGCCCCGCGTCGGGCTCTGTGCTGACAGCTTGGAACCTGCTTTGGATTATGTGTCTCCCTCTCTCTCTCTGTTCCTCCCCTGTGCATTCTCTCTCTCTCTCACACACACACACAGTTATTATAATACATTACAACCTAGGAAATGGCTTCTTCATTGAAGAAATCTAATGATTTTTTCTCAAAAGAAACATACTAGAATACATGCACTGAGGAGTAACGATATCTTAAATTGAGCATAGTGTGGTCATGAATTCAATTCTACCTTCCAGGGTCACTGACTATAAACAGACAACTACTATTCTTTATTTTGCTACATACACAGTGGCTTCTCCTTGGATTTCTTGCTGCTAGTCTCTGAAAACCATTGCCTGGGCCACCAGCAGGGCTGCTAATTGAAGAGCTGAGCAGGTTTTCCCCCTAAAACTCAGGATGACATGGTGAAACTGGGCATACTGCCTCTGCTCCCCAAGCATCCATTTGGAAAGCATGCTCTTCTAAACAGAAATGAAACCTGCAAGGCACAGCAGACAGAAGGCTGAAGGTCAAGTGATAAATTCCAAGTGTTAAGACATGCTTTACCAACTAATCTTCTATATTCCACCATGTCTCTGTGTATGTGAGGCAAAGATGCAGGAGTAAAGAACAGAGATTCACAGGCTTAGGAAGAGCTAAAGAACTTGGGCCAGAACTGGAGAAGGGACGCTCTCTGGCTGGGAGGTAGTTACTATTTGTTGAACAGTTGCAATGTGCCAAGTAGATAGATAGATGATGGGTATATGGTGCTAGATAGAGACATACTATTTAATTTCATAAAGTAATATATATTTATATATAAACATATACACGTGTGTGTGTGTGTGTGTGTGTGTGTGTATACTTATAAGAAAATCAAAGCTCAGGTTAGTTGAGTAAGTATACTTGACGGGGCGCCTGGGTGGCTTATAGTCGGTTAAGCGTCCGACTTTTGCTTAGGTAATGATCTCGCGGTTCGTGGGTTCGAGCCCCGCATCGGGCTCTGTGCTGACTGCCAGCTCAGAGCCTGGAGCTTGCTTCAGATTCTGTCTCTCCCTCTCTCTCTGACCCTCCCCTGCTCGCGCTGTCTCTCTCTCTCTCCTAGAAATAAATAAAACATTTAAAAAAAAAGATTATTAAAAAAGTATACTTGTTTGTCCCCACATCAGAACTTGAGGAAAAGATTTGAGTGTAGTTACTTTATTTCAAGGTTATCCCAGCAAACAGGAGTGAGGTAGAGGGGAGTGTAATATGAGGAAGGAAGAAAGAGCCAACATAGTGTTGTTGAGCTAGTTCCTGCTGTGGCGACGGAGCTCAATTCCACTGGAGACTCTTTGAAGAACTGTGTAGGAATGTGCCTCAGAATTGTCCCTTCAAAGAATAAGAGGCTGGACATTAATCTCATGCACTTCTGGAATGTTCCACATGTGAGCTGAGAGGGGGCCCCTAGCTTTGGAGGAGACCTTTGAGGCAGGAAAGCCAATAGGCTGATTCAGCTGGCCTTTGAGAGAAATGCTGACCTCTGTGTGTGGATCTGTATATATGGCCATAATTACAGCTGAAATCAAAGGTGGGTTGAGTGGAAATGCTGCCAGGCACAAAAACCCATTAGAGTTTCCAACCTGCCTGACTTTAAGACCCATGATCTTCTCTCTGTATCATGTTATTTTTGTAGGACTGGGCATCAGCACTGTCAGGACACCCTGTCCATCCTAGATTTCATCCTCTAGTTCATTCCTTTTTTTAAATTTTTAATGTTTTATTTATTTTTGAGAGGGAGAGAGACAGCATGAGCAGGGGAGGGTCAGAGAGAGAGGGAGACACAGAATCCGAAACAGGCTCCAGGCTTTGAGCTAGCTGTCAGCACGGAACCGGACGCAGGGCTTGAACCCATGAACTGTGAGATCATGACCTGAGCTGCAGTTAGATGCTTAACCAACTGAGCCACCCAGGTGCCCCCATCCTGTAGTTCATTCCTATAGGTCCTTACTCTTAGGTAGATGTCAAGCCTTAGTTGAAGAAAATACAACATTTTCCCCATGCCAGGAGTTCTTAAGTTTTGAGAGATGACTCTAGAACAGCTCTTTTGAGGTATGCTAAATACACAGGTATGAGCTCTCCATCAGTAAGGTGTTCCATAAGCCCAGGGTGAATGACAGAAAGTCATAATGTGAATGTCTGCACCAGATGGTGAATTGGAAGTTAAAGGAAACTTCAGGATTAAATTCCAATTCCAGGATT
Organism: Proteles cristata cristata; assembly: GCA_017311185.1. Taxonomy (NCBI): domain Eukaryota; kingdom Metazoa; phylum Chordata; class Mammalia; order Carnivora; family Hyaenidae; genus Proteles; species Proteles cristata. The sequence continues at coordinate 59,949 of JAESUZ010005544.1, forward strand.
CTACTCCACTTTTTCATGGGGAGATTCATATCTATGCTTATATGTGCACATACGAATGTTGACTTATAAGGGAACAAATTACGGTGTTCCACTTCTTTTTTTTTCCTTCATTCAACAATATACCTTATGGATTTGTTTTAGTCAGTTTGGGCTGCTATAACAAAATAACATGGACTGGGAATCTTAAAAAATAAACATTTATTTCTCACAGTTCTGAAGGTTGGGAAGTCCAAGAGCAAAGTGCCAGCAGATTTGGTGTCTGGTGAGAACCCACTTTTTGGTTTGAATATGGCTGTCTTCACATTGCATCTTCACATAGCAGAGTGCAGAGAGAGAGGAAGCAAACTCTCTTCTGTCGATTCTTATCAAGACATGAATGTCATCATGTGGGCTCCATCCTCATGACCTAATTACCTCCCAAAGGCTCCACTTCCGAATACTATCACATTGGGGATTAGGCTTAATATATGAATTCAAGGGAGCGGGGCACATTCATTCCATAACACAGCTTAATCACTCTATGTCAGCATGTATGTATCTTAATATTTGGGTATTGGCTCACTGTATAAATAGTACCATGATTTATTTAACCAGGTCTTTTTTACATTTACATGGTTTCCAGTATTTTGCTTCAGTGAATGTCCTTACACATATATCATTTGTGAGGTATATCTTAGGATAAATTCCTAGTAATTGCTGGGAAAGTTGGTATATGCATTTAAATTGATGGATATTGCTAAAATTATCCTCCAAAAGTGTCACACCATTGTTAATCATGTAAATATATGGGAGTGTGATATGAGGGAGGAAATAAGTCACCAAAAATATGTCTCATCAATCTTTTGAACTTTAGGGAGACTTCTTTTTATTCTGATTATTTTTTACTAGGTGAAAAACATTAGGAATTGGGATGAAAGCATTGTTGGTCTTTGCACTGAAAATCACACATATGACCTTCACTTAGTGCCTTAACACTATTCAGTTGTCTCTATATCCACCATTGTACCAGTTCGGTTCTGCTGTGTAACAAATTGTTTCAGTGGCTGAAAACAATAACTATTTATTTAATCCACAGTTCTGCAGCTGAACATTTAAATATGGGCTCAACTGCTTGTTTCTCCCATCCTGGATGAGCTCACTCATGTAGGCCATGCTAGGTCAGCTCAGCTCAGCTCTGCTCCACATGGTCTCTCATCCTCCTGAAGGCTAGCTCTAGCTTGTTCTCATGGAAGATAGCAGGATTTCAAAAGTGAGAGTGGAAACATGTACAATCTCTTGAGACTCCACCTTAGAACTGGCACAATGTCTCTTTCATCACATTTTATTGGTAAAAGCAATCCCAAGGCCAGCCCAGACCTTTTGATTGGAAAAGCTACAAATTCTTAACTCTAGAATGCAGACATGCATGATTATCTTGGGAAACTCCTTTGTTTTATAAATGAAGAAATGAGATTCACAGTGGATAGGTGACTTTTTCAAGGTCACACAGTTTTTAGTGGCTATACCCCATTACTTGTATGGGTTAATTCAACTAGACAATACAGTAAACGAATAAAATCAGTGAGTCAATCCACTGAGGAGGGCAAGATGAGTCATTGGTACTGAGAATAATGAAAATTTCTGTTTCATTTCCTTGCCCAGGGAAAGTCATGAAAAAGTGCCCAACCCATACTTCAAGCCACATTACTGCAGTTTTCCCTCAATAAGCCTATTCTTTATTAAGAATTAAATGATTTATAGCACAAAACCTATAATTATAGGCATATTTTAAAGACCTCTTCAAGACAAATGGGACAGGTATTGAAATGCTCTGCTATGAGCCAATTTGAGGTTTTCAAAACAGAAAAAGGACACAAGGGATAGCAATTTTCAGTAAAGTTGTCATTTTTCATTAATATACCAAGAAGAATGTGGCAGTTCACTGCATGCAATTCATCTTTGTTCTTTTGTATACATTTTGATGAGCTTCCTTAAATTCCCTTGGTAAATAGCAGATATTATAGTCTCTTTATTAAAACTTGGGAGCAACTAAGCATAAAATGAAATATGACTAGTTTCCAACATGCTCAATGTTACCATTACTAGAAATGTTTCACCAACTCAGGTTGCACTTGCAGATTTTGCTGAGTTATATTTTTATACTTTACAGTTCAGATTTGAGATTTAAAAAAAAAACAAGCTACTCCCATTAGACAGAGTACATAATTCATAACAAGAAATAACAAAGATCTTTTGTATTAACTATTCTGCAAAAACTAGCCTTCAGCCACTTTTGCACGTAACCTCAGGGTTGAAAAGGTGTGCATGACCAGTTTACAATACATGTTTTGTCTTTTTTTAATTTAAAATTTTATCTAACACCTGAATTCTATGGTAAATATTATTACAACATACAAGCAAGAATAAATATTCAAAGTGACCTTCACCCCTACATTTCCACTCCCATGCACTTCAAATACCACTTACATCCCAAAAGGTAACCATTATTTTCAATTTAGTATGTAACTTTCTAGATATTTTTCTATCTATACCTTCACATCTGTAACATAAACATGCCTTTTTTGTTTTACATAACAACACTCTTCTTGAAAGTTTTGTACTTAAATTCACCTTTTCACATTTAATCATATGTCCTAGAGATCTTTTCATGCTATTATATATAGTCGTACATTTCTTTTACTGCTACATAGTATTTCATAGCAGGACAGGATCATAATTTGCCATCCTCCTATTGAGGAGCCTATAGATAATTTCTGATTGTTTTTTTACTACTGTAAGTGGTGCTATCGTGAATATTCATGTGCGTGTATGCACATGCACTAACGATTGTTTCTGTAGTATAACTACTTGAGATGGGATTGGCAGGTAAAGGCAATAGACATGTTAAATTCAATAGATTTTTGTCAAATTGCATGCTGAAAAGGCTGTATAAATTCTGTTCTGAGTTCAGTACAGACAAGATTGGGCTCAGAAAGCCCTGGAGTCAGATGGGTAGATTCACATCCAGCCACCACCACTTTCTAGGTAGTACCTTGGGCAACTACTCAGATTCTGTGTGCCTCCATTTACCCACTGCAGACATAGGACTTATGTACATCTTTAAAGGGTATTTGGAAGTTTTAAATCATAACAATTGAAATAGAAGTTCCTGGTCTAAAATGGGTACTCCGCTTTCCAAAAAAGGTAGTAATGCAGTTTTGAATAAAATATGGCCCAGAAAGTCACACTTTTATCTGCCAGGGGATTTTGGTGTAGTCTTTGTACCACACTTTAAAAATCAACTCATTACTAGGTAAGTCTCAATCACGTCGATGAACTCTTCCAACTGAAAAGAATACCACTTAATATATTTAAATAGACAATCTCTCCTCCTTATTCCCAGCTGTTTGCTCTGTATTTTTCAGTAAGAGAGAGTGAGTGAGTCAGAAGCAGGGATGGGCATATATGTGTGTGTAATTTCTTGACCAGGACTTGGAACCCCATAGACTTTGAGATATTTTTTGTTTTGAGACAGAAAGTTTTATACCATAAGTTTATAATAATTATAATTGGTCTTGGAGAGAAAAAGCCCTGCACTCAGCTGCTGAAAATGCCATATTTAATCAAATCTAAGATGTTAAGAAAGAAAAATGTTGTTATTTGTAATAGTAAGATGTCTTCTATTGTAAATAGTATCTTAATTTCAGAGATGTTAAAATATGAGGAAATCTTGGTCTTAGAATTGATGAAATATAGAGATTTGTGTGGGCTATTTTACATGCAAGGAGTAAAACACCAAATTATGCACAAGTATAAAAGATGATCACCAAACCATCTTATGAAGGAAGGAGTCCAGTGGAGGCCACTTGTTTGCTCAGTGCCCAGGTAAGTCTGGGTATAGTGTCTGCCTACACTGGGGAGTAGGCAGAGCTATACTTAATGGAGGATAGAGAAGTATAAAATTCTTGGAGGAATACCAGAAGGAAGAAAGGTGAGGATTCTGGGCACTGCAGGAGGAAGAACAAGAAGCTATAAACACACAGACACATACACATGCGTACATACACACACATGCTAGCACACACATATTCACACATACACTCAGATATACAGAGTCCCTTTGTAATATTCCTTAGGCTTGGGAAGTTTAGTAAAATCCCTCTCTCATTCCCCTTACCAGATCTCCCGTAAGCTGGCTTTGCTCACTTATACTCTTCAGACAAGTGGGTTCTTTCAGGATATTTAGATTTTTTTCCATTTTGACACAAGCAAAGACAAAGAAATAGCTGCCAGCTGGTTATCAGCATTGGGTTTTAACTTAATTCATAGCTGAGGAAACCTCATCAGAAGAGCTAAGTGGCTTGTCTGACATTATTTAATGTATCTGAACCCCAGTTAGAATAAGGGACCCCTTGCATCCCACCTGCTTCCAGATGTTGTCCTCCTTCCAAATTTAGGAAGTGACCCTTCTGTAGGCTACATCTAATGTTTTGTTCATTAAAAGTGACTATGGGACAGAAATATTTGGACTCCAAGAGACCCAGCACATTCATTAAGTTATTCTGCTGCTCTTTTTTTCTGCTTAAGCAATATTACATAACTTTTAATCAGTCACAGTGGCTCCATTCCTCTGAGATTTCTCCCTCTTTTTCCCCCATTCCCAGGTACGTCCCCCTTGACCCTGGATTAAAGGTATGGGTAGTGATGCAAACAGAGTTTTGCTCACAATTGAATATCGTGCGTGAATAAAGGTCTGCATTTTGGGCACTCTTCTGACCCTCCCTGTGCTAGGGGACAAACGACTAGCCCTAGTGAGAGTCAAGTATCAGTCCGGGCAGGACTTCTCTGTGAATGGACATAACACAGTAACTTAGAGAAGCTGCAACTCCTGGTGCTTGAGTGCCTCAGTCAAAGATTCCAACTGTCTTAATAGAGACCAGATCCACTGGTACTGATACTGAGTATTGTTCTCAGCATTCATCGCAAAGGAGCCAAGCTATCAAGAAAACCTGTCTACCTTTGCAAATTAGATGGAATGCTTAATAGTTCACATGAGGCAAATACAAAACCTGTAAACAGCTCTTTCAGGTTTAACAAGCTGAAGACTTAGCTGAATGTTTTCTGCAACTTGACTATCAGAAGTGACATCCACACAATAGAGTGTCACTCTTCATAGCAGATCCTTTGTTTCTCTGCTAATAAATGCAAGTGTCACATGGAATCCACTTCTTGTTTCATTTTCTGCAGCATAGTGTAGAATTAAATCACCAGCACCCCAGTAGACTGCTAACATGCTCTCACAGGATGAATATGGTCTCTACTAAAGGATGCTGCCTCTGCATACTGAATCCATTTTCTCACTGAGAAGATAGTGGAGGGAACAAGAGTCACTTAGAGATAGTCATCACTAGGAGGTCTGTGCCTGTTTGTTTTGATCAACATTATTGAGGTATAATGTACATTCAAAGGATTACATCCATTTTATTTATTTATTTTTTTAATGTTTTATTTATTTCTAGGAGAGAGAGAGAGACAGCGCGAGCCGGGGAGGGTCAGAGAGAGAGGGTGTCACAGACGGAAACAGGCTCCAGGCTCTGAGCCGGCAGTCAGCACAGAGCCCGACGCGAGGCTCGAACCCACGAACCGCGAGATCATGACCTAAGCGAAAGTCGGACGCTTAACCGACTAAGCCACCCAGGCGCCCCATGATTACATCCATTTTAAATGTTCAGGTCAATAATTGACAAATATATACACGTATATACATATACACATATACATATATACACATAACCACACTATAAAAACATAGGACATTAACATAGCCCCAGAAATTTGCCTTCTACGTCTTTGCAGCTAACCCTCACAAGACAGCCCTAGAAAATCACTGATCTGTTTCTGTTGCTGTAAATTAGATTTCCCTTTTTTATAGTTGCATGTAAATGAAGCCATGTCACATATATTCTTTTGTGTCTCTTTTTCACTCAGCATAATGTCTGTGAAGTTTGTTCCCTTTTCTGCTAGCATTGCATGGATATATTGCGATTTGTTTATCTGTTCATTAGGTAATGGATATTTGGATTGTTTCCAGCTTAGATTATTATTATTATTAAAGCTGCTATGAGCTTTTGTGTACAACTGTTTGTGAGAAGTACGTTTTCATTTCTCTTGGGTAGTTATCTGAGTGGAATTGTTGGGTCATATTGTAAGGGCATGTTTAGCTTCACAAAATATTACGTGCCTCATTTCCAACGTGCTTGCAGTACTTTATGGTTCTATATCACTACTAACCCTTGGGATTTTCATTCTTTTTAACACCTCCTAGTGGGTGTGAAGAGGTATATCACCGTAGCTTTAATTTGCATTTCCTTGGAGACTAATGATACTGAGCATATTCTCATGTGCTTTTTGGTCATTCCTAAAGAGTATTCATTCAAATATTTTACCTTTTTTTGAGTTGTATCTCCTTATTATTGAGTTGTAAGATTTCCTTATATATTCTGGATGCAACTACTTTGCCAAAGACATTTTACATATATTTTATCCCAATCTGTGACTTGCCTTTTTAAATTCCTAACGCTTTTTTTAAAAGCACAGATTTTTTATTTTGATGAAATTCAAAGGTTTTTAAAAAAATTTTGTGTAAAAGCATGGCATGCCTAAGAAATCTTACCCCAAGGTTTTGAAAACTTTCTCCTACATTTTCTTATAGAATTTTCATAGTGTAGTTCTCATGTGTAAGTCTGGGATCCATTTGGAAAACACTTTGATAGCTTCTTATAAATTCAAATATATGTTTTCCACATAACCCATAACCCAGCAATTCCACTCCTATTATTCAAGAGTAATAAAAATATATGCCACAGAAAGTAGCTTTGTTCATCAGAGCCAAAAGCTATCAATATCCCAAATGTCCAGCAATAAGTGAATTGATAAATAAATTATTTTTTATACCCTCATGTATATATTCAGCAACAGAAAGGAATAAATTACTTGTAAATACAATACTGAAGAATCTCACAGTTGGACTGAAAAAGAGTAAATAATATACTATTTCATTTACGTGAAATTCTAGAGAAAGTAAAAATAACCTATAGTGAGAGAAATCAGATCTGTGGTGATAGGCAGTTGGGATTTGAGCAGAGGGAGATTAGGAAGAGGCATGAGGAAATTTTGGGAAGATGGAAATGTTCTATGTTTTATTTGGGATGGTGGTTACATGAATGGTTACATTTGTCAACTCATTGACTTGTATATTTAAAGTGTGAATTTTATTACATAAAATTTTATCACAATAACATTGACTTAAATTTGACACTTATTAATTTTGTAGTTGTATTAGTCATGGTTCTCCAGGTAAACAGAACCAATAGGAAATATACAGAAAGATGTATATATGAGATTTAATACAGGAATTGTCTCATGGTTATGGAGACTGTCAAGTTCCATTATCTGCCATCTGCAAGCTGGAGAACAAGGAAAGCCCAAATCTGAAGTCTTGAGAATTGGGTATAAGTCCCAATCTGAGGCTGAAAGCCTAAGAACCATATGCCCTGAAGTCCAAGGACAGGAGAAGATGGATACCTCAGCTCAGGCAGGGAGAGTGAATTCACCCTCCTTCACCTTTTTGTTCTATTCAGGCCATCAGTGGATAGGATAATGCCAACCACATTCTCCCAGAAAATAAAGCCTTCTGCTTTACTAAATTCACCAATTCAAAGGCTAATCTCGTCTAGAAACACCCTCAGAGATGTACCCAAAAACAGTGTTTCACCAGTTACATGGACAACTCTTAGACCAGCCAAGTTAACACATAAAATTAACCATCACATCTGCTTATTTGAAAGAATGCTATTTAACACATCTTCCTTTTTAGCCCTCAAGCTTTATGAAGCCAAGAACCAAGTGTATTTTGCTCACCACTGAAACTCCAATACCTATAAAGCACAGTAACTAGCAAACAGAAGGTATTCAACAAAGATTTGTTAAAAGGAAGAAAGAGGAGGACCTTATCATCATATTCAGGAGAAACAATACAAGTAATTAAGTAACTGAGTACAGAGTTGAATTCAAGTAAAAGGGCAACAGGAGTTCAGGGAGAAGAGAGTAAATCTGTGTGTTCTAATGCAGTTGAAGAAGACACTTAGAAATAAGTGGGTTTGAAAAAGTAATAGAATTTGAAGAATAGGGGTCTAGGAGACATGGAATTCCTGGTGGAGAAAACTTCATGAATAAAGATGTAGAGGTAAACGAGTGATAAATGAGGAGACAGCAGAGCTCCATGAATTTTCATCTCTCCAAGAATTTGCAGAAGAAGAGATTCATCCTGCTACCCTACCCCACACCCTAAATCCAGACCACTATCCTTCTCTGTCAACCTGTGCCATGCGACCCCCCGGGTGGCTGCTGTGACAGAACATCCCACCCATGCTGAGAGTGGGATGACTCTGAACCTTTGCACTGATAGTATGTGTAATGCTGGTGCTTAATGGAGGTCCCAGGCTTGGGGCATGCAGCAAATGGGCTTCAGAGGGAGCATCTCGGGTCTTCTCCACACTGCACACACCGGAGACAGCAAATTACAAGCTGAAAATTCATTACATTTGTGAAAAACCTGAATTTATTTAGACAAAAGCAGATGGAGAGGATGGATAATCTCGTTACATTTCAGCACACTACACTTTATTCAGAAGAAATGAAACATAACGCATTATGCGTTCCCTTCTTTCCATCTGCTTTCCCTTCCCTAAGTTCAGGTTTATTATTAATATAATGAATTCATCTTGCCTCCCTCTCAATTCCATTAGCCTGTACTCCTAATTAAGTTTTGTTCCCATTGTCCTTTTCAACAGCTCAGAAACTCTCTTTCAATGTAGCTATTTTCCCCAGACCTCAAATCATTTCTACAGATGAACTGCTGCTACCAGGCATATGAAATGTCTTAATCAAAGTATAATTTCTCTCAAACGTTAAGAATTATCTAGACCTTCTGTTTCCCAAAACAGATCTGACTGACTTGAAGGACAGATTCTTCAAAGGATTTGGACCAACTCTTGACTTGGGTTGACTACACTTGACCTGGGAAAGGGGAGACGGGAGTTACCTTCCTTGAATTTCCAGGGTCTTGACCTTGGTCAGCTCACTATCAGCCAGAGCACTAATTTTCCCACTCTCCCCCAACCAGTGCATATTTTCCTCCAAATTTAATGGGTGCGGAAATTCTCTCAAAGGAAGTTCAGACTTCAGAGACAGTAATGACAGATAAAAAGATTGTAAGCCAGTGCTTAGAGGGACACTGTGACTCAAAGAAAAATACCAGCTCTGCCCTACCTACTAGGATGAACCTGGTCAAGTTAGTTTGTGGCTCTGTTTTCTCAATTGCACAACAGGGCTAATAATTCAAACCTACTTTCTAGAATTATTGTAAAGAGTAGATGTAAGAAAGTACAAAAAGCACTTAGCACAATGTCTGGTACATGAATGCTAAATGTATATCAGTTTTCACTATGGCAGCCATTATGACCCTATTACTATTGAGGGAAAACTTCAGGTCTCTGGAATTTGAACCCAACTTGTACCTGCACACTCACTTCTGCACCCAAAGATTTAGAAAGTCAATCTATAGCTAAAATCACAGTGACTTACACCAAACATTAAAAGGAACAGCATTTATCTCTTGGGTCAGTGCCATAGTCCAACTGAGGAGGTCCCTCTAATGGGGTTACTGAGGGAGATTCAAGTGTTATGATGATTCTCCTCCCAGAAGCCAAATCCCAAAAGAAGTTATTCTCATCTATCTTATTTCAACCCCTCTCCAAAACTTTATGGTTTTGCTCAGAATCTCTAACTTGGGGCATTGTATTTCTCAGGCTGATAACAGTAAGTGAGGGTGGCCTTCCATTTCTTTCTGTATCAAAGCTTTAAGCACAGGTCCAGGAAGTCTGCTACAGGCATTTGGAAAATTGGCAAATAAGATCTGTTCACCTCTCTTTATGAAGCTAGGACCTGGATCACAGGGAAGCCAGCCCTGCCTCTGGCCTTTCATTCCAATTGATTATGGGAGCCCCATCACTGACCTCTGAAGCTGCAGCTACCTTCACATTGCAGCCTTGATTAATGAGCTTTCTTGGAAATCTTTAGTCACTACCTGTCTTGTACCTCAAGCAAGACACCTCTCTGACCAGGTGCTGTTCTTCCTCAAAGCAGGGGCAGAGCAAGCTGCCCGCTGACCTCTGAGGCCAGTTGCCCCTGCAGTCAAGGAACAGCAGAGTCACTCTCAACTTTATTATACCATCAGAAGCTTCCAGAATAAACCCACATAAACCACTGCTTGCTGGACTGGTGAACGAGTTTTTTATGACTCTGTTCCTAGGCTCTTAAGAGAGAGCACATTTTCCCAAACTTAAATCTTCTAAATTGGAGTTGCCACCTTTAAAGGGTGAGCTGACCCAATGTCCTTGGTGGTCAAGGAAACTTCTAAGTGCAGAGGAAAAATTAACACCTTCCTTTTCACTCACTGGATGAAAGAGGCCATGTGTAGGTCAGAACATTGGCTTAAATCAAATTGTTGAAGTTGTTTGAGTTTATTTTTAGAGATAGAAAAATTGCAAAATGTCAGTCCCTTCTACCTCCTCCTGCTACTGAGGTCTCTCACTTATCCATCAAATGTGTTGGCCTCAGAAACCTCCAGGATGAGCCTCCCCTCATCCCCACCCCTGCCCACCCAGGCATGGTCTGGCCACACTGAACCAACAAAGCCATATGCCTGCAAAAATGTCAGCTCCAGAAGGCAGGGAGCAGAGACTAAGGCAGGACAAAACCTCACAGTCACTTCCCACCAGCACCTGTGCCTCTCTGCCCCCAGGACATGCCCTCAGGCAGGTCAACCCATTGCTCAGCAATAGCAGGTGTGAGCAGCACCTGCTGTGGGACATAGAAAAAAGATGAAAGAATGTCTCCGGACTGGAAGAGGTGCTGTCAGGTGTGGATCCAGGGCACAGTCCTATGGAAATGACTTGAGCCTGCAGAAAACAATACAGGTGAGCTCTGGGGTTCTGGAGCCAGACTCCCTGGGTTTGGATCGTGTGTGTGTGTGTGTGTGTGTGTGTGTGTGTGTGTGTGTGTGTGAGAGAGAGAGAGAGATAATTGCGTGACCTTGGGAAGTTGCTTACCTTCCCCATCTAAAACCTCATGAGGTTTTTATAAGGACTAAAAATTAGAACATGTATATTTGTTACACACTTGGCTAAAAACTTAATCACTTCACATCCTGCCCCCACCAGCTTCCTACCACAGAGGGAACAAGATCTGGTCATGCTTCACAAGTGCAGGCACAATCTCACTCTGCTATCTCTCTAGCTTCATGTCCCCCACTCTCCTGCTGTTCACTCAGCCTCAGGCACACTGACCTTCTTGTTGTTCCATTACAGAGACTTCCTCCCACCTCAGGCCCTTGCTGGGCTGTTCTTCATCCAAATTGCTCTCACCACCCCACCCATCCCCCCACATTCTCTTGGCTTGTTCCTTAGCTTCATTTAGTGCCACCTCTTTCATAATCACTTTATCTGAAATAAAAACATACTATCCCTGTTGCTCTATCATTTACTCTCCTTTTACTTTTTATACAGTACATCCCTACCTGAAATTATATTGTTTATTTCTTTTGTACTATTCATGATAGTATCCCTAGAGTTGAGTCTATAAGAGTATCTGACAAATAGACTCTTGATAGGTGTTTGTTATGAATGAGAAATAAGTGATACGTAAGTACTCAGTGAATGTTAGCTTCTTTTATTACTTCTGCAGCAGGTGTCTTGGCTATCCCGCTTCCCATTGCCCACTACCTCTGGTTTCAGCCATAGCTGGTGGACAGTCTTATGGCAGCCCTGGCTTATCTCTTGCTGGCTCTCACCTCAAGTACTCACAGATTTTAATTCTGCCCCAGGGTCTTGTCCCATGCTCTGAGACTTCACTAGATCAGAATGCAAGTGTCGCCCCTGGTATGAGATTAGTGCCCCCAGAAAAAGGTACAACTAACAGAGGCAGGAGCCTTCACTGCTCCCTTCACTGCCCCCATCAGACAGACGTCCTTGGAAGGTGCTCTGCAGGTTACTTGAAGTCCTGGTGGAATCCATCCCAGTGCACATGGCAATGATCTCAGTTATACATTGTCATAACAATGTATTTTCCTTATCTCCTGTCTTGCTCTCCCTAATGCCTCACCTCTGATCCCTAGGATCACCTCCCAAATGAAGCATCCACTCCCAAGTACTTGCCTCAGGCTCTGCTTTGGGGAGTATACCTGACATTGAGTCTGAATGTGGCTTGAAGTGGGGCACACAAAACAGGACCAAGTTGTAGTAGATAAGCAGAGAGGGCCTCCTGGAGGTAGTGAGCTCTCAATTTAATTTTTGAGAAGAAGAATGTGGATTAGGAAATCAAAACAACAACAAACATACAAACAAACCCTTTAGGGCTGTAGGAATTGGACTCCCAAAGGGTTAACAGCAAAGAGCAGATCAGGGACCACGAGGATTTTTCCTCTGGGAAGATAGTAACCATGGCTGCCGGGTTTCATGCTTTTCCATCAGCTCTTCTTCATAGAGACAGAATTTATAAGAATGCTTTTGCCTTCCTAATGAAAATTTAGCCTTTCAAGTCTTATTAAGTATAATGGGAAAAAAATACCTCAATCTCTTTTTTCTGGAGGTAAAAGAAATGATATTAAATGATCTAATTTACCCATTTCTAATACCACTCTGGTCACTAATGAAGATGCATCTGCAGCATAATGTGTGGTTCACGCACAGGGCATCACTGCTCAGACAGAGAGCATGTTCTACGGAATAAGGAAACAGAGGATGCAAACTAAATTTTTGTGAATCAAATATTGCTCTTCTCTTGAATCACAGGATTGTTTAAGAATCACAGTTTCTAGCAAGAGGGGCCTAGGTGGAGGGCTTCCCGCTACTCCACCTCTCCTTACTGCCAGGTGGCTGACGGCCCATAAAGGAAACGTGTGCACTAGGGGAGACCACCTTTGTCAAGATTGATAGAGTAATCAAAGCAGTATGGTATTGGCATAAAAACAGACACACTGGTCAATAAACCTACACATATATGGTCAATTAATTTATGACACAGGAGGCAAGAATATACAGTGGGAAAAGAACAGTCTGTTCATAAGTGATGCTGGGAAACCTGGACAGCTAGCTACATGCAAAACAACAAAAGTGGACCACTATCTTACACCATACACAAAAATTAACTCAGATGTATCAAAGATTTGTATGTAAGCCATGAACCCATAAAATGCCCACCAAAAAATGTAGGCAGTAAGCTCCTTGACATTGGTCTTAGTGGCACTTTTTTTTCTTTTTGGATCTGACTCCAAATGCAAGAGAAACAAAAGCAAAAATAAGTAAGTGGGAGTACATCAAACTAAAAAGCTCCTATGCAGTGAAGGAAATCATCAATAAAATGAAAAGGCAACCTACTAAGTGGGAGAAGATATTGTCAAGTGGGAGAAGATATTGTCAAATCATATATCTGACAAGGCGTTAATATCTGAAATATATTTTAAAATCTCATACAATTCAATGGCAACCCCTCCTTCAGTAATCCTATTTAAAAATGGGCAGAGGGGCGCCTGGGTGGCTTAGACGGTTAAGCATCCGACTTTCGCTTAGGTCATGATCTCGCGGTTTGCGGGTTCGAGCCCCGCGTCGGGCTCTGTGCTGACTGCCAGCTCAGAGCCTGGAGCCTGTTTCAGAGTCTGTATCTCCCTCTCTCTGACCCTCCCCTGTTCACGCTGTCTCTCTCTATCCTAGAAATAAATAAAAATATTTAAAAAAAATGGGCAGAGGATCTAAATGGACATTTCTCCAAAGAAGACATACAAATGGCCAATAGGCACATGGAAAAATGTTCAACATCACTAATCTTCAGGGAAATGTAAATCAAAACCACAATAAGATATCATGTTATACCTGTAAGAATGGCTATTATCAAAAAGACAAGAAATAACAAATGTTGGTGAGAATGTGGAGAAAAAGGACCTCTTGTGCCTGTGGTAGGAATGCAAACTTGTGTCATCACTATAGAAAACAGTATGGAGGTTCCTCAAGTGCAATTAAAAATAGCACTACCATATCACCCAGCAGTTTCGCTATTGGGTATCTTTCTGAAGAAAATAAAAACACCAATTCAAAAAGATCTATGCACCTTTATGTTCATTGCAGCATTATTTATAATAGTCAAGATACAAAAGAACCTCAGTGTCCATCTTTGGATGAATAAATATTCCTCGAATGACTATGCAATGCTAGGTACTGGTATATTACTGCCATCTTTGACTAGCATTCTTTAGTCGGCTCTTAATGTTACATGCCTTATCTCATGTAATCATCACAATAACCTTATTCCTATCCACACCTTACAGATGAGGAAACAGATATAAAGAGGTTAAGTTCACAGGCAAAGTCACATAGCTATTAGCTGAGGAGATGGGATTCAAACCTAGCCACATAGACCCCAGAGCCACCCTTTTTACCTAAACTCTAAACTCTCTTCCACGGGAAGCAACTAAAATTCAAATCTGAGTTCTTATGATTCCAAAACCTATGTTTTTGCTGCTATGTCACATGGTGGCATAAGATTCACAAATGATATTATATACTTAGATCTGTTTATAGAGTTGTGGCTGCACTAATAGATGTTTGGAACATAACTAAGATGGTAACCATCCTTTTCACAATTGAAGTCATCTGCCTGGTCTAAGGCCCATCACAAGTGAGAATTCTGACACTATGTTGTTTATGCTTCTTTGTTCCACTCACCCTGGAGGCATGCTGGATAAAAATTAAGACAAAATTCTGGGAGAAAATCCCACTACATATGAGCCAAGAGTATATACCAAAACTTTGACCCACTGGGGGACACAGGCTTGCCAGAGGGAATCCAGTATCATAAGAGCAAGGCATGAGATATGAGGCAGCTTCTCAAACTCAGGCTGTCTGGATTTGTCCCTGCCTCAGAAGAATCTAGCTCCCACAAGGCATCCAGCTGCCTTTGTGGTTCTGGCTTCAGTGGGAGCTCTGCACATATTCCTCTTAAAATTAACATCTATATAATAAACCCCAAATGAGTATCACTTCAAATGCTAATATCTGAGGTGAACAAAATAAAGGGGATGAAAAAATTCATCTGAATATATTTATTTTTAATGATGCATGAAGTCTGATGTTTCAGGGAAACTGTTTTCTGAAAAGAAAGCTACCCATCATAACGTGAGTTGTCGGACAGCTGACTCAAACTTAAAAGAGGCATGGGATTTTTCTGCATATTAAATGCACAATCAAAGAGCCATCTGCCCCAGATGATAGTGATGGAAATTGACAGACAATTCCATTAAGTATAATGTTCAAACTGAGACTTTCAGGAACAGCATGCAAGAAAAGGGTATGTTAAAGATTTATTATGCTTATGAACTATTTTTGTACAATTATTCAAAACAGATTGAAAGTAAATTATTTCATGAAATGTACTTGAAATGAGTGTGCACATTTAGGTCTTTAAAGTGTATGCATTTATTAAAGAGCTCTTAACATCCTGCTATTTTATTTGGCATGCAGTTTTTGTTTTTAAACATCAGTTAAGTATGTCTTTGTTTAGGGATGCTTTTCAAACATTTTTATAGGAAATGGAAAACAAAATACGGCTGTTAATTTAGTAAAATTACATCTGGAAGGACAATGAACTCTGAGTGTGTGCTCTACCTATTTTATAAATGGTGCTATATCAAACAGCATGGAGGCTGTTGGTATATTTAAATATGATGGGAAATAAGTAAGACAGGTACTAATATCTTTATATATTATTTATAATACCGTAATCTCATGCTTTCAGGAACTTCTAGCCATACTCTTTTGCCATAATTCAAGCTAAACTTCATTCACTTTCATATCTGCTTCCCCAATGAGCTTTCTCATCCCTTTGTGTCTCCAGGCAGATTCTGACACTTCCCATTACCTCATCCATTCCATCACTTTGATCTTGTAGGACTTGAGGGTAATGGAGCCTATTTCTCCTGCCTCTGAAAAGCTAGCTCTGAAATATTTGGATTTGATGTCTACAATTATACTCTTGAATCTGGTCCATTGTGTGCCTTCTGAGAGCACGTCCCTTTTCATGGGGGGAAGACCAGTGCCAAGGAAAGAGACGGGATGTGTGCAGCTCCCCTTCTATGGCCAAGTAATCCTTAAGAGTCTCTTATACACTTCCTGTCTCCAGCTCCGCCATTCTTGAGGAAGGGAGCCACAGTTCTCATGAATCTGCCTTCTGGCAAGCCTTTTGGAGGCTTACCACTAGCTAGTAAAATAAATTCTCTTAGAATCAAATATCAGCTTAACTAAGAGAGAATCAAGAGGAAAAGTGAATTAGGAGTTGTTGTACTACCAGAGTCAGGCATGAAGAGTGAGTCAGATTATTAATATTTTTTGTTTAATATTTAACAAACCAAGGTTCTCCACTTGCCAAAACTACTCCCTGGGTATAAATCTGGCCCAGATGGAATGAGAGATTTCTTTTCCCTACTGCAAAATCTGATTTTTATTGTTCTCTTTGCAGTCCTATAAATTGTCATATGCTCTAAATTTACTGTCTTCTCCATCCCAGTATACCAAAACTCAACCTGTCCTTCAATTTGCCCTTGAGTTAAATACATTCCCAGTCCTTGAAATCATTAGGAGCATTTCCCACAGAGCCAGCAAGTCTCTTGCTGTTTTTTCCTCCTCTGTCTCATGGTGACTTCAGACACAGGGAAAGAATAGGGGTTTATGACCAAATCAGAAAGTTAGAGCCGGTAGAATCTTTGTAGAGATCAGCTGGGAAAACTGAAGCCCAGAAGGGAAGTGACTGAGCCAGGGTCACATGGCCAGTATGATCCGGGGCAGATCTGTCAATATGGATACATTAACTCTGGGACCTGGCTACCAGAGAGCCAAGCCTGGTTCTACCACTTGCTAGCTTAGTGTCTTCTTGGAGTCTCAATTTCCCTACCCATAACTTAAGGATAATAACAGATATGTGCCTGCTATGAGAGTTCTGTGGTATAATATAGGAATATAGGAAGAATCCAATCAGTGTCCATGATTATTATTAAGTATAGAGTGACTATCCATTTCATTAAAAAAAAAAAAAACTCTTTATCCAAATGTTGAACTCAATTTTTCTTTTTACCTCCGTGGGATTTAGCATACCCACTTACTATTCTGCCTATAAAATTTGAGAATAAATGCTAAAGAAGCAATCTGCCATTCCTTCTGCCCCAGGTAGTCCCAAAGGCATTAAATAATGTTCTGTCTTGCCTTTTGCAACTTGACAAACACAGGAAAAAAGCATCGGATAGAGTCAAGGAAGAAAGGGAAAGGAAAATGAACTTCATAGGAGGGCAGCATACAGAATGGGGAGAGAAGGGAAAAGAGGGCCCCACAGGAGCAGACAGAATTCCTTTCTGCCTAGAACTTAAGAAATCATCTAATCCATCCACTCGCAATGCATTTGGGGAAACTGAGGCACAGAGAGGGGATGCGTCTCCCTGGGGTAAAGGTATAATAACCCAGGATATAGTTTTCCAAATGCCCTTCCCTCTGCCTTCAATGTTTTTCATTCAGCATTACTCTCCATTCCACCCTCTTGCTTAGTCAATGTCTATTCTTCTGGCAACTGTTCTGGCAACATTCCTTCTTCTGGCAAATGTTCTCTGACCTTCCCCCACCATTTGACCCAGGCCCCACTATGCATTCTCATAGCACCTGCCAGCGTGTTTCTTCCCTTCATCCCTATTCTCTACCCACTACACAGGGCTGGTAATCTGCACTCCATAAACACATGAGTCGATTAAGGAGCAGGAAACACAGAGCATGTGCCCCAGATAGGACGCTTTTTACTACATCAGAGAAACATCTCCATATAATTCATTCATAAAGCAACAGACAGAAATAGTTTCCATTGATGCATCTTTCAATAGCAAGGTTCATGTAGGATTCATTAAAGGAGACTGTTAATTGTAATGTTCCCTCCTGAGAGTCAATGTGGCTCTTTCTCTCTAGCCAGTTCCTTCTTTCAAGGCAAGCAGTGCTAAAGAGAATGAGAACTAATAAGCAAATTCCATCAATTGGTCTAGTGCTTTATTTTTGTTTCTAACACTTGCTCTTATCACCCCAGACATACTTTATGTGGAACAAATTGATTAAAACATAAAAAGAGGATTCACTTTCTGTTAGGCTCTGTGGTATGTAGTTATTGGGATGTAAAAAGATCCAAGTGGCTTAACTAAATCCAAAAAAATCCATCTCCTACTGTCTTATCTTCAGCTGTAAAGTTTAAGCTCCTTGCTGAGAAGAGCAGAGGAAAATAACTGACATTTATTGAGTTTCTACTACATGCCAAGCACTGGGTAAGACAATGTTCATCATGATTATTCAGCCTGAATGATTGCTCAGCAAATATTTAAGTACAGGCACTGTCATAGGGACCAGGGAGTCAGCAATGAAAACACTAAAGTCCCTGCCATCACTGAGTGTCTAGCCCAGTGAGGGAAGATAGTAAGTCAAGCAAAAGATGATGTGGTGTCAGATAGAGATGATTTCTATGTAGACAAATAAAACTGGTTGGAAACACAAAAGTGATGGGAGATATTTTGGGTTGGGAGTGTCAGGAAGGGCTTTCTGAGGAGGTAGCCCTGAAACAGTGGCCTGAATGATGTGAGCAGCAAGTCTCATGACTATTGGGAGGAAGAGCATTCCGGTCAGAGGAAGCAGCCAACACAGAGAGGTCCTCAGGTGACTATGTTTGAGCTGCTGGAGAAACAGGGAGGAGGGCCAATGTACTGGGAGCCCAAGAAGTGAGATAATAAGGATCTAGAGACGTGGGCAAGGCTCACATCATGTTGCCATGCTAAGGTCTCTGAACTCTATTCCAAACTTCACAACAGCCTTTTGGGGGATTTTGAGTGAGGGCATGCCATGATCTGATTTACTTTGTGTATCATTTAATCCTTGAAATAACCTTAAGAGAGAAGTAGCATTAACATCACTTTATACAGGTAGGAGGATTGCAGGATGGGGAGAAAAAATATCTTGTCCAAGTTAGTGCTTTTTGTTAATGGTAGCTTTGCAATTCCAACTCAGGGTCCCCAACTTAAGGCTTTTCAAACCTTACTATATCATCCAAGGATAGGACTTGTGTCCTGCAGGATTCTGAAACATGATCACAGCACCCAGCATGAAGCCACTGCCTGGTGGG
This sequence comes from Proteles cristata cristata, assembly GCA_017311185.1. Classification (NCBI taxonomy): domain Eukaryota; kingdom Metazoa; phylum Chordata; class Mammalia; order Carnivora; family Hyaenidae; genus Proteles; species Proteles cristata. Next base: position 79,233 of record JAESUZ010005544.1, read on the forward strand.
TATTTCCTAAATGAATGCAGAAGACTCAAACTACCAACTTCCTGAGACTGCTGGGTGTTTGGGTCATTGAAGAGGTGGATATGGAGAATAAAGGGATTTTTACAATCAGAAAAGAGAATGAAAAACATTAAGGGGCGCCTGGGTGGCTCAGTTGGTTAAGCAGCCGACTTCAGCTCAGGTCATGATCTCACAGTTTGTGGGTTTGAGCCCCATGTTGGGCTCTGTGCTGACAGTTCAGAGACTGGAGCCTGCTTCGGATTCTGTGTCTCCCTCTCTCTCTGACCCTCCCCTGCTCACGCTGTCTCTCTCTCTCTCTCTCTCTCTTTCAGAAATAAATAAAACATTAAAAAAATTAAATAAATAAAATAAAATTTGGTCTTCTGCATACAGTTCTGTGCATACACACACACGTCAGCTTGGAAACAGACAATTGCTTGCTATTCAGTCCAAAGGTCTACTGGAAATGACATCATTAAGATTTGAATTTGCTCCTAATGGCTATTCACACACATCGATCATGTCAGAATGAGTAAACCATGACCAGATGGTGTGCCCTTTCTCCTTTTTTCATACATCTAACCCACCATAGAGTGGCTCCTTTTCCATCCTTTCCCCAGGGTAACTGAAAGAAAAGAACATTTTCAGGTGAGTACATATTATACATACACCCCACCTCTGATTCAAACCCACACTGAAAACCTCAAGGCTAGTCTCATAGTTGTCCTGCAATAAAGATAAAGAAAAGTAACTCTTGGGGTGAGGAACTGTCCTTGGTGGAATGCTAGTGAGTTAAGCTGGCTGCCCATGCTCCCAGGAGCCCACGGGCTGTCTGGGACAGGAGGTCAAATACATTGGTCTCACACAAACATTAAATGGAAATGTGGAAAGGCACCGAAGGAAACGAACCACAAATTCTAAGAGCTTCCAGCAAGGCCTTCATCCATTCTGGAGTGAAGGCATGAAGGGTTCTCTGAGGAGTGGCTCATAGAACATGGGAGGGCATTAAGAAGATGAAGAGGAGAAAGGAGAAACAGTCCAGGCTAGAGGCTTTCTTGGAGCTCTGAAAACTGCAGAATCAAAGGATGCTGGAGGATGCGAAGAGGGCTATTGTGACGGGGTCCAAAGACAGCACAGGAGGACTTCCGAAAGGAGGCAGGGACTTTTAGGGTCTTGGATCTCAGCATTGCCTTTGCTCCTAATACTCACCAGACTGAGTGTTGACATAGCCTCCAGGAAAGACAGCACAATAAACAAACAAAAATAGGTTTAGGAAATCCTAAAAGCTCCTGGGGCGTCTAGGCTTAGTGGTTCTCCAATCCTGTAAGGAGACAGTGGGTGGAGAGGAATTTGCAAAGAAAGCCATTAACAGCACCTCCCCAGGGAGAGGAACTCCAGGTGAGGTTCTCAGGGAACCTGCCCATGAATAGTTTACATCCTGGGGCTCCTGGATGAAATGAGAAGCAGTCATTAGCACAGCAAGCAGCCGTCATCCTTCCTTTTCCATAATAACACTGTCACTAGAGGACGGAAAATTACCCTGATGTCTCTATATCTCTAAATTGCACTTTGGAGACAGACTGTGTAAGGCAAACAGACCCCGAGTGAAAACCTCTTGGCTAGACTTCCAAGCCAAGGACTAATAAATAACCCTGAAATATACAATCTGACTGCAGCTTTGCTCTGTAGCTCGCGGCTTCTGCCCTAGGGAAGATCATGAAAGATCATGAATTGCGGGGCCTGACAGAAGGGTCAGAAATGTGGTGTCTGCCTGGTGGGTGGAGGGCCTGCAAATTAACCCCAAGGAGGTGCCTTCAGAACAAGTTGGCTGGCTTAGGCAAAGACTAACCTCTACTAGTGGAGCAGGCCTGGAGGCAAGGCCTTCTGGGCATGAAAGGATCAACTCCAGCCCACAAAGTGCAGGCATGAGACATCGTGCCTGAATGAGGGAGCTCTGTGAATCATAGAATGGAAGATTTTTAGCAGTGATTGAAAATGCTCATTAGGGGAGAGCTAGTGCAGCATTAAGTAAGCCCAATTGAAAGGTGCGAAATTTTCATAGTCTGTGTTTTTCTTTTTCAGTCAAAAACAGTCTCAATTTGCCAAAGCACTTTTGCAATCATTTGTAAATTGGTCTGCCAGGGTCTCTGTGAGAATGTTAAATGACAAGAAAAGAATCAATATCTCATCGCTGACTTGAGAGTAGGCATCCGTATGAAAAACAAGATGCAAAGCACTGTAGAATGATACAAAGATGTCAGTCTCCTGGGATGAAAAATAGTTAAGCAAAAGGTGCTGAATGCCAAGCTACAGAGAATGATCTAAATAACTAATGCAAGTAAATCCAGCATAAGGCACCTATAAATGTTGAAGCTTTTTTTTTTTATTTGATTTTGTCAGGGACTACTGAGAAGAATTACATCAAATAAGATTATCAAGAATAAATTGACTCATACTGAAGCAATGGCTGCAAGAAATTGTGATGTGAATTATAGAGAAAACATACGAACAACTTTGGAAACAGGAAATTTACAGAGAGTTTAGTATAAAATCTGTTTCTTGGAAGAGGCACTGCTTTTGAGGGTGGGGGCTGCTATTTGGGAGTGAACAATTGTCAGCATTTGTCAGGTGTTAACTACGTACAGGTACCCTTCTGGGGTTTTTGTGAACATGCAACAAACCCTATGAAATATGCAGATTATTATCCCTGTTCTGTTCATGAAGAAACTGTGGTACAGACAGGTTAACTATCTTATCCGAGGTTGCACAGCAAATCACACCTGGGATTCTAGTCTCAATCCCAGACTTGCTATTCAAATCTACTTTTCATAATTTCCTATCCATTTGGCTCAGAAGAAAGGGAATATTGGAGCAACTAGCTGATATTCCCACAAGAAGGAGACAAGAATAGTTAGATAGCTTTACTCAAGCAAACTGTTTTCTGGGGGAAAAATTAAATGCCATTGGGAAGAGAGAAGACGGGCATTGTTTCAGGCATGGCTATCACCAAGGCTATTTTCCTTCTCCCCTCCTCCTCCCCCCCCATGCCAGTGTAGAGGCTTTGAGCTTCTGGTTGAAACTTCAAAAAGAATCTTGAGTTTTCTCTAAACATAGTTATATTTAGCAAAATAAATATATATTGGAAAGCAAAAGAGAGAAGTATTACTTATACATGTTCTTCTCAAGCTCCTTTAGGAAAAGGAAATTCAGCAAAGTAATGATTTGAAATATTTTTAAATGATTGCACAATAACAAGGCAAGAAGCCAAAACATCCTCTTCTTTTTGAAGATACTGTGACTCCTGCATTTCTACTTCTTGGAATAACAAACTATTGTCTTTTTTTATTTCTTTTCTATTTTAGAAAAGCTGCACAAATGCCTCTCAAGTTCATGTCATACTCTTCTAGCAAATTATCAGTGTCTCCTGAAATATTGCCTCAAACATTGTGAAACCTGGTAATCAGATCCTTCAGAAATAAACAGAATTTTTTTTCCTTTCTTTTTAGTTTGTGGTTTTATAGCACTAATGTCTTTTTCCTCCAAACATATATGAATAAACTTCTCCATGACCATTTTCATGTTTTATATTAGAGGGAAGGTCTGGAGTGATTGTTGACGCAGTTCAAGCCAACAGCCTCCATCAGTAGATGCCAGTGATCCTATTTTTCTATGTAGTTAGTAGCCACATTGCTCTTTTATGGCTCTTTTGTTATCCAGACCTGGTTGGCAGTAAAGAAGGGCATTAAGTCAATTAATTGTGTTTGGATGCTGTGGGTCTTATATTCTGTGAGCCAGCAGAAGATTGCAAGCTTGGCTGGGAGAAAAGGGTCTCAGAGAGGGAGAAAGAGGATTAGGTGGTTTTCTGGGGAAGGATCTGAAAGACAGCCCACTGCCCAAGTGGCCCAGGTGTGAATTGAATGGTGACAGGGAGAAGGCAGGCCTGCCAAAATGAGCAGCCCTGGCTCAGAGGAGGGGATTTTCCTTTGAGCCAGCAGCTCAGTGCCTCCTTCAGGATATCATGGGACACTCTCTCCTCTGAGTCTGTCTTTCTCTTTTGTTTCCTTAGCCATTCCAAAAACCTTTCCCTTCATTCCCTCTTCCCCTTTTCTCCCATCCCCACCTCTGTCTCTGTCTTCTCTCTTACCTTTCTTTTATCACTAATGTTTTATAAGATACACTCCATTTGGCTGGCATTCCCTCCCAGCTCCCCTAGGAATTAATGTGCAATCGTTTGTTCTTCCAAGCTGTTTTTGTTTCCAAGAGACAAAATACCTACCTTGTGTCATGTTTTCTTGTGTGTGACTAATGATAACAGAACAGTTATGAGCTGTATATATTAGTATTCTTTGAAAGCTTAAATTAGTACCATTTTTAATATAACAATTATATTAGCATATATTACTTCTAAAACAAAACATTTGAAAGCAAGTTAAATGGCTTAAATTATAGATGTCCATTGACTACTAAACCCTTATAAAATAAAGACTTGTAATTCTCAATCCAAACTGTGGCACTATTTCTGTTACCTAAATGTTTATGAGATGACTTCTTCTGCCTTCTAAAAGCAAAAGAATATCTGAGTGGGAAGAAAGAGCAAATGTCATTAAGGTGAATCATGTGCACCTGTTCTCATTTCTAATATTTACTTTCTGTGTTTTCTTTTGACATTTTTGATTTAGCAATTAATATTAGTCATAAGATAAAAGGCTTTTAAAGCTATAGATTATTGCCATAATTGAACTAACTTATAATAAACATTTACCAGATGAATGAATGAATAGATGAATGGTAGTTGGGTAGATGAATGGTGGGCGGACGGATGTATGGTGAGTAGATGTCTGGCTGGTTAGGTAGTAGATAGAGGAGGATAGATAGGTGAATGGATGTATGGATTGTGGATGTAAACAGACTCTTCTAGTCAAATCAGATTAATTGAAGAACATTACCATCAGGTTTGTTCATTATTAATCAAATTAGTCTCTTTATGCAAGACATAAAGATGGTGGATATTTTGAAACAATATGTAGGAGATATGGTTTAAGTCCTTTCAAAAGTTGCACTCTAATTCGGAAGTAAGACAATATATAAATTACAATACAATTTTAATTAAATGCAAAATTAGGTGGTATAAATTGTTCAGAGAGAACTTAGGTGGAAAAAGCAAAAAAAGAATTCTAAGTAAAGAATGGAGTATTCAAGGAAAGCCTTACAGAAGAGACCTAATCTGAGCAAGAGTTTAAAGAACAGGTTAGGTTTGGACAAGTGGGGAGGAAGGACCATTTGTAGGAAGTAACAAATGAAATTTGGTGGCACCAAATAATTTCTCTTTTACTGATAGTTTTCCTCTGTTTAAGGGCTTTCAGCAGATGGCATTATAACCTTGTATTTTATTTAATTGTACACTCAGTCCCTAGCACAGTATCTTGCACACAGGATCTCAACTGATATGGAATTGATGAAGAGATGAATGAAGAGCTATACCTAAAGTCCCCATCCAAGTTATGATCCCTCATTGGGATTCTTGACATAAAATGAAGTTCAGCTATACCCTAGCTAGCATGGATATATTTGATTAGAATCTTCCTGCATAAAAGAGCCCCAAAAGCAAGTTTACAATATGGATTGACAATAGGTAGATTAAATAAAATTTGTTCTTTGGCAATAATGGAAGCAAATATATTTTTTTACGTTTTTCCAAGAGGAAATCTTTCATATTTTAGATGAATAGAAAAAGGCCAAAGGGAAAAATAGAGCCATGCTTTGACACAATCTTAATTAAATAACCTCACTCCTAGCTTTTTAGAAAAATAAAATCTAATAATATTTTGCCCATGGATTGTTCTTCAAGAGGATAATAACAAATCACTCCACTGGCTTTAGCCTTGCAACCGGCAACGTGCAGTAATTTAATTAACTGATGTGTTGTATCAGCAATTTAGAGACTGCAATTGACTACTAAGACCTAAACAGGAAGCTTAACTGGGAATTGGTAGGAAGTAATGTGGGGACTTTGTTAAAGAGTAGTTGAGCCCTGGATTTCCTTAAGTTTTTAATCTGTTCTTTTTTCAAAAAATTTTTAATGTTTTACTTATTTCTGAAAGAGAGAGAGACAGCATGAGCAGGGAAGGGTCAGAGAGAGAGGGAGACACAGAATTTGAAACAGGCTCCAGGCTCTGAGTTAGCTGTCAGCACAGAGTCTGACTCAGGGCTTGAACCCATGAACCATGAGATCATGACCTGAGCCGACGTCAGATGCTTAACCAACTGAGTCACCCAGGCGCTCCATATCCTTTTGAGAACCTTTAACTCCAAGGCTGGAGAGAAAATTGAAAAATAATGGAGAAAAAGAAAAGAATATTATAGTCTTCAAGAAGATCCTGCCTACCTTTGCATTGACCATACCTTCTGTTTAGAAGGCTCTGCCTACAGCAGCCCAGCCTTCCCTCACTTCTTCACTTCTCTCTGGCCCCTGCTCAAATGTCACCCCAATGGAGAGACTTTCCCAGGTCATCGTATTTATTTTAACATTCCCTCTCCTTTCTCTCCTTCCTGACCTCCTTCACTCTGCATACCTCTACACTGCCTTATTTTTTTTCCCACAGCACTTACCACATGCTGTAAATGTTTGTTGTGAGCTACCTCACATGAGAATAGATGAGGTAAGGATCTTGTTGATTGATGGTTGTATTCGATACTTAACCTTCACTCAAGGCTAGAAGGCACACAGAAGGCACTAATAACTGTTTAAGGACTAAAGGAATGAATTCATTGCATTTTTGCCTTGCATAGTTAATCTCTTTAGAGCACTAAATTGAAAGGAAGGGCTCTAATAGGACTTGTAGTTAACATTTCTTGAATACCTACTACATGTGAGGCCCTGGGTTAGTCACTTCACATTCATTAGCTCATCCAATCTTCACAACAAATTTATGAAGCAGATTCTATTATACCCCATTTATGGGTGAGCAAATTAAGGTAGTCACTACCTGCCACACAGAGGAATTATATTTAGGATCATCCCCTGAGTAGCCCATGTATGATGAAAGTAAAGAAACTACTTGGACTGAGTGATGAGGGTAAGCTGACATAGAAAGTACTCAATGTGTTTGGGCATTTTTTTGAGCACACTACATTATACTGCACATCGTTAATTTACTTAATGTTCACTAAAGCCATGTGAAGTAGCTTCTGATATTACCTCCATTTTACAGATCAGGAAAATGAACCAGAGAGAAGTAACTTGTTCAAGGTCACACATTCAAGTTCAATGTCAGATTCCAGTACTGGAATCTGAGTCAGCTCTGCAGATCCACAAGGACTCAGCAGGTGCTGTCAGAGGGGGTTTACTTTATGAAGGATCCAGAGACCAGAGCATTATGTTTCCCTGAACAAGCTTATGTGATATTTACAGAGAACCGTTCATTGAAGAGACCATTAAAGATGGAATCTCTTACCAAAGGGGATTTTTATATCTAATAATCACTAGATAAGTGAAAAAATTCATGCTCCATGGAGCTAAAAACTGTCTCCCTAGGGGAATGGAAAAAGCAGTCCGTTAAAAAAAAAGACATCATTAAAAAAAAGATAATCATTATGCTAAATAATGTTCATAACATATAACAGAAAATATCCCAGTGCCTTGCATTCAGCTCAAGACTTTTTTTGGAATGAGTTTCTTTTACTTGCATCTAAGAGATTTCTTTTTCTGCTTGAACTGCTGCAAAAAGAGCTAGTCAAAAAGAAAAGTTAGTGGGAATGAATTCAATAATATTTAGGGAGAAATGAAATTAAATATTATTTGATGTCTCAATTCCTGGTTGGCCACACATATATTCCTGGCAGGGAGCTTACTTAGATAAGCTTCAGGAAGTATATTTAATGGGTTGTGATTTCACACACACACACACACACACACACACACACACACACACACGAGGAAGGAGGAGAGATAGAAGGAAAAAAAAAAAGTCCGAGTTCTCTAGTAGCACAGAGCATGCAGCTAGAGACTGGAGCACAGACTTTGTGTCTATATTCATGTCACTTCAGCCAACTAGAATCTTAATAACTTAAATATTAATAGTTATTTGTTGAGCACTTCCAATGAGCACAGACCTATGCTAAGTGCTTTCTGATTACTATATCATTTCATTTAAATTCTCACAAGCCTATGAAAGAAATGAAGAAATAGGGACCCAGAAAGATGACCAAGATTACCCCCACCTTACAGCTCATAACAGGTGCAGCTGAGATGTGCACTGTGGCAGATCCCACTCAACATCTGAGTTATCAGCCATGCCACAGTAGTGGTTAAGAATCCTTTTGGAGTAGCTTTAGTTCACTTTAAATCCTACTCCCAAACCTCACAGAATGAGGCCAGATGAGAAATAGCTTTTCAAAATGAAGAAGTGGGCTTTTGCATCAGAATAGGTAATAATGGGAAAAGTGACAGATCCATTTCAGCCGCTGTCATTTATGCATGTCATAGATTTTTTTTAACAGGCCACTGGCCATGAAATTATTGAAAAATAGTCAAGGGAAACCATCCAGATGTGATGACCTGATAGTCCTAGGCATGGTGGTTCCATCTCAAGGCACAACAACCCTTAAGACAAGCCTCATGCTGCTCAGTGATGCCCAAGGCCACTTCTACGGTGGGAGGAATGGCTTCTCACCTAACTTCCTGAGCATCACTAGAGATGTGGTCTCAGAGGACACTGGAATAGGAAATACCAGCTACAGAGTCTTCCTTTCATTTCCCCTTTTGGATAATTCAAGCATATTGTCTCAGGTTGGGATTCTCCAGAAACAAATCCTGAGATGATTTTTTTTTCCTAAAGCTTATTTATTTATTTTGAGAGTGAAAGAGAGAGAGAAAGAGAGGGACAGAGACAGAGGGAGAGAGAATCCTAACCAGGCTCTGCATTGTCAGCATGGAGCTGGAGATGGGGCTTAATCTCACAAACCATGAGATCATGACCTGAGCTGGAATCAAGAGTCAGATGCTTAATCTACTGAGCCACCCAGGTGCACTGTGAGATGATTATTTCTTTGGGAGGTGATCCCAAGAAAACCAGGAGGAAAGGGAAGGGAAGGGAGCCACTGTGGAGTGTTTATGAGCAGGTCCCACTGGGGTCAGTTCAGATTCAATCCTGCTAAGGGCCTCAGGCATCATTTAGATTGTGCCTCAGATTCAGGGTATTTATCCACCAACTCCCATCCATCATATTTTGAGAGCTGCTCTCAGGGGCAGCCCCCGGACCTTTCTGGCCCACCCTGTGGCTATGTGGAGAATGCTCAGGTGGCCAAAGAAAGCCCCAAGGAAAAGAAGGACAGGTCAGAGCAGTCCAAAGCTGTCTGGCTGGGGTGTGTGAAGACAGAACAGCCCAGAGGAAGCAGACCAGGTGTCAATGATGCCTCCCACAGGTACAGAATACTTGTTCTCTGCTATGCAAAAGGCAATAGCCCACATGTCAGTGAAAAACCTTAGCAGCTACTTAGCTCCAACCAATTGTTGGCCTTGCAGGAATGTGAACCTAGTGTTCAAGAAAAACTACAAATCCAAGTTTTATTTGAAATCTCTTGATTTTCAAATATATTGGTAATTAATTCAAAAATTTAGAAAACACTATGCAGGCTAACCAAAGCTCATCTACTGGTCCTAGTTTATAGCTTCTGATACAATAGATACCTGTCACCTCATGAGGTCTTTATCAAATCCCAACAAAACCGCATCTTGAAGGTTCTTGCATAGAGCACATCTCCGAGTTGTCTGATCTATTGATACAAAGTTCTGTCTCTTCCCCCAAGCAAACCAATTGTTTTGTGACACTACCACCTCCTGCAGATGAGCCCTCATCAAGGGTGGCAGCCTTAGATCAGGAGCTTCTGAAAGAATGAAGTTTTTCTATTCATTTTTCACCTACCACACAAAGATGGGAAATTCTCAAGGGCAGTGACACCATCAGTTTGTTCCTTCTAGCTCACATGCCAGGAAATCTACTTTCATAGCCTTTCAACACTACTCTTTTTTTAAGTAGGCACTACTTCCAGCATGGAGCCCAATGTGGGGCTCAAACTCATGACCCTGATATCTGACCGGAGCCGAGACCAAGAGTCAGACATTCGACTGAGCCACCCAGATGCCCCAACACAATTCGGAAAAGAAGGATTCAACAGTCACCATGTGAATAATAAACATGACAGTGGTAATAAAAAATTATTTTCCAGACAGCTACACACCACTGTGTACCTCTTTAAACTTCCAGAGAGACCGTGGTCAGGAAATGAAGGCCAGACATATTTCCTCATTCAAAGAAATCATTGGTGCCCACTGTGTTCCAGCACTGTTCCAGGCACAAGGCTGAACAAGATGGATGAGCTCCCTCCTCTCATGGCACTTACATCCTATTCAGGGAACACACATTAGAGAAGTTGAGAAAGCATCCCCATTAACTATCTATGGGATTTCCTGACCCTACAAACCTATCTCCAAGTCAGGTAAGGCCATGGGTGTGGAAAAAGTAGGGAAACTGAGGACAGTGGAAGTATGTTCATCACTTGCTTGGTCTATCTCCCAAGCCTCTCCCAGGTGTACCTTCTGATCACACAGGAGGAAGTGGTTGGGTAACATCTCTGGCATTTACCCAGAAGTTATACCTGGGTTAGACGACTGCTGTATCAGTGTTTACAGTTCACAAGACAACAGACTCCCCTCCATAAAGATTCACTGTTTGACAGCAAATTAAGGTATTTTATCCTAAAAATTAGTTTAGGGGATGGGTTTTGATTTTTATTTTAAAGTGGGTTAAGTAATTTTTTTTTTTTACAAATAGTTTATTGTCAAATTAGTTTCCACATAACACCCAGTGCTCATCCCCACAAATGCCCTCCTCCATGCCCATCCCTCCCTCCCTGCCACATCCATCAGTCCTCAGTTTTTGTCAGCATTCAAGAGTCTCTCATGGTTTGCCTCTCTCCCTTTCCCCCACATTTCCCCCCTTCTTCTCCCCCTTGGTCCTCAGTTAAGGTCCTCCTAATCCTCCTATACGTGCAAACATATGATATGTGTCCTTCTCTGCCTGACTTATTTTGCTCAGCATAACACCCTCAAGGTCCATCCATGTTGCTACACATGGCCAGATTTCATTGTTTCTCATTGTCATGTAGTATTCCATGGTATAGATAAACCACATCTTCTTGATCCATTCATCTGTTGATGGACACTTAGGCTCTTTCCATGTTTTAGCTACTGTTGAGAGTGCTGCTATGAACATTGAGGTACATGTGCTCCTATGCGCCAGCATTTCTGTATCCCTTGGGTAAATTCCTAGAAGTGCTATTGCTGGGTCATAGGGGACTTCTATTGTTAGTTTCCTGAGGAACCTCCACACTGTTTTCCATAGGGGCTGTACCAGTTTACATTCCCACCAACAGTGTAGGAGGGTGCCCGTTTCTCCACATCCTCACCAGCATCTACAGTTCTCTGATTTGCTCATTTTAGCCACTCTGACTGGAGTGAGGTGGCATCTCAGTGTGGTTTTCATTTGTATTTCCCTGATGAGGAGTGATGCTGAGCATCGCTTCATGTGTCTGTTGGCCATCTGGATGTCCTCTTTGGAGAAGTGTCTGTTCATATCTTCTGCTCATTTCTTCACTGGGTTGTTTGTTTTTCGGGTGTGGAGTTTGGTGAGTTCCTTGTAGATTCTGGATATCAACCCTTTATCTGATATGTCATTTGCAACTATCTTTTCCCATTCCGTTGGTGGCCTATTAGTTTTGTGGGTTGTTTCCTTTGCTGTGCAGAAGCTTTTAATCTTGATGAGGTCCCAATCGTTTATTTTTGCTCTTGATTCCCTTGCTTTTGGGGATGTGTCAAGTAAGAAGTTGCTGCAGTGGAGGTCAAGGAGGTTGTTTCCTGCTTTCTCCTCTAGGGTGTTGATAGTTTCCTGTCTCACGTTCAGGTCCTTTATCCATTTTGAGTTTATTTTTGTGCATGGTGTGAGAAAATGATCTAGTTTCATTCTTCTGCATGTTACTGTCCAGTTCTCCCAAAACCATCTATTAAAAAGGCTGTCTTTTTTCCATTGGATATTCTTTCCTGCTTTGTCAAAGATTAGTTGGCTGTATACTTTAGGGTCTACTTCCGTGTTCTCAACTCTGTTCCATTGGTCTATTTGTCTGTTTTTGTGCCAATACCATACTGTGTTGATGATGACAGCTTTGTAGTAGAGGTTAAGGTCTGGGGTGGTGATCCCTCCCGTTTTGGTTTTATTTTTCAGTATTACTTTGGCTACTCAGGGTCTTTTGTGGTTCCATACAAATTTTAGGATAGTTTGTTCTAGTTGTGAGAAGTATGCTGGTGCAATTTTGATTGGAATTGCATTGAATGTGTAGAGTGCTTTGGGTAGTAATGACATCTTAACTATATTTATTCTTCCTATCCATGAGCATGGAATGTTTTTCCATTTCTTTGTGTCTTCTTCAATTTCCTTCATAAGTTTTCTATAGTTTTCATCATATAGATCTCTTGTATCCTTGGTTAGGTTTATTCCGAGGTATTTTATGGTTTTTTGTGCAATTGTCAATGGGACCAGTTTCTTGATTTCTCTTTCTGTTGCTTCATTGTTGGTGTATAAAAATGCAACCAGTTTCTGTACACTGATTTTGTACCCTGCAACTTGGCTGAATTCTTGGATCAGTTCTAGTAGGCTTCTGGTGGAGTCTGTTGGGTTTTTGATGTAGAGTATCATGTCATCTGCAAAGAGTGAAAGTTTGACTTCTTCTTTGCCAATTCTGATGCCTTTGATTTCCTTTTGTTGTCTGATGGCTGATGCTAGGACTTTCAGCACTGTTAAACAACAGTGGTAAGAGTGGGCATCCCTGTCCTGTTCCTGATCTCAGGGGGGAAAGCTCTCAGTTTTTCCCCGTTGATGATGATGTTAGCTGAAGGCTTCTCATAGATGGCTTTGATGATGTTTACGTAGGTTCCTTCTATCCCGACTTTCTCTAGAGTCTTTATTAAGAAGGGATGCTGTATTTTGTCAAATACTTTTTCTGCATCTATTGACAGGATCATATGGCTTTTATCTTTTCTTTTATTGATGTGATGTGTCACATTGATTGATTTGTGAATGTTGAACCAACCCTGTAACCCAGGAGTGAATCCTACTTGATCTCGGTGGATGATTCTTTTTATGTGCTGCTGGATTCGATTTGCAAGGATCTTGTTGAGGATTTTTGCATCCGTATTCATCAAGGATATTGGTCTGTAGTTCTCTTTTTTTGCTGGATCTCTGTCTGGCTTGGGAATCAGAGTGATGCTGGCTTCATAAAATGAGTCCTGGAGTTTTCCTTCGATTTCTATTTTTTGGAATAGCTTGAGAAGAATTGGGATTAATTCTATTTTAAATGTCTGGTAGAACTCCCCAGGGAAGCCATCAGGTCCAGGGCTCTTATTTGTTGGGAGATTTTTGATAGCTGATTCGATTTCTTCACTTGTTATGGTCTGTTCAGGTTTTCTATTTCTTCGCATGTGAATTTTGGTAGTGAGTGTGTGTTTAGGGATTTGTCCATTTCTTCTAAGTTGTCCAATTTGTTGGCATATAATTTTTCCTAGTATTCCCTGCTAATTGCTTGTATTTCTGAGGGGTTGGTTGTAATAAGTCCACTTTCATTCATAATTTTGTATATTTGGGTGCTCTCTCTTTTCTTTTTGATAAGTCTGGCTAGAGGTTTGTCAATTTTGTTGATTTTTTCAAAAAACCAACTCTTGGGGCGCCTGGGTGGCTTAGTCGGTTAAGCGTCCGACTTTTGCTTAGGTTATGATCTCGCCGTTCGTGGGTTCAAGCCCCGCGTCGGGCTCTGTGCTGACTGCCAACTCAGAGCCTGGAGCCTGTTTCAGTCTGTGACTCCCTCTCTCTCTGACCCTCCCCTGTTCACGCTGTCTCTCTCTCTCTCTCCTAGAAATAAATAAAACATTAAAAAAAAAAAACAACTCTTGGTTTCATTGATCTGTTCAATTGTTTCTTTGGTCTCTATGTTGTTTATTTGTGCTCTAATTTTTACTATTTCTCTTCTTCTACTGGGTTTAGGGCATTCTTGTTGCTCTGCCTCTAGTTGTTAGATTTTGGATTTGAGCTTTTTCTAATCTCTTGAAATAGGCCTGGAGAGCAATGTACTTCCCTCTTAGGACTGCCTTTGCTGCCTCCCATAGATTTTGAATTGTTGTGTTTTCATTTTCATTTGTTTCCATATATTTTTAAATTTCATCTCTAATCGCCTGATTGGCCCATTCATTCTTTAGTAGGGTGTTCTTTAACCTCCATGGTTTTGGAGGTTTTCCAGACTTCTTCCTGTGATTGATTTCAAGTTTCAAAGCATTATGATCTGACAGTGTGCATGGTATGATCTCAATTCTTTCATATTTATTGAGAGCTGCTTTATGTCCCAGTATGTGATCTATCTTGGAGAATGTGTCATGCGCACTTGAGAAGAAAGTAAATTCCCTGGCCTCAGGATGTAAAGTTCTAAATATATCCGTCAGATCCATCTGGTCCAATGTGTCTTTCAAGTCCATTATTTCTCTAGTGATTTTCTACCTGGTTGACCTATCCATTGCTGTAAGTGGAGTATTAAAGTCCCCTGCTATTAGCACATTCTTATCTAGAAGCTTGTTTCTGTTTGTGATGAATTGTTTTAGATATTTAGGTGCTCCCATATTCGATGCGTAGACATTTATGATTGTTAGTTCTTCCTGATGAATGGACCCTGTAATTATTATGTAGTGCCCTTCTTCATCTCTTGTGATTGTCTTTAAAGTCCAGTTTTTCTGATATAAGTATAGCTACTCTGGCTTTCTTTTGATTTCCTGTAGCGTGAAATATATTTCTCCATCCCCTTACACTTAATCTGAAGGTATCTTCCAGTCTGAAATGAGTTTCTTGTAGACAGCATATGGATGGATTTTGGTTTTTTTTTATCCATTTTGCTACCCTATGTTTTTTGATTGGAGCATTCAGCCCATTTACATTCAGTGTTATTGTTGAAATATGTGGCTTTAGAGTCTTTGTATCTTTTGTAGGGTTCATGTTTGTGGTGGTGTCTCTGGTATCTTTGTTCCTTGCAACCTTTCCTTCAGAGCGTCCTCCTCAGGATTTCTTGTAGGGCTGGCTTAGTGGCGACAAATTCTTTCAATTTCTGTTTATTTGGAAAGGTTTTTATCTCTCCTTCTATTTTGAATGACAGGCTTGCTGGATAGAGGATTCTTGGCTGCATATTTTTGCCGTTCATCACATTGATCTCCTGCCATTCCTTTCTGGCCTGCCAAGTTTCAGTACATAGGTCTGTCACCACTCTGATGGGTTTCCCTTTGTATGTGAGGGCCCTTTTCTCCCTAGCTGCTTTCAAAATTCTCTCTTTGTCCTTATATTTTGCCATTTTTACTATGATATGTCGTGCAGAAGATCGATTCAAGTTATGTCTGAGGGGAGTCCTCTGAGCCTCTCGGATTTACACATTTACTTCCTTCCCCAGGTCGGGGAAGTTCTCTGCTATAATTTGTTCCAGGACTCCTTCAGCACCTTTCCCTCTCTCTTCCTCTTCTGGGATTCCTATGATATGGATATTGTTGCGTTTGACCGTATCGCTGAGCTCTCGAATTCTTCTTTCCTGTTCCTGGATCAGTTTGTCTCTTTTTTTTGTCTGCTTCTTGTTTTTCCATAATGGTGTCTTCTAAATCACTTACTCTCCTTTCTGCCTCTTCAATCCGTGCATTGGAGGCCTCTAATTTATTACGTATCTCATTTATCACATTTTTAAATTCTTCATGCCTATTTTTATTTTCCATTCTGTCTGTAGCCATAGTTTCTTTGATGTCCCCTATATTTTTTTCAAGCCCAGCTATTAATTTTACCATTATTATTCTAAAATCTTGTTCAGTTATGCTACTGATATCTATTTGGAGCAGTTCACTAGCTGTCATTTCTTCTTGGAGTTTCTTTGGAGGAGATCTCTTTCGATTCTTCATTTTAGTTAGCTTTCTGGCTCTTGTTGGTTTTAAAGAACTGTTATGCTCTTTGTATCTATGAGCGCTGCCATATCCAAGAAGACTCTTTGACTGTCCAGGGCCTATCCTTTCAGAGAGTGTTTTTTAAATGGTATCTCTTGGTCTCTCTTGTTGGGACCTTGGTTATTTTATTTTCCTATTCGTAGTGATATTTGGGACTCTCCACCTTGTATAATCTGGCTTGTTTCTTGCGGTAGCCATTAGAAGGCTTTCTCTGTGGATTCTGCATGCTTTTTCTCCCAATCTCTCAGATTTTGTAAGGTTTCCAATGGCTTCAGATATTTTCCGTGTGATGTATGGGCACGAGTGCAAGTACAGAGCTCCTTACTTCTCCGCCATCTTGCCCCTCCTCTCGGCTTTAGTAAATCTTAATGGTATTCAAAGATGGGAGAGTCTGAAAATGTCATCTTGGCCACTCCCCCTTTTTACAGATGGGAACATTGAGGTCTAGAGAGAGGACCTGACTTGTCAGAGGTTGCCCAGCTTGTGAATAGGACCAGGACTTAGTCCAAAGCACTCTCCACAACAAATGGCAAAAATGACCTTCTATGTGAAACATCTGACTCATTTAGTACATTCCTACTGAGCACCTTTTGATGCACAGTCCTTGGGTAAGCACTTAGGACAAGAGATTTCGTAAAATAAGTTTCTCAGGTGCTTTTGCAGGAATTCTGATTCAGGAGCTACAAAATGGGTCAAGGGAACTTGTATTTATATCTTAAAAATGCTTTAAGTTATTCTGGGGGCCAGGCAACCTCCAATACCAGCCTGACTATCTTAGGGTGTGGTTCTTATCCAAGCTAAACATGACCATCTTAAAGCACACTTCCCTGGGACCCACTCCAGTGACAATTCATAATCATTTCATTTCAAAACTCTCCTGGATGAGCCTGATATACTCCGTGTGCCAGAGAGCTCTTGACATCATAGGTAAGACCACTGCCACATTTCTGGATTCAAATCCCAGCTTCTCAATTCCTGGCTGTGTCACCTGGGGTACATGCACTTCTCTGCTGCAAACCACAAGGAGAATGGCAACGGAACCCGTCTCTGAGTGCTCTTGTGAGAGTTAAAAGAAATGATTCATGTTGAGCCCTTAGCACAGTGTTTAGCACATGAGCACATAATGAATATTACCTATTGTTTTATCTTATGTAGTCTGACAAACCTATGCTTAATCAATAGCCTAAAACTCCAAGTAAGTCTACGGTTTCATGACCAAATGAAGACAAGTAAGGTTGGAAGAGCTTAGTACAAAATAGCAAAAAACAAAAAACAAAAGAGCTCTATACATATGGACTACCAACATTCAACAAAGGGAACCTATTCCACACCGTGAAGAATTCCCTTCCCTTCCCCACATCTAACCACCAGTCTTTGTATGTGTCCACTCCAACTTAGGGATGTGACCTACCACAACCATTCCAGTAAAGGAAGTGTTTGGAGTTACCTTTGAACTCAAGGAAAAGCACATGTTATGGACATCTCAGAAAATCCTCAAATCTTTCAACATTACCCAAGAACCCTGTTGAGGTGAAAGGGATACTCTGAATCCGGCCACTTCTTTTTTTTAAGCAACTTTCCTGATCAGGGGTTACCAAGAGCCGTGCATTTTGGTGTTCTGCAGAGAGATTATCCCATTCCAGGCAATAAAACTACTTCAAAGGAGCTAAGAAAATAAACATACTTTTCCTGTATTAAAGCCTCTGCCTTCCTTGAACTCCTCATTTTTAGAATATCTCCACTGATAAGGACAAATGCAATTTTCACCATCAGTGGATCTGAACAGACAATTACATTAAGGCAAATAAGACAGGGTGAGGCCAATGATGTAAATCACATTGTGTGCATCTAATGTGCAAACAAACCCTCAGATAAAAATGAACCCTCAAAAAGCAGTCAACAATTATTACTCTTTTCTTCATCTAATCAGGATGCAATTTGCATAAACATTCTTCTACCTACCACCTCCACAAAATCATTTGCTTGCATTGGAGGTCTGGGGAGAAGGTAGAATTCAGCCAATTTGCAAAAGATTTTTTTTTAAAGGAAACTGCTCAACCCCCTGGGAAGGGCTTACAGGCAGCTAACAAAGAGAATATCCTCACTATTACAGTATTTCTGGCCCACAAGCCTTCCCATTCGGTCCACCCACAACTCAGTGAGCTCGACAAGAAAGATCCTCTCTTATCTTTATAATGGAGATAGCGCCAAGGTCAGGAGTGGTCTCACAGTAAGTGTCAGGACTGGAATTGGAGTCTTTCCACTGGATCAGGCTAGGCTGTCTCTAAGTCCCTGCCCAGGGGATGAGCATTAGCCCATCCAGTAGATTCTTCCAGACCTGATGATGCTCTGACCCCTCAGCACAGAACTGGACAATGGATAGAGTGAAGCAAGAACCTTGAAAAGGGGCAGCAAAAATGGCACTCAGCATCACTAAGATTTACATTTTTTCAAGTGGCGTTTGAGCCAGCCAAGCGGGGGAAGCAAAAGGCCAAGCTCACAGAATAAACTCGTATTGAGCTTTTGTGCTGCCAGAGA
Source organism: Proteles cristata cristata (assembly GCA_017311185.1). Classification (NCBI taxonomy): domain Eukaryota; kingdom Metazoa; phylum Chordata; class Mammalia; order Carnivora; family Hyaenidae; genus Proteles; species Proteles cristata. The sequence goes on from JAESUZ010005544.1 coordinate 97,834, forward strand.
AAGGAAAAGAAATGATATTCAGGAAAAGAGTGTCAGGGAAACCACAGGGAAAGTAAGATGGAGCAAGACATGAATGCACAGGCAGAGAAAGGCAACAGCCTTCTCTTTAAAACCTCCCCAGTGCTTGGCATAAGAGAACAGAAACCCAGGCTGATATGCCTCTGAAAGGAAGCTGGCAGATCATGGAGTACTGTTTGCAGGCCTCACAGGCATGGAGGTCTAGATTTGATGAAGGCCTGAGGTGCCTAGCCAATGCTGGGGTGCACCAGTGTCACACAGAGCGTAGGCTCTCCACAGTCCACCCCACTGCTTTGCCTCTGACATGCTTCTGCCTCCCCTTGGCTTCTGAGGACACTTTTGCTGCCTGTCTGCAGAAGGGACAAGCATGAGGGTGTGCATGGGACAGAGGGAAGAAGGAATTGGGGGAGAAAGCTCCAGTCTCTGGGGAGATTTGGGTTTCCCAGGGAAACAAGGAAGAATCCATGAAGGGGTTCAGCCAGAGCAACTTGCTTTCTGCTGCTTTATGTATCATCTCTGGCTTAAAGAAAAAAGAAGGGTAGGGGGATGACAAAACGGTATCCATCATTGGTGGGGAAAACCAAAAGCTTCTAAATCACTACCTGTGTTCTTCCTAAGGCCCTTTACAGCTCTAAAATTCTCCCCTTTCCAGCAAAAATTGGTCTGCTTCACATGAGAGGCTCTTGAATGCTGAGAACAAACTGATGACTGATGGGTGTGGAGGGAAAAGTGGGAGATGGACATGGAGGAGGGCACTTGTGGGGATGAGCACTGGGTGTTATATGGAAACCAATTTGACAATAAACTATTTGTAAAGAAAAATTGGTCTGCTTCATTCTTCAGGAGAAATGGGAATTAACAAACTATCTGGGATTTTACATGGTACTTGGAAAACATTAACAATTATGCATTTATTTTAAAGTGGTATCTCATGTTTATATCAACTGATGCTGGTTCTGCATTTAAGATAGTGCTATGAAATGCCATTGAAAAGTGAGTCACATTCATTATTCAGTAATTATTAAGTAACAATAAGCATTGGACATAGGGCTGGCAAAAAGCATGCAGTCTGATTCCCAGTGGCTGGGGACTGACCCTATCCGTGGAGTGAGCTCAGCACTGACATGGAAGAGTGGCAGGCCCACTGAGAGTCCTAGACCAAGTCACTGTGAAGCAGTGGCTACTAGGTGAGAATTCATAACTGGCCACTGCATGCCTCCCATCCCAAGGGCAAGGACAGGCTAAAGACAAGAGGCACAAGATGAGATAGCAAAGCCAAAGATCCTGCCCACAAGGGGTAGAGTAGGGAAGGCATCATGAGGGAAGGGAAAGGATACTAACCTTCTGTGAGCTTATGTTCAACACAGATTCTGCCCTCTAGCCAGGCTGGTCTAGTTCTGTCCCATAACTGTGCTGTTAATTTGCATCCCCATACTCTTATGTTTTCCTGCCAGAAGTGACCTCTGGTCTCCTCTCTATCTTTCAGAACTCACATTCTACCTTCTCCCTGAAATCTTCCCTGATCAATCCAATACTACAAATATTCTGGTGCCTCCCTTTGGCATTTTCCATGAACTTATGCATATTGCTCAACCTGCTTTCCCCCAGCAAGAAGTGCATACCATTGATGATAAGTGAGGTGATTTAAGGGTAAACTGACTCAACCTCAAACATTAAATCACAGAGTGAGAAAGTCAGTTCCTTTTTGGTTCTATGTCAGTGCATCTGATTAAGTCAAGAAGGTCTCAGTGGTACTAATGTTTTTAACAGTTGCTAATCTCCCTTTTTAACAGAGAAGGAGTTCTGGATGAGATCACTCATCATGCATTAATATCCATGTAGAACTTAATAACATTATTTTGTTTTATTGTATCTGTTTTTGTTTTGTTTTTTATATTGTATCTGTTTTTAATTAAAGCAAAGTTATGCTGCTTTTTTGCTTCTTAATGAATATATTTAAATATAATCTAATCAATTTAAAGAAAATATTATGTGTAGCACATTACAATGTATTTATACATTAGGTGCCATGTGGACATGGCAAGTATTGGGAAGTAGTATATCAAAGACTGAAATTGGAAACCACTGTCAAATATTTCCTGTAAGCATCTGTTCATCTTCACATGGCAGAGGTCAACCAGAATGAGCATGAGTTAGAACCTGGCGCCAGCCTGTTCTGGCCTCTTGATTCATTCCCTCATTATCTAGACTCCATGGTCCACAGAATGCTCTCTTTCCAGTTCCAACAACGCCTCACTCATTTTGCTGTTAGGAATAATTAGGGTGCAGGTGACAGAAACAACCACAAACAACAAAAGACAAATGAAGAGACAACAGATATACTGGAAGGAGAATAGGGACTTGCAGAAACAAGAGATAGCTTCTAATTAGGGCAGCCCCTGAAGACCAAAAAGAGGAAGCACAAGAAGTTATGGCAAGATGAAGCCATCACTGCCATGAAAGAGTCTTTATAGGCCACCCATCTGTGTGTCCCTCCCTCAAGATTCATAGGCTGGTGGGGGGGTCTAATTGCCTGAGCCCAAGTCACAAGCCAGTGCACTGACTGTCTGAGGGAGATAAGAGGGAAAGCACTGTCTTCAGCTTCCACAGACAGAGGCAGGGTACTGCCTCGTCCAAGACCATATTCAATGGGGGACTTTTTCCAGCACAAGAGGATGGCTAGAAGCTGAACACCCCAAACATGGCAGATGTTCATTAAGACACACACACACCCTTGCTTATGCTCTGCATCTCATCCCTGTCTCACTTCTTAAAGTTCCTCCCTGTTTCAACCACCCTCTCTCTCACAACTGTATTTAATTTCTCCCTCTGTTGGCCCTTTGCTTTAGCCTATAAACATGTCTGAATCTCCCTCATAATTAAAAAACTCCTTTACTTATTCACTGCTTATAATCTGTTACCACCTAATCCTTCCTCACCAAGGGTTGAAAAGCCATTCACTTACCACCTACACTTGATCACTACCCACTCACTGCTCATGCCCCTGCAGTCTGACTTCCACCTCTTTTACCCTGGCATTTCCCTGAAACTACTTTCCAAAGTCAATGATGAACTTCTAATTTTTCATTCTAAAGAGCACTTTCCAGTCTTGATGTCTCCCAGGCATTGATCACTCTCTACTTTCCTGAAACACTCTCTCACCTTGGCTCTGGGGCACCTTCATCCAGTTCTCCATTGAGTAACTGTTCATGAGTCATCACTACACATCAGAGCAGGCACTGAGGTCAGAAATGGGGACTCATGAATAAGCAGGATACCCAGAGTCTAGCCCTGAAGGCACTAGGAATTTAGTGGGAAGACCAGTGAACAGGCTACTGTCATAACATTTGACATTGATGTGGCAGATTGGATTGTTGTCCCCAACTCTTCACTCTCTTCCTATAATGAAATTGTATGTATGCCCATGTCGTCTGCCTTAAGAATATGTGCTGTGGTTATTCCTGGCCTTTCTGACTTTAGGCTTGACCATGTGGCTTGGTTTGGAATGTGGAATGTGAGCAGACATGAGGAGGTAGAGGTTTTAAATGTCCTCACGCTGGTTGGCTTCTTGTACTTCTGCCACCTGCAGTGATAAAGAGTGTGTCTTTGAATGAGAGACATGAAGAACAGACCTTGCCAACTGCTGTCTGTACCAAAATTGCCCCTGGTAACATTTCTACCTATAAGCAAGGAAATTAAGTATTATTGTGAGCTACTGACATTTGTCAGTTTGTTACACAACTGTAGTAGAAACCTGGCTCTCTGTGAAATCACTGACTCAATGGGAGCACAGACATGGGACCCAACCTTATTGTGGTTGATCAGGGAAGGATGTGTTGATAACTAAGATGAACATGTAAGAGCTGGTCAAGGGAAATTGGAATGGGAGATGGGAGTGAGGGATCCCTGGTGAAGGCAGCAAATGCACTGAGATGAAGGAATGCAGCAGGCTTGAAACATACCCATTATTTCCTTTGGCTGGATCATGGACTGCAGTCTTGTCATTTACTTCTCTGGGCAATCTTAGCTAGTCCTGTGGTTTCCTTTACCATTTTGGGGCTGACTTCTAAAATATATCTCCAACTCAGACTTCTCTCAAGTTCAAGATCCCTTCTTCAACTGCCACCTCAAATGGGGCTGTCATAGACCACATGTCCTAAGCTTTCTCAGCCCCCTTAGACGTGCTCTTACTATGCTTCTGATCTCATCAATAACCATTCCAGCCAGGGACCCAGGCCAGAAAGCTTAGCATCTCATAGTTACTTATCTTCACCCAAACTACATCCAGTAGAGGATGAGGTTCCGTTAAGCACACATCTTGATCTCCCATATTTGCTCCTCACTTTCCACACATCTTTCCACTGTCAATATTTATAGCATTGGTAGACACTTTTACCTTGTTTCTGATTGTTAGAGGTTTCTCATGGCTACACTATCAAATTGAGGAATTTTCCTTCTATTCCTAGCTTACTATGATCTTTTTAAAGACATAGGTGTTGGCTTTACAGATTTTTTTCCCCTGAATTGATTGAAATGATCACATAGTGTTTATTCTTTAATCAGTTACTGAAGTAGATGTCTTAGGGCATCCATCAACCATACTTGGTCATGATGTAGTATACCTTTAACTTAATGCTTAATTTCATGGAGGGTTGGGTTTTGTTATCATTCCTGCGTTGATTTCTCTCAGCCAACATCTCCAACTCAGACTTTTTACATGCATGTTCATGATCAATATTGACTATGTCATTCATTCTTTGTAAGATTATAGAATATCACATGAAATATTTTATAATCCTGAAAGTGTGTATATGTGGATAACTGCCACTGTATGTGCATAAAAATGATAACAGAAATTACTCATTCCTTAATGATTTAGTAGAACTCACTTACTAAAATAATTGGACATAGTACACTTTTAGGGACATATCTTTCATTGCCTTCCCAATTCCTTGCATGGTTATTGGTTTTCTAAGGTATTTTTTAAATTTCTACTCAATTTGATTTTATTAATTAAGTTTAGTTATTTTTATCTCATTAATATAAATTAATTTTTACTAATTTTATTTAGCCTTTTAACTTTATTGGTTTACTTATTATTTTTCTAACTTCTTATGTTAAATATGAGTTCATTAGTTTTCAATATTTCTCAGCTTTCAGTATATGCCCTTAAAGTGACATATTTTCCTCTGAGTACCATCCTGGCCATTTCCCATTGTTTTTTATTTGTAGTACTTTTATTGTCACTCATTAGAAATGGTTTGTAAACAATTTGGCTATATGGCAAAATATTTCTCATTGTTTTTGGTTACTTTTGGATATTGACATTATGCAATAGGTAAACATTTTTAAGTTTCCTATTGTAATTTTAATTGAGATTTATAATCGAGAGTTTTTAGTTTAATTGGGAAGAATTCATTATTAGATTTCCTAAGAGCATGGTATGTATCTCCATTTGTCTAGATCTTCTTTTATGTCCTCAATAAATTTTAGTGTTTCTCTTATGTAAGTCTTAAGCATATTTGGTTTGTTCTTGCTTTTGTGAATGAGATCCTTTCTTCTCAATCTTTTTGAATTGGTTATTAATGATATAAGGATAATTTTTGTAGTGCTTGTATTTGACCATATGACCAAACACTTTTGAGAATTAATAGTTATTTGGCTTTTCCCCTTGCATTTTCTGCCAGGGTAAAGGGAACCAAACTACTTGCAAACTATTGTTCAAAATAAGTGCTCAATAAATTTTTGGTAAATTAACAGTTGTTAACTTTCTGAGCTTGTCTTTCAGGAAATATAGACAATCTTATGCAATTTGGATGTCCTTTGAGAAACTTGCTTTCTGGTAATCTTTCAACTTTTCTGAACACACTCTGAATTTTCTCCACAAATTCTTTGTGCCTCTGTGATTTTTTTTACCGCATTACACACACTATTCTCTGGCCTTAAATAATTTAGAAGAATCAGAATGTAAAGAATTCATAGGGCATTCTCACATATATTGAAGCCTCAATGAATACTCATATTTCTGAAAGACCTTCTATATCATATCTAAGCATCAATAGTGGGAGTATCTCTATTCTTCCTCATTGCAAAAGAGCATTGTGGGAAAATGCCCTGTCTTCTCTCAGAAAGCACAGGCTGACCTTTTGGCTCTACATGCTCTTTCACACACGGACTCTTTCTACAAAGAAGGAGCAGAAAAAAGAAATACTGAAATTTGCTCTAGTGGCAGCACCAATCCAGGAGGACTTGAAAGAGTTGAGAAACACAAACTGTCCTCCAAGAGACAAATTTGCTTTTTCTATATTTGATTTAAGCAATCCAAACTTAAAAAAAATTCAATGAGGGCTAGGGAGGAGAAAGGAGGCAGGAAAATGAGTCCTTTGAAAATTTCTCTAGAGAACCAACTGAAGCCTATTAATATTAACAAGAGGCACCTCTACCCTTGGATGCATTTGGAGATTCATGGGCCGGCTCTAGGGAACCCTGCTGTGCATGGTTCTTTTTGAATGTTAGGAATGAAACCCAGAGCCTTTGAACGAGACAGAAAAATGTCCATTTTCCTTTGTGTACACATGTTCATAGGAAGCTGCCTGAGGCATAGAAAAGAAGAAGGAAAACAATGAGAATTTTTAACCACAGGTTGTTCTGTGGCAAGGAAAATCCTTATTTAAGAATCTTACAAGGTGAAGAATGAATAGGAGACAATGAAATAAAGTGCAAATTCATTACTGATACTGCTTGGTGACTTGCAACCATTTGTACCCAAAGCAGTACAGTGAAAGCAGAATGGAACATCAGGCTCTAGGCAGAAAATGAATGGAGGAAAGAAAGACTTTAAAAAATTGAAAGAAAGGAAAATAAATGGTTCAGTCATTCTCTTAGATACCTAAGGTTGCTTAGTAGAAATTCAGACTTGACCTTGACACAAACGGATTCTCACTACTAAGTGTCCAGACACTTGTCACACTGCTCCATTTTGAGTTCTCTGAAAAATCCTGCTTGTTTGCATGTCTCTCTCTGTCATGATTTCCCATTGCTTCTTAGACTGCTAACTGCTACCGGTCTTTTTTTTTTTTTTTTTTTTTTTAGAAATAGAAAGACCACAAGTGAGGGAGAGGAGCAGAGGGAGAGACAGAGAACCTTAATCAGGGCTCCATGTTCAGCACAGAGCCAGATGCAGGGTTCAATCCTACAACCCTGGGATCATGACCTGAGCCAAAATCAAGAGTCAGATGCTCAACCTACTGAGCCACCCAGGTGCACACCCATCAGTCTTTAAGATCAGCTGAGATGTCACTTGCTCCAGGAATTCTCCCCTAATATCCAGACCTCATGACTCCTTCTATTGCAGCATTTACCACACGTGATTATAATTGTCCACTTAGTCACCTGTCTTTTCCCGGTAGACTCCATGTCCATGGCACTAAATACTGCTCATCTGAAACAGTGCCTGGTACATGCTAAGAATTCAATATATATTTCCCAAATGGAGTATAGACCAACACAGCATTTCTGGAGGCAATAAGTCACCCTCTCACCCTGGGGCTGCATTTCTGCTTGAAATGAAAACATTTTCAAGGTTAAATATATTCCTGGACTCACATTTAATTGGCCAGTATCCAAAACACTAAATCATTTAGTTCCAGGAGGAAGATTTTTTTTCTCCCTCAGCAAACATTTTCTAAAGAAAAGTAGATGAGGTGACTGTTGGAAGAAAATGAAACATTACTGTGGAGTGTTCAGAGACGTCCAAACACTGCCAAAGATGTCCCACGAGTTTTCCCACTCAGGGAATATCTATAAATATTTTCCTCAGTTACACTATTAAGACAAAATTATCTTGAAAACATCTTTTAAACATTAAGTCACAAATGTTTTCTAATAATTTGTTGCCCTTTTTAAAACTATCCTTTCAACACAACTGGGTGTATCTCATATCAGGACTGCATTGGAAATCGTTGGCCTTTCTTACCATCTCTTGTAAGAAAAGGAAAACTTGAACAGCTAAACTTTAGGGTTTGATCAAAATAGTCTTTAACCCTTAAATGAGGTATATTACTTTGCTTGGGCTGCCATAACAAAGGACCACAAAAAGGTGGGGGCGGGGGAGATAGAATGGGTGGCTTAAACAACAGAAATGTACTTCCTCACAATTGTGGATGCTTGAAGTCTGAGACCAAGGTGTCAGTAGGCTGGTTTCTTGTGAAGCCTCTCTCCTTAGCTTACAAGTGGCCACCATTCCCCTGTCATCACATGGTCTTCCCTCTTGCATGTCTGCATCCAAATTTTCTCTTCTTATAAGGACTTCAGTCATATTGGAATAGAAAACATCCCAATAACCTCATTTTAACTTAAATACCTTTCCAAAGTCTCTATGTTCAAATACAGTCACTTATGGAAGTACTGGGGGTTAGAACCTCAACATAGGGTTCGGCCTGGGGATACACAATTCAGCCCCTACCTTCAAGATAGAGTTTATTTCCTCAGATATTTGTGGACAGAAATGGAAGACACAGGAGCTTAGATTTATTGGCTACATTTCTTCAAGAGTAAAAAGGGAAATGATGTCTGGTGGGAAGTCCCAAGATGGGAAAAAGCAGTGAGTTGATTCTTCCATGGTTTAATAAGAATAACTCAGAAATTGTTGACTTTTATTTTGGATTCCTGTTTTTTCTTTCCATTTCCAAAGTACCAGGACTCTGAAGACAAAGGGTAAGGTTGTCAGGGACAAGTGAGGAGTGACCCCTTCCATTCTGTTCCCCATGACTGAGATGCCCATTATTAGCTCATCACTTTCCTCCAGGATTCAGGGTGAAGGCGAGAGGCTGGTTCTCTCTAAGGGAGAGAAAGAATGAAAAGTGACTTTTGGAGGTTGCAAATCACATCTGCCTTGACTGTGATTAAACACCCTGTTAACTGTTTTTAGGAGATAAACAGTGTTTAATAAGATAGCCTAAACATGCCATCACTCTTCACCCAGGCATGGAGATTTTTCTGAGCAGATGGGAAAGCAGGCTGTCAGGAATATCACTTAGCCTCATTTGACAACAGCAGGAAGACTTGACAAGAAATGCCTGTGATGCCCAGAATGTGGCTCTGAAGTGGACATCTCTGAGTGTTCCTTGTGCTCTGTCTCATGTCCACCTTACATGTTCAGAACACTTTGATTTTCCTTTGGGGAAAATCCCTGGTGTTCTTGCTCCTGAGAAATTGCCATAGTTCCTGTCTTTTCCAAAGTTTTTCATAATTATTTAGATTTCTGTGAACTATTTACAACTCCCACCCAGACCTCTCTCAAACTCCACTCATATATCCAACAGCTGCATTCAGACAATTAGAAGACACCCCAAACTCCAGTCTAGCTCCTGATCTTCCCCCTAAACCTACTCTGGCCACAGCCTTCCCTAACTCATTGGATAGCAACTTGATTCTTCCAGTCACTCAGGCCAACCTTGGAGCCATCTCTGACTTCTGTCTTTCTCTCATCTCCCACATGCAACATGTAAAGCCATCTTGAAGTGTATTCTAAGTCTATTCAGAATCCAGCTCCTCACCACCTCCTGGTCACCATCATCTCTTGGAGGACTTATCATAACTGCCTCACAATCAGCCTTCTTGTTTCTACAGCCTAATCTCCCAAAGTGTATCTTCCAAAGTGAAATTCAAAGCACATTGTTCCTCTGTACGCACCCTCCAGGTTCACCACTTAACTCAGAGTAAAATGCAAAGTACCTGCCATGGCCGGTAAGAGCCCACATAATTTGGGGCCCCTTTATCTCTCGAACCTCCTCTATTGCCACCCTCCCCCAACCTACTCTGCTGCAGTACATGGCCCCATTGTCTGCTCCTGGAACACATCAGGCATGTGTCTGCCTTCAAGACCTCTGACTGGCATGGCTGACCCCTCACCAACTCCAAGCTTCCCCTCTCAGTGTGGCCTGCCCTGGTCACCCTGCTAAAAGTGCCACCTCTGACACTTGCTTTGCTCTGTTTTTTTTGTTTTATATAATATCACTTCTCATATATCCTGTGACTTACTTATTTTTCCTTATTGTTTACTATCTGTCTGCCCAGCAGCCCTTACCCTTCTCCAACAAGAGACTAAGTTCTACAAACTCAGATATTTGTTTTTTTCTTTTTTTTCCCCTGAAGTATCTCAACACCTAGAATAATACCTGCCATATATTAGGTGCTCAATAGTTTTTCAATGAATATTAATAAAGCACATACCCTTCCAGTGAATCCTTTTTAATTCAATCTAGCTCAAGTCTGTTACCTTTCCTTGCAGTTCAGCTAAGAGAGTTCCCTGCTCCAAAAAGAAAACCTGTTATATATGTCCATGTCTAAGAAAAACGATCAAAAATAGAAAGAAACAGAAGAAATACATACTCTCTGCTTGTTTCTATATTGAATTCTGCTCTGACTTGAACAATTGTTCCTTTTTCCCTTCCATATTGGTAAAAATCAGTGGAAAAATCATTGGACTTGGAGGCAGGAAACTCAGCAGGGTGCCTAGACTCTGCTGTTTGTAAATGGTGTGATCCTGGGCATCACTCAGCCTCCTTAGGCCTCAGTTTTTTTCTTCTGTAGGGCAGAGCTAATAATGTCTATGCCTCAAGGTTTTTGCAAAGATTAAATGAGCTAATGCATGTAACTCATAGCACAGGTCCTGGGACTGGGAGGAGGGACCCACACTCCTTGCAGTGGGAAAATCTCAGCGTTGTGAATAAGAGCGTGAGCTCTGGGCCAGACAAACCAGTTCAAATCCCACCCCCACCACTTACTGTGATGAACCCTGGGCATATCACCTGGTCTTTCTGAGCCTCCATTGCTTCATCCTTCAAATGGGATAAAAAGAGTGGCCTGCCTCAAACCATGAGAGACTCTTGCATGCTGACAAAAACTGAGGACTGATGGATGTGGGGGAGGGATGGGCATGGAGGAGGGCACTTGCGGGGATGAGCACTGAGTGTTATGTGGAAACTAATTTGACAATAAACTATTTGTAAAAAAGAAAAATAATAAATAAAAAGTGATCAACAGAAAAAAAAAAAAAAAAGAGTGGCCTGCCTCAGATGGGCAGAGGGGTCACTGACCCATACCCATCAAGTGATGAACACAGTGCCTGACACATGCAAAGCACTCAATAAATATTTGTTGTTGCTGTGCTGGGCTCAGGAAAGGTTTCTTTTCCTTCCTGTGATGACAGCTTCAGCATGTGAGCCAGACCATTTATTTCTTTTCTTATCCTTTGATGTCAACAATGACACAAAACTTGCCCCCAACAACCTGACTTTCCTGGAATATGTTGATGGAATAACAAAAAAATGTGTTTCTTGTGCTTCCTACATCTACAGTTTATGACTCCTGGCCTGGAACTGTCAAAATAATCCTGAACCACAGGCTTCATGCCAAGTCCTCTTTGAGAGAGAGAAAGTTAGCATGCAATGCTTCCTTTCTCCCTGCACTGCCCCCACCTCCACTCATCCCTGTTCTTCTGCTGCAGCACACTGTGTCAGCCATGCCTCAGAGGGTTGGTAAAACAAGGGCTTATTTTAGGCCCCTTGGCAGAGCACAGTGTAGTGTGTGGAGAAGGCTCCTAGACAGGGACGCATGAGACCGGTTCAGAAATGCCTATGAGCTGCCATTTGGCCACACCAGGGCACTGGAGGCAAAGGTTATGGATGCTGTGCCCTCGTGACTGACCTGGAGTCACAGCTTATGAAAGCCTGCATGTTAATGAGGAATCAGAGCAGCTAAGGACAGACAAGGATTCCTGTCCACCTTGGAGAAGGTTTTCCAGGGTGATAAGGGTTGCCAGGGGCAGCACTTGGCTGCCAAACCATGTTGCCACATCATCGTAGCTTCTTTGTCACTTCTGATTGTGACAGGAGTCCTGTAAAACAGACACCCTCTTGCTTCCTCAGGCCTCAGAGTCAGGAATCCGTAAAACCGATTTCACCTCAAGCTCATACAAACACACCATTCCCACAGCCTCTGTCCATCCTGTTCTGACCCCGAAGGCTGGACAATCATAGGTTATCCCTCTACATGAATATACTGGACCCCTCTGAAAGCTACTATGTTCTATCCATAAATTATCAGCTATGCAAATGCAGACCTGTTGTTGACACAAAAAACCACTCTTTCAAATCTCCAGCAAGCATGTACATTTAGAAATAACTCAGTCTTCCTGAGGTCCCCTTTCTTACTAGACAGTTTTATACTGGTCAAGGCTCTTGAATGCAGATGACAGAAACCCAACTGGAATTGTGTTAAATGAGGAAGGGGACATAGTGTCCCTGTGATGGAGAAGCTTAGTGGTAGTCAGGCATTGCTGGATCAAAATGTCCAAAAATTACTGCCTGACAGATAAATTGGTTTCTCTGCCTTATTCCTTGCTACAAGGGTGGATCCCAGAAGCTTCTCTTCCCAAGCTTGCATCACTCTAGTTGAGCTGCCCTGAGACAGAGGTTTTCTTTGCTCATATTTCGCAAAACTTCCAGCAAAAGATGGCCATGATTCTGATTGGCCCTACTTTGGTAACATGCTAACTAAGTAAGCACTGTTGCTACGGGCATATAATGTTCTCATACAAATACAAACACAAGCCCCATTTGAGAGCTACTATTAATTGTTTATGATGTGCCAGAACTTTAAGCACATTATCTCTTTATGAGGCTAATTTCAGATGATGAAACAATTAAGGAGGTTAAATAACTTGTCCAATGTCATGCTGAAAATAGAGAAATCAAAATTTGGCCCCACTCTTCTGAACTCCTTATCAGAGCACCAATCTCCTTGTTGCTCTAGAGAAAGTGAATGTACTCACAGAATATGCATCTTCCCCACAATTATTAGGCACCTAGTGTGTGCCAGACATTGAGCCATGACACCAGTTATGGCTGGAAGACCGTGAGGGCATTTTACACTCCAGGCACCAACTTCCTTAAACATCACATGGGCCCTTTCTGGGAAGTGAGCTGGTAGTACTAGGGTGAGACTTGGCTCATCAGGCGCTTCTGGGTAGTAGGAATTCCCCAAAAAGAACTACGTCAGTTTGCAGCTTCTGCTCTTTCTATTTGATTCACCCTTGAAGGGATCACCACCGTAGGCTATAAGTGAAAAAAGGGATTGGCTTGTTGCCAATATTAAAAAGACAGGATATTTTACATTCAATGCCACATTTTTAGCTTCTAAACCTATTAGATGTGGCAATAACTGGCCATATTCACACATGGTGACAGTCAGTGAGAACTGACCACAGCACTGGCTGCTGCTTTGGGGTGGGGCATGTGCTCACTAGTTTTCCCTGGTCCCCTCCATTCTCTGCTGCCATTCACCTAGCCTGCTTTACTCATTTCCCTGCTAAGTGAGCAGAATGAATTAAATGCCAAAGAGTATGAACAGGAGTCTGTGGGCATGCAGAGCATGAAGCAGTGGGTTCTGGGTAGAGAAGGAGAAATCAAAAAGAGGTTCCAGAAAGAGGTCAAGTTCAAGCCAGGCCTTAAAGGACCAGTAAGATTTTAAACATAATAATCCTTGCCATATGTAAGGTAGGTTGTTATCATTAGCATGGAATGATGTGATGGTGTGAGGGAGGGGCATAGGGAAAGACACAGGCAGAATGCCCAGCTGAGATTTTGGGGAATATTGCCTACAGAGACAGTATTTTAGGAAATCAAACTGTTGCATGCAAGCAAGGTGGAGACCAGTGGGACTGAATTCTGCAACATGTGTACCCCAGCCTCATAGGAACATTGGAATAGTTGCAGGAGCTCATGGGTCCAGAAAAGCTGGGTTGAGTCCAGCTGTCCTGCCTACCTTATATGGACCAGATTAGGGAGCCATGCTCCAAACTCAGTCCCACCCCATTAATCTGTATAAATGTGACTGTATCCTCAGTAGGCCTGACGAGTGTCTTGACCCACATTCTGTTAGGATTAAGACCTCTTTCTCCTTCTTCCAACTTCTTTTCCAGCTGCCCTGGCTGCTTCTGAACCCCTAAGGCTCAGATACCTCAGCCTCACCACAGTGTCTCTCAGAAGAGAGAGAGAGAAGTATCCCAGCTGAACGTGGATTCCAGGGTTCTGCATGGCAGGTGGGGGGTGGGCAGGAGCCCATGAGGTGGATGAAGGGAAGGCAGGGAAACATGTGACAATGTGCCCAGCACAACTGGGTGCTTACTTCCAACACCTTTAGAGGGTTGATAGGATTATCCTAAGTTTACAAAAGAGGAAACTGGAACTTGGAATGGATAATGACTGTGACCCTGGGTAAATCCTCTCAGCTTCAATTTCATCCTCTGGTTAATGAGGATAATTTACAAACCTCCCAGGTGGTTTTTTGTGTGTGTGAAATTTAGAAATAGTGTGTAAAGTGCTGGCCTGATGCATTCATTTGTTTCAAATAATTAGGAAATGTCTTATACCCTAGGCATAGTGCTGGGCACAGAGTTACAATACTTAACAAGATAGACACAGTTCCTGCCTGTAGGGAGTTACAGTCAGTGTGTGTGTGTGTGTGTGTGTGTGTGTGTGTGTGTGTGTGTGTGTGTGCATGTGTGCATGCTTTTTCAGGTGAGGAGAATGAAGAGAATGAGTGACAACCTCCAATACAGTACATAAATGACCACTGAGGAGTGTTTGGGGATGATAGTCCTGGATTTGGGAGTTCAGGAAGAGTGTGCTATTTCAACATGGGGTTTACAAAACATAAAAAGCCAATGTGATTGGCACAAAAATGTGCCTGGGAGAGAGGTTAAGATGGGAGAATGGGAAGGATCGTGGGCCTGGGGAAGTCAGGTGAGGCAGGAATTTGCACATCATGTTCAGGAGTTGTACTTTATCCTAGGGGAACTAGGGTATTGTTTTAAGTGTGGTGGGGGAGGGAATGAGGAGAAATTCCACATAATAACTTTCCAGCTGGTCCTTTGTACATTTGTAGTTCATCTCAACTCCACAGGCAAAGCAATCCCATTAAAACGTCAGTTGGATCATGTCATGTTTCTGCTTAGTATGTCCAACAGCTCCCCATTTTCCCCTGTGTAAAAGGCAAAGTCCTCCCAAGGCTCCCCATGGGCTGGCCTGGTACCTCCCTGCTTACTTGGGATGACCTTTCCTGTAGGGCTTTGCCTCTGTCTTCTGACTCCACCCGGGAGGCCCTCTCCGCTTCCCCTCATGACCTTCACCTTCTCTGCACAGATCTCACCTTCCAGGTAAATCTCACCATGACCAGTTGTATTCAGTACTTCAGTCTGCCCCCAGCGTACCTCTAATGTCCCCCTTTGTACCTTGCTTTGCTTTCTTTATAGCATTTCCCTCCTAAGTGTCCATGTCTTCTGGCTAAAGACCAGGAGGCTGAAGTGGGACATGCTCAGCTTGTCACCGTTGCAATGACAGACATGATATAGCAGGGGAGCCCTGGGGATCTCCTTCGGTGCAGTGAGCAATAAATCCAATGTGCTCAACTACACCTGTGTTCCTGGTGGCCTCTGCCTGGGGGACACTGACAATACTATAGGAATTTCTGGTTTGTTATGTTTTTTTGCTTCTCCTTCCAGTTTCACAAAGGTAAGGCTGTTCGGACTGTTCTGTTAACCGATATATCCAAGGGCCTAAAACAAAGTCTAATACATAGTAGAAGTCGAATTTGTATTTGTTGAAGGAATTAACTAAGTAATCCAAGAGCTGACAGGACGTGGTTATTGGTTGGGAAAGGAGGCAAAGAGAGGAGTTACAGATGGCACCAAACTACTGGCTATGGTAATGGGTTGGCAGGGGGGTGGGGGTGGTGGAAGTGTCATTTGCTAAGATGGAGAAGACTGGAAGATGGGCAGGTTTTGTGGGCGGGTGTGGAGGCGGGGAGGAACTGACAAGCTTGAGCTATTTTCAGTCACGGAATCATTAGCTCATCTTCCTGTGTCAGCCTCACCCACCTGCTTGCTGGGCTGCAATCGCACCCTACATTCCTCCCAGGCATGCCTGAGTCCCCAGTGAGCTTCCCCAGCAGCATGCATAATAACACCATTGTAACATATGCCAGGCACCGCTCTAAATGCTGGACACAGGGTGTTTCATCTAGTCAACACCCTTATGACTTTTAAAGATGAGGAAACCGAGGCACAGGGAAGATAAGGAAACTGAGTGGCCAAGCTGGGCTCTGAACATGGATGCTACAACTTGGGGCTAAAACACTGTGGGACATTCAGCAGCCATGAATTCAGGTGTCAGGAAACAAAACAGGGTTGAGGAGATGACATGGCACCAAGGCGAACTTGACTTTGGAGTGTAGCAAAGCAGGCCGTTCTTCGTCTGTTATGAGGGGGCAGTTTGCAACAAACATTGCTCTGTGTCCCACAGGGAACCCCAAAGGCTGCCCAAAGCCCTCACAGCTGCCAGGTCTCATTCAGTCCTATCCCGCCCCATTGAGTCAGCCCTGCTGGTTATGTAACAGGAAGGGACCGGTGCCTCTGACCCAATGCACCAACTGGGAAATTCATAAAAATTTAAAAAGGAGCCAAGCCCAGTCCTTCTCTCCCCACCAGAGGAGAGCAGCTGAGATCTGAAAAGCAGGGTTATTAACTTCATCAAGCACCCGAGTTGCCATGGATACCACCAGCCCAGCATGATGCTTCTGCCCCTTGGTCCTGAAACTGCTTTGCTCTTCAGCCCTGACTCATGCTGGCAGAGAGGATTTTTCTCCCTTCCTCTCCAAAACTGGTCCCACAAGTGCGAAAAGGAATTGAAGACTCAAAGCTGGAAGAGCTCATTCTATTCCATGTGATCTTTTTAATCACTGACTTCTTTCAAAGCCTGTTGTGCACGATGCTAGTTGCATTCACATTAACCCAAACTTGTATGTATGAGTACAGCTGTGCTCTTACAAAGTATAGTTCTATGTATTTCTACTATAGTTGAAGATTAAGTGCCTTGGAGCTCTGAAGAGAGGGAACTAAGAAGCAAATTAACAAGTTCAAATGTCTGTGTGCTTGTCTATTACAAAGATGGTCATTGGTGATCCTGAGGCTAAATTAAAATCACAGATATCGACACAGTAAAATGAAGCCAAGCTTTGTCCTGATGGTGAAGACTCAAGTTCCTTCAATGCAGGGACAGTGATTATCTTTGTTGTCCCCAGGACCTCACATAAAACTATGCCTATCACTGACATTCTCAATTAATATTTATCAGAGAAGCATACTTGTTTTTGTTTTTTGTTTCCTTAATTTGAGAGACAGAAAGACAACATGTGCACATGTCAGTGGGGGAGGGACAGAGAGAGAGAGATAGAGAGAGAACTTAAGCAGGTTCCATGCTTAGCGCAGAGCCCAATGAGGAGCTCAATTCCACATCCTTGGGATCATGATCTGAGCTGAAATAAAGAGTCAGAGGCTCAATCTACTGAACCACCCTGATGCCCCCAGGTAAACATATTTGAATGCTTTTTTAACCTATCAAAAATTCCTTATTTCAGTTGAGCTTCACAATTACATGAACTCAACATGAAGTACAATTTCCATCCCCAGCCCAAGTCAGTATTTTAAATGATAATCATCTAAAAGTACCAGAGTGGAACTGTACTTGAAATGTGCCAGTCCTAAGTGGGTTGACAGATGCATAGAGGAATGATAGATAGAGAGACATGTGAACAAGCAAATCTAGCAGAATATCAATGATAAATGCCCAGATTGGACAAATCTCAAAGTTTCTTTCCTTCTCTTAAATTCTGTTTATATATTGATTTCCTCAGCACCCATCAGATATTTACTATAAAGTGAGATAAGTTGACATTGGTCAGATAAGATCCATTTAAGATTAAGCTTTGCAACTAATAGGAATAGAGCCTCAGTGTACCAGTCAGAAGCTAGCTTATGCTGTGCTAGCGAAGGGCACAAAAATCTCAGGGTTTAAAAAGGTTTATCTCCTGCTCACACTATGTGTTCCCCGCAGGTGAGCTGGGGGCTTTGTTCTGGCATCACCATCGACATTGTCATCTTTGTTATTCTCACTCAAGGCCCAGTTGACAGAGAACCTCTGTACTAGCCTGAGGGCAAGAAGGAAGTCCAACCAAGCACAGGTGCCTCAGACTCCTCCACTTTTCATCAGCTAAAGCAAGTCGCGTGGAGTCACGTGACCCGGGAGGGGCGAGCGGCTGCCGCACCGTCATACAGTCTTTTTGGCAGAGTACCGTACATGCTTTATGCCCTTTCTCTCCTTTTAGATTGTTAAGCTCCTTGAAGTCAGTCTCCATTTTCCCTCCTAATTATGCAAACTATGTCTGAAGAATTCACACCTCTTCAGACACCCAGTGATCTGCCATAAACACAGATTGAATTTCCAATAGCTTTACCCTCTGAGGAAAGAAGCGCTTCTTTGTGGTGATCCCCTTACTGTGCCAGCTCCAGGATGAAACCCCGTGGACAGTGTTCAAGGTGGGTCTTATAACCTGTGGAACAAAGGCCTGCCTGGTCTGACCTTCTTTGCCTGGTTGAGATTAGAGGCAGCAGTGGGACTGTCTCTCCTTCTGGAAGCTCTCAACCTGATGTTCTGCTATTGTGCCATTGCAGCAGGGAGCGGGGAAAGAGGGAACCATTTAAGGACCCCAGTGGCTCATGTGGAGTTTCCACAAGACAGAGGTGATAATAAAAACTCAATGAAGTGGGACAGTTGCGAGGGAGAATACGATTAGCAGTCTGAGTGGGAGGGGGAAAAGGGATTAAAAGAAACCCTGAGGTTTGTTTCCAAGGCAAAGATCTCATCTTCAGACTTGTGTGGTCCCCTCACCCCCAGTGCCCTTCCTCTGCACAGATGTCTTTGAGTCTATCTCATTCCAGTGTTGTCCAATTCCAGGCCCCTCCCCAGAGGCCATCGAGCCAGAAGATTCATGCTGTACAACCTGGTACATTCTGACACAGGCTTCTGTGAAAGCCAGCTTGGCTCTAAAGCGGCAAAGTACAAAGCCCTTCACAGCAAAAGCCAAACAGGTACATAAATGAATCGATACTCAAGCGCTCAGCACATTCACACATATTTACTACAGAAACACACTGGCTGAGGCCCAGTACCTAGACTCCTAACTGTGCTAGTCAATATCACCCGTCAATTAAAAACTAAAGGAGTTTTATCCCTCTCCCCCCCCCCAACACCCCAGACTTCTGGCTCATAAAATGGATTTCAAGTCAGTGTAAATAGCTAGCTTGCCCAGCAGCTGTGTTCCTGAAAAGTTTCTTGTAAATCAAATCCTCTTTTAAAATTCATGGAACTTTCTGTTTAAAAGGAACCCTGTGATTAATCCTTTTGTAAGGCAAAGAATCTTTCTGTAATATAAAAACACCACTACCACCTGCTCCATCTCATTCTTCCTCCCCCTGCCACTTGGCCCGTCCTGGTGGCCACCTGCCCCTACCCACTCCATTCTGTAAGGTCAACTTTAGGCATAATGAACATTCTTTAAAGAAGACTTATGTCTTTACGACTTGGAAGCAAACCAAATAGCCAATTTTTTAACATGTATCTTACAAACATCCTGATAGAGAAGCCTGCAGAATATATATCACTTGTTTGCAGATACCACAATGCACAATCACCAGAAATGCTGATGAGCTCAGCTATGAAAGGAACGAGCTGATGTTCTCTGCAAGAATGCCTCATCATTCCTCACTGGGGACAAAACTGAAGACTGCATCTAAGAGGACAGGTGGAGACTCAGTGAAGACGCCCTCAGTTCCCCTCCCCAGCTCACCCCGTACCTGCTCGTGAAGACTGAAAAGCAGAATAAATCATGCAAAATATCATGATCTGAATGTTGTTGCAGACATCAGTTAATAATTTTGCCCAAGGCTGGGGTTAACGACTAGCCCAGGGTTCTTCAATCTTTAGCTATTTGGGATTTTTACCATTGGCATGTACCACCTGTGGTATGATTTATTAGATACTTTTAATTAAATAGACTCATTGCTTTTTACTTGGCTCCATGAGAAGCAATGAGATTCATGAATGCACAGGTTTAAGATGTAGATAAATTATTTGGATGTATTAAAATAAATGTATAACTATTTTTTTAAAAAAAGTGTTCATCCAAGGTGCCACCTAAAAGTCTCCCTATGGGTCACTATTGATATACACCACACTTTGCCACTTTGCCAAGACTGGACCAAGTCTGATTGAGTCATGAGAGTCTCAGTTCCCTTACCACTGTTTATATGCCTATGCCTACATGCGTTCAGTAGGTATTATTGAGTATCTATTATACATGGGCTCCGAGCTAGGTATGGGTGACAAGAGGAAGAGCCTGGTGCCTTTGGGAGCTTACAATTAGTAGAGGGAGCAGGCTAAAAAGAGAGTCAAAACATGGTGTGCTGTACAAAGAAGTGGTGGGGCAAAAAAGGAGAAATGAACTCCCTCAGGAGCAGGAGACTTGAAGAGAACATTTTGAGTGGGCTCTGACGGGAGGAGTGAAGAAAGGGTATTCCAGGAGACAGAACAGACATGTGCAAATGCATGTGACCAGACAGTATTTTAGAAGGGATGAGTGTTCTGGAAGCACAGAGGGAGCAGGTTCTAAAACCAAATCATAGAAGTCTTTTATATAGGACATTAGGTGATAATGTCCTCAAGTTTCACCATGTGGTAGCTTGTGCCAGGATTTCCTCTCTTTTTAAGGCTGCATAATATTTCCTTGTAGGTTGTTACGGACTGAATTGTTTCTCCCCATAATTCTTGTGTTGAAACTTCCATGTGACTACATTTGGGTATAGGGCCTTAAAAGAGGTGGTTAAGGTTAAATGAGATCATGAGGGTGGAGTTCTGATGCATCCTTAAGGAAAAGGAAGAGACACCAGGAGGCACAGGCACAGAGAAAAGGCATTGTGAGGACACAGCAAGCTGGCAGCCTTCTGCAAGTCAGAGAAGCCTCAATGGAAACCATCCCTGCTTGCACTTTCATCTTAAATTTCCAGCCTCCAGAATTGTGAGAAAAATAAATTTCTGGGGGCACCTGGGTGGCTCAGTCAGTAGAGCATCCAACTTTGGCTCAGGTCACGATTCCATGATTGGCGAATTTGAGCCCCACATTGGGCTCTTTGCTATCAGCATGGAGCCTGCTTCAGATCCTCTGTCTCCCTCTCTCTCTCGGCCTCTCCCCTGCTCTCTCTCTCTATCTCAAAAGTAAATACTAAAAGAATTAAACAAAAAAAGAAAAGAAATTTCTTTTGTTTAAGCCGCTCAGTTTGTGGTATTTTGTTATGGCAGCCCTAGAAAAGTAATACATATGTATATATTACATTTTGTTTATTCAATCATTTGTCAGTGGACAAATGTCCCCTATGAACATAGGGGTATAAATATCTTTTCAAGACCCTGCTTTCAATGCTATTAGATATGTATCTAAAGTGGAATTATTGGATCATGTGATAATTCTATCTTTAATTTTTTGAGAAAACTCCATACTGTTTTTCATACTGGCTGCACCAAGAGTTCTAATTTCTCCACATCATCGCCAATATTTGTTATTTTCTGTTTTGTTTTGTTTTGTTTTTATGTAGTGGCCAAACTAATGAATGTGAGGTGATCACTCATTGTAGTTCTGATTTGCATTTCACTAATGATTAGTGATGTTAAAAATCAGGGAGCACTTGGGTGGCTCAGTTGCTCAAGTGATGACTCTTGATTTCAGGTCAGGTCATGATCTCACGGTTCATGGGATCGAGCCCTGCATCAGACTCCATGCTGACAGCAAGGAGCCTGCTTGGGATTCTCTCTCTCTCTCTCTCTCTCTCTCTCTCTGTTTCTCCCTCCCCTGCTCACATGCTCTCTCTCAAAATAAGTATTTTTTAAAAATCATGTTTGTTAGACCATTTGTATATCAGCTTTGGAGAAATGTCTACTCAAGTCCTTTGCCCATTTTTAATCAGGTAACTTGTTTTGTGTTGTTGTTAAGTTGTAGCAATTCTTTATATAATTTGGATATGAGCCTCTTACTAGATACATGATTTGCAAACATTTTCTCCCATTCTCTATGTTGCCATTTCTCTGTTCATAGAGTCCTTCAATACAAAAAAGTTTGATGTAGTTCCATTTGTCCATTTTTGCTTTTGTTGCCTATGCTTTTGGTGTCATATTAAAAAAAATCATTGCCAAATCCAATGTTGTGAAGATTTCTCCTGTGTTTTCTTCTGGGAATGTTATCTTTTTGGATCTATATTTGGGTCTTTAATCCATTTGAATTATTTTTTTTTAATATGGTATAAGGTAAGACTCCAACTTCATTCCATTGTATGTGCATATCAGGTCTTTCTAACACTATTTTTCCTTTCCCTATTGAGTGGTCTTGGCACTCTGGTAAAAAATCATTTGGCTGTATGCACAGAGGTGTACTTCTGGGCTCTATTCTATTTCATTGTTCTATATGTCTGTCTTTCAGCTTTGTAGTATGTTTAGAAATCAGGAACCATGAGGCCTCCAGATTTATTCTTCATCTTCAAAATTGTGTTGGTCCTTTGAGGTCCCTTGACATTCCACATGAATTTTAGCATGAATTTTTCTATTTCTATAAAAAGTGTCACTGAGATTTTGATAGGGACTGCACTGAATCTGTAGGTTGCTTTGGGATGTATTGACATCTTAAAAAATATGAAGTCTCAGTCCATAAGCAAAAGATATCTTTCCATTAATTTGTGTTTTCTTGCATCACTTTCAGTAATGTTTTGTAGGTTTTAGTGTATAAGTCTATGATCTCTTTGGTTAGCTTTGACTGTTTTTTCTTTTGCATGCTATTGTAAATGGAACTGACTTTTTAATTTCCTCTTCTGATTGTTCATTGCTAATGTGTAGAAATACAGTAGACTTTTATGGGTTGATTTTGTATCCTACGACTTTGCTGAACTCATTTATTAGTTCTAATACATGTTTTCTGTGAAATCTTGAAGGTTTTCTACATATAATATTATGTCATCTTCAAACAGAGATAGTTTTATGTTTTCCTTTCCAATTTGGATGACTTCATTTATTTTTCATGGAGAATTCCTCTGGCTAGTAATTCTAGTACTTTGTTGAATAAAAGTAACCATCCTTATCTTATTTCTGATCTTGGAGGAAAAGCTTTTGGTCTTTCATGACTAAGTATGATGTTTGCTGACAGCTTTTCATACATAGCCTTTATTATGTTGAAGTTGTTTCACTTTATTCTTAATTTGTTGAGTGTTTGATCATGAAGGGGTGTAGAATTTTATCACTGATATTTTTGGATCAATTGAAATGATAATGTGGGGTTTTCCCCTTCATTCTGGTATGGTGGTATATTAAACTGATTGATTTTTTATTCAATCATCCTTGAATTCCAGGAATAAATCTAACTTGGTCACAATGTGCAATCATTCTAATATGGTGTTGATTTAAGCTTGCTAATATTTTATTGGTGATTTTTGCATCAGTATTCATCAAAGACATTTTTGTAAGCCTTTTGGGTGTTTAGGGAAGTTTTATTTTTGTTTTTGCTTTTTGTTTGTTTTGTCTTATAGTATCTTTCTCTAGCTTTGAGATCAGGGTAACCCTAGCCCCATAAAATGAATTTGGAAGCTGCCCTCTTCTTCAGTTCTTTTTTGCAAGAGGTTGTGGAGAATTGGTATTAATTCTTTTTTAAACATTTGTTGGAATTCTCCAGTGAAGTCATGTGATTCTGAGTTTCTTTGTTGGTACATTTTTGATTACTGCTCCAATCTCACTAGATATATTTGTCTATACTGATTTTCTATTTCTACCTGATTCAATCATGGTAGTTATGTTTTTTTCTGGAAATTTACTCATTTCATTTAGGTTATCTAATTTGTTGCATATAATTTTTCATGTTACTCTTTTATAATTATTTTTATTTTTGTGACATCACTTGTAATGTCCACTCATTAATTTTTTATTTTATTCATTTGAGTCTTCTATCTCTTGTATTAGTTAAACTAGCTAAACATCTGTCAATTTTGTTGATATTTTCAAAAAACTCTTAGCTTTATTGATTTTTTTCTATTTTTTCCCTATTCTCTATTTATTCCTGCTCTACTCTCTAATATTTTGTCTCTTCCACTAAATTTGGGTTTAGTTTGTTCTTTTTTGAGTTCTCTGAGGTGTAAGTTTAGGTTGTTGATTTGAGGTCCAATCCTCTTTTTTAATGTAAGTATTTATAGCTACAAATTTCACAGAATCCATAAATTTTGCTATGCTGTGTTTTCATTTTCATTATTCCTGAGATTTTCTAATTTCCTCTGTCTTTTCTTCTTTAGCCCATTGGTTGTTTAGGAGTGTGTTGTTTATTTTCCAATATTTGTGGATTTTCCAACTTTCTTCCTCTTACTGATTTCTAATTTCACTCCACTGTGGTTGGAAAAGATAACTGATGGTTTCGTTTGTTTAAAGAATTTAAGATATTACAATGTCAATTAAAATTGTTAACAGTTGTTTTGTGGCTTAACAGGTGCTTGATCTAGATCTAGAGAATGTTCCATACACACTTGAGAAGAATGTGAATTTTGCTGATTTGGGGTAGAGTGTTCTGTATGTCTGTTAGGTGTAATGGCTCAAGTCCTCTGTTTCCTAACTGATATTCTTTCTGGTTATTCAATCTATTTTTGAAAGTTTTCTACTATTACTCTGGCACTGTCTATTTCTCACTTCAATTGTGCCAAGTTTGCTTCATATCTTTGCTCTGATGTTTGGTGCATCTTCCTGACAAATTGACCATTTTTATTATTATATAATGCCCAACTTATATCTTTTAACAGTTTTTGACTTAAAGTCTGATATTAGGATAGCCACTGCTGCTCTCTTTTGGTTAATATTTGCAGGGAATTTTTTCTATCCTTTCACCTTCTGCTTATGTGTGTCCTTAGATCTAAAGTGAGTCTTGTAGTGAGCATGTAGTTGGAGCTTGTTTAACTATCAGTTCAAACTGTCTATGTCTTTTGATTAGGAAGTTTAATCCATATATGTTTAAGGTAATCACTGATAAGGAAGGACTTCTATTGCCATTTTGTTTTCTGTGTATCTTCCAGCTTTCCTGTCCCTTCTTTCCTTTCTTACTGCTTTCTTTTGTGTTTCATTGAATTTTTTTGTGGTGACTCCCTTCTCATTTCCTTTTGTGTATATTTCATAGATATTTTCCTTGTAGTTACTATTGTAATTACATAAAACATTTTAAAATTATAGCAATCTATTTTAAGCTAACAACAACTTAACTTTAATGACACACAAAGACTCTGCTCTTCTTTCACCCCACTTCATGTTACTGATGCCACAAATTACATCTTTATATATTGTGTACCCATTAATATAAATTTATATTTATTTTTATGCTTTTTAAAAATTACCTACAATAATTAAAAGCAGGTTTATGCACCCAATTCAAATGCTACAGGTTTCTCTATTTTTTTCAAATGTTTACCTTTCCTAGGGAACTTTACAGTCTCATGTAGCTTCATGTTAATGTCTAGCATCTTTTCATTCCGGCTTAAAGGATTCCTTTTAGCATTTATTGTGGGACAGTCCTAGTGGCAATAAACTTCCTCAACTATTGCTCATCTGGAAACACCTTAATTTCTCTTTTATTTTTGAAGGACAGTTTCTGGATATAGTATTCTTGATTGACACATTTTGTTTTGTTTCTTTCAGTACCATGAATTTATCATCCTACTGCCTTCTGGCTTACATAGTTAGCTGAGAAATCCACAGATAATCTTGCAGAAGCTCACTTGTCTATAACTCACTTTTCTCTTGCTAATTTCAAGATTCTCTCTTTGTTGTTGAAGTTGACAGTTTGTTTGTAATGTGTCTTAATGTGGGAAATTTTGGGTTTATCCTACTTGAAATTCTTTCAACCTCTTGAACTTTATGTCCATTTATTTCCTCAAATTTGGAGAGTTTTCAGGCATTATATTTTCAAGTAAATTTTCTGTCCCTTTCTTTCTCTCTTCTTCTGGGATTCCCATACTTATCTGCTTGATAGTGTTCCATAAGTCTTTTAGACTCTCCCTATTTTTCCTTATTCTTTTCTTTTTTTGCTTCTCTGACTTGATAATTTCAAGTGACCTGTCCTCAGGTTTATTGATTTTTTTCTTTTGCCTGATCAAGTTTATTGTTGAGTCCCTCTAATAACTTTTTAGTTATTGTACTTTTGTACAAAATCATTGTACTTTTCAGCTCCAGAAATTCTATTTGGCTCTCTTTAACAGTTTATTTTTCTTCCTGATGGATAGACCCTGTAATTATTATATAATGCCTTTCTTCATCCTTCGTTACTGCCTTTACTTTAAAGTCCAGTTTGTCTGATATAGGTATGGCTGCTTCGGCTTTCTTTTGATTTTCAGTAGCATGATAGATATTTCTCCATCCCCTTACTTTCAATCTGAAGGTGTTCTCAGGCCTAAAATGAGTCTCTTGTAGACAACAAATAGATGGATTTTATTTTTTTTATCCATTCTTTTGATTGGAGCATTTAGTCCATTTACATTCAGTGCTATTATTGAAAAATATGGGTTTAGAATCATTGTGTTCTCTGTAGGTTTCATGCTTGCAGTGGTGTCTCTGGTACCTTGCGTTCCTTGCAACATTTCCCTCATAGAGTCCCCCTTAGCATTTCTTGTAGGGCTGGTTTAGTGGTGACGAATTCTTTCAATTTGTGTTTATTTGGGAAGACTTTTATCTCTCCTTCTATTCTGAATGACAGGTTTGCTGCATAGAGGATTCTTGGCTGCATATTTTTTCTGTTCATCACATTGAAGATTTCCTGCCATTCCTTTCTGGCCGGCCAAGTTTAGTAGATAGGTCTGCAACCACTCTGATAGGTCTCCCTTTATGTGTTAGTGCCCTTTTATCCCTAGCTGCTTTCAGAATTCTCTCTTTGTCCTTATATTTTACCAGTTTCACTATGATATGTCATGCAGAAGATCGATGTTCGAATTATGTCTGAGAGTTCTCTGTGCCTCTCAGATTTCAATGTCTGTTTCTTTCCCCAGATTGGGGAAGTTCTCAGCTATAATTTGTTCAAGTACCCCTTCAGTTCCTTTTTCTATCTCTTCCTCTTCTGGAATTCCTATGATACTGATATTGTTCTGTTTGATTGTATCACTCAGTTCTCGAATTCTCCTTTCATGCTCCTGAATCAGTTTATCTCTCTTTTTCTTGGCTTCCCCTTTTTCTATAATTGTATCTTCTAACTCACCTATTCTCCTCTCTGCCTCTTCAATCCATGCATTGGACGCCTCCTTTTTATTATGCATCTCATTTATAGCATTTTTTAATTCATCACAACTATTTTTAAGGTCCCTGGTCTTTTAAGCAATAGCTTCTCTGATGTCCTCCATGCCTTTTTCAAGCCTAGTGATTAATTTTATGACTATTGTTCTAAATTCTTGTTCAGTTATGTTGCTTATATCTGTTTGAGCAGTTGTCACTTCTTCCTGTAATTGCTTTAGAGGAAAGTTCTTCTGTTTCATCATTTGGGCTAGCTTTCTGTCTCTTGTCAGTTTTAAAAGTTTGTTATGCACTCTGCACCTGTGCATACTGCTATATTAAAATATTAAAAAAGGCTCATTGACTGTCTAGGGCCTGTCTGTTCAGGAAGTATTCTTTTAATGGTGTCTCTTGGTTTTTTTTGTTGAGACTTTGGTTATTTTATTTTCCCACTCATAGTGGTATTTAAGACTCTCCACCCTGCGTACTTTGGTTTGTTTCTTGACGTAGCCCTGAAAAGGAAAACAGACAGACAAACACACAGGGAACCAAGGCACGCAAACGCACAGACAAATCCAACAAGCAAGCAAACCGAAAGGGAAAAAGAAAAGAAAAAGAAAAAGAACCCAAAAGACAAAGGACAGTCTAAAAGAATAAAACCAGAATTCTCAGCTACAAATAAAGAGCAGGGTGTATGTAGTACTGATGGAAGAGCATATACAAGGAGAGAAATGACAAGGGTGCATAGAAAGTGAAATTGGACAATGACCAGGCAGAGAAACTAAGAGGCTTAGTTCAGAGAGAGAAAGAGGAGAGTATGGTAGGAGGAGAGGAGAAAGAAATGAAGATACTGTTACCCCAAGAAACTATATAGTCTGATTATTCCAGAGAGAGAGAGAAAGGAAGGTAACGACGGAGGTGTAGAATATGCATCTAGAGAATGGATTAAATGTGACTGTATAAGCAAACCAATGATCAGAGTGTCCAGTCCACCAGAGGGGAGGGATACGAATGAGACAAGGGAAAAGATATCTGAATAGAAAGAATTGATCTAGAATTCATCACAGCAATGCATCAATGTTGGTCTTGCCCCCGGCTCTGGTAAAAAAAAAAAAAAGCAGCTCTACAGTGCAGATCAACATGGTTTGGTGTAGGCATGTCTCGCCTCCACTGAGGTCCCCTGGGCCCTTCCCTGAGGCCAGCCTCAGTGGTTGTGGGGAGAAAAATGGCGGCGCCTCAGTCCCTTCTCAAACCAAGCATTGCAAATTACTCTTTTGGGTCTGATCTCCCTGTGCCACAGTTGTAGCCAAGCTGGGCCGTGTTCTATATCCCAAGCCCCACCTCGTTTCCAGATCTTAGTCCCTGCGCTTTATTGATACCACCTGAAATGTAATCCCGCAGGCCCGGCCACTTTCCAGCTGGTGATGGAGCTGGGAGAGCAGCTGAGCAGTTTCTCCTGGTGCTGCCTGTGACCAGGGCACCCAGCCCAAAGACAGCAGCACAGCTAGAAATAGTATCACTCTCTGAATGCCCTGCAGTTACAGATGGGATGTTAGGATCCCTCTCCGTCCCAGGCCAGGTATTTCTCTTCTCCAGGGACAGTGCTATGAGCAGTTTTAGCCACTCTTTCTCTTCCCCTTATCTCTCCGCGGCTCTCCGTGAAGGGTGCTCTCTCCCCTCTCTGTTTCTCCAATCCCAGTCTGTTTTTCTCTTCCTCAGTTCGCAATCACACACCTATGAGGCTGTCTTCTTAGTGGACTCTGTCTCTTCCTCCCAGACCCCTGTGGTTCAGTGTCGTATGGCTTTAGACCTTCTCTGTTTGAGAGATGGAGGCAAGCAAAATGTACAGAGCGCCCTACTTCTCCGCCATCTTGCCTCCTCCTCTTTTATAGTTTGTTTTTGTTGATATTCTCATTCTGTTCATGCATCTTTGTTCTGATTCATTTAGTTACTCATGTGTGTTCTCTTTTATCCCATGCAGCATTTTCAAGACAGGTGTTTTAAATTCTTTGTCAAGTAATTCAGAGATCTGTGTATCTTTAGGGCCAGTTTCTGGCGATTTGTTTGATTTTTTTCATCTGTCTGAGTATCCCTGTTTCTGTTTCTGTGTATGCCTTGTGATCTCTTGTTGAGGTTTGAGCATTTGACCAAATACTCTCTTTATAGATTGACTTTGTACAAGGGAAGATCTTTACTAATCAGCCTACCTCGAGATTCTGGGACCTCTCACTTTTTTTTGTGGTATTCATATTTTCTGTGCTTGTGTGTGTGCTTTTATTTTGGTACATATGAATGCTTTTAACTATCTTAATTTCTCTAAGAGGTTCACCCTGGTTTCTTCTCAGAAGTTTTTGTTTCTGCTTCGATTGTATTCCTTTGCCTATAATCTCTTGTTCCCCTGATGTCTGCCTGTGGAACCTCAGATGCCCTGTTGCTCAAATATGCTGCAGTGCTCGCCACTGTTTTTCAGCATGGTCTCAATCTAGTGTCTAAACAATGCTGCTGTTGCCATCAGTGCTCCAAAGTATACAACAGAAATCAGTTCCTCAGGCAGCCACCAGCCAAGCCAGAATGTTGGACACAAATTCCGCTCTTTGCTTTCTCTTCCCAGGGAGGAGACAGGACTTCAGAAGTTTCTTCCCAATTGGGATGCACTGCATTGAGTGGGGAAAGGACTAGAGTATGCAAAATAGCGCAAACTTTCCTCGTATTTTCAGTCATTTTTTCTTGGCTACATGTTCTCCTGGGTCCTTCAGCTTCAAAGCTGACTTCTAGAATATCCATAATAGTATATTGGCCAATATATTGCAGTTTATTTGGTGTCTCTGGGAGTGGGGAATGATGGCCTGAAGCTTCTTATGCCCCATCTTGCTCACATCACCCTCATCTTTTGTTTTTTACACAAAGGTGAAAAGGCAATTCAATGTAGAAATCATAGTCTTTTCATTAAATGGTCTGGACTAATTGGATATACATACACAACAAAATGAATTGTTACTCATACTTCATATCATGTACACAAATTTACAAATTGGATTGTACACAAAATCATAAAACCTAAAACTATAAAATTTTTAGAAGAGGGGCACCTGAGCAGCTAGGTTGGTTGAGCGTCCGACTTTGGCTCAGATCATGATCTCATGGTTCGTAGGTTTGAGCCCTGCATCAGACTCTGAGATGACAGCCCAGAGCCTGGAGCCTGCTTCAGATTCTGTGTCTCTCTCTTTTTCTGCCCCTCCCCTGCTTATGCTGTCTCTTTCTGACTCTCAAACATAAATAAAAATTAAACATTTTTTTTAAATTATAGAAGAAAGGAGAAAACCTTTTGTGACATTGGGTTAGACAAAGTTTTTTTGGTATGATACAAAAACCATGATCCATAAAAAAATCTGATAACTTGGCCTTCATCAAAATTTAAAACTTCTATTCTTCAGAAGATTCTTTTAAAAAGAAAAGACATTTCAGATGGTAGATTTTATGTATATTGGAATGAATAGATGCTATTGGTGTGAACTTAAGGTTTTTAAATATATATATATATTGACATGGAAATAAATATAGATGTAAATGTGTAAATATAAATTCCCTAACTCATCTCTGTGAAGGCCTGGGAGCAGTTGACACCCTAGCATCAATAGTCACACCAGATCTTCCTTTCTAAATACCATTCTTCTATAAAAGGATCAGGGCTCCTTGAAGAAATGATTTATTCAGGAGCAGGAGGAGGACAAGTACAATATAAGTCTAGGTGTTCAAATATTGATGGGATCATGCCAAAGAAGCACAGAAGCCATCTCCACGAGGCTTCTATTCAAATCTAAGATAATTAGTGCATCAAAATGAGCAATAGTGGGGGCCCCTGGGTGGCTCCATCAGTTAAGCCTCCAACTTCAGCCCAGGTCATGATCTCACAGTTTGTGGGTTCAAGCCCCGTGTCGGGCTCTGTGCTGACAGCTAGCTCAGAGCCTGGAGTCTGTTTTGAATTCTGTGTCTCCCTCTCTCTCTGCCCCTCCCCTACTCACACTGTCTCTCTCTCTCTCTCAGAAATTTAAAAAAAAAAACTTTTTAAATGAGCGATAGTAACAGGTTATAACTAATTTTTAAAATAATGGATCAATTGATCCATATCAATGGGACACAATAAATGAAAGTTTGAAGAGAAATAAAATATCAACATAGTCTTAAAGTACCCACCAACCAAGAAAAACTTGTAAGTTACACAGGGAAGAAGAATAACTTTATATCCTAATAGGCAGCCCTTTATTAAATTATCAAAGTTAACATCACCAGCAATGAGACAAGTCATCATGTGCCACCTTAGATACAGTAAGACACACTTTATATCACTTCTGTCATATTCCTGCCAAAGATGCATAACTTGTCTAATCATGAGGAAGTATCAAACAAAGCCAAATCAAGGGACATTTTACAAAATAAAGAACCTATAATCTTCAAAAATGTCAAAGTTTTAAAAATCAAAGAAAGACAGACACTATTACCGTGTGAAGAAGACTAAATAGACATAACAACTAAATACATCAGCAATCCTGAGCTGCATCCTATTACTGAAAGGGTACTGAAACAAATTGGGAAAACTTGGAGTCTGAGGATTAGATTGTAGTGATGTACCAATTTTAACTTCCTGAATTTGATGGTTGTATTATGGTTTTTGCAGTCACCAAAATATTAAAGGGTAATGGAGCATCATATTAGCAACATATTCTCAAATGGTTTATATTGTTGTTACAACTTTCTGTAAGTTTGAGGTTGTTTCAAAAAATAAAGGCTGATTGAGTGATTGTGAACAGTTGTTCACTTAAGGCTCAGTAAAAATATGAGCGTGGAGTTATCAGAGCCCTTACCAGAAAGAGGACAAGATGGAGAGGGTGAAAACTGGCAAGACTCAGAGACTGTTAAGATAAAGGGGCAGCAATAGTAAGTTGAGACTAAGATGACTGTCAGTTTTCAGGCCTGGAAGATTGAGAAGATATTGGTGCTCTGTTAGAAAAGAGATAAATGGAAATGGTAAGTCAGGCAGAAGATCAGGGTTGAGTGAGGACAAGAATGAATTTGCTTTTTGGATATTTTGGATATGTTGAGTTGAAAGAGTAGTTCACAGCCTGTTCAGAATCCAGGTTCCTCTGAGGATTTGGATAAGAACAGATGCTAAACACAATATGTGTGTATTGGAGGGGGTTAGATCAATGCTGGGCTTGGCTTGTTCTGGGTCCACCTCCAATAACTGTCTGAATGTGCTGCATTCCTACATGAGTTATCCTCTTTCCCAGCACCCTGATTGTCCACACCTGTGGGGGAATGAGCCTAAATATATAACTGATTATTCTTGGAAGGTTGCCAAGAGTAAAAGCTAAAGCCAGAAACTCCCCAAGCTGTCTCCAGAGCATAATGTATTTTCAGCTCACACAAATTCCCTGTTGCCAAATGATCCGTCAATGGCCTGGATAGTTAAAGAGATGCAATGCATTTTGGTTATACAGATGTGTCCTTTGATAACCTTGCTGTTTAGTTTCCTATGTAAAGGCAACTTGTGGCCCCAATACCTTATCTTGGCATTTGAGAGTCTCTCTAACTATAATTTTGTAGCCCCATTTCCTTTCCTTTCCTATCTAAGTCCTATTGCAGCCAGCCTGTCTCCTTTTCATTGTCAAAGTCTGTCTTGCTTTTTCCCACTTTTGAGAGTTTACTCATCTTGTGGGTTGAAATTCAACTCATCCTGTCCATAGAAAGCTAGGCACTCTAGAGCACTGAGTCAATGAAACCATGACCCGTGTCCTCAAGGAATTTGTAGTTATTATAGAAATGGAAGGTACATATATGAGAGAGAGGAGAATCTTTGTGAAGGCAGAAATGCCAGAGGAGAGGTCATATGGACTCAAGGATGTACAGATGCTTACTTTTACAATTTTGTTATGAAGATATCAAACCAACCTGTTCCCAAATCTCCCATTTCCAACTGGCTGTTCCCACACCAGTGCACCAGTACACCATGTGTTCCATCCTCACCATCTCTCATTCAGCTTGCCTCAACTAAAATAAACACTTTCCTCAGAGTGGCTTTTCTGATCCACCCCTACCACCAACTACAGATTGATAAATAAGATCTACATTCATGCGTCCTTCAGGGAAAATGGCCAGGCACATTATTAAGATTTGGAAGCAAAGTTTTAAAAAGTCTCAGACTCTCAGAGCTGGAATGGAGCTTAACCTGCCCAGCCCTTTGTGTGGCAGATGAAAAACCTGAGGTTCAGTCAAGGAAAGTAACTTACCATGTTTGGCTTACCACATGGCAGTTCAAATGGTTTGTTTGCAAGAAATGTAAATCTCAACCCAAATTGGCTTACACAAAGAGAGAACCTATTGGTTCATGTAACAGAACCATCCAGGAGTATGTCTGTCTTTAGATAAGATTTGATCTGGGACCCCAATGATGAGATTGATATTGGGATTAGCGTGTTTCTCTCTCTCCCTCTCTCTTTCACATTCTCTCTTTCCTTCCCTCTCTCATTCTCTGGCTCTCCTATTATGGTACCAAAAATGGACCCTAAGACACCCTGGAACTACAACTACATATTTCCCCACTGGATTCCATTTCTCCAATAATTCAACCAATGTCCCAGAAGTTAGTTTTGTTGGCCCAAGCTTGGCCTTCACTTGGCTTGGCATGTGGTATACCTCTGAACCCATAACTGTGACCACTGCAATGGACTATGCACACTTGTTTGAGGCAAAGAGGGCCTAGCCCTAGAGCTGGAGGTAGGATAAGTTCACCCAAACCTCACGGCTGAGAAATGTTGGATGCTATTGTGAAGAGAAGAGAAAATTGATACTGGGGATACAATCCACAGTTGTCCACCATAGAAAGTTATTGGCAAAGTTTGGCCTATGAGCCTGGTCTCCCAGCTCTGTTTAACAATGTCATCAGATTCTGGAAAAGCCAGCTAAGTTTCTGTGGCACCAAGACATAGCCACATAACAGATGAAGCTTTCCATTCAAACAATTCTATACTGACTCTGGAGTAGCAATGCTGAATTCATCATTCCTCAGGCAAAGAGAGTAACCCCAGGACCTGAATTCAGACAGAGATGAAGGGCAAGAATAAGAGAAGTGATTAAAGTAAGCTACAAATCTAAATCAGGAATGAGAAGTAGAGAACCTGGTAATAATTGTCCCACATGTGCTGCCAATGGAATTGAATCAGCATAATTGATTTTATCTACACAAGGTGAGACAGGTCTTCTGGAAAACTGCCTGTGAGTAGATCAGCAAGACCTATAATTGGCATATTAAATGCAAATAAAGTGAGACTAAAGGTGGAGTTCTTCCAACCTGAAATACCCAGAGCAGAGACTGGCTGCTTTGAAGAGAACAAGAAGAATGGCAGGTGTGATTTATTCCAAGGGGGCCATGGTTCAGAGCTGGCTCCTTTGGGAATCCTGGTGTATTGTATTAATAGTGAGGTTCACCCAGAATACATTTTATTAATAGTGACATGCAATTTAAGATGTACTTATTTCTTGGTTTAATCACAAAAATATTGCATCTGCTAATCCTCTTGGGGATTTCCCAGTACCTTTTTGGCACAAATGCTATCACCAAATAAGCAGGAATGACCAAAGTCTTTTCATAATGTTCATTTCCAACATTTCTAACTTTTCCCTTGGAGAGGAGGGCTAGAGAGTTACAGGATAATTCTACCTTGTGGGGACCATTTTTTCTGTCATATACTCAATAAGAAGGAAAATTCCAATTCTTTGTCAGATTAGATTCCCTAATATAGTCCTGGCCCACCTTTTAATTCAATCTCTCAATTCTCCTGTTCAGTCTCTATTGCAACAAACCCAGAGCAGAGTTTTATACAATTTTGATGCTTGTCTGGTATGCTGTCTCATGCAGGCTGTATTCCTTTACTGTTCCCATATCTATGGGCTAGATTCAGATGTTGGCTTCCAGTTTGAAATCTCTGGGTTAAAATTCCACCTTTTAGGTGAAGCCTTCTTTGGTTCCCAACAAGAGGAGATGACCACTCTCTCCTTTGGAAACCTCATCATTTTGCTTTTTTCTCTCACTCTCTCTCACATACTACTTGTTACATGTCCTGCCTTGTGATTCACACATTCATCTTATCTTTCATGTTGATCTTTTGATTTCCAAGGCAGAAATGACAGGTGATTCATCTCTGTAGTCCCATGATGCTTGGATGAATTTCTTGAAGACAATTCACAGAGCAGCAACTGTGTGTATTTTATTAACTGTAACACCTGAACAAGTACAGACACCACAGGAAGGATTTGAGGGTGAATAAACAGAGAGAGATCCTGGGTTCATTCTCTGATGGGACTCCATAAAACCTTCTTTTCATTGCTCCATCCCTGAGCCTTTCACAGTGAAGGCTATTTGTCATCTAAAACCCAGAAGAACCCTCACTTACTAAATTACCGTGACCCTGGACAGTTAATCTGTGAGGCAATTTCAGGCCAACATTCTTCGTGGCACTAATCATCTAGAAAAGTTATTGTGTAGTGACATCCAGCTGGTAACATGCCCTAGAGTGGGATGTTCCCAAGGAATTTGTCTAGATTAAAAAAGTAGACTCTGAAGCCATCAGTTATAGAATTAGATTCTGGTACTAAGGACCATTTGGGGGATTTCATTTTGTTTCTTTCACCTGTATTCTTGATACCAACTCACTCCAGGACTCCAGCTACCCAAACTTCCCTACCCTTGTCCAAGGTGACAGTGCATCTCCCACAAATAAATGACATACAGGAAGATCTGAAGACAAAAGACTGAGCCTCAGGCAAAAGAAATCAACAACCCATACATGTCATTAAAATTAAAGTGGAGGGGCACCTGGGTGACTGTTTGTTAAGTGTCCAGCTCTTGATTTTGGCTTAGGTCATGATCTCATGGTTTGTGAGTTTGAGCCCCATATCACGCTCTGTACTGACTGTATAGCCTGCTCAAGATTCTTGTCCCCCCTTCCCCTCTTTCTGGCCCTCCCCCTCTTCTTAAATTAAATAAATAAACATTAAAAAATTAAATTAAAGTGGAATTCAGTGTTTGTGTTAACCACTAAAAATATGTATTCTAGAGTTAAGGTTTAAAGTTTAGAACAATCTCCCTTAGTTGAGGGACCTTGAGAAAGTTATCTGACCTCTCTGAGTCATAAAGTGATGACAGCAATAGTGTCTACCATATAGAATTGTTTTCAAAATTAAGTGAGATCATCCAAGGAAAGCTTCTAGCACAGTACCTGATACATAACGGCATAAAAATGTTAGCTATTATTTTATCTGTTTTAGTTATCCTTAGCAATAAATTTCCTTGTGCTAAAATTCCTGATTGATAACTAAGAAGAGCCATGAGACAGATTCTTAACCACCAGCTTTCTTGAATCGGAAGCAGGATAGGATAGGACACCTCTTCTGCCTAGGAAGGTCTGTTCTCCCACATCCTTGATAGAATGTCCTCATCTTTTTGTCAGTCCCCTTGATCTTTCATTCAGATTCCAAGGATCAGAATGAAAATCATCAGTTGAAAAAATGTGCCTCTGCATATTTTCAGGTATCATATATAGGACCGAACAAGAAGACTTTGAGAACCTGACTAACCCTAGGATTAGGGGTTTTTTTCACTCTTAACACTTCCTTACAGAAAAATGATTTGACAACATTGAAAAACATCTAAAACACATTTCAGCTGGGGACCTGCCTGTGGAGCAGAGCATTTTGCAAAGCAAAGATCCTAAAAACAGTTGTCTTTGGCTAATAGAAAAGGATTTCTAGTAAACACGCTACCAACACCTACAAAACTCACACTTGAGAAGTGAAAGAAAATTCTGTGTAGTAGCTCTTATTTTTAAAAGGCATTCATTGAATTGCTTAGCTATATGCACCTTGAACTGGATTAAGTTCAGAAGCAAAATGTATTTTTAAAAAATGCTTGCCTTCTCTCTTTTACTATACCATAACTTCTGGCTTTGGAACGTGTCTTTTATCTTCTGGGAAGGATAGAATCTCTCATCCTAATCAAAGAGTACTTATTAGATGCTGTGGTGTAATAATTTGTGTGTTCTGTGTCACAGGTTCCTGGCAGGGAGCTTCCAAAACCCTTGTGATTTTTTAAAAATTTTATTTAAATCCAAGTTAGTTAACATGTAGTGTAATAATGGTTTCAGAAGTAGAATTTAGTGATTCATCACTTACATGTAACACCCAGTGCTCATCACAAGTGCCCTCCTTAGTATCCATCACCCATCTAGCCCATCCCCCACTCAACTCCCCTCCAGAGGAGGGGAGACCTGTGGTTTGTTCTCTGTATTCTCTTAAGGTTTGCCTCCCTCTCTGCTCTTTATCTTATTTTTCGTTCCTTTCCCCTATGTTGATCTGTTTTATTTTTCAAATTCCACATATGAGTGAAATATATGGTATTTGTCTTTCTCTGACTGACTTATTTTGCTTAGCATGATGCGTTCTAGTTCTGTCCACCCTTGGGATTTCTTAAGTGATAGGAGTGTCTTTGTTATACTAATAAAGTGACTCAAGCTGGTCACTTAAATAGCTTTAGGATGGAACTTCATCACCATAAAGACCAAGCAGGTGATTAAAGGGTAGTAACATTGGGCCAGACCAATCTCTGGGGAGAAGTAGGGGGCTGGAGATTGAGTTCAATGACATGGGCCAAGGATTTCATCAATCATGCCTATGTAATGAAACCAAATAAAAACTCTGATACCAAAGCTCAGTGGAGCTTCCAGGTTGGTGAACACATTGATGTGCCAGGAAAGTGACATGGCCTAACTCCAGAAGAGGGCATAGAAGCTCTGCATTCAGGATTCCCCCCGCTCCCCTGCCCAGATCTCACCCTTTATAATGAAGTTGTGATTTTAAGTATAACACTTTCTTGAGTTCTGGGAGTCATTCTAGTGAATTGTCAAACCCGAAAGTGTTGTGAGCACCCTCAAACTTATAGCCAGTTGGTCATAAGTACAGTCTGAGGACTCCTGAAGTGTGGCTGGGACCTCAAGTTCTGCTTTCCAAGTATTATAGTGTTAATCAGGTGTATTCTGAATGTGCTACACAGGGGCCAGCTAAGGACCTGGATGGTGGCCCACCACCAGAGTTCATTTCTCAAAGTAGTCAGTTCAGAATCAAATCCACCCATATGCATCTTGGAGGTTGGGCCCAGGAGCTCAACCACAACTTCGTGTATCTCTTTCTCAAGCTTCCTGCTCCCCACAACCTCCACACTCTCTCCCAGGAGCCCATTTCTATCCTCTGACTAGAAATCCAGTGTTTTTGTCTCCCTAGACTGCTGTGCACTTCTCACCATTGGGGTTGCTTCCAAGGACAACTAGTGGGGGGATATATATGGAGAGAAGCAATAGATCTTCTCTTACTCTTCGGACAACAGTAGTGGTTGAGAGGAGGATTCATCTTCTTCAGAGTTTTAGATGTCTGCCTGGCCACTGAAGCCACCATTGCCTCCACCAGATTTCACTTTCAGGACTGGAGAGAAAAAAAAAAAAACATACAGAAGTTTTCCCCCATTCTCTGTCTAATATGGGCTCCTCTTCCTATGCCTCTGACAAGAAAGAGAGAGCTTCTTTTAGAGTGTTTTCTCTCAATTCAGTGAGTTGTTCCAGGATTCTGATGCCTTGGAACCAACACCAGAATATATAGGGGAAAGAAAAGGCAGGACAATCACCAACACATCAATCTTACTTCAAGTTCATGTTTTCTTCCTCAGACAACCTAATATTATTTCCTTTTTGGAGTTCTCAAATAGGCATACCATGTATTCTGTCCAGGGCTTTTACTGACTACTCAGTGGGAGAAACAGGATGGAGTGTGCTTACCCCATCTTAACTAGAAGTACTTTGTGTATTTCTAAATTTTTATATAAATTGTATCAGACTGTATCATTCACTGAACTTAGTATATCTCTACTTCATTCCACTAGTCTATGTGTCTATTTTTATGCCAGTGCCGTACTGTTTTAATTGTTTTAGCTTTGAAGTATAGTTTGAAATCAGGAAGTGTGATACTTCTGGCTTTGTTCTTCTTTCTCAGGATTTCTTTGGCTATCAGCCTTTTATGTCTGCATACAGATTTAGAACTTTTTTTCTGTATCTGTGAAAAATACCACTGGAATTTTGATAGGGACTGCAATGAATCTATAATAGCTTTGGATAGTATAAACATTTTAACAATATTAAACCTTCTGACCCATGAACACAGGATATTTTTCCACTTGTTTGTGTCTTCATCAATTTCTTTCACCAAGGTCTTGTAGTTTTCATTGTGTAGATCTTTTGCTTCCTTGGTTAAATTTGTTTCTAAGTATTTCATTGTTTCTGTAAACATCTTTAATAGTTGCACAAAGTCCCATCTGTGTATGCATGTTATAATTCCCTAACCATTCACCCCTAAGGGCATTGGAGTTAGTTTCAGTTTTACCTCCTTGGGGGGAAAAATACCACTTCAAAGGCATCTTTGTCAACATTCTGGATAATTTCTTTAAGTTAAATTCGAGGGCACAGGGGCGCCTGGGTGGCTTAGTCGGTTGAGCTTCCGGCTTTCGCTTAGGTCATGATCTCGCGGTTCATGGGTTCGAGCCCCGCGTCGGGCTCTGTGCTGACTGCCAGCTCAGAGCCTGGAGGCTGTTTCAGTCTGTGACTCCCTCTCTCTCTGACCCTCCCCTGCTCACACTGTCTCTCTCTCTCTCCTAGAAATAAATAAAAATATTAAAAAAAATTCGAGGGCACAAATTAACTTCTTGAGGTATGTAAACATTGCTAAGGCCCTTGATATATTCTCCTTACTGTTTTCAGAAAGATTGGGTCACTTTAGCCTGCAGTACACAAGAGTAGCTTGTTTGGATTGGGAAGTTTTACTTTTTAACAATTCTCTGATTTCTTTTTTATGTTTCTCAGAAAGGAATTCCATAAAGTAGTTCTTTAATTTATCTAAGATACAGCTTCACTATAGAAAGAAGAAACGTGTGTGTGTGTGTGTGTGTGTGTGTGAGAGAGAGAGAGAGAGAGAGAGACAGAGAGAGAGACAGAGAGACAGAGAGAGACAGAGACGGAGACAGAGACGGAGACAGAGACAAGAGAAATAGCACTCTTCTCCCTGCTAAAATAATGGCAGTGGGCAAACACTGAGTGAATCAGCTCCCAGGAAGGGCTAATGGAATAAAATCAACTTCCTTCTTGGTAGAAAGCTTTGTTTTTCAACTGTATATTACTTCAGTTGTAATGTTACTTTTAATCTGAGAGCAACCTCCAAGCACCAGCCATATACAGGAACAGCAACAAATGTCACTGGTACTGGCATTTGAGCTAAGTCCACTTGCTTCATCCTGCAGGAGAGTGGAAGAACCCGGAACTCCAGTACTGTATGGCAGAACTAACCTTTGCCCAAACAACACAGAACACTCATTTTATTTTCGGAGACATTTTAAATCCCTTGAGAAGTGCTTTTATCAAGTAGTTGAATTCAAAACATTGTTTTATATTGTATAAACAAAAAACAGCTTTTTGCCCCCTGGGAAATACGCTCACAGTTGCTTTGTGTGGTGGTTGTCATTGTTTGTGCCTTGCTTTTTTTTTTTTTTTTTTTTTACATAGTAATACATGGTAGCAAGTATTTCATGGTACGGAGATAGAGACCTCAGCGCTTTATTTAGAAGCACAGTTTTATATCCAGGTAAAGCACACTCAACATAAAATAAACCATCTTAGCCATTTTAAGTGTATAGTGCAGTAGTGTTAACTCTGTACATGATTGTACAACAGATCTTTAGTTCTTAGTTTTCCTGCATAACTGCAACCCTGTATCCATTGAACAACAGCTCGCCTCCCCCTCCCCCAGCCCCTAGTAACCACCATTCCACTTCACTACAGGTGTTTTTTTTTGAAATATTCAGATCATATGAAAATCGAGCATATCTAAAATGTTGTCATACAAAGCAATTCATAATTCTAGAAGCTAGGATAAAACACTGAACATAAACCCACCACGTAAAGATGAAAATAGTTTGTGAGTTTAATATTGAGAATCCTGTTCAAATAATACTTCCAATTTTCCACTAAGCATATTTTAAGTTATTGAGATAATAACATTTAGATAATTTTTATCTTGCTTTTTTACTTAACTTTTTAATGGAAACATCATACCTGCCTTTCATCACTCATTATATTTTTAATAGCTGAACTATATATTTTAATTTACTCTTTGGCTTTTGTTATCTGGAGCGTTCCTATGAGGCAGATACTATGATCATGTCCATTTTACAGATGAGAATATTGCACAAAGTTTGGTATGTCAGGGATGAAAAAATTCATGATCTAAATAGTGATCCTTGACTGCAATGATTTCCATAGAAACTGAGAGTCCAAATAATCACTGTTTTAAAACCTCAGTTACCTTGTTTTAGTCGAGCTGGTGTCCATTTCCATGGAAACACAAGTGATAGCAGCAGAGAAGTGAGAATTGGCTTTGGTGAGCATCAGAAACAATTGCTGCCTAAGAGCAAGACTGCCTTCCTAAATTGCACCTGCCCAGCCCACGGCATAAGCCACACAGCTGGAGTTTATAGATTATTGACTTTGGAAAGTAAAAAGAAGACTTTTGCCATAGTTGACACCCAACTCCCCAACTGAGCCTCACCAGTCAGTCTAATTTAGACAAAATTAGATTTGTTTTTAACCCAAAGTTTGCAGAGAGACTATATAGCTGTCACCAACATTTTTAAGATAATTGATGACATTCTACTTCATTCATATGAAAAAAGCTTACTGTTACCAAAATGTGATTACTATTA
This sequence comes from Proteles cristata cristata, assembly GCA_017311185.1. Lineage (NCBI taxonomy): Eukaryota > Metazoa > Chordata > Mammalia > Carnivora > Hyaenidae > Proteles > Proteles cristata. The sequence goes on from JAESUZ010005544.1 coordinate 139,918, forward strand.
GGTGACCTGTGCTCTGCGTACAACAACGGAGGGTTAAGAATTTTATTAACTATGGTTTCACTCCTTAGGAAATGATCACCTCTAACTTCAGGCACAAATATTTTCACTTTTTACCTTGGAAAATTTAAAACATCTACTAAACTGGACAGAATAAAGCATGGATTGGCAAATTTTGTCTCACAGACCAAATCTGGGCTGCCACCTGTTTTCATAAAGTTTTATTGGAATGCAGCCATGTTTACACACCGTCCATGATTGCTTCCACACTACAAGAGCAGAGCTGGGAAGTTGCAACCAAGACTGGAGTCCTGAAAGCCTGAAATATTTACTATCTGGCTCTTTAACAAAAAGTGTACAGGCCGCTGATCTAATGAACCCCATCTATCCATCACGCAGCTGGAGTGATTCTCAACACATGAGAGGCGTATATGAGCAGGCGAGCTTTTCTAAGTCTCCCATTGTGCCACTTAAAAGGCACTCAATGATTTATACAACATAAATACCAAGAGTTAAAAATAGTTGCAGCTACAAGGCGTGATAACTAAATCAAGCAAATGTTGGGATAGCAGTGTGGTCTTGCTCTCATTCCCCCTGCCCTTCTTGCCTCATGTCCCCCGAGACTTGGCCTGAGGAAAAGAAAGGGGAACAGAACCCAGGGCTGAGAGGATGAAAAGGTACTTCAAAGAGGTGCGTGGCAGCTTAGAAAGGAAGGAAGAAATTAAAGCAGACAAGGAAATCTCGAGAATCTTCTTCTCCTCACCGTAAGCTCTAGGAGCCTGCCCAGCACACACTGCCAGCTCTGATTTAAAGATTCCTTTATGCCAAAATGTAGTGTAGACATGATGAACCTTGGTGTGTGTGTGAATAGAGCACATAGACAGCAAAGAAGGGCTCTGCTCTGCCGTCAGTGCGCTGTGCAATGTCGGGCATGTCATTCACCAGCTCTGGGCAAATCAGTCAACGGGAGACTTGCTTTGTCAGAAATAAAAGGGCATCATCCCTGCTCTCAAAATTTGGAGGATCAGATGCGAGGGATGTGCACAAATGTGCTTTTTAGAGCACTGCAGTTCACCTTCATGGTAGATAGAAAGGATAGCTGGTTAAGACCATCCAATAGATACTCAAGACTTCGGAATGAAATAAGCTAAAAATGACAAGACAAAGGGAGATAAACCCTTCCTTTGTTTTCCCCATGTCTTTTAACTTTTTTCAGTGTGCTTTTAGATTTATCCATTTATTTTACCCTCAGAGCCTGCCTTTAAGGCATGTAGGCAATTTATCTAAACCCACATTTTATAGATGAGAAATATGAGGCACTGAGAAGTAAACGCCATTTCTCAAGGCCACTTGAAGGCATGATAATGTTCATGGCACAGACAACGAGAGCTCACCAATCAGACCTAGATTTCTGGCTCTAAGACATGCCATCTCTGTCTCCTGGAACAAATTTCTTAACCCCTTTTTACCTCCTTTGTCTCTTCTGAAAAATGTGGATCATATCTAACAGTTACTTAAAAAATATTTTTCCCATAATGTGTATCTTGAGTGGGAAAATCTCCACATGATTTTTGTTTATGTGTTTTGGGCTTTTTATAGGAGAGTTATGTGGAGGTGACATGAAAGCAGAGTCCCATCCTATCTCTGAATGAGTCGTAAACACAGACTACCATTTTGTTATTGTTATTGTTTTTTAATACTTATTTATTTATTTTTAAATAGTTTATTGTCAAGTTGGTTTCCATAGAACACCCAAGTGCTCATCCCCACAAGTGCCCTCCTCCATGCCCATCAACCCCCTTCCTCTCTCCCCCACCCTCATCAGCCCTCAGTTTGTTCTCAGCATTCAAGAGTCTCTCATAGTTTGCCTCCCTCCCTCTCCTCAACCATTCTTCCCCTTCTTCTCCCACATGGTCCTCTGTTAAGTTCTTCCTAATCCTCCTAGACGTGCAAACATATGGCATCTGTCCTTCTCTGCCTGACTTATTTAGCTTAGCATAACACCCTCAAGTTCCATCCATGTGGCTACAAATGGCCAGATTTCATTCTTTCTCATTGCCATGTAGTATTCCATGGTATAGATAAACCACATGTTTTTGATCCATTTGTCTGTTGATAGACATTTAGGCTCTTTCCATGTTTTGGCTATTGTTGAGAGTGCTGCTGTGAACATTGGGGTCCATGTGCCCCTATGCATCAGCACTCCTGTATCCCTTGGGTAAATTCCCAGCAGTGCTATTGCTGGGTCATAGGGGAGTTCTATTGTTAAGTTTTTGAGGAACCACCACACTGTTTCCCAAAGAGGCTGCACCAGTTTACATTCCCACCAACAGTGTAGGAGGGTGACCATTTTTCCACATCCTCGTCAGCATCTATAGTCTTCTGATTTATTCATTTTAGCCACTCTGACTGCAATGAGGTGGTATCTCAGTGTGGTTTTGACTTGTATTTCCTTGATGATGAGGGATGCTGAGTGCCACTTCATGTGCATAGACTGCCACATTGAATGGCAGAGAAATATTCAGCGTTTGAGAACATGCTCTGTTCTGTCCTTGTCAAAATGGCAGCTCTAAATGATTAGACTACTTAGTCTGAGATGCTAAATTGCCTTGACTTTTGGAAACTTAATCTTCACCCAAAACTTGAGCCTGATGACTTTTGGGTTGGGTGACTAAGGTGACATCCCCATCCAAAAATACTGAGGCAATTGGAATTCAAGGATATTTCTGCTCACAGGCTGTGGAGAACTGCACCTCCCTGGCCATGGCACCCTTCCTTTGGGATGCAGAGATTCTACAAGTTCTACTAAATAGATACCCAAGGCAAACAGAGGCTAAAGTAGACCCACAACTGCTGTGGCACAAAACTAGCATGACTGTAGGCTGGCACATAAGTGGCAAAGCACACAAACTATCAAAATTTTTCTCATCAGCCTTCTGAGTCACATCTCTGCATTCTGTTTGCAATGGTGAGATATTCTCCTCTTCAGCCTATTATCCTAGCATTCATCTGTCCTGTCAACACATCATAAATTGTTTATAATGCATTGAGCCAGAACAGCACCGAAGTAATGAGAATAAATAGATCCTGATAGACATATTGCTACCCACCAAAATTGAACTGTTAAACAGCTCATGAATATTTAGAAAGTGTTGACTTGCTTCTCACCTCATAAGGCATTTGGGAAATTTTGCCACAAATGGGGATCTGCTGCTAGAGAGCTATGGAGAAGCAATGAATAGAAAGAGTTGGGAGTGGAGCAAGTTCTAGACTCTGTCACTAACTGGAGCAACTGGCTCTGTGAGTTTATTAAGCAAAGTCCCTTAAAGTCTGTAATTTGCCTTAAAGTCTAAAATTTGTTAATTGGAAAAGTACCTCTAAGGTTTATTCTAGGTTTGAGATTCTGGTTCTGGGTGAAACAGAGTCTTCTTCTCTGGGCTTTATGTTCCATAGCACCTTGGACCACTTGTTCTAGGCTTAGCCAACCAACACTGTGATGACCAACTCAAGCAAATTCAGCCTCAGCCTCACATGGATGCAACCTGACACTGCCCACCATCAGCCTCTTGTCCTGGGACTTCCCTACTTAGCACTGAGGTAAGAACACCCACACTGGACGTACAAGGGTATTCTTGTTGGTCAAACATTGGACTGATGGGAGATGGGATCTTGCGGAAATTCTCCCTTACTCACCAGGTGGTTTATTTTAAGAAGCATCCTTTTGCTTGGCATTGTAGAAGATGGTCCCATGAGATAGAGCAATCAGTTACACTTAGCAAGTGGTGGCCAGTTTATCAAGACACCCTCATACTGACTTTTCCTCCTTCTCTGCCTCATTCCCTTTGTCCCTCACTCCTGCTTTTTGGGATTTTACTCTCTAATAAAGAGTTAGTCCTTGAAATTTACCACAAGCTTTGCTTAGGGGAAACTGAGCTAAGATACTGGGAATATTCATGGATCCAGTTAGACAATGTGAAATTTATGGTCCAATGGAAACACCTAATGTTCTCTACTCGATTTGTGACTGTTTTAGAAAGTAGAGTATCATTGGGCAATCTGTCTATCTAAAGAAAGAGATAAAATTCCTTTCAGAAATTATCTCTAAGTGAGGCAAGAAAAGGACATGGATGTTGCCATCACTGAGATTTCTGTCTGGGTGGGGGAAAATAGCCAATATTCTTTCTTTCATTGTCTTGGTTGGCTTGAACCCAATAAAACAATAATTCTTACCACTAGCTCCCTGAGGCTTTGCCTGTCCTTACCATCACCATTCACTGCCACCATATCTAAGGTTTTGATGTTGGCTATCTTCTGAAAATAATTCTACCTGCAATTCTTATGCATTTCCATGTGGCTTCACTAGGTTCCAGGTCATGAGAGAAAGTACAAGTTCCATTAGAAAACTGAATTCTGAGATCATACATAAAATGACTTCACTTTAGTATACTTTGGGTTATTACCTTGGGCTCTGAAGATGCTCCTCGAGTTTGCACAAATGCATATTTGGGAGCTTTGGTGCCATTATTGTCCTCTCCCCAACATGCATTCTCCTGTCCCAGCCCCTACCTTCTTCTGGTTATAAGCCTTGTTCCCTTCACAGGTTTGGATATATGACTCAGGCCAGGCCAGTCTTAGTACCTTAACCTACTCCTTAAGCCAGAAATTGGTCCAGGGAAAGGTACTTGACTCAATCTAGGTCAACCAGTGTACTTCACTTTTGTTTTTCCTTTTTTATTTTGTTAAATGTTTATTTATCTTTGAGAGAGATAAAGAGGAAGGGGCAGAGAGAGAGGGAGACAGAGGATCCAAAGCAGGTTCTGCACTGACAACAGAGAGCCGGATGAGGGGTTCAAACTCACCAGCTGTAAGATCATGACCTGAGCTGAAGTCAGACACTTAACCAATTGAGCCACCTAGGCGTTCCTGTTGTTTTTCCTTAATAGAACTGACATGAAAGATTCCCTTTTCCCCTAGGATGTAAGTTTCAGAGTTGTGATCCCAGAGTTTCCAGTAGCGTGATCACTGCCAAATGAAGAAAACTTTTCTGATAATACAAGAGAATAAAGCCAAGAAAGAGAGAAAAACAAAGAGATGAATAGAGGAAGACAAAGTCTTGGTATCAAGTCTTCAGTTCCAGCCTGAGTTTCACATATTCCTGCAATGTTTTATTCCAGTATCATGTTACTAAGTCCCTTGTTTGCAGCTGGCTGGAATTGGGTTTCTGTCACTTGCAATCAAAAGAATCTTGGTTAATATAGATGTGTACAAAAAGCAAAGCCCTTTCTGTACTTTAATATGCCTTGCTATTTTTTCTTCCTTGTGCACAAAGAATTGAATTTGATATAGCGATAGCAGGACCTTTCAGCTCCCTGTGTATTAGTTAGTTAAGCTGGATTTATGGATCATCTTTGAACTCTGATCTGTCATTCTTTTTTTTTCATGCCATGTAGAAGTTTTATTTAAATGTCTACATGAACCAGAATAGGAAGCCATAGCTTAAGATGACAAAGAAAAGTCAACCAAGCCAGTTTGTTCTGCTTACTAAAGCGAAATTTTGTCTGTGAGTATAGCAGATGGAGGAAAAAAACCAAAATGTTCAAGTTTTATTTTTTCTGATTCAGAAACATTGTCAGGTAGATAGCCCAGTCTTATTCTTTGGATGGAGGCTTTTCACTATGGACTTTCATGATCATTTATTCTCATATCTTTCAGAGGCACAACTAGCTGAGTAATTATGCAGCATGGAATATCTAATTGTATTCAATAATTACATGGGAAGCTGCAGTGTGGAAAATAAAGAGTTACCAAAATAACACTTTGTTTCTGACAAAATGAGAGGAAAGTATAGTTCTGGCTCCAGCAGGAACAGCTGCCTGCCATGAGGCTAGTGCCCTTTCTGCTCATGTGGGCAGCTCTGCCGCCCATGTGCACAGATGTGAAACCGCCCGAGACACTCTGAGAGCTGACTCTTGTGGCTGGGACATGTCTTTCTTGAAACAAATTATGTGGGCTCCTTCCATACTTGAAAAAGGTTGTGTTTCAAAAAATTGATTCGCAGGCATCTGTCATTCTAGTTTCTGAAATGTTTTCTTCAAAGATGTAAGCACTTCGGTATGGGGCCTTGCAGCTACCCTTCCTGATGTCTTACTTATTCCTCTCTGGTGGACCTGCCAGTCATGCACTCTGGATCCCTATGTGAGCCGGTTGCTCCAATAAACAGAAGGAAATCAAAATCCTTTGCATTTGTATAGCACTGTCTTCTTCTCAAACTCCTGTTTTAAACTTGATTTCTGCCCCATTTGGTTTATAAGCAGGAATTATTATCACCATTTGATGGAAAAGAAACTTGTGGTCAGTGAAAAGATCCAGGAGGAGTTAGATGGATCTTAACCCATATAGAGAGTATGCTCTCCCTATTGCTACACACACACTCACACACACACACACACACACACACACACACACACACACACACACATCAGTGGGAGGTATCAATTAGTAGTGATTATCTGCTGCCTGATTATTTCCTCCTGGAGATATGAAATCATTCCCAGTCCTTCCTTATCTTGACCATGGCTAATCCAACCACTGGATAAAAAAATTTAACTGAATTAATCAAAGTATGAATCTGTCTGTGATCTTCTTCCTTCCTGTAATCACCAGGCAATTTACAGTTGACTATAAATTGTGTCAATGTTCACATTTTTATAAGAAGAAAAAATTCATAATGCTAGGCTATACCAATCTACTTTGGGCCTCAGGATTCCTAGCATTGGTGTTAATTCCCCAAAACTTAAATTACCAAAAAGACCTTTAGAAAATTTTTCTAAAGATGGTACACAGAAAAGTAAAGAAAATGCAGACAAGGCACTAGAAAGTCACGGCAAAAAGCATTTTTTTCAATTATTATCGAAAGAATACCAGCAAAATATTACCCCAAAATATTGCAAAGCCTCCTCTCATAAAATGTTTAAAGTCATAATGGTGAAATCTATCAAGGAGAAAACAAAGGCAGAGATGGCAGTTGAAGGCCAGTATCCAAAATGAGGGAGGAATAGACCCCTGAGGAGTCTTTATACATCTTTGTGATTTTGCACAATAAGAAATGTAACCACACAATAATAGTACTAGAGGGGTAGTGTTCAGAAACCCCCACCTGCTCTGATGAAGTTTGGTGTCCACTAAGGGCCCAGGGTGGGTCTACCACTTCATGTCAGTGGGCCAGGCAAGCTGTGACAAACTGAAGCCTGAATTAATCAGACAGCGGGTCAGCGGAGGGCCACTGCTCCTGCTGCTCAGTATTCCACGACTAGCTAGCTAACTGGTTATTGTTCTTCTGGGTGCTTAGAGACCATTTCTGAAAGGCACTTAGTAACTCACTAGCTTCAGAAGAAAAGGAAAAGAAGTGAAGAAAATGGAAAAACAGTTTTCTGCTCAAAAAGAGTTTTAAAATGAGGGAATGGGGGCGGGAGGGGCAAAGAGAGAGAAACAGCCTTTATTTTCTTTATGTTTTGGACATTATATTGTATATATTCAGATTGTCATTGTTGGTGTCTCAAGTCAACCCACATTGAGACAGAAGTGCCAGGACCATGCATAGATGCAGTAGGTGTATATCTATGCAGTGTGATGTAAGAAGTGGGCAAGCTTCAGACCCTAAAATAGTTCTTCCTCTGGCTTCACAGGGCACATTTAGTAGTGATTGCTTCATGCTCCTTTCTATTTAATGCAAATAAATCTGGGAAAGATAATGCATTATGATAATCATTAAGCATTCATGTAATTTGCTTATCAGATTGCCTCCCCATTAGATTCCTAAGAGATCCGGGTTCAAGATTTATCTTGACTTAGGTACTTGTTTGTGATCTCGGGTAAGTCCATTGGCCTTCATGTGCCTCAGTTTCATCTGTTATACAGACACCATTGTTTGCCCCATCTCGCTCTCAGGACACTTGTAAGTGTTGAAGGAAGTGATGTATAAGTAATGAAGGAACACAGATACTAGTGAGTCATCATAGCTGGAACAGCACTGGAAGCCTGAGGGAGAAGACTCTAAAAAGCAAGAACCACTTCACAACTGAAGGACCCTCCTGGACACACGTAAATTGTCTTAACATCTATCACCTTGTAATTCAAAGAAAGACCATTGAATTAGAAGCAGAACAGGAAACCTAGATTTGAAAACTCTCAAAGAGGAAAGTAGGCAAAGATCATGAGAAGAAAGTTAAGGAAAGAAAGATTCAAATGGACTGAAATACTTTAAACATATCCTATCTCACCAGTCATATAAGAAAGGCAAATAAGAACAGCAAGATGCCACTTCCACCCATAAATTGTATTAATTTAATTTAATTTAATAATTATTTTTTAGATTTAAATTCAAATTAGTTAACATATAGTATAACAATGATTTCAGGAATAGGATTTAGTGGTTCATCACTTACATATAATACCCAGTGCTCATCCCATAATGCCCATCACCCATTTAGGTCATCTCCCCACCTAACATCCCACCAGCAACCCTCAGTTGTTCTCTGTATTTAAAAGCCTCTTATGGTTTGTCTCCCTTTCTATTTTTATATTATTTTTGCTTCCCTTCCTTTATGTTCATCTGTTGTGTTTCTTAAGTTCCATATATGAGTGAAATCATATGACATTTGTCTTTCTCTGACTGACTTATTTTGCTCAGCCTAATACACTGTAGTTCCATCCACGTTGTTGCAAATGGCAAGATTTCCTTCTTTTTGGTCACCGAGTAATATTCCATATATATCACATCTTATATATCATTTGCCACTCGATAGATATTTGAGCTCTTTCCATAATTTGACTATTGTCAATAGTGCTGCTATAAACAGTGGGGTGTATGTGCCCCTTCAAATCAGCATTTTTGTATCCTTTAATACCTAGTAGTGCAATTGATGGGTTATAGGATAGATTTATTATTAATTTTTTGAGGAACCTCCATACTGTTTTTCAGAGTGACTGTACCACTTTGCACTCAACCAGCAGTGAAAAAGTGTTCTTCTTTCTTTGCATCTTTGCCAACATCTGTTGTTGCCTGAGTTGTTAATGTTAGCCATTCTGACAGGTGAGAGGTGGTATTTCATTGTGGTTTTGATCTGTATTTCCCTGATGATGAGCATCATTTCATGTGTCTATTGACCATCTGGATGTCTTCTTTGGAAAAGTCTCTACTCATGCCTTTTGCCCATTTATTCAATGGATTATCTGTTTTTTGGGTGTTGAGTTTGATCAAAGTTCCTTATAGATTTTGGATAATAACCCTTTATCTGATATGTCATTTGCAAATATTTTCTCCCATTCTGTCAGTTGCCTTTTAGTTTTGCTGAAATTTTTATTTCAGAAGAAATTTTTATTTCAGAAGTCTTCTTGAAGAAATAAATAGGAATATGCATAAACATTTAGTTATAAGGGTTTTTATTAAAAATTGCTTATAGTCACAAAGACAATAGAAATTATCTAAATGTGCAACAAAAATTGATTATATAAGTTATGGTACAAATCCACAATTACATACTATTCATCTCTTTTGAAAGGCTGTGGAAATATATTTACTAACATAGCAAAAGTATCTAATAACTTTCTAAGTGAAAAATATGGTTGTAAAACAGTATACACAATATTAGACCATGTATCTTCTTTCTATCTATCTATCTATCTATATCAAGGAATATTTATCAAAATGCTGACAGTAGTTCTTTCTGGGTGTGGGACTATAAGTATTTTCATTTTCTGTTTATCTGTCTTTTTTAAATTTCCACAATTAACTTTGTTTTACATATGTAAAAAATAGTTGCTTTAAGAGACATCTATCAAGATGAAAGAAATTCCAATAAAAGTAGAGGTTTGTAGATTTCAGCAAAGGATTCCAAGTCTATAAAATGTGGGGATAGTCACCTTCTTTACAAAGTTTACAAAACTCTCAGGAAGAAAACTAAGATATGTGTGAAGAGTTTTGAAACCCATAAATCTTTCTGTAGCATCAAAATGGATGACGGCATAAATGTTATTTCCTCTCAGTTGCCTGCTTAAAGAAAGATTGATTCAGATCCATGAGCAGTGAAGCTACTCAGTTACATTGAAAAACTCAGCCATACCAAAGCAAGTGAAGAAAGTTTTAAGCAGGTTTTAAGTGCAGGTGTGTGTCATTTAATGCAAGAACTTATTTCATTAAGGTGGCTGCAGAGTGATTTGTCAATCCATTCAGTCACTAAAATAACCCCCCTCTCCATAAGCATCTGCTACTCCTACCTCTGGTGTGAATAGGTAACAGCTGGCAAGAAATCCTATTATGCAGGACTCTCTGGAAGCCTCATAATAGAGAGGACAGGATGCTCACAAAGAATTTGTTTGCTGAACAGCAACTACAACTACTCTTCCTGCTTTTTCAAACTTTACCTCCTTGACAAAATTTAGTTCATTGTATCATGTGAACACAATGAGTTCTAGAGTACATTGCTGTCACCAGTGTTGTACAACATCACCCACTGAGGGTCCCACAAAACTTGCAGGAAACAACCACACACATTTATCAGTTCTCAGACTCCAACTACAGCTCTAGGTCAGCAAAGGGGTCTGGCAGACAAGCTAAGCTTCAGCTAAGCTTCAGCCTCATCTGAAGATGAGGGAGAGGTGATGGACTCCCTTCAGAGATATTCTCTGACTTCCAAATTCCTCCTTCTTTTTTCTGCATCTACAAAGATCTGGACTTCGCCTTTGAAGACATTCATTCATTTCACAGATATTTAATGAGCACCTGTTATGTGCCAAGCAGTGTTCTTGGCATGTACAATACCAGCAGTGAAGGAGGAAGATAAGGTCCCTATGTTTTACATCCTAGTGGGAATTGACAGTAGCACATAAATAAACAAGATAATGATAAATGTTATAAATAAATGAAAAGAAGATCAGAGAATAAGAATGGCTTGGAATGGAAGGAAGTTTGGAATTAGGTGATAAAGGAAGGCTTCTCAAAGGAGACCTGAAAAATGGGAAGGAGGCAGCCATGGAAATATGAAAGGGAAAAACATTCTAGGCAGAGGGAAAAGTGGGTGTGGGGCTCTGAGTTGTGTATGAGTCCAGTGTGTTCAAGGAATCAGGTTAGTAACCTGACAGTAAAGAAACAGTGGGATAAGATCGAGCCAGAGGGGTAGAGGCCAGATCATTTAGACCCTTGTAGGCCATGGTGTAGAAGTTGAAGTGAATTCCATATGCAATGGGAGGCCATTTGGGAGGTTTTAAGATGGTGAGTGACACTTGTGCTGTTGTGTGAACATGTTTCAGTGACTTCAATCATGCAAACATCCTTGATGGAGGTTAGCATTTTAATTGGAATCTATTGATCATATTTCTTTTCCCATTCCCAGTGCAGTCCAGGCAGGATGAAAACACTGGATGTCTGAGGTTCTGAATTTAGGAAGAAGTCTTATAAAAGGGAAAAACACATGTGCACCCAAGACCAAACAAAATTGTTAAGGACAGACCTTGAAAACAGATTCTCCAGCATGGTGAGAGAAAGAGAGATAGTAAAACTTGGAATCAAACAGTACTAAATTCAAAATCTGATTCTTCAGTTCCCCTACCTACTAATCTTGGGCAAACTCCATCCTTAAATGTTGGTTACAAACACACATAAAAAGGGCATCACTAGATGTTAGAAACTGAGTGTTTGTGTTCCCTCAAAATGTATATGTTGAAAGCCCCACTGCCAATGAGATAGTGTAAGAATGGGGCCTTTGGGAGGTAATTAGGATTAGATGATGCCATGGGGGTGGAGCTCTCATAATGGGGTTAGTGCCCTTAGAAGAGTCACCAGAGAGCTTGCTTGCTTCCCATCTCTGTTGTCCACCTTGTGAGGACGTAGTGAGAAGTTAGCAACCTACAACCAGGAAGAGAGCTCTCACAAGAACCTGATGGTGTGGCACCCAGACTGGGCCTCTCAGCTTCTGTAACTATAAGAAATGCATTCCCATTGTTTATAAGCCACCCCGTCTATGGTACTCTGTTATAGCAGCCTAAATTGACAAACATTTGGAGGTGTACTGGAATTTATCTGGATTTTCCCTGTGAGTTCCTGAACTGGCTACTGCACTAGAGCAGTGCTCTGTGATTTAATTCAATATCATAACAACTGAATGTTTACAATATGCCCAGAACTGTGCTAGGTGAGAGGGTTTCAAAAATGAATGAGGCAGGAATAACAGCCACATGCTTCCATGCACACTATTTTTCTCAGAAAGTGATGAAATTTTGGAAGCAGGCTTTGGCAAAGAAATCTTAAGCTAAAAATAACAGAGTGGATATTCCAAGCATTTTTAAATGTCTGTGCCACTCTCCACCAGTATGAAAGAATATTGCTTCTTGGGATACCTTCTTGTTCTGAATTAATTAGCAAGGTGAGTGGGAATTTACATCTAATTCTTAGGGAATTTGGCAAGATGGCAGGAGTTCTGCAGTGTAAATTGTTTACAACTGATGCTAATGCCTGCTCATTTGATTTAATGTGTGGTATGCTATTCAATTGCTCCCGGGGAGGTGGGAAGAGGGAGGATTTCTCCTAATGGTCAATCTTGTCCATAATTGCAATGTCTGCCTGCCAAATGAATTCACAAATATTAAAAAACAATTATATGAAACAATGAATTGAAGAACCTAGCGAAAATTTGCCACAACATGAACAAGAATGCAGATGAAGAGGCAGAAGCTATATAGACTGGTAGAGAGAAGACCTTTTGGAGCTGACGGTCAAAAGTGAGGACCAAGTCCCAGGAAGGATTAGAGACAAAGCAAGTCATGTTAATTATAAAGAAAAATGAAGCGAAGAAAGGAGGGAGAGACTGTCCTTCTAACAGGAACTCTCCCACAGATTCTACCCACCATCCAGTGCCCCACCATAGCAACCTCAAAGCAAGGGAAATGCATTGTTGGAATGGAACATTCAGGGGTAAACACCACAATGATTGGATGTTTGACCAATTCCACATTTGCTATCAAATAAACAGTTGGCACCTGGTCTATGAATTAAAAGTCCCAAACATACTTTGGCCCCCTCTCCCAACCACAACCTTATCCTCAGTGACTTTCACTCATCTAGAGTAAACAGATTCCCATCCCTTTAATTCAGCCAACTAGAACAGAAACATGACTGGCCGTAGCCATCTTTCCTTCAAAAGTTGGAATTTTCCTTTAAAGTTTTTAAGTTTTCCTTTAAAAGTTAGCTAATCATACCATTTACAGCAACATGGATGGGACTGGAGGGTATTATGGTAAGTGAAAGAAATCAGTCAGGGGCGCCTGGGTGGCTTAGTCGGTTAAGCGTCCGACTTTCACTTAGGTCATGATCTCGCGGTTTGTGGGTTCGAGCCCCGCGTCGGGCTCTGTGCTGACTGCCAGCTCGGAGCCTGTTTCGAATTCTGTGTCTCCCTCTCTCTCTGACCCTCCCCTGCTCACACTGTCTCTCTCTCTCCTAGAAATAAATAAAGCATTAAAAAAAAAGAAAGAAAGAAATCAGTCAGAGAAAGACAGATATCATATGTTTTTACTCATATGTGGAACTTGAGAAACTTAACAGAAGGGCATGGGTGAAAGGAAGGGAGAAAAATAGATACAAATAGAGAGTGAAGGAGGCAAAACGTAAAAGACTCTTAAATACAGAGAACAAACTGAGAGTTGATAGAGGGGTGAGGTAGAGGGGAAAATGGGTGATGGGCAAAATGAGGAGAGCACTTGTTGGGATCAGCACTGGGTGTTGTATGTGAACAACGAATCACGGGAATCTACCCCCAAAACCAGGAGCACACTGTGCACACAGTATGATAGCCAATTTGGCAATAAATTATATTAAATAAATAAATAAATAAAAATTTAATAATTAAAATTTTTAAAAAAATGTTAGCTAATAGAGGAGACCAAAATGTAAATGTTTTCTGTCTGCTCCTAGTTTACCACTATTTAAATTTCAGACTTCTATCTGACAAAATACAATATGACTTCAAATAATGACACCTTATCAATCATTACAAAAATATTAATCAGGACATCAGTGAGGAGGTGCAACTATTTGGCAGTGGCCTTGGGGCTACTAACAAAATTCAAAAAAATAACAAAACAATCTTCAAGAATCTGGAGTTGATTTTGGCATCTGTGTCCAAGGAAGTACTTTCCAATCTAGTGAAAATACTGGGATGGAACTTTAAGCCCAGGAACACTTGTCTTAGATCATTTCTCTGGAAAATAGACTCTGGAGATGAAGATTTACATGCTAGAAATATATTTATTAGACAGTGACTTAGGCATAAATACCTGTTTGGGATTGAAGGAAGTGGGAATGAGTAAGGAGAGAATCTGAACTTTGTTGTGGATACCAAAAAAGGCCTCAGCTGGCCCCATGTGGAGTTCTGGTGCTGGGAGGGCCCTTGAGCATTGCTCAGTGTGTAGCTAAGTGGACTGGGCCTCATTGACCATCATCGGATGAGGGATGCCTTTGGGAAGGGGCATGAACTTGGAGGAGGACTTTCTTTGGCTGGGGACAATTCTCAGAGAGTTACTCAACTTAGATCCAAAGGCTGCCACACTTCCTACAGCTGGCGGAATGGCTCAATCCTAAAGAGCAGATCTGGGCTGCAAGCTAGGGTATTTGTTATATCACGGAGGGCCAGTAGCATGCATGGTTAGTCCAGACTGCAGTCTGTCCTCACAGATTGCCTTCAAACATTTGAAATTTCCATACTGCCTTCTTTCTTTGGATGAGATTCTCTTTCAACAGTAGTCTTATTATTGATTCTGTGTGTTATCCAAACTGCATCTCTTACACACATTTCTATCCTCACTTTCTCAAGTTTCTCTTGTGGAGGGAAAGGTCTCATGGTCCAGTGCATGTTGACTCTCCTTTTCTTCATTCCTCCATTCTAATAGCACTCAAAGGGCTTCTGATGTTCTTGGCATTGCACTCAACCTGGGACTTGCAAAGATGAAGAGGACACCAGCCCTTTGCCTGAGGAGCCCACATTCTGTTAAAGAAACAGTGAAAAAAAGATTTCAGAACAGTGCAGTAAGAGCGGTGATAAATGTCATGAACACAATTTTTTGAGAAGGAAGGATCAACTTCTGCTTGGAGAAAGCTTTCCTCTGGAACAGGTGTTGAATCTTGGTTTTGAAAAGTGAGTTAAGGTCTTCCAGATGGGAAGGTGGAGGTGGACACGTGAAGCAGGGCACGTGCAGAGGCATGAATAGGGTCTAGAGTCATTTAGATTAGGGTTCAGGGACCTATAAACGTTAGCATGGCTTGGGCATAGGGTGTAGAGGGTCTGTTGTGTCTGTAAGAAATATGAAACTAATGTAATGGAGGTTTTCAGGTAGAGAATGACAAAATTAGATTTTCTTATTCTTAAAACTATTAGTGAAATTGTGAAGGAGAGATATGGATGAAGGGGAACTTGCAGGAAGGAGATCAGACAAGAGACTTGACACACTTTTGTTTCTAATTCTTTGAAAAACATACAGAATGTAATGAACATCTTTCCATACCAGATTCAATAAACCTTAACTTTTTAGGATATTTGCTTCAGGTCTTCTTTTTTTTTTATTTTTTTAAATGTTTTATTTATTTCTGAGAGAGAGACAGACAGACAGACAGACATGCAGTGTGAGCAGGGGAGGGTCAGAGAGAGGAAGACACAAAATCCGAAACAGGCTCCAGGCTCTGAGCTAGCTGTCAGCACAGAGCCCGACACCGGGCTCGAGCCCACGAACTGTGAGATCATGACCTGAGCCAAAGTCGGACGCTTAACCGACTGAGCCACCCAGGCGCCCCTGCTTCAGGTCTTCTTAAAAAACAAAACAAAACTCAGATACACTGCTGGAGCCTCACTTGTAGCTCTCCCCTCAATATAACCCTCCCCTCTTACTCGGCACCCTCCAGGTGGATGGGCTGTGATAGGAGACTAGCAACAATTCAGGGTGAAAATATAAGGGGTAGTTTAAGACAACAGCAACTAAATAGAAGATGAGAGAATAGATTCAAAAAGTGTCTATATTATACACTTGAAACTAATATAATTGTATTTTAATTATACTAGAAATAAAATAAAATAACATACAAAATATAAAAGAAAATAGAAAAAAAAAACCCACAAAGAAGCTTCCTGAGGTGGAACTGACAAAATTTGAGGTGAATAGAATAAATGAAGGAGAAGAGGGTTGTCTGAGTCCTTTCAGGGTCCTACACCTGAATACCACAGACTGCATATTTTATAAACAACAGAATTTATTCCTTACAGTTCTGGAGGCTTGGAAGCCCAGGATGGTTGTGCCACCAGATTTGGTGTTTAGTAACAGCCCACTTTCTGGTTCATAAACAAAACCTTCTCACCTTATTCTTGTCCTCACATGGTAGAAGGAGTTAAGGATCTCTGTCGGGTCTCTTTCATAAAGCCCTAATCCCATTCATGAGGGCTCTACACCTATAATTTTAAAACTTCCAAAGGCTCCTTCTCCTAATACTGTTATCTGTAGGAGCTAAGATTTTTAACATATGAATTTGCAGGGGAGCAAAGGACAAAATATATAGACCATGGCATGGGAGAAATGATAATTTCCAAGATTTGGCTTGGATCACAATATAGCCTGTGATACAATTAATGAAAATAAAAATGGATGTAACAAGCCATATTTGGAGAAAACAATAGAGTTCAGCCTGGATTAGTTCTGGAATTCCAAAAAGAAGTCAGGACTAGAGAAATTTTTCTGGTGTCCACACAGAAGTGATGTTCTAAACTTTGGTCACCTGTACCATCTGCCTCCTTGTTTCTTATTTTTTCTTTATTGCAAACAGTATATAAATGTAGCCTCAGAGAGAATTGAACTGGAATTACAGAATTATAGAGAAAAGAACATTTGGCATCCAGGATTTGAACATACTTACGTGCAGGGATTCCTTTTGCAGCTCATTCTTGCCAGAATCAGCTATTACCATTTTGACAAACATTTACTAATCTGATAGGCAAAGAATGGTTCTCTTACTGTTGTTTAAATTTGCATGTCTTTGATTATACTGGAAGTTGCACATTTTTCCATATGTTTGTTTACTGCTTTGCATTTCTTATTTTGTGAATCATCTGTTCATGTCCTTTGCCCATTTATCTAGTGCAGTTTAAATGTTTTCATAATCAGTTTTAGGAGTTCTTTATATAACAAAGCTATTAACCCAATGTCGCAAATATTTTTGCAAATATTTTTCCTCAGTGTGTTTGCCGTTTCGTTTGATTTGTGGGTTTCATTTTCGTTTTACATACATATATTTTTTCATAATTATTCTTTTGTCTAATATCTTTCTGCACTCAACTTCTTTTTGTGTGTGTGTGTGTTCTGTTTTTTTTATTCTTTTACTTATTTATTTATTTATTTTACAAATAGTTTATTGTCAAATTAGTTTCCACATAACACCCAGTGCTCATCCCTACAAGTGCCCTCCTCCATGCCCATCCCTCCTCCCCCCTACATCCATCAGTACTCAGTTTTTGTCAGCATTCAAGAGTCTCTCATGGTATGCCTCTCTCCCTTTCCCCCACCATTTCCCCCCTTCTTCTCCCCCTTGTTCCTCAGTTAAGGTCCTCCTAATCCTCCTATACATGCAAACATATGATATTTGTCCTTCTCTGCCTGACTTATTTCGCTCAGCATAACACCCTCAAGGTCCATCTATGTTGCTACACATGGCCAGATTTCATTTTTTCTCATCCCCATGTATTATTCCATGGTATAGATAAACCACATCTTCTTGATCCATTCGTCCGTTGATGGACACTTAGGCTCTTTCCATGTTTTAGCTATTGATGAGATGCACTCAACTTCTGAGCATGGTATGTAAAACCCTTGAGGGTTTGGGTCCTTCTACTTCTTTCCTGGCAATTCATCCCACAAAAATGCATGCAGTAGATGTCCTCAACTACCTCCCGCTGTGTAAATGCAAAAAGCTCTCTCATGCTTCTAGTACTTAACACATTTGCCCAGAACACCTTTCCTTCCCCCATCAACCAAGATAACTTTCAGTCCTTCAGAATCCAGCTCCATCATCACCTTTAAGGCAGTGTCATGAAGTGGCTGACGCATGAATTCTAGACTGAGATTCCCAGCTCTACAATATCCTCACCTATTAAGTGAGAATAAAAGTGTGGTTACTCAAAACATTAAACATGGAGTTACTGTATAACCCAGAAATTCCACTCCTAGGCATAAATCCAAGAGAATTAAAAACATGCCTTCAGACAAAAACTTAAACATGAATGTTCATAGCAGACTATTTACAAAAGCCAAAATATGGAAACAACTCAGATGTCCAACAACTGAAGAATGGATAAACCAAAATGTGGTATATCAAAAAAATGGAATAGTATGCAGGCATAGAAAGGACTAACGTTACAGATATGCTACAAAATGATGACCCTTGAAAAGTTTATGCAAGTGAGAGAAGTCAGACATTGAGAGCCACATATTATATGATTGCACTTATATGAAATGTCCAGAATAGGCAAACTCATAGAGAAAGAAAGCAGAGATTACTGGTTGTTAGGGGATGGGGGATAGGAGGAACGGAGAGTGACAGGATTTCTTTTGGGGTGATAAAAACATTTGGAACTCATTAGGGTGATGGTTGCACAACACTGAGAATGTACTAGAAGCTATATACCTTACTTAAAATACTTAAAATAGTGAATTTCGTGTTACATAAAATTTACCTCCATAAAAAAAAGAGTATCTATTCCATAGTGAGATCATGTGACTGAAGGAAATTGAGTGTGTGTGGAGCATTTGGTATGGTTGGTCTGCTGTGCCAAGCTAATGGGGCACTTAGCATGGGGAATTGCACAGAGTGAATGCTACCTTCATCTCACTAAGGGGCTAAAGCCCTTGAAGGGCTATTTACTCTCCTATAACCCAGCACCTTACCTTTGCTTTACCTGTCTGGGGGATCCTTATGAGAAGGGCTGAGTTATAGTCAGCTTTATGTCCCTGATGCCCAACATAGGGTCTGGAGTATACATTTATTATTGGATATGCTTAGAGAGTAAGTGAGAATGAAGCTCCTTCTAAACCCCAGAAACATAGATGTCTGGTGAGTATGAGTCTGAAGGGCCGTCTGAAATCTCGAATTGAGACAGATCAAAGATATCACTTTGTAATTCCACCTTTTATTACAGGAAGAAATCAAGACCTGAAATACAGTATAACATATTCATTCAGGTTACGTGGGGGATGGAAAGGAAGGACTCTTTTCTGAGGACCACCCCCTCACACATACATACATTCAACCCCTATAGGACCATGATTACTATAATGGATTGAATTGTGTCTCTGCACAATTCATATGTTGAACTTACAGCATCCAGGATTGTGAGAAATAAATGTCTATTGGTTAGGCCACCCAGTCTGTGGCATTTGTTATGGCAGCCCAAACAGGCAAATACAGGCATCAAGAGGCTGTTGAATGTCTGATCAGAAGTGTCTTACCCCAAAAAGCCCAAATGATGAATCAAGGTGAAGGTGAATACAAAGGGAATGGAGTCTCCAGATGTTCTAGTTCTCTTCCTTTCCCATTACCTCCTGCCTTAGCCCACATCTGTGGCCTCTCTGCCTGCAGGAACATTTATCTGGCATTGCTTAACAAAATGAGAGCTGGCTCTGTGAAGAACCAAGAAGGAGTAAAGATGGGACATATCTGAAAGCCGAAACCAATGTCCTGGCTTGTAATTCAGAGCAGCCTCCTCCTCCCACCCCCAGGGTGACCTTCTTCTCATGAATGGTTAATTAATCCCATGAATGGTTTAAGATACAGGCACTAAATTAAACAGATCATTTTCTGTTGCGAATTCTCCTACTGTCTTAGTTACTTTTTATGCCTGAAATTAGTTTATTTTTAGTTAACACATTAAAAAAAAAACAGGATTAAATGCAAATCCTTACAGAGCTTGTCCGACTCCTGTAATGCTTAACTACATAAAAATTTCAATGAATTATTTATATCCAGATATGCTGCAGCTGAATTTTACATGTAAATGTTCAGAATTCCAAGTTCCTTAACTGGGGGGGGGGGGGAGAAAACATCTTCACTGCCACTTGCTTTCTCTCATCTTTTATTAAAGAGTCTGTTAACACTTTAAAATGTGGCCCTTATACACACCAGAGACTCCAAATCAAGTTAACATCTTGCTTTAATTCACAAAAGAATGAAAATCCAACATCTGAAAAATGTTCAACCTGTATGTAAATGCTCTAAGTGGAGAAAAATCAGCAAGAAATGTCCTGGGTCTTGAATAAGTACTTTCCTTGCATTTAGGGAGACAAGAAAAGCTTGGCTTCTTCTAATAGCATCTATAATCTGTGAATTTGTACACTTAAAGTCAATTATTTAAGTCCTAAGTATGTGGTGAGACTCAGAGAGAAATCAAACAGATAGACCGAGGCTCAAAATCTTCAGGCCAATTATAATCATGGAGGCAGTGATGCCAATGGGAGGCTAACCTGCTTCATAAAGAAGCACCAGGATGCTGGGAGTGACACCCTCCATGCTGCAAGGAGAGGCAGAGCCAGGTTTCAGCAGCCAGTGAGCAGGGCTGGGTTGTGGGGGAGGAAGTCAAGAAATAACTCCCATCCCTATCCCCCATACCCACAACCTCTTCTAGGCTCCCTCCATCAGCCTGTTTATACTCCAATTACAAATTTCATATTGGACAGACTGACTCTTGCTCTCACAGTGAGTGTGTGGGGGGAAGTGAGGGTGAGAGTGAGAGAGATAGAGAAAATGAAAGCCACACTGCTTATGGAGAATGGGCTTGCTTGGAATAGAGAATGACTCTCCTAGCAAATGCTTCTTATCAGGAGAAGGAAGACTCAATTCTAGGTCCCCATTTGCTCCAGTCATGCGACCTTGTGATGTCCACATGATCTCAACAACAATATGAGTCCATCTTTAATGAAAGTAGGTGATTGTTTGATGTTCTTTGAAATTCTGAGTTCTAGGAGTCTATGAGTTTGCATTAGGACCCTACAGCACTACAATAGGAAGATGCTGGGGAGCTTCCTCTCTCTCCCTCTGACAGGTTATGGTATCCCTGTGAGCCCCAGGAGTGACAGTCTCTGGAGGCAGTTTCTTCCCTAGCATGTGAAGACAAGAGGGGCTTCTGAGTAGGCTGCATCCCTGGGGAGAATGGTCACTGTGCTGTCAGCAACTCAGAGAACGTTTCCTGGAGGAGGTGGGTTGCAGGAGCAGGCGGCTAAAGAACTTTTAATAAGAGTCAATGAAAAAGCCAAGAAGTCACAAAGAAGCCTGAAGCCAAAGAGATGGGCTTTTCTCCATAGAGGTAGAGAGGCTAAGAGATTAGACACTCATTGTAGGGGGCAGCTCCTGAGGTCAGCGTACTTTACACCCAGTGCAGGGCACCCAGAGACACATGGATTCACATGGAGAGCTGTGTGTGTATGTGTGTGTGTCTGTGTGTTTGTTGCCAAGTTGGGTGCACTCAGTGCAAGAGTGGGCAATTGTTCCCAAAGGATGGACAAAGACTTGAACATTTTACTCCCAAAAGTCACAGGAAGGAAGGCCAAAAGGCTGGAAAGGGACTTTCCTGAATCATCAAAGTTCATGAGCATGGGGAAATGAAAAGACCCTATAACTACAAATATTAATCTAATAATAACAATCATATAATAGCTCATATTGAAGCACTTGTATATGAAAAAATATACAAAGCACCTTAAGTTTGTCTTGACATTGGCCATCACAAAATTTCTAAGATATAGATAATATTATTCCATATTTTAGATGACCACCTGGGCACATGGACAATTCCGTAATTTGCCCATGGCAACACAATCAGGAAATTCCCAGACAGAAGCTTGATCCCACAGAATCAAAGAGAATTTGAGTTTTAATCCTTATAAATATTCCTTAAGCTTACTATCATTGTTATCTTCTGCTGAGTTCCTCCTATACTTTTATAATACAAGTATGTGGGTGTCTGTCTTAAGAAACGAGAATGTGGGAGCTAAGGAGGTGTTGCCTCCAGGCAGCCAGTTTTGGATAAAGAATATTCTCTTCATGAGGGGTAAGGAAAGCACTGGGCAGAGACTCAGGGGTAGGATAAATGGTTGCACTATCCAGAAGCTGTGTTCACAGCCCCCTTTCCTCAGATAAAGTCTTCAGTAAAATGGCAGAGAAACAGTTTACTACTGGGCTGCTATAACATACTAAGCCCAGAAATTTGGGGGTTGGATTGTCCTGGTCTGTTTTGAGCTGACTGTGTCTCTTTAAAATTCATATGGTGAAGCCCTAACTACCCCCATACCATTCGATGGTATTAAGAGGTGGTGGGGAGGGGGGGGTCTTTGGAGGTAATTAGGTTTAGATTAGGTCACAATGATGGAGCCCTCAGGATGGGATTAGCACCCTTAGAAGAAGAGAAAGAGACAAGAGAGCTCTCTCTCTCTCCTCTTCACAAAGAAGAGGTCTTGTGAGCACACAGCAAGTATACAGCCATCTGTAAGCCAGGAGGAAAGCTCTCACCAAGAAGTGAATCATCCAGCTCCTTGACCTTGGACTTCCCAGCCTCCAGAACTGTGAGAAATAAATGTGTGTTGTTTAAACCACCCTGTCTGTGGTATTTTGTTATGGCAGCCCAAGCTGACTAAGACAGGGTTCTTGGATGTGAATAACAAAAACAGAGAATCTGCTGAGGATTTCAGGACACTTGTGGAATCCGTGCAACAGCAGACTTGGGAAAGGCAGGACACAAGAGCGTGTCACAATGCCAGGAGATTGGCATCATCTGCTCTGTGTGTCCTTTGCTCTGAGTCTAGCTCCCAAGAAGTCATGTTCCATTGATCAGTCCCCAGCAAACCAAAGTGGGGCGAGAAAGGTTCTGTCCTCAGTTTTTGCAGTGGACACAGAACCTGAAACAAGTCTATATTGAAGGCAGCAAATGCTGGGAGAGAGGAAACTTCCTGAGGAGTCTGGGTGCTACTGCACAGGAAGATGAATTCTGGGAGTGCGGAAGTAAGAACACACAACTCAGATGTGAGATGTGAATGAACCTGAGCTAGGAGAGGCACCATCTTGAGCACCATCTTCCCTTGTCCACCCATCAGGGAAGTACTCCCACCCACTTCCAGATTCTGGAGCCTCTGAGTCCATAGGAAATCCCACCATCCAGGGACACTATTGTCTGTCCAGGGGGCAGATGCCTGGAAGGAATGGAAGTGAAAACCAAGGAGACTCTAGTCTAAAGGAAGCACTAGGCAGGTCAGAAGAAATGCCAAGGAAGGTTCACCAAGATGGAGTGAATAAATCTACTCCAGGGAAACAGGGAGATAAAAAAGGAATCACTAAATTATGCATTAAAGTAAGGCCTTTTAGCTGCATCTGGCAGGGTTCCAGGAACCCAAAGGCATCAACAGAGAGAAGCAGCACTCACCTGCTTCCTGAGGAGCCTCAGAAAGAGAGAATCCCATCTTTCTCTATGTGCATGCCCTCTATCCCTGCCTGCAGAAGCCACTAATGCTTTTCTAAAGCCCATTACATTTCTGTTTTTACTCTTGACCTCCCTTTGCATTACTTTTTCCCTTTCTCTCCCCAAGGCTATTGAATTTAGAAAGGAGGGTGGGAAGGTTGTAGGCAGAAACTGAGAATAACTGAAGGTGGAGAGTGACATAGGGCATGGACAATAGGTATGATAAGTGAGCTGTAAGAGTTTGGAGACCTGCCCTGTATTTCCAGGGATGCCAATGATCCACCTCCCCACCCTGGGCACTAGGCTGCATCTAGACTTCTGTTTCCTGCAAAACAGAAAAAGATGCCCCTTCTCCCAGGTAGATGCAGCCCATGGACAGCCTGAATATCTAGCATAGATGATATTTCAGCTCTATTTACCTCTCTGTTATGTTCCTTATACAGTGAAAAATCTGCAAAATTGTATGTAGCAACTCTGTTTAGTCAAATTATTAACTTATGAGCCTCTATTTCCCCATCTGCAAAAAGGGAATAAAACCAGCCGCCCTGCTTGAATTGTAGACATGCATTCTTTTACCTTTTTTTGTGTCTGAAATATAATATTCAAACAGAAAAGCAGATGAAAGAAATGTACAATTCCCCAGGGTTATTTCAGAGAAAAATGAAATAATGCCAGGGAAGAGATCTGGAGATCTCTTTAACTTTAACTCTTTAACTTTTATTGAGTCAGAGCCAAGGGTTTTCACATTTTCAGAGGGAGAGTCTAGATTGAGTGTCTGCTTCTCATTCTTTACTAAGTCCCTTCTGTGACTCCTGAGTTAGGCCATGGGGAGGGGGGGTGCTCAGGGCTGAGGAGGTCAAGAGGGATTGTCAAGGAGGAGGGTTGGCAGTACTGGGAGACTGACCCCTTCCTCCTCCCAGCCTCAATTGCTGTTTTATGGTGCTGGGTTTGTGGGGAGATGTTGCAGGAGTTGGCTGGCATCATAGCCTCCCTCCACCTCCTCCCTACACAACCAAGTATGACTCACCATAGGGTGTGGAGACTGAGTCACTCACCCACTCACACACCCAGCAACTCTCAGCATCCCAGATAAGAACTTTCAGGACAGAGTCAGATTGGCCTGACCCACTGTGTGACCTCGGGCGAGTCATCTTACCTCTCTAAGCCTCCATATCCACATCTGTAAAACAGGAATAAAAGGCCTATCTCATAGGCTTATGACTGTTTTACATGAGATAAGCAGTAGACTGATACCAGCCATCATTATGATTGTGCAGAACTAGAATTCAGATCTCTTGGCAAAAAGTCTTGCTGCTGTGCCTGACTCCATGTTGCTCATTATCCACCCTCAGTGGAAGGTGTGGGATAGTTCCAATAAAAGCTAGCTCCCTGCCTTGCCTCTGGGAGGGAGCCACCAAGAGAACTTCTAATCACAATGGCAATTTTTAGTGAAAATAATCAACAGCTTGTAGGGGTAAGCAGCCATATGCTGATTCTGACCTCTTGGAAAAACCATCTTCTCCTTCTGACACTGAATGTGGTTGGAAAGACGCTTTTCCCTTAGGAAATGTCTTTTTTCTTTACAGGAACATGAAACAGCTCAATAGCAATATGTTCAGTGTTCATCTAGTATCTGGCAGAAGTCAATCCTTTCCTGAGTCTCTAGGAAGGAGTACCAGGACCTTCAAACCAACTCCCCTCATGCTTGCTCTGCATGGGCTGTGACAGCACAGCAGCCACACTGGCTATCTGTGAACTGTGACTGAGTGCACTCCACCTCAGAGGAGCAGAGGATTGTCAGGAATCTCCCAGCTGTAGGCCACCATGTGGCCTTCAAGATCATTTAAGTGAAGGGCTTCATGCACTTCTGAGAGGGCATATCCATGGATGGGGATCCAGAGTGTTTTCTATGTACCCTGAAATTATATCCAGAGTTTTTATCTATGTGTGATATGTGAGTCATTTTAGGAAGGGAGTAGAAAGTTTTTACTGATTCTCAAGAAGTTCTGCATGCCCCCAAGTATCAAGAATAAATGACCAAGAATCAGGAGTCAAGAGCACATACCCAAAAGGACCACAAAGACAGTCTAAATGTAGGAAACAGGTCAGGTGGAGATATGAAAGGGATAGTGATCTGGACACATTCACATTTAAAAACATAGATAAGTAAAAGCAATTTTTTTCTTCTTAAATTTTACTTAAATTCTAGTTAGTTAACATACAGTGTAATATTGGCTTCAGTAGAATTCAGTGATTCATCACTTACATACAACACCCAGTGCTCATCACAAGTTCCCTCCTTAATGCCCATCACTCATCCACCCCATCCCCCACATCCCTCCCTCCATCAAACCTCAGTTTGTTCACTATCATTAAGAGTCTCTTGTTTTTTTCCCTTCCTGTTCCCTACCCTTCCCATATGTTTTGTTTCTTAAATTCCACAAGTGAGTGAAATCATATATTTGTCTTTCTTTGATTGACTTACTTTGTTTAGCATAATACACTCTAGTTCCATCCATGTTATTGCAAATGGCAAGATTGCATTCTTTTGATGGCGAAGTCATATTCCACTGTGTATATATCCCACATCTTTATCCATTCTTCAATCAATGGACATTTGGGCTCTTTCTATAGTTTGGCTATTGTTGGTAATGTCTCTATAAACATTGGGGTGCATGTACCTCTTCAAATCTATATTTTTGTTTCCTTTGGGTAAATACCTAATAGAGCAATTTCTGGATCATAGAGTAGTTCTATTTTTAACATTTGAGGAAACTCCATACTGTTATCCAGAGTGGCTGCACCAGTTTGCATTCCCACCAAGAGTGCAAAAGGGTTCCCCTTTCCTTGCATCCTCACCAACATCTGTTGTTTCTTGAGTTGTTAATTTTAACCATTCAGACAGGTGTGAAGCAGCAACTCACCATGGTTTTGATTTGTATTTCCCTAATGATGAGTGATGTTGAGCATTTTTCGTGTGTCTGCTAGCCATCTGGATCTCTTCTTTGGAAAAGCGTCTATTCATGTCTTCTGCACATTTCTTCACTGGATTATTTATTTTTTGGGTGTTGAGTTTGATAAGTTCTTTATAGATTTTGAATACTAACCCATTATCAGATATGTCATGTGCAAAAATCTTCTCCCATTCCATAAGCTGCCTTTTAGTTTTGTTGATTTTTTCCTTCGCTGTGCAGAAACTTTTTATATTGACGAAGTCCTCATAGTTTATTTTTACTTTTGTTTCCCTTGCCTCCTGAGACATGTCTAGTAAGAAGTCACTACAGCCATCATCAAAGAGGTTTCTGCCTGCTTTCTCCTCTAGGATTTTGATGGTTTCCCTTCTCACATTTAGGTCTTCCATCTGTTTTGAATTTATTTTTGTGTATGGTGTAAGAAAGTGGTTCAATTTCATTCTTTTGCATCTCACTGTCCAGTTTTCCCAACACCATTTGTTGAAGAGACTGTTTTTGTTCTATTGTATAGTCTTTTCCTGCTTTGTTGAAGATTATTCGACCACAGGTTTTTCTATTCTGTTCCATTGTTCAGTGTGTCTGTTTTTGTGCCAGTACCACACTGTCTTGATGACTACAGCTTTGTAACATAACTTGAAGTCCAGAATCATGATGCCTCCTGCTTTGCTTTGTTTTTTCAAGATTGCTTTGGCTATTTGACTTTTGTGGTTCCATACAAATTTTAGGATTGTTTGTTCTAGCTCTGTGAAAAATGCTGTTGGTATTTTGATAGGGATTGCATTAAATGTGTAGATTGCTTTGGGTAGTATAGGCATTTTAACAATGTTTAACAGCACTTTTTAGGATGAACAGAATATCTTGGGCCAGATTTGGTCCGTTGGCCCCACCAATCACAAAAGAAAGGATTTATCTAAAGTCACAGAGCCATCTGGGACCACACCACACTTGGACCCTCCCACACCCAGTGGGGGATCTTTCTACAGCACTTTTCCCCCACAACACTGCTCTGTGTACTTAGAAGAGGAACAACAAAAGATTGGGCTTTGATATACACCATCACAAGAAAAGAAGTAGGAATTAGTATGCCCAAGGAAGCCAGTCACCAAAGATAAAGAAAGCTGCAGCTAGATTTTGAAGGAAGGAGAAAAAATTATGTTCAGCCTAGAAGATATAACTGAAACATAGACCTGCAAGGCATTAAGAGTAAAGGTAAAAAGTCCCACCCAAAGATTTACTGAAACCTTCTATTGCCTAATTAACACAGAATGTTTTTAGGACACAGGGGCTTTTCAGGACATTAGTGCTCTTGTGGACATTGGGTAGAAGATTTTGAGGCACATTTGTTTTTGAAAATGGTTCCACCCAAAGATGCCAATGCCTGCCTCACACCCTGTGCCAGATAGCAGCCCAGCCAGAGTGTTAATCCCTATGGTCTGAGTCAGGAAAATAAAGGTGGATTTTATCCATCTCACCAGCTGCTTACAACCGGCAAAGAATGAGAGGCCAGCTAAATCCATCCACAGGGAAATATGGCCTTTCCATGACCCTCCAGGTGACTGGACTGGTTTGGGACAGAGGGAGGGGTGGCCAAGGAGAGTGAAGTGGACAGCTGAGGGGTGTCATTGAAAAGATAATATTCATCTTATCTCTGCCCTCAGGCAAGGGCAGGGATAGTGTACCTGATTCATGATTGCAAGGAGTAGATCACAGAGCACTACAGGTATAGGGAAGCTCCCACTCCTTCCCTCCAGAAATAGTAGGGTAGGAGAATAACATGAAGGCAATGCAGCTGCCCCATCAAACTACCCTGACCAAGCAGGAGCAAGTGATTGTGAGATCTATGCCATTCATGATTACTCTTTACACAAGCTCACAAATAATGTTCTCCTCTCCTCTCCCTTGTCTTTCTAGATTGGATTATCTCCTTTGTCCCTCCAGGTTTCCTCTCCACACTGCACTCTGTGCTGGGAGGCTGACCTATGTCACCCACATCAACAGGCTTCCCTGTCCTCTCAGCCAATGGGAGGCTCCAATGGATCAGTGGAGGGGGGAAGAATGGTCAAAGTATTTACTCTCCCTCTCTGCAGGTCACCATACCTGGTTGCCACAATTTAGTAGCATAACATTTATGTGAAAAGTTAGTATATACACACATGTACAAATGCATAGGAAATTATTTGAAAGAGTTAAAAACACTGGTTAACTATGAAGAGGTTGGTAAAATTTGGTTGTGATAGGAAGTGAAGATAAACTTTTCTTCCTTCAGTATTCATGTTTGAATTTTTCTGATGAGCAGGTATTTGGGAATTATTATTTTTTTTTGTAACTTAAACATTGAGTAAATACATTGGACATTTGTTGTGCTTTGTAATACCAAGGACTAGTCCTCTTTCCAACAGCCCACAACTGCTTTTTGGGGCACTGTGGTTTGACCCAAGCATTCCAACTGTATAGGACATATCTTTCTATACTGCAGAGGTTGAGAAATCAAATCTACACTCACAGTCTAGGGTTCTAGACATGGCCTATGTTCTTTCTTTTTTTTTTTTTTACAAATAGTTTATTGTCAAATTAGTTTCCACATAACACCCAGTGCTCATCCCCACAAGTGTCCTCCTCCATGCCCACCCCTCCTCCCCCCCACATCCACCAGTCCTCAGTTTTTGTCAGCATTCAAGAGTCTCTCATGGTTTGCCTCTCTCCCTTTCCCCCACCATTTCCACCCTTCTTCTCCCCCTTGGTCCTCTGTTAAGTTCCTCCTAATCCTCCTATACGTGCACACATATGATATTTGTCCTTCTCTGCCTGACTTATTTCGCTCAGCATAACACCCTCAAGGTCCATCCATGTTGCTACACATGGCCAGATTTCATTGTTTCTCATTGCCATGTAGTATTCCATGCTATAGATAAACCACATCTTCTTGATCCATTCATCTGTTGATGGACACTTAGGCTCTTTCCATGTTTTAGCTATTGTGGAGAGTGCTGCTATGAACATTGGGGTACATGTGCTCCTATGCCTCAGCATTTCTGTATCCCTTGGGTAAATTCCTAGCAGTGCTATTGCTGGGTCATAGGGGAGTTCTATTGTTAGTTTCCTGAGGAACCTCCACACTGTTTTCCAGAGGGGCTGTACCAGTTTACATTCCCACCAACAGTGTAGGAGGGTGCCCGTTTCTCCACATCCTCGCCAGCATCTAGAGTTCTCTGATTGGCTCATTTTAGCCACTCTGACTGGCGTGAGGTGGTATCTCAGTGTGGTTTTGATTTGTATTTCCCTGATGAGGAGGGATGCTGAGCATCGTTTCATGTGTCTGTTGGCCATCTGGATGTCCTCTTTGGAGAAGTGTCTGTTCATATCTTCTGGACATGGCCTATGTTCTAACAGTTAGATGCATTCACTTGAGAACCAGTACAGAACAGTGTTTATATGGACATGGAGTTTAAAGGAACAGGGTGTTCATTTTATTGGGATGGATTATTGCTGAGGAAGCTGCAGCTTTAGTTGTAGCTTCCTGATTGGGCAAGGGCAGCAATTCCTTGGTTGGTCAGTTCTATAGTTTAGTTTTCTGAGTTATTCCTGGAAGATCAGTGTAGGCTTTTGTATTATTGTCTTAGGGTTCTCCAGAGAAGAGATCTCTTGAAAGAAAGAGAGAGACAGACAGTCAGGGAGAGACAGAGAGACAAATACAAAGAGATACAGAGAGAGAGAGAGGAAGAGAGAGTTAGAGGGAGAGAGAGGAAGAGAAAGAGAATTGTAATAAAGAATTGGTTACATGATTATAAAAACTGGCAAGTCCCAAGATCTGCAGGCTAAGTCATAAGCTGGAAACTCAGGAGAGATGATAGTTTAGCTCAGTCCAAGTCAACAAGCTTGAGAACAAGGAGAGCTGATCATGTGATTCTGAAGGCAAGCAGAATTAAGACCTAGGAACACCCAATGTTTTATCTGAGCCCAAAAACAGGAAAAAAACCAATCTTCTAGTTTTAAGGCAATCAGGCTTTCAGCAATCAGAATTCTCTTTTACTTGGGGTCAGGGGTTCTGGCCTTTTCTTCTATTTGGTCTTTCAACTGATTGGATGAGGCCTACTCAGATTAGGGAGGGCAATCTGCTTTACTCAGTCTACCAATTTAGATGTTAATCTTATCCAGAAACACCCTCATGGGCCAGTCAAGTTAACACATAAAATTAGCAATCACAGTTCTGCTCATTAAGCCCTATAAATGATTCTGTGACATACCTATAGCTCTTAATCAATGTCTTTTCCTTAAACTAGTTTTGTGAGACTAAGAATCCCAACCATTAGAGTAAACCACAAAAGTGGTCGATTCAAGATCAAATTCCTCAAGGGGATGAAAATATGGAAGTAGCTAACTGATGTGATTGTGTTTGAAGACAGAAAAAATCTAGTGACCGACCATTAGAAGTCTGTACTCAGTGATTCTTGGCTCCAAAGGTAAATGTTATGAGGTCACTTGAAATCAAGAGTCTATTGACATCAGAACTTAGGTGGACAGAATGGCTGATGGGATACATCATCATGTACTCACAAAGAATGCAAGATATATCTCACTATCGAAAACTCAAAGGGAAAAATTATAGGCTTTGCATTATACATTTTTGGCTCAAACAATGATAAGACAGTTTTTATAACTACTACAGAAGAATCCTTTTTTCTAATCCACAGTGTAGATATAAACAAAACTGAGAAGCAAAGTCTGACCCTGTGGGTTGCTAAATTCATACTCTTTTCTAATTCTTATGTGGCAGCTATGGCATTGAATGGGAGGAAATGACACCTTGAGAACTGGGTTTGTAATATTTGGGAAGAGTTAGTTATCTTTGAATATTTTCAACCCTGAAACTCCACTGATACCCCTTTTGCAGCAGATTCCATCTCAAGATTATGTTGCCTCAGTTGAAGAGCCCGTAATGACCTCACCTGAGGTGGTTACATTACAAGGGGATCTTAATTGTCTTTAAATACCACACCCAGCACTTCTAATTGTATTTAGGCTGAACGCCAGATGTACTGGATCAAACTCACAGTCAAACCCAGGAGAAGGCCGAAACACTAAAAGTGATGGCAGAATTTGCAAATTTATGAGGAAATAACTTGGGGGAAATGTAGGAAATAGATTCTGAAGGTGCTAAGCACAGAAGGCAGAAGTTTTAGTTCAGGCTATATCTATCAATGTGAATGTTCTTACCAGAGACTCTGGATTCAGTGTGTTAGCTACAGCTAATTGTGGTTGTTAAGTGTTTGCTTACTTGGTTGGGTAAAATTGGACTAAATGGTGACTGCACTGAACGTAGTATAAATGCCAGAAATTTCTTGGCATAATATAGCAGAAAAAATCCACAGACATAAGGATGGGAGTGTTGCAACAGATTTATCATGTG
Organism: Proteles cristata cristata; assembly: GCA_017311185.1. NCBI lineage: Eukaryota > Metazoa > Chordata > Mammalia > Carnivora > Hyaenidae > Proteles > Proteles cristata. Next base: position 171,819 of record JAESUZ010005544.1, read on the forward strand.
TGACCAGCTCACACAATCCTTTAGTATATTTTTTGAGAGGGCCCAGAGGAACCATCCTTCGCTAAAGCATTGAGAAATACATTACAGTTCCACACAATCAGACTTTGAATCAAGCTCATCTCCTCTTTCTCTCCTATTGCACATCTAATCCATCAGGAAATCATGTTGGTTTTGCCTTCAAAATACATCCATAATCCAAACATAATCTCATCATGGCCCCTGGCTGAGTCTTTCCTGGATTACTACAGTAGGTTCTTGATTTGTCTTCTTGCTTCTTCCACTGTTGGTACCCTTCATGTTGTCCTTTTACAGCCAACATCAAACCATTCTGAATCTTTTTCCAACAATAACCAACTCTCCAACCAACTCAATGACACCACTAAGTGACCTACAATTCTATTCAACTCTGACACTAACCACCCAGAGTTATCACAGACCCCACAAGTTAAGTGCTCAGTCCCACCAGACTATCTGCACCTCAGAAGCTATCTACAAACAGGGTCCCTAGGCTACCCACATTTCTGCCCAGCAAACTACAAATTCAAGGGTTCCCATAACCCAACCACCCTTCTCAGGTTTGACAATTGGAATTAGAATCAGAATGATACATAAAACTCAGGGAAGCACTATACTTACTATTATAATTCTATTGTAAAGGATACAACTCAGGAGCAGCCACACGGAAGAGATGCACAGAGCAAGGTATGGGGGTTGGGGTGCAGTGCAGACCTTTTATGCTGTCTCCAGGCACTCTACCTTCTTAGTATATCAGAGTGATCACCAACCTGGATGCTCGTCTAGCTAAGAATTTTAATATAGGTCTCATTATGTAAGTATGATTGATTAAGTCATTGGCCATTGGTAATAAGCTTAATCTCCAGCCTGGGGGACAGTGATGAGGTGAGATTGGAAGTTTTCAATCCACTCTCAAACTCTCTATCTTTTAATGTATATTTAGACTTTCACATTTAGAGTAATTGTGAATACTTTTGACTTATTTCTACTATATTTATAAGTTTTCTACTTGTTACCCTTGCTCTTTTTTCATTTTCTGTCTTCCATTTTTTTTCCTTTTGTGGTTTTAATGGAACATTTTATATGATTCCATTTTATCTCCTCTACTAGCATATTGATTATATTTCTTTTTACATAATTTTAGTGGTTGCTCTAGAGTTTGCAAGATATACTTTTGACTAATCTAAGTCTGCTTTCAAATAAAACTATACTGCTTCATGGGTAGTGCAAATAATTTATAACAGAGTTTTTTTTTTTAAATAAATTTTTCAGAGAGAGAGAGAGAGAGACAGCATGAGCAGGGGAGGGTCAGAGAGAGAGGGAGATACAGAATCTGAAGCAGACTCCAAGCTCTGAGCTAGCCATAAGCACAGAGCCCAATGCGGGGCTCGAACCCACAAACTGTGTGATCGTGACCTGAGCCGAAGTCGGACGCTCAACCGACTGAGCTACCCTGGAGCTCTTATAATAGAGGATTTCCAAATTATCTCTCTCATCTCTTATAATATCGTAGTTATTTATTTTACTTATCTATAACTATAATCACCAAATGCATTATTGCTATTATTGTTTTGAAAAACTCTTATCAGATCAGTTAAAAATTATAAAAATAAAGGATTTTATTTTACCTTTATTTATTCCTTTTCTATGGCTCACCCTCTCTTTATGTAGATTTATATCATATTCCTTCTCTCTAAAAACTTCTTTTAACATTTTTTTTTTGCAAGGCAGGTCTATTGGCAACAAATTCCCACAATTCCCTCAGTTTCTGTTGTCTAAGAAAATGTTTATTTCTCCTCCATTTTTAAAGGATAATTTTGCTTGTACAAAACTCTAGGTTGGTGGCTTTTTTTCTTTCAACACTTTAAGTATCTTACCCCACTCTTCTTGTTTGCACAGCTTCTGAACCGAAGTTCAATGCAATTCTTATTCCTCTTTCTCTATAGGTTAAGTATTTTTTGGCTTACCCTTTTTCAAGATTTTCTCTTTGTTTTTATTTTTCTGTAGTTTGTATATGATATGCCCAGGTAGATATATATATATATATATAGAGAGAGAGAGAGAGATACAGTACTTATCCTGCCTGAGTATCCCAGATCTGTAGTTTCTTTTCTTTTTTTTTTTAATTTTTTTTATGTTTTTTTATTTATTTCTAGGAGAGAGAGAGACAGCGTGAGCAGGGGAGGGTCAGAGAGAGAGGGAGTCACAGACTGAAACAGGCTCCAGGCTCTGAGCTGGCAGTCAGCACAGAGCCCGACGCGGGCTCGAACCCACGAACCGCGCGAGATCATGACCTAAGCGAAAGTCGGACGCTTAACCGACTAAGCCACCCAGGCGCCCCACCAGATCTGTAGTTTCACATCTGTCATTAATTTTGGAAAATTCTCAAATATTACTGTTTCAAATATTTCTTCTGCTCATTTCTCTCTTCTCCTACTAGTATTGACAATACACATATGTTACACTGTTTTTAAATATTGCATGGTTCTAGGATAATCCGCTCCATCTTATTTATTCTTTCTTCTCTTTGCATCTCAGTTTTCAGGATTTCTATTGACATATATTTAATTTGTCCTCCCTTCAACTTGATTTGGACTTATTTTTCTATTTTTTTCCCTAGACTCTTAAAGTGGGAGCTTAGATTACAGGTTTGAGATTTTTCTGCTTTTCTAATGTATACATACAGTGCTACATATTTCCATTTTGGCACTTGTTTAGCTGTGTTACACAAATTTCGATATGTTATATTTTTATTTTCATTCAGTTCAGTGTATTTTTTGATATGCTTAAGAACTTCCTGTTTGGCAAATGGATTATTTAGAAGTACATTGTTTAGTTGCCAAATGCTTGGAGATTTTCCTGTTGTCTTTCTCTTACTGATTTCCAGTCTCTTCTGGTTGTACATACACTCTGTATGACTTCAGTTTTTAAAAAATTTTTTGGGATTTGTTTTATGGCTCAAATTTGATCTATCTTGGCATATGTTCCACAGGCACTTGAAAAGAATGTGAATTCTTCTGTTGTGGGCAGAACCTTCTATAAATATCTATTTATTCCTGGTGGTTGATGATGCTGTTCGGTTCTTCTATATGCTGACATATTTTCCGTCTAGTGGTTCTCGCACTTCTTGAGCGAGGTGTATTAAATCTCTAGTTATAACTGTGGATTTCTACCTTTCAGTGCTATCAGTTTTTGCTTCACATATTTTGAAACTCTGTTGTTTGGTTCATATACAGTTAGGATTGCTATGTTCTCATGTAAATTGACATTTTTATAATTATATAACATCCCTCTCTGTCTCTGGTAGTTTTCTTTGCCCTGAAATCTACTTTATCTGATATTAATATAGCTACTTCAGCTTTCTTTTGACTAATTTTTACATAATGTATCTTTATCTTTTTTCTTTCAACCTATCTATATCATTATATTAGAAGTGAGTTTCTAAAGGGAATCCTCATGCATTGCTGGTGAAAACGTAAATTGGTGCAGCCGCTACGGAAAACAGTATAGAAGTTCCTCAAAAAATTAAAAATAGAACTATCGTATGATCCAGCAATTTCTCTTCTAGTATATATCAGGAGGAGACAAAAACACTAACTCATAAAGTTATCTGCAACCCCCTGTTCCCTGCAACATTATTTATATTAGCCAAGATATAGAAGCAACCTAAGTAGTCACTGATAGATAAATAGGTAAAGAAAATGTGATCTCTATCCTTAAGGATATATTATTCAGCCACAAAAAAGAAGGAAATTCTGCCATTTGCAACACCATTGCAACATCTTGAGGGCCTTATGCTAAATGGAGTAAATCAACAAAAACAGATATGATTTTACTTATATTTGGCATCTTAAAAAAAAAAAAGCCCTGAATGCATAGACACAGAGAACAGACTGGTGGTTAATAGACATAATGAGGGGTGGAGGGAAGGAACTGGATGAAGGTGGTCAAAAGATACAAGCTTCCAGCTATAAAATAAATAAGCCCTGGGAATTAATGTATAGCATGGTGATTATAGTTTACAATGCTGTATGGTATATTTGAAAGTTGCCAAGAGAATAAATCCTAAAATTACCCATCACAAGGAAAAACATTTTTTGTAACTATATGAGGTGATGAATATTAATTTATTGTGGTGATCGTTTTGAAGTCCACTTTCCTGTCAAGTCACTATGCTGCACCCCTAAACTTAGTGTTGTATGTCAATCTCAATAAAACTGGAAAAATGTTTTAAAAAGAAGTGAGTTTCTAGTAAACATTGTATCGTTATCCAGTCTGCCAATCTCTTTTAATTGGATTATTAAAATTTAATTTGGATTATTCAGAACATTTACATTTAATGTAATTATTGATGTGTAAGGGTTTAAATTGTTTTTGTTTGCTTGTTTTCTGTTTGTTCTTTCCATTTTTTATTTTTCTAGTTTCTTTTCTCTGCCTTCCTGTGGGTTGCTTCAACATTGTTCTATAATTCCACTTTGATTGATCTATACTGATTTTAAATGTGTAAGTGTATTAAGTTCTTAGTATAGCTTCTTTGGTGGATGCTCCAGGTGTTACATTTATATACATAATTTGTCACAGTGTACTGGTATCATCATTTTACCAGTTTGAAGGACATATAGAAATCTCACCTCTTTTTTCTTCATTTGAGCTCCCTCCATTTGTAATATAATTATTTTAAATATTTGTCTTATATACATTTAGATCCACACCAGACAGTGTTAAATTTTGCTTCAAAAGTTAAACATCATTTTGAAAACTCAAGAGGAGAGGAAATTCTATTTTTTCTACCTATATTTTTCCTTCCCGATGTTCCTAGATTTTTGCTTTTATCGTTGTCTTTATATTTATTAATTTTTTCTTTCATAGTTTATTGTCAACTTGGTTTCCATATAACACCCAGTGCTCATCCCCACAAGTGCCCTCCTCTGTGCCCATCACTCCCCTTCCCCTTTCCCACAACCCCATCAGCCCTCAGTTTGTTCTCAGCATTCAAGAGTCTCTCATGGTTTGCCTCCCTCCCTCTCCCCAACTATTTTTCTCCTTCTCCTCTCCCATGGTCCTCCATTAAGTTCCTCCTAATCCACCTATAAGTGAAAACATATGCTATCTGTGTTTCTCTGCCTGACTTATTTCACTCAGCATAACACCCTCAAGTTCCATCCATGTTGCTACAAATGGCCAGATTCCATTGTTTCTCATTGCCATGTAGTATTTCATCGTATAGATAAACCACATCTTGATCCATTCGTCCGTTGATGACATTTAGGCTCTTTCCATGTTTTGGCTATTGTTGAGAGTGCTGCTAGGAACATTGGGGTACATGTGCCCCTATGCATCAGCACTCCTGTATCCCTTGAGTAAATTCCTAGCAGTGCTATTGCTGGGTCATAGGGGAGTTCTATTGTTAATTTTCTGAGGAACCTCCACACTGTTTTCCAGAGGGGATGCACCAGTTTACATTCCCACCAACAGTGTAGGAGGGTGCCCGTTTCTCCACATCCTCCCCAAACATCTATAGTCTCCTGATTTGTTCATTTTAGCCACTCTGTTTGGTGTGAGGTGGTATCTCAGTGTGATTTTGATCTGCATTTCCCTGATGATGAGGGATGCTGAGCAATGTTTCATGTGTCTGGTGGATATCTGGATGTCCTCTTTGGAGAAGTATCTGTTCATGTCTTCTGCCCATTTCTACACTGGATTATTTGTTTTTCAGGTGTGGAGTTTGGTGAGTTCCTTATAGATTTTGGATACTAGCCCTTTTTCTGATATGTCATTTGCAACTATCTTTCCCCATTCTGTCAGTTGCCTATTAGTTTTGTTGATTACTTCCTTTGCCGTGCAGAAGCTTTTTATCTTGATGAGGTCCCAAGAACTAATTTTTGCTCTTGATTCCCTTGCTTTTGGGAATGTGTCAAGTAAGAAATTGCTGCGGCTTAGGTCAACGAGGTTGTTTCCTGCTTTCTCCTCTATGGTTTTGATGGTTTCTTGTCTCACATTTAGGTCCTTTATCCATTTTGGGTTTATTTTTGCGTATGTTGTGAGAAAGTGATCTAGTTTCATTCTTCTGCATGTTGCTGTCCAGTTCTCCCAGCACCATCTGTTAAAGAGGCCGTCTTTTTTCCACTGGACACTCTTTCCTGCTTTGTCAAAGATTAGTTGGCCATACATTTGTGGGTCCAATTCTGAGTTCTCTATTCTATTCCATTGGTCTATGTGTCTGTTTTTGTGCCAATACCATATTGTCTTGATGATTACATCTTTGTAGTAGAGGCTAAAGTCTGGGATTGTGATCATTGTCTTTATATTTAAACAATTTCCTTTATTCATTCTTTTAGGATAAGTCTAAAGACAACAAATTCTCTTAGGTACTTTATCTGAGAATATATTGATTTCCCCTTTATTCTGGAAAAATATTTTCATGGGATATAGGAATCTGAATTGATCATTTCAGCTATTGGAAAATATTGTGCCACATTTTTCTGATCTTCATTATTTCTTTTGGAAATCTGCTGTCAAGGGCACCTGGGTGGCTCAGTCAGTTAAGCATCTGGCTTTGGCTCAGGTCATGATCTCACAGTTTGTGGGTTTGAGCCCCATATCAGGCTCTGTGCTGACAGCTAGCTCAGAGCCTGGAGCTTGTTTCAGATTCTGTGTCTCCCTTTCTCTCTGACCCTTCCCTGCTCACTCTGTCTGTCTGTCTCTCTCAGAAATAAATAAACATTAAAAATTAAAAAAAAAAACTGTGATTCTAATTTTTTTAAAATTATGGTTAACGCGTGAGATTTTTCTGACTTTCAAGACTTTGTCTTTGGTTTTCAGTTTACTTATGGTGTGTTTTAACATTGATTTCTTTGAGATTATCCCGTTTGGAGTTTGTTCAGCTTGTTAAATCTGCAGGTTTGCCTCTCTTGCCAAATTTGGAGAATTTCCAGTCATTATTTCCATAGGCACTTTTTCAGTCATGCTCTCTTTCTCCTGCCTTCAGAGCCTCTGATGACACAAAAGTTAGATCTTTTGTTACAGTCCCATAGATCCCTGAAGCTCTGTTCAATTGTTTTCACTCTATTTTCTCTCAATATAGACCGATATAAATCTGTTGTTTAGATTGGGTATTTTGTATTTTTCTGTCTTCATTTAGTCTTTCTTTTGTTCCTTCCATTCTGCTGTTGATCTTATCCACTGATTTTTTTCCTCTGTTATTGAATTTTTCAGTTCTAAATTTTGCATTTAAAAATTTTTATGGTACTGTTTCTTCACTGGTGCTTTCTACTTTTTTCCTTATAACAAACATGTTCATAACTGCTCATCGAAGCATTTTTATCATGGCTGCTTTCAAATCTTTGTCAATTAATTCTAAAATTTCTGTCATTTTGGTGTTGACATGTATTGATGATATTTTCATTCAATTTGGAATTTTTCCATTCTTCCTGTTATGATGAGTGGCTTTTTAATTGAAAAATGGACATTTTTGCATTTGTTATAAAACAGGATATTATTTAAAATGGTTTTTTTGGTGGAATTTTTTTGATATTCCTCTGGCAGGGAAACAAGAGCACTAGTTTGTTACTACCAGATGGGAGTAGAAGTCTAGGCTCCTCATTCAGCCTCCACTGACAGCTGTACATTGAGGGCTCCTCGTTACTGTTGAGCAGCAGTGGGACTTCCAGCTTCCTATGTGATCTCCACTGACACTCTGGTGGGGGTAGCATCATTACCAGCATCATTACCACTGGACTATAGTGAAAGTCCTTACTCTCCACTAGTTGTGCTTTGACACCAATGAGTACCTTTTAACCTCTGGGTGCAGTGGAGATACAAGTGGCCCACTGATACCACAGGGGTTAGGCATCATTAGCTGCCAGCAAGCCACATTCCTACTTGGCCTTCCCTGACACCACCTTATTGGGAGTGGTGTTGGGGTGCCTCTTTACAGCCTCACGAAGGTGGAAGTCCAGGCTCTCCACTATCTGTCTTTAGGTTAGCAATCACCATTTTGATTCCTGAAGCTTTATAATAAGTCTAGAAATCAGGTAATGAAGTCCTCTCTTTTTGTTCTTTTGCTTCAAAATAATTTTGGTTATTTCAGTTTCTTTGTATTTTGCCATGAACTTAAGTAAGTTTGTCCATTTCTACAAATAATGCCTGTAGGGTTTATTGTGATCAATTTGGGAAGAACTGATGATATCCTAATAATATTGAGTCTTCCAATGTCTAAACATGATGTATCATTCTATTAATTTCTGTCAGTGATGTTTTGTAGCTTTGGTGCACAGGTCTTGAACATACTTTGCCAATTTTGTCCCTAATACTTTTCAGATATTTTGATATTATAAATGGTATCATTTTTTAAATTTCTAATTTGATTTTTTATTCTAAGTGTGTAGAAATACAGTTGGTTTTTCTATATTGATCTTGTACCCTTCATTTGACTAAACTCACTTATTTGTTCAAATGGGTTTTGGGTAGATTCCATAGGATTATTTGCATGAATGATCATGCCATCTCCCAGGAAAACAGTTAACCTCTTTTTAATTTGCATGTTTTTCATTTCTTTTTCTTGCCTTATCGTGTGGGCTAAGACCTCCAACCAAATATTCAATAAAATTCGTGAGATTTTAGGAAGAAAGTATTCACTTTTTCACTATTAAATATGACACATTGGTTTTTTTGTAGGTGCCCTCTATCAAGTTAAGAAAATTCTTTTTATTACAAGTTTGCTGAGAAGGTTTTCTTTTTTTCTTTTAATCATAACTAGATGATAGATTCTGTCAATTGATTTTTATACATCTATTAATGTGGAATTTTTTGTTTTATAGTCTGTTAATAAATCATACATTGTTTATTTTCAAATGTTCAATGAGCTTTGCATTTCTAGCATAGGAATATATTTACATTTGTAAAGGATATAAAAGCTATCTTTTGCAGGCAGGAGACTAAGATGGGAATGGCCACCCTTCAAAGGAGGTCTTCCTTTTTCCAGGAGGATGATGCTTTCCAGGAGAGACAGAACAGGGCTGGCAGCAGTAAAATATTGCTGCTACCTGAGCCTAGTAATAGGCAGCAGAGTCCAAGTAGTAATGAGAAATACGTGAAGTATTTGATGGAAGTCAATTGATTACTGGAGTGTCTAGGACCAAAACAGATAAGCACCTCTGTAGTCCTATTTGTTCTGTATGATTGAACATGCTATGTGTCTGGCAAAGAAAACTTACTTGAGTCACTATGAAAAGAATCACAGCCCATTATTTAGTTCCAAGGACTGAATCAACTTATAGACCGAGAGTCCCTGGAATAAAGGGAAACCAGTAAACATTGAATATGAATATTAATATAGCACAACTATGTACCAGAAATCTCCTTCCTTGCCATGGCAAATGGGTCCAGTGGCCAGGGTAACTCATCATTAAGGAAATAAAAATACTGAGATCATTCAGAAATTACTGGATTCCAGCTGTGAGTCAGTTCTAATTCCTGAAGACCCAGAAAGTATTATGATCCATTGGTCAGAGTGGGACATACAAAATTTTCTTCCCACCTCTGTAACTTTCAACTCTGTTAAGTTATAAGGTTTCTACATGGGGACTGCAATAATGTTTACATTAAATGGAAAGTTGAAAATTTCACATGATTATTTTGAGCTCTTTATGCCACTAAAGAAACAATAAAAAAGCAATTGTATTGGTTGGGGTTATTCATTCTTTCAAGAGGAAATAACAAGAAGGAAATTTTCTAGAACAAAGGATCCTTGAAAGAAACTCCTAACCAAACTGCACTCTGAATGAATGCTCTAGTTATGTAATCCAGTTACACAAAGAGGTTCCATGATCCTTCCTCCTGCCTCCCCAGTGGCTACCAATAGATACACTGTACATATTGCCCAAGATTAACTGATCAAAAATTTCTCTCTCTCACCTTTTGCACTGTTGGTGGGAATGCAAACTGGTGCAGTCACTCTGGGGAACAGTATGGATTTCCTCAAAAAATTAAAAGTAGAATTACCCTACAACCCAGCAATTGCACTACTAGGTATTTATCCAAAGGATATAAGAGTGCTGATTCAAAGGGGCACATGCACCCCAATGTTTATAGTAGTATTATTAACAATAGCCAAGGTATGGAAAAAGCCCAAACATCCATCAACCAATGCATGAATAAAGAAGATGTGGTACACACACACACACACACACACACACACACACACATCACACAATGGAATACTACTTGGGAATCAAAAAGAATGACATCTTGCCATTTGCAACAATGTGGATAGAATTATAGTATATTATGCTAAGTGCAATAAGTCAAAGAGAAAGACAAACATCGTATGATTTCCCTCATATGTGGAATTTAAGAAACAAAATAGGTGAACATAAAGGATGGGAGGGAAAAATAAGATAGGCAGGGAGGCAAACCATAAGGGACTCTTAAATACAAAAAACAAACTGGGGTTGTTGGAGGGGAGGATGGTGGGAGTATGGGCTAAATGGGTGATGGGCATTAAGGAGGGCACTTGTTGGGATGAGCACTGGGTGTCATATGTAAGAGATGAATCACTGAGTTCTACACCTGAAGCCAAGACTTAACTAACTTGAATTTACATAAATAAATTTAATATTAAAAAATGCTCTCTCTCTCTGTCTGTCTCATTTTTAAGTGAAAAGATATTTGGATTAAAGAAAGAAATTCTTGGAGTTCAGTCATTCCAGTCAGTCACTCCAGCACCCGAGAGAAGAGCCCCCTAGTTGTCCATTAATATCTATGTGACCATCTTCCATAGTAATGGAGTTGAATATGGGATGTAGCAACTCAGTTAGAAACCACATTTCTCCGCTCGCATGATGCCAAATGACTAAGCTCTCAGAAATAGAGTCCTTCCTCACACATAAAAAAACAAAAACAAAAACAAAAAACCCCAATCCTGAACTGTTCTTTCTCCCCTCCTGAGACAGGAATGGCAATGAGCAGAGGGACTTTAGAAGCCATATGTTGAAAAATAAGCACTATCATAAACCTGAATCCTTGAACAGAGCACAGAACAAAGCTTCACCAATATTGATCACACATCTTGGACTGTTAGGTGAAAAAAAATTATTTGTTTTTACATCTAGTGAATTACAGGGTCTCTGTTACAATCCCAATACATTTCTAATAGTCAATTAATTTGCCTTGATCTCAGATCTGATGTTCAGTCTTTGTCAATTCTGTGACCTCTACAAATAATATAGTAATAACAATTTTAAATATCTTCAGGGAAATAAATACCATAACCAATATTCAGCTATCACATTAAGTAAAAAGAAATTACTCAATAGCCCCCTGAAAACAACTCTGTTAGAGGGAATGCAAGTTCTGGAAGACACCATTAGTCATTGCCAGTATGTGTCTTATTTTCCTATAATAATTCACCCTCATTTAGCTGATCACTTAGCTATAGAACAATAAGTACAGCTATAGGACTAAATTCTTGTCAATAAGATGTAAACAGAAGTGATATATGCAGCTTTCAAATTGTGCTCTTAAAATGTGGGGCAATGCTCTCTCTTACTCTGCCTTGAATGCAGATCTGGTGTGTGACATGCTGTGCTAGCAGATGAGGTCAACTACTAGAGAGCAGAAAAATGACACAGAAACTGCCTGGGTCCCTGACCTCATGGTCCCTGACACCTGCTTGAAGAGAGAGAAAAAGTTTACCTTGTTTACAACACTTTGATTTGAAACATAAAAGACTCTTAAATATGGAGAACAACCAGAGGCTTACTGGAGAGATTGTGGGAGGGGGAATGGGCTAAATGGGTAAGGGGTATTAAGGAATCTACTCTTGAAATCATTGTTGCACTATATGCTAACTAACTTGGATTTAAATTTTAAAAATTAATAAAAGAATAAATAAATAAACACTTTGATTTGAGAGGGAATCTCATTAGCATGGCCAAGCCAATGATCTAACTCATGTATAAATTATGCTTTCAAAGTAAAACTGAGACATTGAAAAGGAAGCTAAACTATGTGGATTAAAGTCAGGAGAAGGGCTCTGGCTTCAACAGATCTGCTAACAGGGAGATCAGTTCCCTTCTCTGAGCCTCAACTTCTCCATCTGAAAATGCAACACCTGCCAAGATGAACAGCTAATGAATCAGCTGAGAACATAATGTGCTAAACACAACAATGAAAAAGAATAAGCAAAATGAAGTCCTGCCAGAGGTGAACAAATCCTTGGAAAACATCAAAAACAAAAAATAAGCCATGCATATTATAGGGACAACTCCATGCCCCCTTTATTTCTGCCTTGATGTCATTCTCTAAGACATTTGTGTTTTTAAATAAATCTTACAGATTCAGTGCCAAAATTCCATCTGCCTCCCCCTGCTGAGAAGTCATAATGCCATGTTTATGACACCAGACTCTGTTTCCATGGGGATGATTGTGTCAGTGTAATTCTAGCATTATGACTTCTGGGTATGTTTGAGAAGATGGTTGAAGGCAATGAAAAATCTTCGAATATACACATTTGTTGTTATTCTGATAACTCACAGCCACATGAATGATGATGCTGAAAATAGAGAGTAGGAACCAGACAGATGCTCATTGAAGGCTGAGATCATTTTTTCTGACTGTTGAAAAGGTCATTTAACCCCTCAGCCTTTCTTGAATTTTTAGTTCTGCTAATTTTTAATTTTTGTTAAGTTTTTAATAAAATGTAATTTGCATGAAGAACTGTCAAGGTTTATGTGTTCCATTTCATTGCCTAAACCTTTTAGCTGGTGGGAACTGCATTAAGCTCAACCTGAATAATGGCTTCTATTATTTAAATCTATTATTTAAATCCAATTTTGCCAAGAAGCTATCACTCCTACTCTATCTGCAAATATGGAAACTTAAATGTAGAAGTTCCTTCTGAAATTTTCCATAGGGAAAAAAAAGTCATCTTTTTAAGTGCATGCTTTAAGCACAGCAAAATCTGTGAGCAAACAACTTTAAACAACCTATTTCTTTTTCATATCAAAATTGGGATTTTTAAAAATTTTGCTGATAATTTGTGCTTACTATAAAAAAATCAAACACTGAATAATCTAATATAGAAGCAAAGTGTACTCATAATTGCTATACCTCAGAAAAAGATTGTTTTGTCTTCATGTTTTTTCTATATTTTTAAATATAAAGAAAAATCAATATTTATATATACTGAATCACATGATACCATGGCAGACTTTCTTTTCCAAAGATAGCTACAGCAATATACCCATCCTGAATGCTTTCCTGCAAGTATCCTTATCACTGTCTCATTAATAAATGCTATTTCTCGGAACGTTTGAGTGGCCCAGTCAGTTAAGAGTCCAAGTTTGGCCCAGGTTATAATCTCACAGTTTGTGAGTTTGAGCCCTGCATTGGGCTCTGTGCTGACAGCTCAGAGACTGGAGCCTGTTTCAGATTCTGTGTCTCCCTCTCTCTCTGCCCCTCCCTACTGTGTTTTCTCTCTCTCTCTCTCAAAAATAAATAAACTTCTTAAAAAATTCTATTTTTCTGCGCCCTGGAATCTGAGCAAGCCTTTGGACTACTTCGATCAATTGAATAAGACTATCATGTTATAGTAGTTCTGTTCATAGCCCTTAACTGGACTGGCAACTTCCACTTTCTTCTTCTTAGAAGCTGGCCAGCCACCTTGTGAAAACTAAGACTATCCTAGGAATGCCATGCCGTGAGAAAGCCTGAGGAGGCTTGGAGGATGAGATTCCTTGTTGAGAGGTAAAGAAACCAAAGTTCACCAAGGCAGCAGTAAATTAAGAAGCGGTCTTGGAAGTGGAAAATTCCATCCTAGCTGACCCAGCTGACAACATGTAACAAACCACCCAGCTGAGTCTTTCTTCATTTCATGGACAGAATCATTGCAGAGTAAATCATTTTTTTAAACTCTGAAGTTTCAGGGTAGTGTGTAACAAGGCAATTAGATAACCAACACATATTCTTGGAATACTTTTTATATTAAAACAAATTAAATCCAACCCTGTCTCTTTTAGTGGCTCTTATAGTATTCTTTTATATGTTTACCATATGTTAATTCATCCCTAATAATTATATTTTTAGACTGCTTTCCATTTTATGTTTAATTTTTTTAATGTGTATTAAATTCTGAGAGATAGAGGGATGCCTGGGTGGCTCAGTCGGTTAAGCATCTGACTTCGGCTCTGGTCATGATCTCATGGTTCCTGGGTTTGGGGCCCATGTTGGGCTCTGTGCTGACAGCTAGCTCAGAGCCTGGAGCTTGCTTTGGATTCTATGTCTTCCTCTCTCTCTGACCCTCCCCTGCTCATGCTGCTTCTCTCTCTCTCTCTCTCAGAAATAAAATAATAATTATTTTTAAGAGATAGAAAGACAGTGTGAGTGGGAGAGGGGCTGAGAGAGAAAGAGGCTCAGAATCTGAAGCAGGTTCCAGGCTCTGAGCTGTCAGCACAAAGCCTAACGTGGGGCTTAAACTCATGAACCCTAAGATGATGACCTGAGATGAAGTTGGACCCTTAACAGACTGAGTCACCCAGGTACCCCTTCCCTTTTATTAATCATAAATAATGCTGCAGTGAACATTTCTTTACCTATGCACCCATCTGATCATTTTTAAGGGCGAATTCCTTTTTTTTTCTTTTTTTGAGAGAGAGAGAGTGGAGGAGAAACAGAGGGAGGAGAGAGAGAATCTTAAGCAGACTTCATACCTAGCACAGAGAATGCGGGAATCAATCTCCAGACTGTGAGATCATGACCTGAGCCAAGATCAAGAGCCCAACTGTCAGAGTCACCCAGGCACCCCAAGGGTGAATTCTTATAAATCATAGTACTGGGCCAAGAGATAATTCAAAACTTACGTTTTGATATCTAGCTGGATTATATTTCAGAACTGTACAAATTTATTCTCACACCAGGAACATATGAGAATTTCTCCTTTTCCCACACTTTCATCATCATTGGGACCTATCAACATTTATAATCTTAACTAATCTGCTACGATATGCATAAATTTACTTTTATTGACAATTTTCTTGTATTTTATAAATTTCTTGCTCATAAAGTCATTTTAAAGACATCTTAAAACTTAGTTACTTACTAAAAATAGAACTACCCTACTATCCAGCAGTTGCACTATTAGGCATTTAACCAAAGGATAAAAAAAAATAGATTTGAAGGGGTACATGCATTTCAATGTTTATAGCACCATTCTCAACAATATCACCATTATGAAGATAGCCCAAATGCCCATCAGCTGATGAATGGATAAAAAAGATGTGACACGTACACACACACACACACACACACACACACACACACACACACACAGGAATATTACTCAGCCACCAAAAAGAATGAAATCTTGCCATTTGCAATGCATAGATGGTGCTAGAATGTATTATGCTAAGCAAAATAAGTCAATCAGAGTAAGACAAATATATGATTTCACTCTTAAGTGGATTTGAGAAAAAGCAGATAAATACATGGGATGTTGGGAGGGAAGAAAGGGAAAGAAAACACAAGGATCAATCCACAATAGAGAATAATCCACAATAGAGAACAAACTGAGAATTAATGGAGGAATGTGAGGGGGAGATGGGCTAGATGGGTGATGGGTATTAAAAAGGGCACCTGTTGTGATGAGTACTGGGTGTTACATGTAAATGACGAATCACCGCATTCTACTCCTGAAACCAGTTTTGCACTGTATGTTAACTAACTAGAATTTAAATTTAAAAAATTAGCTTCTATATCCTGTATAAACAAATAATTTTATAATGTATATATAGTTAGATATTATTTCTTCTCATTAATACTTCTATTTCTCTTCCCTTTCCAGAAAAAGATTTCCATACTTCCATTAAATATACATGATTATGTGCCTTGACTTGGAAAAAAAAGAAGAAGGAAATGACATGCATCAAATCCAGGCAAAGACCTTTAATTGCTGGTGGACAATTCTCCATTTTCTTTCTTCCAGAGCTGCAGCAATAATAAAAACACAAGTTGATAGGAAGATTCCATAAAATTTAATGGCCTGGAGGTTTAAGCCAACCTGTTGAGAAAATTGCTCTGGAAAGTCTCCCAGACCTCAGACTTTGTGTGAGCAAGAAGTAAATTTTTTTTTATATGAATGCACTGAGATGTTGGACTGTTTACTACTGAAGAATAACCTAATCTATCCTGGCTAATACAATACACATCTGATTATATACATGCTTTCCAAATGCAGACTTTGTTGTTTGGCTTGTTTGTTGCTTAGCTGCACAGCTACCTTCATATATTTCCACACATACCACTTGGGTCATGTTGGTAGAAAGATTTAAAAATCTAGGGGTGCCTGGGTGGCTTAGTCGGTTAAGCGTCCGACTTTCGCTTAGGTCATGATCTCGCGGTTCGTGGGTTCGAGCTCCGCGTCGGGCTCTGTGCTGACTGCCAGCTCAGAGCCTGGAGCCTGTTTCAGTCTGTGACTCCCTCTCTCTCTGACCCTCCCCTGCTCACGCTGTCTCTCTCTCTCTCCTAGAAATAAATAAAATAAAAAAAAATTAAAAAAAAAATAAATAAAAAAAATAAAAATAAAAATCTAGTATGCATCCTTTCATATTTTTCCTTCATGCTCACAATACTATACAAATATATGTAAAGTGAGATTTTAGCCTTTGTTTTACAGAAAAAGAAAATGGTATATATCTTGCATTTTTTACTCAACAAAAAATGGTGAAATAAAGTCACCTACTATAGATCTAATTCACTCATTTTACTGATTGTTAATAGAATGTAGCACACATGCAGCAGAATGTATTCAATCAGTCCCTTCTTGACCAAGCATCCACTTTAACTAGTTTTGTGCCATTAGGAACAATGCTTCAATAAACACTT
The DNA here is from genome assembly GCA_017311185.1 of Proteles cristata cristata. Taxonomy (NCBI): domain Eukaryota; kingdom Metazoa; phylum Chordata; class Mammalia; order Carnivora; family Hyaenidae; genus Proteles; species Proteles cristata. The sequence continues at coordinate 188,712 of JAESUZ010005544.1, forward strand.
CAGTGCCCATGCCCCTTAATACATCTGCTTTTATTTCTATTGGCATTCTTGGGAGAAGCCTAGTAAGGTTAAATGATGTATGTGTTTTTATTTTTAATAAATGTTGCTATTTGCTTCTGCCAAAGGCTATAACACTGCACATTTCCACCAGGAATATGAGAGTATTATTCTCTTTAAATCGCAAGGAGTATTAAGTGTGTAGCTCTTTCTAATGAATGTAAACTGTTATCTCATTGGTCTTTAAATTTGCATTCTCCTGGTTACCAGGGAATTTAAGCATCTTTTCATATATCTGTGACCCTTTACATTTGCTCTTCTATGACTTTTCCTTAGTCAATTATTTAACAGTGCTGTATTTTTCTTCTCAGTTTGGAGAAACACTGAATAATATGGACAGCTTACATCTTGTCTGCATTTGCATTACACCATTTTCCCCCAATCTATTTATCCATTGATTTTGATTGCTTTTTTAGCCACACAAGGCTATTAACATTTTTTTATAGCACCCAAGTTTCTGCTCTCAAGAAGTTCTCTCCGATCCTGCATTGCAAGGTTTTCTTGCAAGAGTTATTTTCTGGTTTTGGTTTTTTATACTTGAACATTTAAATCATAAGGAACCTATTTTTCTTTTCTTGATTTTTAAAAGTTAAAGTATAATTGGGGCGCCTGGGTGGCTTAGTCGGTTAAGCGTCTGACTTTCGCTTAGGTCATGATCTCGCGGTGTGTGGTTTCGAGGCCCACGTCAGGCTCTGTACTGACTACCAGCTCAGAGCCTGGAGCCTGTTTCAGTCTGTGACTCCCTCTCTCTCTGACCCTCCCCTGCTCATGCTGTCTCTCTCTCCTAGAAATAAATAAAACATTAAAAATTTTTTTTGAAAAGTTAAAGTATAATTTATATAAAATAAAATGCATTTATTTTAAGTGTACAGTTTGAAGAATTGTGGTTATATGATGAAGTAATTGCTTTATAGATATAAAATAGTTTCATCACCATAAAATGTTTTCTTATACCTCACTATACTCCCTACCCTAGTCCCAGGCCACCACTGATATATTTTCTGTTTTGTCTTTTCCTAAAATTTTGTATAAATGGAAACCATCAAGTATAGATTTCTGTGTTTGACTTTTTTCACTTACCATAATGTTTTTGAGATTCAACTATGGTGTTGAATGCATTAATCTTTTGTTACTTTTTATTGCAATGTAGAATTTCATAGTATAGATACATCAAAATTTATTTATCCATTCACCAATTTTTGTCTATTATAGATTGTCCTGTTGTAAACATTTCATACATGTCTCTGTGGATATAAAGTTTTTTTTCTCTTGGGTAAATATCTAGAAGTGGAACTTCTGGGTCATATGGTTAAGTCATATAGTTAGGTATACTACCAGACTGTTTTTCAAAGTGACTATGCCATTTAGTATTTCAACCAGCAATGAATGAGACTTAACCATTGTTGTGTATCTTCCCTGACATTTGTTATTGTTAATACTTTTTAATTTAGCCATTTTAGTATGCGTGTCATTGTGGGGTTTAATTGACATTTCTGTGATAACTAATGATGTGGGGAATGGGAATCTTTTCATATGCTTATGACTATTCATATATCTTCATTTGTAAAATATCTGTTCACAAATTTGGTCCTTGCTTTAGAAATATCTTTCCTTTTACTGGGATATTTGACTTCTTATTTTTGAGTTATAAGAACTCTTTATGTATTCTAGATACAAGTCTTTTGTGTGATGTGTGTTTTGCAAAAGAAAAAAAAAAAAAAAATTCCCAATCTTTGGCTTGAGCTTTTATTTTTTTAACTTTGTCTCTTAAAACCCAAAAGCTTTTCATATGATGAATTCTATTTTATCACTTTTTAAATTTAAATTTTATGTTTTTTGTGTACTATTTAAAAAACCTTAGTGTAACCAAAAGTCACAAAGATTTCTCCTATGCTTTCTTCCAGAGCTTTATAGTTTTTGTTTTTGAGAAAGAGAGAGAGAGAGAGAAAGAGGGAGGGAGAGTAGACAAGGCAGAAAGAGAGAGGGAATCTCAAGCAGGTTCTGCACCATCAGTACAGAGCCTGATGTGGAGCTCAAACTTACAAACTATGAGATCATGACCTGAGTTGAAAACAAGTCAGACACTTAATTGACTGAGCCACCCAGGTGCCCCAGAAGTTTTACAGTGTTAATTCTTACATTTAGGTCTGTAATCCACTGGGAATAATTTTTTGTATAATCTTAGGTAAGGGTTGAGTTCTTTTTTTTGCATATGAATACACAATTATTCCAGGACATTTTTAAAAGTTATTTATTTTGAGAAAGAGACAGAGGCAGAAAGAGGGAGGGACAAAGGCAGAGGGAGAGAGAGAATCCCAAGCAGGCTCCACACTGTCAGCACAGAACCCAATGTGGGCTTGAATCCACAAATGTGAGATCATGACCTGAGCCAAAATTAAGAGTTGGACACTTAACTGACTGAACCACCCATGTGACCCTCTAGTACATTTGTTAAAAAGACTATCCTATCTCCATTGACTTGCCTTGGCACTCATATGGCCATATAAGTATGGTTCTAGTGCTGGCCTTTGTTCTGTTCCACTGGCCTATATGACTATCCCTATGCCAATCTGATTATTATCGATTTATAGTAAAATTTGAAATCAGGTAGCATAAGTCTTCCAAATGGATTCTTCTTTTTCAAAATTGTTTTAGCCTTTTATGCCCATTGCCTTTCTATATAAACTTTTAAATCTGTGAATTTCTTTAAAAATCCTGTGGGTTTTTGTCTTCTCAGATACTGGAGTATCCCAGATGTAGAGCCCAGAACTGAGAAGATATGGCTAATGATGGGGCCCAGAGTAGATGTAATAAGAAGACATTGATTTCCTTTTCTGCTTGAAACAACTAACAAATTGAACAAAATATATGAAAGAAAATTTCTCAAGACATTGGACATCAAGTAAAGAAAGACACTGATCCTTGAAAGATGAGAAACGAATGAAATAACCTTACAGTTGCTCAAGTTATGAACTGGAGAACATTTTTAGGCAGCAGCACAAGGATGGGTAACTCACATGGAGTACAATTGTCTTCCTAAGTTGAAAAGGGTGGGGATCCAGGGATGCTAAGGCAGCTGGAATTAGCAACGTAAGGTGTTGAAGAGAAGACAGCTACAAGGAAAGAAAACTCTGAAGATTAGGAGAGTCTCAGTCTTCCTCACACATGCATGTGAGAAAAGAACCAAAAAGATTAGGGGAGAAAGTCCTTGAGGACTACCAAGGGCCAGAATAGTGCCTGTTCAGACCATCCAGAATGGAAAATCCTTATGATTTAAGATTGGTAGAATGCTGAAGAGTTTTGCCCCAGTAGCAGAGAAAATTTTACCCTAGGCTAAACACTGCTCTGTGCCATCCTTACAAAGCTTAAAGCCAGACCAAAAACGATCAAATTGTTTCCAAGTAACTTAACTGCATCCCAAAATGAAGCTCAAGTATATTCATAGGAATACAATAATGTACATTATTCAACAAGGAAAATTTCAGAAAGCTATGGCGTACATTAAAATCTTATGAATTAAGGAGGGATCCAAGATGGCAGAACAGCATGGAAGTTTTTTTTTTTGCATCTCTCATCCCTGAAATGCAGCCAGATCAACACTAAACCATTTTGCACACATAGAAAACTGATTTGAGGATAAATCCCTTACGAAGCCAGCATTACTTTGATTCCAAAACCGGACAAAGACCCCACTAAAAAAGAGAACTACAAACCAATTTTTCTAATGAACATGGATGCAAAACACCCTCAACAAGGTACTAGCCAACTGGATCCAACAATACATTAAAAGAATTATTCACCATGACCAAGTAGGATTTATACCTGGGATACAGGGCTGATTCAATATCTGCAAAACAATCTATGTGATTCATCACATCAATAAAAGAAAGGACAAGAACCACATGATCCTCTCAATAGATGCAGAGAAAGCATTTGACAAAATACAGCATGTTTTCTGGATAAAAACCCTCAAGAAAGTAGGGATAAAAGGATCATACCTCAATATCATAAAAGCCATGTATGAAATACCCACCACTAATATCATCCTCAATGGGGAAAGACTGAGAGCTTTCCCCCTAAGGTCAGGAACACAACAAGGAACAGCATTGGAAGTCTGAGCTTCAGCAGTCAAACACAAAAGAATAAAAGCCAACCAAATTGGCATGGTGAGGGTCAAACTTTCACTCTGCAGATGACATGATAGTCTATATGCAAAAACCCAAAAATTCCACCAAAAAACTGCTAAAACTGATCCATGAATTCAGCAGTCACAGGCTATAAAATCAATGCACAGAAGTCGGTTGACTTCTCTACACCAATAATGAAGCAACAGAAAGAAAAATCAAGGACTCAATCCCACTTACAATTGCACCAAAAAAAAAAAAAAAAAAAAAAACCATAAAATACCTACGAATAAACCTAACCAAAGAGGTAAAACTACAGAAAACTTCTGAAATAAATTGAAGAAGACACAAAGAAATGGAAAAACATTCCATGCTCATGGATTGGAAGAACAAATATTGTTAAAATGTCAATACTACCCAAAGCAATCTACATATTCAGTGGAACCCCTATCAAGATAACACCAGCATTCTTCACAGAGCTAGAATAAACAATCCAAAAATTCGTAGGGAACCAGAAAAGACCCTGAATAACCAAAGCAATCTTGAAAAAGAACACCAAAGCTGGAGGCATTACAATCTCAGACTTCAGATATATTACAAAGCTGTAACCATCAAGACAGGATGGTACTGGCACAAAAACAGACACAGGTCAATGGAACAGAATAGAGAATGAAGAAATGCACCCACAAACATATGGTCAACTAATCTTTGACAAAGCAGGGAAAAATATCCAAAGGAATAAAGACAATCTCTTCAGCAAGTGGTGCTGGGGAAACTGGACAGTGACATGCAGAAAAATGAACCTGGACCACTTTCTTAAACCATACACACACACACACACACACACACACACAAAAAAAACCCTCAAAATAATGAAAGACCTAGAGGAGAAAGCAGGCAAAAACTTCTTTGACCTCAGCCACAGCAATTTCTTACTCAACATGTCACTGGAGGCAAGGGAAACAAAGGCAAAACTGAATAACTGGGACCTCATCAAAATAAAAAGCTCTGCACAGCAAGGAAACAATCAGGAAAACTAAAAGGCAACCAACAGAATGGGAGAAGATACTTGCAAATGACATATCAGATAAAGGGTTAGTATCCAAAATCTATAAAGAACTTACAAATTCTCAATACCCACCCAAATAATAATAATCCAGTAAAAAAAATGAACAAAATGCATGAATAGACACTTCTCCAAAGAAGGCATGTAGATGACTAACAAACACCTGAAAAAGTCTCAGCATCACTCATCATCAGGGAAATACAAATTAAAACCACAATCACACTTGTCAGAATGGCTAAAATTAAGAACACAGGCAACAATAGATGTTGGTAAGGATGTGGAGAAAGATCTCTTTTGCATTGCTGGTGGAAATGCAAACTGGTGCAGCCACTCTGGAAAACAGTACGGAAGTTCCTCAAAAAATTAAAAATAGAACTACCCAATGATCCAGCAATTGCACTACTAGGTATTTATCCAAGGGATACAGGTGTGCTGTTTTGAAGGGACACATGCACCCCAATATTTATAGCAGCGCTATCAGCAATGCCAAAGTATAGAAAGAGTCCAAATGTCCATTGATGGATGAATGAATAAAGAAGATGTGGTGTATATATACAATGGAATACTACCTGGCAATCAAAAAGAATGAAAGCATGTCATTTGCAACTACATGGATGGAACTAGAAGGTATTATGCAAAGCAAAATTACTCAGTGAGAGAAAGACAAATATCATATGACTTCACTCATATGAGGAATTTAAAATACAAAACAGATAAACATAAGGGAAAGGAAGCAAAAATAATATAAAAACAGGGAGGGGGACATAACAGACTCTTAAATATAGTGAACATAGGGTTGCTGTAGGGGTTGTGGGGGGGGGGAAGGCTAAATGGGTAAAGGGCATGAAAGAAGACACTTTCTTTCATACATACATGATTATGAAGCATGCAAAAAAGTAGAAAAAATGCAAACCATGATAAGGACAAAAGTTGATCAAATTGACCAGAAATGACACAGATGATAGAGTTAGGAGACAAAGACATTAAAGTAGTCATTATAATTGCATTCCATATGTTCAAAAAGAGAGAGGAAGATTGAACATAAGTAGAGACATGAAACATATTTCAAAATAACAACGTGTCAAATGGTTTTTTTCCCCCAATCCTATTTCTGTCCTTCTCCTTGGATAATATTTATCAGTCTATCTTCAAATTCATCACATTTCCTTCTGTCATATCCATTTGGATTTTAAGTCCATCCAGTAAATTTGTAACTTCAGAAGTTGTATTTTCCATTTCTAGAATGTCTATTTGCTTCCTTTTTACTGTTTCTATTTCCTCTCCTGAGATTTCTTTTTACATGCTAATATTTTCATTAATTGAAAATATGTCTTACTTCATCAAGGACAATTATAATAGTCATTTAAATTACCTTGTCTGTTTGCTGCAGCATCTGGTTCATCTTGAATGTCATGCTTGTGTGATATTTCTTCTCTTAAGAAAATGTTCCTTTTTTAAAATTATGTAAGATAATTTGGGATTATATCCTGGACATTATGAATGTTAAATTGTGAAAATTCTGGATCCTGTTATTTTCCTCTTATGAGTGTGTTTAGCAGATAATGTTTTTGCCTAGTTCTTGAACTTCAAATTCTGTCCCTTGAGCAGTGACTGTAGTCTTAGTTTAAATCTTTTGTCTTTACCTGAGCTGCTCTCAGTCTTCTGCATGTGTAATTAGAGAGTCAGAGATGTGGGTCCAGCACCACCCCCACCTCTCTTCAGTGTTCACAGGTTTCCAACTTCAACCTCCTGGCTCCTGAAAGAAGACAAGTTTTTCCACATGTAACCCCACAGCTGCTATGTGCATCAGCGTGTGGAGCCACAGATAAAAATGTAGGGAGCTTCTCATTTTCCCCACTCCACGAAAATGTGCACTTCCCACTAGAATCTGTCATCTTCTCTTCACCATCCCACACTTTCAGGTAACTACTTTTTGTATTAATCCATCTTTTGCAATTTTTTTCTTCAGTGGAGTGTGGGCAGGTTACCCAATATGGACTTAGTCCATGACAAACTTCGTTATTTTTAACCTGTGACAGGTTTATCATTGGATATGGTATCAGATAAAATAACCCACTTTTTCCCAAAGAAGTTACCACTTTCGTCATATGTTAACTTCTCAAGCATTGGTATTTATTTTTAATGTTTAAAATTTTTAATTTTTAATATTATTATTTTTAATTTCCCTGATCTGTCCCTTCTCATACCAGTATCACATTGATTTAAATACAGTGACTTTGTGACAAAATACTGAAAAGCAAATTCTCCTTCATGGTTATTCTTTGGGGGTTTCTAGGATATTCCTAGGTATTTATTCTTTTATGTATTTTCTAGAATTACTCACTATATTTTAAAAAGTATTTGTATTTCTAACTGAAATTGCATGGTGTGTCTATATTCAATTGGAATAAACCAACACTAACAGTAAGTCTTTATATGCAGTAATAAGTTTCTTGGAGAAACCTTTCCATTATCAGTAAGATTTTATACTTATCTTCAAATGGGTCCAGTTCCTTTCTTTTAAATGTATTCTAAACACTGTATTATCTGTCATTTATTTATTTAAAAAAAGTTTTCACATTTCTATCTGCTGATTTCAAGAATAATTTAATTCATTTTTAAAGCAGCTAGGGAGAAAAGGGCCCTCACATACAAAGGGAAACCCATCAGAGTGGTGACAGACCTATCTACTGAAATGTGGCAGGCCAGAAAGGAATGGCAAGAGATCTTCAATGTGATGAACAGTAAAAATATGCAGCCAAGAATCCTCTATCCAGCAAGCCTGTCTTTCAAAATAGAAGGAGAGATAAAAATCTTTCCAAACAAACAGAAATTGAAAGAATTTGTCACCACGAAGCCAGCCCTACAAGAAATCCTGAGGGGGATGCTCTGAAGGAAAGGTTGCAAGGAACAAAGATTCCAGAGACACCACCACAAACATGAACCCTACAAAAGATACAAAGACTCTAAACCCAGAGATTTCAACAATAACACTGAATGTAAATGGGCTGAATGCTCCAATCAAAAGACATAGGGTAGTAGAATGGATTAAAAAACAAAATCCATCTATAGGCTGTCTACAAGAAACTCACTTTAGATGGGAAGATACCTTCAGATTAAAAGTAAGGGAATGGAGAAATATATATCATGCTACAGGAAATCAAAAGAAAGCCGGAGTAGCGATACTTATATCAGACAAACTGGACTTTAAAATAAAGACAATCAGAAGAGATGAAGAAGGGCACTACATAATAATTACAGGGTCCATCCATCAGGAAGAACTAACAATCATAAATGTCTACGCACCGAATATGGGAGCACCTAAATATCTAAAACAATTAATCACAAACATAAACAAGCTTATAGATAAGAATGTGCTAATAGCAGGGGACTTTAATACTCCACTTACAGCAATGGATAGGTCAACCAGACAGAAAATCACTAAAGAAATAATGGACTTGAAAGATTCATTGGACCAGATGGACCTGACGGATATATTTAGAACTTTACATCCTGAGGCCAGGGAATTTACTTTCTTCTCAGGTGCGCATGGCACATTCTCCAAGATAGATCACATACTGGGACATAAAGCAGCCCTCAATAAATATAAAAGAATAGAGATCCTACCATGCACACTGTCAGATCACAATGCTTTGAAACTTGAAATCAATTACAGGAAGAAGTCTGGAAAACTTCCAAAAACATGGAGGTTAAAGAACAACCTTCTAAAGAATGAATGGGCCAATCAGACAATTAGAGATGAAATTAAAAAATATATGGAAACAAATGAAAATGAAAACACAACAATTCAAAAATCTATGGGATGCGGCAAAGGCAGTCCTAAGAGGAAAGTACATTGCTCTCCAGGCCTATTTCAAGAGATTAGAAAAAGCGCAAGTCCAAAATCTAACAGCTCACCTAAAGGAACTAGAGGCAGAGCAACAAGAATGCCCTAAACTCAGTAGAAGAAGAGAAATAGTAAAAATTAGAGCAGAAATAAACAACATAGACACCAAGGAAACAATTGAACAGATCAATGAAGCCAAGAGTTGGTTTTTTGAAAAAGTAAACAAAATTGACAAACCTCTAGCCAGACTTATCCAAAAGAAGAGAGAGCACCCAAATAGACAGAATTATGAATGAAAATGGACTTATTACAACCAACCCCTCAGAAATACAAGCAATTATCAGGGAATACTATGAAAAATTATATGCCAACAAATTGGACAACTTAGAAGAAATGGACAAATTCCTAAACACACACTCACTACCAAAATTCACACGGGAAGAAATAGAAAAACTGAACAGACCCATCACGAGTGAAGAAATTGAATCAGTGATCAAAAATCTCCCAACAAATAAGAGCCCTGGACCTGATGGCTTCCTGGGGAATTCTCCCAGACATTTAAAACAGAATTAATCCCAATTCTTCTCAAGCTATTCCAAAAAATAGAAAGCGAAGGAAAACTCCCGGACTCATTTTATAAAGCCAGCATCACACTGATTCCCAAGCCAGACAGAGATCCAGCAAAAAAAGAGAACTACAGGCCAATATCCTTGATGAATACGGATGCAAAAATTCTCAACAAGATCCTTGCAAATCGAATCCAGCAGCATATAAAAAGAATCATCCACCATGATCAAGTGGGATTCATTTCTGGGTTACAGGGCTGGTTCAACATTCGCAAATCAATCAATGTGATACATCACATCAACGAAAGAAAAGATAAAACCATATGATCCTGTTGACAGATGCAGAAAAAGCATTTGACAAAATACAGCATCCCTTCTTAATAAAGACTCTCGAGAAAGTTGGGATAGAAGGAACCTACTTAAACATCATCAAAGACATCTATGAGAAGCCTTCAGCTAACATCATCATCAACGGGGAAAAACTCAGAGCTTTCCCCCTGAGATCAGGAACACGATAGGGATGCCCACTCTCACCACTGCTGTTTAACATAGTGCTGGAAGTCCTAGCATCAGCCATCAGACACCAAAAGGAAATCAAAGGCATCAGAATTGGCAAAGAGGAAGTCAAACTTTTCCTCTTCGCAGATGACATGATACTCTACATCGAAAACCCGACAGACTCCACCAGAAGCCTACTAGAACTGATCCAAGAATTCAGCCAAGTTGCAGGGTAAAAAATCAATGTACAGAAATCGGTTGCATTTTTATACACCAACAATGAAGCAACAGAAAGAGAAATCAAGAAACTGATCCCATTCACAATTGCACAAAAACCATAAAATACCTCGGAATAAACCTAACCAAGGATACAAGAGATCTGTATGATGAAAACTATAGAAAACTTATGAAGGAAATTGAAGAAGACACAAGAAATGGAAAAACATTCCATGCTCATGGATAGGAAGAATACATATAGTTAAGATGTCATTACTACCTAAGGCACTCTACACATTCAATGCAATTCCAATCAAAATTGCACCAGCATACTTCTCACAACTAGAACAAACTATCCAAAAATTTGTATGGAACCACAAAAGACCCCGAATAGCCAAAGTAATACCGAAAAATAAAACCAAAACGGGAGGGATCACCATCCCAGACTTTAGCCTCTACTACAAAGCTGTCATCATCAAGACAGTATGGTATTGGCACAAAAACAGACACATAGACCAATGGAACAGAGTTGAGAACTCAGAAGTGGACCCAAAAGTACACAGCCAACTGATCTTTGACAAAGCAGGAAAGAATATCCGATGGAAAAACGACAGCCTTTTTAACAGATGGTGTTGGGAGAACTGGACAGTAACATGCAGAAGAATGAAACTAGATCATTTTCTCACACCGTGCACAAAAATAAACTCAAAATGGATAAAGAACCTGAAGGTGAGACAGGAAACTATCAACACCCTAGAGGAGAAAGCAGGAAACAACCTCCTTGACCTCCACCGCAGCAACTTCTTACTTGACATCCCCAAAAGCAAGGGAATCAAGAGCCAAAATAAACTGTTGGGACCTCATCAAGATTAAAAGCTTCTGCACAGCAAAGGAAACAACCCAGAAAATTAATAGGCAACCAACGGAATGGGAAAAGATAGTTGCAAATAACATATCAGATAAAGGGTTGATATCCAGAATCTACAAGGAACTCACCAAACTACGCGCCCGAAAAACAAACAACCCAGTGAAGAAATGGGCAGAAGATATGAACAGACACTTCTCCAAAGAGGACATCCAGATGGCCAACAGACACATGAAACGATGCTCAGCATCGCTCCTCATCAGGGAAATACAAATCAAAACCACACTGAGATGCCACCTCACTCCAGTCAGAGTGGCTAAAATGAGCCAATCAGAGAACTCTAGATGCTGGCGAGGATGTGGAGAAACGGGCACCCTCCTACACTGTTGGTGGGAATGTAAACTGGTACAGCCCCTCTGGAAAACAGTGTGGAGGTTCTTCAGGAAACTAACAACAGAACTCCCCTATGACCCAACAATAGCACTGCTAGGAATTTACCCAAGGGATCCAGAAATGCTGATGCATAGGAGCACATGTACCCCAATGTTCATAGCAGCACTCTCCACAATAGCTAAAACATGGAAAGAGCCTAAGTGTCCATCAACAGATGAATGGTCCAAGAAGATGTGGTTTATCTATACGATGGAATACTACATGGCAATGAGAAGCAATGAAATCTGGCCATGTGTAGCAACATGGATGGACCTTGAGGGTGTTATGCTGAGCGAAATAAGTCAGGCAGAGAAGGACAAATATCATATGTTTGCACATATAAGAGGATTAGAGGAACTTAACTGAGGAACAAGGGGGAGAAGAAAGGGAAATGGTGGGGGAAAGGGAGAGAGGCAAACCATGAGAGACTCTTGAATGCTGACAAAAACTGAGGACTGATGGATGTGGGGGGGAGGGGGGATGGGCTTGGAGGAGGACACTTGTGGGGATGAGCACTGAGTGTTATGAGGAAACTAATTTGACAATAAACTATTTGTAAAAAAAAAAAAAAGAAAAAAGAATAATTTAATTCATTTTTATATTATTTATATACAGCCACTTAACCAAATGTCCATTGACTGATGAATTGATAAAGAAGGTGTGAGATAGTTTCATATCTATCTATCTACCTATCTAATTATATATATATATACATACACACACACACATACATATACACACACAATGAAATATTACTCAACCATAAAAAAGAATAAAATTTTGCCATTTCCAATCATGTGGATAGTGTTAGAGAGTATAATGCTAAGTGAAGTAAGCCAGAGAAAGAAAAATACCATATGATTTCTCTCATATGTAAAATTTAAGAGACAAAACAAATGATCATGGGGGAAAAAAAGAGAGAGGCAAAGAAACAGAGTCTTAAGAGAATAAACTGTTAGTTACCAGAGGGGAGATGGGTGGGGGAAATGGGTTAAATAGGTGATGGGGATTGATGAGTGTACTTGTTGTGATGAGCACTTGGTACTGTATATATTGTTGAATCACTAAATTGTACACCTGGAACTAATATTACACTGTATGTTAATTGGCTGGAATTTAAACAAAGACCAAAAGCAAAGAAAAAAACAACACAAAAAATAAAATTCCAATAGCTTTATAAAAAAACAAACAAAAAAATCCCACAAAAACCCAACCTTTTGGTTTTCCAAATTTATAGATACCATTAGCAAAAGCATTGTTATCTTTTCCATCTTCCCCTTTTCAATTTTATTTCATGCTTTATATTGTTGCATTTTTTGGAAACTCAATACTAAATACTAGCCATAGCAGCATCCCTTATCCACTGTTAGATCAAGTGATATCAGATTATTTGCTATTAAGTTCATTTTTACTGTTGGTAATCTTTGAACCATAATATATAGCCATAATTCAAGTAGATTCCTTTTATTGCTATTTTACTCACAATTTTAATAGCTACTGAATTTTATTAAATATCTTTTCTGTGTCTACTGCTATAATATAGCTTTTCCTTTTTGTATTATTATAATGGATTACATTGATAGATTAGAATATTGACCTCCATTCCTGGAGTAAATCATACATACTTAGAGTTATTGTTTTGATGCAAAAAAAGCTTTAAAAATAGCAAATAGAGTCTAGCAATGTTTCTACACTTATAAGCAAAATTGGCTGTTAGCATATTTTATGTGAGGATTATCATTATTAGGTGTAAAAATTATGCTGTTTTTATAAAGTAAATATATAGAAGGTTCACATTTTTCCAATGATAGAACTTGAATAAAAGTCTAGTTTTTCCTATGGTTATTAGCTTATTCATGTTTTCCAATTTCTAGTAAAATTTAGTCATATCTACTTTGCTAGGAATGATCTATTTCCTTTAGGTCTTAAATATGGATGTCATTGAGTTGCAGAAACAATTCTTCTGTAAATTTATTTTATTTTTTTATTTTGAGAGAGAAAGCACATGAGAGTGGGGAAGAAGCAGAGACAGAAAGAGAATTTCAAGCAAGCTCCACACTGTTAGTGCAGAGGATGATGCAGGGCTCAATCCCACAAACCATAAGATTATGACCTGAGCTGAAATCAGGAGCTAGATGGTAAACTGACTGAGCCACCCAGGCACCTCTCTTCTGTAAATTTTAAATGGTGATAGCCCCCTTACTCATTCCAAATCTTGCCTAGTTTTGCTCTCTGTCCCATCTTATTTATGTTTGCTAATGTTTCTGCTTTATGTGTGTTGTTTTTCCCCCTAAAGGAACCACTTTCTGGATTTGTTTCTTTTTTTCTTTTTTTCTGTTTCATTGTTTCAGCCTTATACCTTCTTAGTTACTAAGTTTATATATTTTTTATAGCTTTATATGATGAGTATTTTGTTACTTTAACAGATTTGTCTTTCTTCTTTAAAAATTAAGACATTTAAAGCTCTAGAGAATTCTGTTGTATTGGGTCATTTTATTTTATTAGTAATTTTTAAAATTTTTCTCTCTGATTCAAGGTTTTCTAAAAAAGTGCTTCTTAATTTCCATGTAATTAAGATTTTAAATCACTCTTTCAATTATTATTTCCACAGTTATTGGGATATAATCAGAGAATATGGTCAGAAAGTTTTAAGGTTTTCTTCATGGCCAAGTCCATTTTTTAAATTTGTACATGAACATAGGAAAATTCCATTTTGCATTTGAAAGATATAAAGTTCTATCTATAGTTATCAAATCAAGTTTGAGTGTGATCAAGTTCCACTATATGATTTCTTAAAAAAAATCTTTCTCAGAAAGAAATCTTTCTCACAAGGAGACTGGAGCCAACTGAAAGAATATCCAATGCCCAAAGCTAGAACAAATTTGAGCAATAAAATAAATAGTAAGAAGTTATAACCTAAAATATAAAATAAAGTTTCATGAGTCTATACTGATATAAATCAATGATTGAATAAATAAGTGATTGGGGAAAGAATAGACAAATCTCCCATGCAGAATTCCAAATAATTTATGTAACAACTCTACTCTAAAAGACTTGGAAAATAACACTTACATGTGGACTGAGCATGATGACTTCTTCCACAGAGTACAGTGTGGAAGGAGAAGGGGGAAAATAACCTTACAGTGGAGAAACATGACAAACACTATTATCCAGGTGGCCAAAGTTGACATCTACATGCTAAGTTACTCTGATAGTATGTCCCCCTTTATTTAAAAAGTTTTGTCAACATTTATTTATTTTTGAGAGACAGAGAGAGATAGAGCATGAGTGGGGGAAGGGCAGAGAGAAGAGGAGACACATAATCTGAAACAGGCTCCAGGCTCTGAGCTGTCAGCACAGAGCCTGACACAGGGCTAGAACCCACAAACCATGTGATCATGACCTGAGTTGAAGTCAGATACTTAACTGAGCCACTCAGGTGTCCTGATAATATGTCCCCTTGGCGTGATCCAACAGGACATTGTACTTTACTTTTGTGATATTTCTCCCCAAGAACCATAACTCTAGTCTAATCATGAGAGAAAAAAATCAGGCAGATCCCACTTAAAGGACTCTTAACAAAATATCTGACTAGTACTCAAAAGTGTCAAGATTGAGTTATCAATAAAAAAGGCAGAATAAGGACTAGAATACCAAAGTTCTCCCTCCATAAAAGCCATGGGGAAAAACTGGCAAAAATGGTCAAAATCAACTTTCTTAAAGCTCTGGAAACTAAGGGAGTACTTGCTGTAATTTTGAGAGCATTTATCCAAAAAACAAAACAAAAAATGAAACAATCTCAGCAAGAACAGCAAGTTTTGTGGCATTTTAACTTCCCGTTTCCCACTCTTCAGCACTGTGGAGGCCATGAAAAATAATAATCTGTATTCCTAGTGTAAGAAGGAACAAAATGGGGCTGGAGCTCTATCTCAAAGCCTTGTGACCAAAAAGGAGTTATTATTTGATCAATTTGGTGGCTCCTTGGAAGATCTCATTCCAAAGGCTTGTCTTTATTTGTGTCACTCAAATCTAAATTCAAGTACTTTTAGCACTCAAATGCTAAAACATTCTCCTTGGAAGACATTTGTCAAACATTAAAATGTTGGCTGCCTGAGGCAATTAATAATAGTTGGGGAAAACTGTAAACTAATCAAAAAGTTTAAAAGAAAAAGCTGAGGAATAAGATGCCCTTAGGGGCTAAATGCACATGTTTAGGGCTATCCACATGTTCAGGAAATACCAAAACTTGAGGAAAGTCCTAAATTCTCACCACTGCTTGACTTTGAGGCAAGTGTAAGCAGCCAGTGAAGACCGAGACAAAGTTGGAACTCACCTAGCTGAGTGTTAAGATACTCCCAAACATGTATGCAAGAACCCCTTGGCAAATACCCATAGATTACAGGTTCTAGGCATTTAAGGAATCAGGAGAACAACTAGAAAATATCAATAAAAAGAACCTATAGAAAGGAAGGAAATAGAAAAGCTGGATTAAAGCATACTAACTGAAATTAAAAACTCACTAGGTGGGCTCAATTAAGATATAATACAGATATAAGGAGGAAAAAGAAAGAATCAGTGGACATGAACAAAGATCAATTGAGTTTATTAAGTCTGAAAAAAATTTTTTAGATAAGGCAAAATAAACAGAATCTCAAAGATATGTAAGGATCTTTGGTGGCACCATCAAGCATACCATCACAAGAATAATACAAGAATAATAATCACAAGAATAATAATTTCTCCCTGAAAGAGAGAGGAAAAAGTAAGAGAAAAGGGCAAAAAGAATATTCAAAGAAATAATGGGTGGAAACTTATCAAATATTGGTGAAAGAAATGAATCTACACATCAAAGTAGCTCAATAAACTCCAAGTAAAATATATGTAAAGAGATCCACATCTAGACATCATAAGCAACAGTTGAAAGCCAAAGACAAAAAGAGAATATGTAAAACAGCAAGTCACTATTCATAAAATGTGGTTTTCAATAAGAGTAATAGTTGATTTTTCATCAGAAACCCTTGAGGTTAGAAGGCAATGACACAATATGTAGAAAGTGCTAAAACAAAACAAAACAAAAAACCTGTCAACCAAGAATTCTATATTCAGCAAAATTATTCCTCAAAAAAATGAAAGGGGATTTTTTACATTCCTAGGTAAGCTGGGAGTTTACTGCTTGCAGAATTGCCCTACAAGAAATACTGAAGCGAGCCCTTCAGGTAAAAATGAATGGACATTAGGCAGTGCTTGAGTCCATATAAAGAAATAAAGAGCACCAGTAAAGTTAATTACAAAGTTAAATATAAATGACATTACAAATGTATTTTTTATTTGTGACTCCTTTCTTTCTTGTGTTATTTTAAAAAACTACATAAAGCAAGAATTATAAATCTAGGTTGATGGACACACATTGTACAAAGATGTGATTTGTGACAATAACAGCAGAAAGAAGTGGGGAAACAGTGTTTATATAGGAGGCAAGTTTTATATACATTTAAATTAAGTTGATGTCCAAGTTAGATTGGTATCAGTTAAGACTGTTTATGATAATTATCAGGTAAACTACTAAGAAAATAACTCAAAAATATATATCTTTTTAGATAAGTTTCAAATTTTTAAAGTTAGGAATGAAAGAGAGCACATTACTACCAACCTTTACAGAAATAAAAAGGATGATAATAGAATACTATGAATAGTTTATACCAACAAATCATATAACTTAGGTGAAGTGGACACACTTCTAGAAAGAGACAATTTAAAAACTGGTGCAAGACTGCTAGGAATTTACCCAAGGGATACAGAAATGTTGATGCATAGGAGCACATGTACCCCAATGTTCATAGCAGCACTCTCCACAATAGCTAAAACCTGGAAAGAGCCTAAGTGTCCATCAACAGATGAATGGATCAAGAAGATGTGTTTATCTATACCATGGAATACTACATGGCAATGAGAAACAATGAAATCTGGCCATGTGTAGCAACATGGATGGACCTTGAGGGTGTTATGCTGAGCGAAATAAGTCAGGCAGAGAAAGACAAATATCATATGTGTGCACGTATAGGAGGATTAGGAGGAGCTTAACAGAGGACCAAGGGGGAGAGAAGGGCGGAAATGGTGGGGGAAAGGGAGAGGCAAACCATGAGAGACTCTTGAATGCTGACAAAAACTGAGGACTAGTGGATGTGGGGAGGAGGGGGCATGGAGGAGGGCACTTGTGGGGATGAGCACTGGGTGTTATGTGGAAACTAATTTGACAATAAACTATTTGAAAAAAAAAAAAAAAAAATAAAAACTGGTGCAAGAAAAATAGAAATTCTGAATAATAAGTTAAAGACTTATTACTTAGTTAAAGAGTAATAAGATTAATAAGTTAAATACTTATTATTAGTAACTTATTAAAGTTACTAATCAAAATACTTCTGACAAAAAAAAAATCTCAGAATCAGATCCCTTCACTGATTAGTTCTACTAAACATTTAAAGAATATTTAAAACTGATCCTCCTCAAACTCCTTTCAAAAATAGAAAAGGAATATTGATTACTTTGATACCAAAACCAGACAGATACCATTATAAAAGAAAACTACATGAAAATAGATGCAAAATTCCTCAACAAAGTACTAGCAAACAGATTTCTTCCGCATATAGAAAGGATTATACATCATGAACAAGTAGATTTTTATGTCAGGAATCTAAGGTTGGCTCAACATATGAACATAACATAATCAATATAACACACCATATCAATAGAATAATTTTTTAAAACTACAGATAATCTTAATAAATGCAGAAAAACATTGAGAAAATTCAACATTCCTTCGTGATTAACTAGGAAGAGACTTTCCTCAACCTTTCAAAGAGCATCTATGAAAAACACATAACCAACATAATACTTAATGGTGAAAGAGTGAATGCTTTCCCAAAGATCAGGAACAAAACAGGGATGCCTGCTCTGACCACTTCTATTCAACGTTGTACTAGAGGTTCTAGCTGGAACAATTAATACAGAAAAAGAAATAAAAGGCATTCAGTTTGTAAAAGAAGTAAAACTATCTCTACACATAAATAATATGATCTTATAGAAAACTCTAGGGGCACCTGAGTGGCTCAGTCAGCTAAACATCTGACTTCAGCTCAGGTCATGATCTAGTGGTTTGTGAGTTTGAGCCCAGCCTGGGGCTCTGTGCTGGCAGATCAAAGCCTGGAGCCTGCTTCAGATTCTGTGTCTCCCTCTCCCTCTGCCCCTCCCCCACTCACACTCTGTCCCTCTCTCTCTCTCTCTCTCAAAAATAAATAAACATTAAAAAAAAAAAAGAAAATGGAGGAGGGCACTTGTTGGGATGAGAACTGGGTGTTATATGTAAAACAACTGGACAATAAACTATAAAAAAATTAAAAAATGAAAAAAAGAAAACTCTATAAAACAATTCATGCACACAAAAACTAATAGAGCTAGTAAATGTGTTCAGCAGGGTTGCAAGATACAAGAACAATACACAAAAACAATTGTGTTTCTGTATACAGTTGACCCTTTAACAACACAAATTTGAACTACATGGGTCCACTTATATGTAGGTTTATTTTTTTAATAAATACAGTATAGTACTATAAATGTATTTTCTCCTCCTTATGATTTTTTAATAATATTTTATTTTCTCAAGCTTACTTTATTATAAGAATATGGTATATAATACATATACAAAATATGTGCTAATTGACTATTTATGTCATTGGCAGGGCTTCCAGGCTATTAGTTAAGTTTCAAGGGAGTCAAAATATATAAATAGAATTTTGACTGTGGATGGTAGGATTAGCATACTTAACTCTCACATGATTCAAAGGTCAACTGTACTTTCAATGATCAATTGAAAATGACATTAAGAAAAGCAATTCTATTTATAACATAAAAATGAGTAAGATGCATAGAAATAATTTAACTAAAATATGCAAAACTTGTACACTGAAAACTATACAGTGTTGAAGGAAATTAGTAGCAGTATTTATAATACTCATAAAATAGAAACCACCCCAATGTCCATCAACTGATGTTTGGATAAACAAAATGTGGTAAATACAGGCAATGGATTGTTATTTGGCCATAAAAAGGAATGAAGTGCTGATATAAAGCATATGTGAATCTTGAAAACATTTTGATAAGTAAGGTCACATATTATATTTCATCTTTGTGAAATATCCAGATTAGACAAACCCACAGAGACAGAAAGTAGACTAACAGTTGCATAGGGGTGAAAGGATAGGACGTTTGTGGGGGGCAGGTTAGGAGGGTTAACAGAGAACAATATTTATCTTTAGGGTTATTTAAATGTGATGATTGATTGCAATAACAGTTACACAACTCTGTTGATATACTAAAAAATATTGGTATGTAAATTGTATGGTATATAAATTATATCTCAGTAAATATGGTATATAAATATATCTCAGAGATAAATTATATCACTGTTACCAAAACAAAACAAGTAAATAAACAATGGTCTAAGTCATCAAAAACAAGGAAATTCTGAGAAACTGCCACAGCTAAGAGGAGCCTGAAGATACATGATGAATAAATATAATCTTGTGTCCTGGATGGGATCCAGGTATAGCTATACTCATATTAGATAAAGTAGACTTTAAAGCAAAGACTGTGATAAAAGACAAAGAAGAGTATTCCATAATGATAAAGGGATCAATCCAGCAAGAAGACATAACATTTTGTAAATATGTAAACACCTAAGGTAAGAGCACCAAAATATATAAAGCAGATATTAATAGACCTAAAAGGAGAAACAGTGATACAATAATAGTAGGGGACTTTACAGGCAAAGAAGGACAGATACCATATGTTTTCATCTATAAGTGGAACAGGAGACACTTAACAGAGGACCATGGGGGAGGAGAAGGGGAAAAAATAGTTGAGGAGAGGGAGGGAGGCAAACCATGAGAGACTCTTGAATACTGAGAATAAACTGAGGGCTGATGGGGGTGGGAAGAGGGGAAGGGGGTGATGGGCATGGCGGAGGGCACTTGTCGGATGAGCATGGGTGTTGTATGGAAACCAACTTGACAATAAACTATAAAATAAATAGAAATAAAAAGAAATATATAATACATTAAAAAAATAGTAGGGGACCTTAATACCTACTTACATCAATGGATAGATCATCCAGACAGAAATTCAATAAGGAAATATTTACCTTAAATGACACAGTAAGGCAAATGGACATAATTGATTACACTGAACATTCTATCCTAAACATCAGAATACACATTCTTCTCAAGTGCATATGCAGCATTCTCCAGGATAGATCACATGTGAGGCCATAAAACAAGTCTCAGTAAATTCAAGAAGATTGAACTTTTATTTAAAAATGTTCTGTCTACAATGGTATGAAACTAGAGATCAATTATAAGAATAAACTCGAAAAATCTCCAAAAAGGTGGAGATTGCTACTGAACAATCAATAGGCCATTAAAGAAATCAAAGAAGCAATCAGAAAATACCTAGAGACAAATGAAAACGGAAATACAACAAACCAAAATCTATGGAATACAGCAAAGGCAGTTTTTTAAAATCTATTTATTTATTTGAGAGCAAGAGAGTGTGGGAGAGGCAGAGATAGGGAGAGAAAGAGAGGGGGAGAGAGACAGAGAATCCCAAGCAGGCTTTGCGCTGTCAGTGCAGAGCCGGGTTCAGGGCTCAAACTCACAAACCGTAAGATCGTGACCCAAGCCAAAATCAAGATCAGATGCCTATCTAAGTAAGTCACACAGTGCCCTAGCAATTCTAAGAAGGCAGTTCTAAGAAGGAATTTCATAATGATACAAGCCTACATCAGTGAACAAGACAAATATCAAATAAGCAATCTAACTTTATACCTAAACAAACTAGAAAAAGGAAAACAAATGAACCCCAAAATTAGTAAAAGGAAGGAAATGCTAAAAATCAGAATGGAAATAAATGAAATAGAGATTTAAAAGACAATAGAAAACACCGGGGCGCCAGGGTGGCTTAGTCGGTTAAGCTTCCAACTTTCGCTTGGGTCATGATCTCTCGGTTCGTGGGTTCGAGACCCGCGTCGGGCTCTGTGCTAAAAGCCAGCTCAGAGCCTGAAGCCTGTTTCAGTCTGTGACTCCCTCTCTCTCTGACCCTCTCCTGCTCACGCTGTCTCTCTCTCTCTCTCCTAGAATAAATAAAAAAAAAAACATTAAAAAAATATTAAAAATAAAATTGTTTAAACTTATTGTGGTGGTTAGTTTGCAACATACACAAATGCTGGGTCACTTTGTTGTACACATGAAACTAATACAATATTATATATCAATTATACTTCAGTTAAAAATCATAAAATATATTGGTTAATTAATGGTGACAAATGTACCATAATACTGTAGGATGTTAATAATAGGAGGAACTGAATACGAGGTATAAGGAAACTCTCTATACTACCTGCACAGTGCTTCTTTTATCTAAAACTATCGTATGGGGCACCTAGGTGGGTGGGTCTGTCAGTTGAGCAGTCAACTCTTGGTTTCGTGAGGCCATGATTTCACAGTTTGTGAGTTTCAGCCCCGCATCACACTGTGCACTGACAGTGCAGAACCTGCTTGGGATTCTCTCTCTCTACTCCTCTCCTGCTCAATTTCTCTCTCTCACTCTCAGAATAAATAAATAAAGTTTAAAAAATAAAATAAAACGATCATTAGGATTTTGACAGAGATGGTTGAGTGCCCACTTTAAATTCTTTTCAGTTCTTCCTGACTCTCTGCCTTTAGTTACTCTTCTTTTCAGTGCAAGCATATCTGATTTTATCATTACACAATGTTCCTGTTGTATCTTGTTTAGTTTAGTGTTTTAACCCTTAAATGCCAGTGTAATTTTAACTGAGCCATTGTAGGTGACCCATGGCACACACGGTTTCTACATGACCATAGTGATGTGGGATCTTTTACTTCATACCCTCACTCCCTCTTCTTCATGGTCGATTTCATACTCACCTCATTTTAAAACTTCTGGAACTTTTCACTTCACTTGCATCTCTGCCTCCCAGCTCATCAATTTACTGAGCATTTATCAGAATTACCCCCACCATACACTTACTGTTTTTTCTTATTGGCACAAGTCAATCCATCTATATCTATTTATAGATATTCTGTCGCTCACCTCATTTTCCTGGTTTTCTCTCTTCTTTTTTTTCTTTTTGTGGTTAGTCGTTTCCTTATTCTTTTCTTTAGGTGAAGCATACAAAGCACAAAAAGAAATACTTTTAGGTCTATTTTTGAGCATTCACTACTTCACAAGGATCCTGGGTTTATGAACAATTTAAGAAGATACTAATGAAGAGAGTGATTCAAACTGTCTCTCCAGTTGATTTCTTCAGAAGGGCATAAAGACCAATTTCCTATCAAGAAAAGGTAGATGTTTCCTATTCCATGAAAGACTCTTAAAAATCACTACGTGTGAAGGGGGCAAATAGTGGGGGAAAGGGGGAGAGGCAAACCGTGAGAGACTCTTGAATGCTGACAAAAACTGAGGACTGATGGATGCGGGGGAGGGGGGATGGGCATGGAGAGGGGCATTTGTGGGGATGAGCACTGGGTGTTATATGGAAACCAACTTGACAATAAACTATTTGTAAAAATAAATAAATAAATAAATAAAATAACAAATAAAAAATATTCAGAAAAAAATCACTACGTGTGAATGCAGAAATTGGAGGTTGCTGGAATTTGCCTGCTTGGAACAGCCAGAAAGTATTTGGTGCAAATGTTAGTGTAATCAGCATAAGTGAAAGGGCAGTTTGGCCTTTCAAAAAGGGAGTGTTTAAGCCAAATAGAGCAAAGTCCCACTCACTGGCTAAGGGAAGAGAGACAGCGCCAGCAAAAGTAATAAGAGGCTGGTAGACCTTTTCCTGTTCTCATTCCAGAGACCTCACCAAGCAGGATTTAGTTGTCTGCATAGCCTTCCTTGTGGAAAGAAGCATGCCTCAATGAAAATGAATTTTTGTTCTGGTACCACTTGGATTTATTTGAATGCATTTTTACAAGGGCCTGATTCTATGTAAAGGAAGGGGAGGAAGGGGAGGAGGAAAAAGGAGCCAGGGAGACATTTCCATGTCTGTCTCCATGTGAATCCACTAGACTTTTGTAGAAATCAAACCTAACCTGAAATTATTTGGGAGAAGGTACCACTTTTAATTTTCCAGAAAGAATGGCCAGTACCTATAGATTTAATACAAAGCCAAAGATAAACAGATAAGCTTTAGGACCCCTGACAAATTTTACCGAAGATTTTACCCCAGGACAAATGGGATTTCAATATTTCCTCCCACATATGGATGTGCATTCTCTCAGCTTTGTAAGGCAACATTCTGGGACCACTAGTCTTGGCTCAATGATTCATTATAATTATTAGTACAATCACATTTTTCAGATCTCAAGAAAGAGCCTTGGGGTATATTTTAACTTATAAGATAGACTCAGCACTTGGCCCTATGCAGTATGAAACATCTTGATCAAAGTCAGACAGGTGAGTCCTAGGACCAGGTGGGAGTATTCATATAGTCTTATATGAGGCACTTTAGTTCCTTCTATCCTCAAATCTGCTTTCACCTCGTCATTTGAATATACAACATCTGTGCCTTTGTTCTCAATTGCACTCTCTGATGGGAAACTCTACGACTTGATCTCTTACACATTATAGGTGTTTCATTAGGATTATCATTTGAAATAAGGAAAAACGACACACTCCAGGGTGCCACATATTCAACATTTTATCTCTTCTCTTTAAAACAATCAGAGCTAAATGTTTTTACAGATAATCTCAGATCTCATTATAGGGGAGTAAACACACACTCTTATGAACGACTTTTCAGATTCCTCAATAACCTGGCTTATTAACACTTTTCTCTTTTCCTATTTTCACATTTCACCTAGTTTCTTCACCTTTTGAAATTCAGCAGGAGCACCTCTGCCTTGCGTACTTTTGGCTGAGTTCCCTTAAATTTGTCTCTGGAGGTGATTTCTGTGGGTTATTTACTTAATGCTACTCACACAGTCACACTTATAACACAAAAGTTTGCCTATGTCAGGAAATGACATCTTTATGTCATTTTCATGCTTTGCATTGTATTTTGGAGAGGGGAGAAATCAGTGAAGCTAGTACCTGCTCCTCTTGCTTCATCCTCAGGTATTAGCATTATTACAGTTAACTCCACAATTGGCCCCTCCTCCTGTAAAAGGCAAAGATGCCTCATGAGTGAAGGAGTCTATAGACCTTCATGTCTGTCCCCTGCCTCTAGGTTGGCCTGGGGTCACTTTAGACTTCCAGAACATTAGCTCTCCCTCTCTGGTGGGAGGGTTCAATTTCCTGCTCAGTTGCAGTTAAGTTTCCTTAGAGTAGCAGAAGCCTCTAAGGTCATCCTCCATGCTGAGCCGGTCATAATCTCTTCCTCAGGAATATGGAGTGGGACTCATAGCAAGATCCTCAGCATGTAAACCCAGTTATTGCTGATGGCCATGTCTTACACCAGATGAACTATAGAACAGAGGAAGCAAGGACATGGAATAAAGGAAGATGTGCAGAAGGGAGCTAAGATCAAGTCAAAGAGAATGTCTGCCTTGATGACATCCATGTCCTTGAGTTTATTCTTTTCTGAAACCCAGCTGCATCATGGATCCATGAGCTACCCGTATATACTAAATTCCCCCTCACTTGTTTTTATCCCCTTAAAGAGCTCCAGTAGGCTTCTCATGAACCAGTTAGGGTCCTTACTGATACACAGATCTAAGTTTTAAGGAATTATTCTCCTTTCACCTTTTCCCACTTCATTACTTGGCTTATGCCTTTATGGCGTTTGCTGAGCTTACACACGTGCACTTGTGTGTTGTATATATATCTGCCAGTCTATGGAAAAAGATACATTTATCCTATTCATAAACAAACACAGGGAAAAGCACTTCAAAACCTCCCTTGGTGAATTACTTGCACCCTCTTATCAGGGGCAGTCATTCTTCAGTGCTAATCTGTGTGGAAATGCAGAGCTGGTATCATGAGATCGTTCACTTTTTTCATGAGAAATCAGAAATATGAATTTTTATGAGAAATCTCTCAATTTTGAAATTTACTCAATTTGTGTTTAAATATGCAATAGACTGACAAGAAAGAAAGAAAGAAAGAAAGAAAGAAAGAAAGAAAGAAAGAAAGAAAGAAAGAGAAAAGAAAAGAAACCCACAAAACTATCTGCTGGCTCTTTGAGGTCTTATTATTCGTAGTATGGTCTGAAAACCAACTGCATCACTCAGGAAGGAACTCACTAAAAATGCAGAATCTCAGTCCCACCTTAAGCCTGACGAATTTGAATCTGAATCTCCATCAGGTCATTTGTCTGCACATCAAAGACTGAGACATCCTGGCTTAATTCATTTGTTCATAAATCAATCAGGCTGCACATTGAGATTACCTGAAGAGCTTTAAAAATATACTGATATCTGTTTTCCATTCCCAGGGATTCTGTTTTAATGAGTCTAGAAAACAGCCTGGGCATTTTTTTCAAAGCTCCCCAGGTGATTTTAACATGCAGCAAATGACAAGAATTGCTGGTTTACCACTGGATTCCCCCACTTTCTATCACCTCTGAGACAACACACCCAGCAGTTCACTCAGATCTTATCTGCCTTGGTCGGTGAGTTGGCCACCCCTGGCCTGGAGTCCAAGACACAATGACATGGATGGAGCTAGAGAGTATACTGCTAAGTGAAATAAGTCAGTCAGAGAAAGACAAATACTATATGACTTCATTCATAGTATAATTTAAGAAACAAAATAAAGGAGCAAAGGAAAAGAGAGAGAGAAAAACCAAGAAATAGACTGTTAACATAGAGAACAAAGAGATGGTTACCAGAAGGAACTTCGGTGGGGGGATAGGTAAAATAGGTGATGAGGATTAAGGAGTGCACTTGTCATCATGAGAACAGGATGATATAAGGAAGTGTTGAATTACTATAGTATACACCTGAAATTAATATTATACTGTATCGTAACTATACTGAATTAATAAAATAAAATAAAATAAAATAAAATAAAATAAAATAAAATAAAAGAATAAAAGACTTTCATGGTAGTTGCAAATTGAAAGCTCACAAATATTGCCAGATCTCCTTATTTTTCACCCAGAACACTGTTTCAAAAACATTTTTAATTTAATGCTACTAAATTAGAAGACAGGACTTTCTTAAATGGTTCAAACAAACACTGAGTATAAACATCTTAGAAAAACTAAACTATTGTAGCCAAAAGTAATCAATTACTCAGGCCAGAGATTCCAAACACACATTTAAGATCTGGATCTTAAGTGATCTCAGGCATTTGAAATCCCCAGTCTTTTGAAAATGTAGCAAAAGAGAGCAACAATAGGAAAATAACCAAGGTCAAACCCTGAGAGAATGGACACCTAAAATCAGAGTGCAGGAAAAACATCTTTTAAATTCTGACACCCAATTTTGCACTCTGATCATTGCTCCCACATTTTAGTAGCTAAAATAAGAGTTTTTTGTTTGTATTTGTATATGTATAAAATTTCCCAATGTGATAAACTGTAAACAAAAGCTAAACCCATAATTCTTTACCCTGCCTGTATCCATGCTCTTTGCAATGTGACTTCTGGCCTCTCCCCTCCAGAGTTAGAGTCTACTATCCCACCCTTTGCATCTGGGTTGGCGAGGTGAGTTCTTTTGTCCAACAAAATGGGCAGAAGTGACACTGTGCAAGTTCTGAACCTAAGCATCAAGAGATCTTGTTCACTGCTTTTCTGTCTTTGGACCCCTGCTACTGCAGTGTGAGCAAGCTGAATTATCTGAACTTGGAGAAGACTTAGACCTTCCTAAATCAGCTGACAGCCAGCTGACTTCCAACATTTGAAAGTCCCAGCCAATATCTGCAGGCACCTATCTGACACAGAGCTGACCAAAGGTGCATGAGCAAGCCCAGAGGAGAGCAAAGGAATTATCCCATCAGCTCACAGAATCATAAGTTACATAAATGCTTTACTTTTTTTTTTTTTTGGAGTGATTTGTTACACAATAATATCTAAATGACATACTTAGCCCAGGGAATTTCAACTTAGATATTAAATTTCTAAAGAGGGGCTCCTGGATGGCTCAGTCAGTTGAGCGATGGACTCTTGACTTGGGCTCAGGTCATGATCTCATGGTTCCTGAGTACTAGCCCTGCATTGAGCTCTGCACTGACAGTGCGGATCCTGCTTGGGATTCTCGCTCCCTCTCTCTTTACCCCTCACCCCACTTGCTCTCTATCTCTCAAAATAATGAACTTAAAAAAATAAATTTCTAAAGTAATGGAGTCTATAGAAATAATTAGAAAATGGTTAAGCTAAACTAGAAAGACTTCTAGTTAGAAAGAAAAGAACAACAGAGCCTTCTTCTCAACTTTGTCCCTCCACTGGGCCATATTGGTAATGCTGAAATACTTAGCTAGGTCAAGGGGCTGAGCAAGGATGGAGCCAGCTGTTTGGAGGTGGTACATATTCAGAGGATATCCCTAGTGATCAGCATCTGATAATGATTTCTATCTATTCCTAATTCTACCACCACTACTGCTCTTTTTATATTTCCAACTACATGTTATTGAGCATCTTAATTTGGAGACTAAATTTAAATGTGAACAATGGATCAAGTTCTGAATAACACTAAGTATATGGATTCAGACTTAGATAATTTCTATGACTTAGTAAGAATTAACCATCTGAACCATACCTCTTGGCAGTACTGATCTATGCATCATTGTTCTCAGGTGTGTTTATCTTGTAAAATTGGTATGATTTCCCAAACCACGGTAGCATTATATATCTTAAGGTTTTCTACAAACTTCCTAAGACAACTGAACTGTTTCAGAAAGAAACTACTTTAAATACTCTCATTAGTTTTGAAAATCCATTTAAAATTAAGCTCAAATAGCAAAAGAATAGGAAAAAATAGCATTTAAAAGATACCACGTGCACAACAGGCTTGGTGCTTTCCCTCCTCTAAAAAATTATGAGTGGTGTTCAATCATTTAACAGTGGACAGCTTTGTGGAAAAGAACATTATTCTGCATATAGCTCCCTGTCATACAAGATGAAAGCCAAATTCCTGAGAACTCCTCCTAGCCTTCATAGCTAACTTGAGCTTATTGAGAAAGGAACAAAAGCAGCCACATGATCTCACTTTCAGGCCATCCATGGCTTTTGAGGCTTTTAAGAAGCAGCCCCAAAATTCACAAGATTCATAGTGAGAATCCAGGTCTACATCAGTCTTACTTCCAGGTAAACAGAAGACTAAGGAAATTGCTCTTTTTCCTCCTAATAGTGACTCCAGTAAGCTAAGTTCATGACCATGTGTATGGATCTGTGACCTAGGTATTATGAGGAGTAGAGAAACTATTTCCTATGTAGTTACTACTATCAAGGAGCTAATAGGCTGGCAAAGGAGACAAGAAAGACATACCTGAGAACAGTAGTGTATAGATCAATGCTGCCAGGAGGTGTGGTTCAGAAGGAGAATGTTACCAGAGTTACCAGGGTTAGGGGACAACAGAGGCACTGTGAACTTGGCAGGTCAGGGAAGGCCATGGGAGAAATCAATAGTCCTCAAAGGACCCTGCCTGTTTGTTTATAACAGCATGGTTGAGATTTCATTAACAAATAAAAATGTATATATTTAAGGTGTATAACTTGATGTTTTGTGATACTTTGTGATATATTGTGAATACTGTGAAATGATCACCACAATCAAAATTAACATCCATCATCTCACATCCATCACCATTTTCTTTTGTGATGTGGGAAGAACCCTGAAGTCTTCCCTCACAGAAAATGTCAAGTATACAACTCAATATCGTTAACGATAGTCACCATGCTGTACATTATATATTCAGATCTTATTCATCTCGCATAACTGAAACTCTGCACCCCTTAAACAGCCTCTCCCCATTTCCCCCTCCCCCAAATTCCTGGCAATCACCGTTCTTCTCTCAGTCTCTTTGTGAGTCTATTTGTGATTCCAAATATAAGTGAGATCAAGTGAATTCTGTCCTTCTGTGTCTGACTTATTTACTTAGCATAATGTCCTCCAGGTTTATCTGTATATTGTCACAAATGGCAGATTTCCTTCTTTTTTAAGGCTAAGTTATATGCCAGTGTGTGTGTGTGTGTGTGTGTGTACACATATACACACATAATTTCTTTATCCATTCATCCATTGATGGATATTTAGGTCATTTCCATATGTTGGCTATTGTGAATAATGCTGCAATGAACATGGATATGCAGATATCTCTTTCCTTTGGATATATACTCAGAAGTGGTATTACTGAATCACATGGCAGTTCTAGTTTTAATTTTTTAAGTATAATTAATGCACCATGGTTATTGCATAATTATCTATAATAGTCAAGATATAGAGGTAACTCAAATGTCCATTGACAGATGAATGGATAAAGACGATGTTATATATATTATATACACATAATGCAATATTACTCAGCCATCAAAAATGAGATATTGCCATTTGTAACAACATGGATGGATCTAGAGGGTATAATGCTAAGTGAAATAAGTCAGTGAGAGAAAGATAAGTACCATACGATTTTACTGATATGTGGAATGTAAAAATTAAAAAACAAATGAACAAAGAAAAAAGATTCCCCCCAAAAAAGACTTAATTAAAGAGAACAAACTCATGGTTTCCAAAGGGGAGGTAGGTGGACGGATGGGTAAAAGAGGTGAAGGGGATTAAGAGTATAGTTATCATAATGAACACTGAGTAATATATAGAATTACTGAATCATTATATTGTACACCTGAAACTAATATAACACTGTATGTTAATTATACTTGAATTTTGGGGCGCCTGGGTGGCTTAGTCGGTTAAGCGTCTGACTTTCGCTTAGGTCATGATCTCATGGTTCATGGGTTCGAGCCCCTTGTCGGGCTCTGTGCTGACTGCCAGCTCGGAGCCTGGAGCCTGTTTCAGAGTCTGTGACTCCCTCTCTCTCTGACCCTCCCCTGCTCATGCTGTCTCCCTCTCTCTCTCTCCTAGAAATAAATTTTAAAAATATTAAAAAAAAGTTTAAAAAAAATTATACTTGAATTTAAAAAACAAAGCAAACACACAAAAAAACCAGACTCTTAAATACAAAAAATATCTTGTTGTTGCCAGAGGGGAGATGGAGGGAGGATGAACAAAACATATTAAGGGAATTAAGAGGTACTAACTTGCAGTTATAAATAAGTCACAGAGATGAAAAGTGCAGCATAGGGAAATAGTCAATAATTTTGTAATAACATTGCATGGTGATGACATTTACCATGGTGAGCATTGAGGTAATCTATAGAATTGTTGAATCATTATATTGGTAATTCTAGTTTTAATTTTTTTCAGAGCCTCCATATTGTTTTCTATATGGCTGTACCAATATGTATTCCCACCAACAGTGTACAAGTGTTCCCATTTCTCCATATCTTCCCCAACACTTGTTATCTTTCATCTTTTTGATAAGAGGCATCCTAACATGTGTGAGGTGATATTTTGTTGCAGGATCCTGTTTATTAAATACATGTCTTTAGAGATATGTCCTAAATATGTTTCTTTATTCTCTCTCTCTCTCTCTCTCTCTCTCTCTCTCACACACACACACACACACACACACACACACAGTGACAATGCTATTGTCTCATCGAATCATCCCTGTCTTCTGAGAGATAGGTCACTGTTGTCATTTCTTCACATTATCTTGAATTGACACAATCTGGGACAGGTGAGCCCCCAGAGAAAGAAATGTTCCCAAGTGCAACTAAAGAGACCGGAGCAACCCAGACATGTGAATCAGGATACACAACAAAAGCATCTTTTGATAAGTTCCTGTGAATAGCAATTCTTAGAAAGCTTTCTATGGGATGCCATCTGGATGCATAAGTATCACCATGATAAAATAGTATTTGATTACACCCTAGCCATGTACATATCTTATAATTATCTATACTCCCAAGTTTTCTGAGCATTTATTTTTAAAATTAAGGAAAACTTTATCTTTGCACATTTGGTTTTCAATACAATTGTAGCACATTTTCCAAAATGCCAAGTAATCTAAAAGTAATTTACATCTGAGCTAGGAATGTGTTGAATTTTAAGGATACTTTCCTTCTTAACTTCCTGAATTGTGCTCTGACTAATCTAGTAGTAAAATTAGTTAAATATTCAACTAGGCACAAACTGCACGATTAAAGAGGATAGCTGTGAGGGCTGGAAGGAAACCAGACTGATTTAAAATTTATCAAGAGATCATTTAATTCCACGCAATGAGCATTTCCTGACTACTGAGGAACTGGTCATCATTATTCACTAAGATACGACCCACATGGGGCTAGATTAAGGGGTGATCATTTGGAGGCCTCACATACAAATGCAAACCCATAGTTTTAACAGCACAGATCAACCTACAGATGGCAATTTCACTTTGCAGGTTATTAAAATAAGCCTCTCTGAACTTTATCTAGCAGACAACTGCCTAGCCTTACTACAATCAACCTAAAATGTGCTGCACGTTGCATTTTGCTGCCTTAATTAAAGGATACCAATCATCCAATTACACTGCATGATTTCTCAAGCCTCTCCTGAAACAAGCCCCTAGGAAACCAGGAGGAGAAATCAAATTGAATAAGGAAGCCCCAGAACTTCAGTAGACTCTAACCAGAAAAGGTTCCATTTGCTCCTAGGTATATGAGGGTTAGAAGTGAAACAAGGTTTTTCTCCTGCATGGTCTTCAGCAAGCAAGGATGTGGTTCAGCCAAAGAAGGTAAATGTGAAGCTGCCCATAAATGCTTCACTGTGAAGTCACACCTGGCCTCTCATTTTTCACCCTCTAGGCTGACCAAGCAGAGTGGCTCACCTTGACTACCAGAACATAAATCTTTGAGAGGAAACAGCTTACTTCACTGACTATATATCATTCACTAGCAAGACTATTCTTTACATTGGATAAAGTGACTTGCAAAAGAGATCTTTCACAGAATGTGTACATCCAAATGTCTCTAAACCAAGAGACATTTTAGATCAAAGTGTCCATGTAGAGGTTCCTCTTGAGAAATGTAATTAGTGCTTTCTGAATCTCTGCTCTGGCTGACACAATGTTGACAAAGCACTGGGTGCCTGTGATGCATTTACTCTTACCCTCTCTACATTGGGACCTTGAAGTTCAGAGTGAGTCAATGATTTGTTTACAGACAGGCAAGAGATAAGATGCAGAGTAAGAAAATACTGTTGGAAAGTTCGAGAAAACAAGCCCGAGGTTCAGTTCTTCCCAGAGAACTGAGACATGGTTAGGAGCATGGACTCTGGAAGTAGACCAAATTGGATCTGAATTCTAATTTTACCACTTTATAGCTCTATCACCTTGACAAAGCTGTTGAACCCCACTGAGACTTGGTTTCTACATCACTAAGATGGAGATACACCCCTCTACCTTACAAAATTGCAATGAAAATTAAATTAAGTAATAATTCATGCAAAGTACTTAGCACATTACCTGACACACAACATATTCAGTCAATGCTGGGTATTATTATGTATTATATTATCTTTCTTGGTTTAATCTCATTTCAATCCCTTACTGGAGTAGCTTGAGAGCTTTAGCTAAAGCAACTTCCAATGGACGGATGTGAGAAACAACTGGAGATCATTTTTCATGATGATGATAAAGCAGTAATTAAATGGGAATTACCACCCAAACTCAACCAGGCAGGAGGGATCTGGTAGGAAGCCTGGTCTATTGGGTTTTTTTTGTTTTTTGTTTTTGTTGTCGTTGTTGTTTTTATCAGAGGCAGAGTTGTTCTCTTGGTAACCCTTGAGCTGGAGGCAGAGGAATGTGGAGCTGGAGGAAGTGGAAGCCTTGATCACCTATGGTTTTCACTTTGATTAAGAATCCATTCGTTCCATTGTACCCTTGAACAAAATGAACCTTGAACACAGGGTGTGCTGTAAGAGACTCAGTTTGGATCTGCTTGCTCCCTGGGCCAGCCATCTGCCACACCTGACTGGGGAGCAGAGATGAAATTTAATTGGTATGGCATTACTCCCCACTCCCTAAGAAACCCACTGAAGGATGGCAGGCTGGCCACTGTGGCCATTCATAGGGCAGACCATTCTGCGTTAATGGAGCAGAAATAAGCAGGACAGCAAAACTTGGAGAGATGCATTTTCTGTTTTATTTTGTTTTGTTTTGTTTTGTTTTTGTGGAGAGAACTTGAGGAAAGATATCCCATAGCAAAGTGAGTAAAAGAAATCAGAATTGGGACACCTGGGTGGCTCAGTCAATTACGCCTCTCTTGATTTCAGCTCAGGTCATGATCTCCTGGTTTGTGAGTTCAGTGTGGAGCCTGCTTGGGATTCTCTCTCCCTTTCTTTCTGCTCCTCCCCCTTCATGCTTTCTCTCACAGAGAACTAAGCTTCTAATATGTGAGGCACCCTTCTAGGCACTGCTGAGCTGAGCTTACAGAGCTGTAAGAGGGAGCGTGGAGGGGAATAAAATGAAGTGTTGGGACCAGATATAACAGAGTGTCACTTCCACGTACAAGCCACTGAACTGAGTATTGTATTTCCTATTTTGCATAGAGGAGCCTCAAACAGGGGTAGAGAAAGAGTAGGTGTAATGTGTTTGTACATGCTCTCCCTCTGCTTCTTCAGAATTTATCTGGACATAGGTAAACACATAGAGAATCCCAGATGTGTTCATGAAGTTTACATTTCAACAAATCTAAAGACTGCAACATGGAAAAAGGAGAGAAATATTCTCTGTCATCTGTACCCATAGGCACAGGATGGATGTGGTCTTGATAGTTCCTTCACTCTGCTTCTGGATTAAATGGGCTGTAGGACTTTCCCCTTAGCAGAGAGCTAGTCAGTTGCAGAGTACAGCTTTGGGACTTCTCCCAACACAGTTTAGTAGGTCTGAACCCTATTCTGTAAACAGTGGTGATTCAAGAAAGGTTTCTGACCAGAAGGGGAACTGGTTGGATATGATGCTTGTAGGCAAGTTGGGCCTGAAGGACAAAACTCAGGATTGCAAAGCTGGTGGGAAGAGATATTTAGGAGGAGTGGAAATGAGAGGTTTTGAAGATGAAAATGCAAAGTGCAAATGGGCAGAAATTTCCTCTCGGCCCTGCCCATAGGCAGCCTGCATTGATGAATCCATGTCAATGCGGTTATATGATTTGGTTCCACTAGTCTAGAGCATGCATTTAGCAAGAATCTCCTGGAGATGATGGCCTTCGACCCAAAGGGCTACTAAAGGTGCAAAAGGTACCCCAAGGGGTATCTGGGTGAGAAAGTCTGTCTGGAAGGGGACACTGAAGGTTCCCAAGCCTTGCTACAACATGTCTTGCTTTTCTTAGCTGGGAGAGGCCATCCCCAGAGAGTGCCTTCTCCACCCACATCAACCAAAGACTCCTAAGAAAGGCAGAGACAGATGTTTTTTCTGTTCCATCATCTGAGTCCCTGTCGTCCCCCCTTGTGCCATCTTCTGATCCAGCAGTGGAGTTTAACCACCAAAGCCTCCTTGCTGGTTCCTTGAAAAATAGGCAGAATCATGTCTTGCTTCTGAGGGACTATTATGAAAGCAATGTGATGATTAACTTTTTTTTATTGTAGAATAGATTTTAAAATTGTCAGACCTATTACCGAGCTCTGTCCCTAGGCTTCGATCAACGCTAACCACGTGCTCTACTTTCTCCATCTATCATAGACCATAAAAGTTGGTTAAAGATCCATTTCCTCCTCCTGCCCCCAATTATTATTACCTTATTTCTAACTGTCAAGAGACCTTGCTAAAGAAAAGAATGCTATAACTCAGTATTAGCTTACTGGAAAACACTAGTGGGAGTTGAAAATCATAAGTAGGCAGAGAATAAAGTAGAACCAAAACTCATCATGAAGTCATTTTCACCTCCCACACTCCACTCTGAC
The DNA here is from genome assembly GCA_017311185.1 of Proteles cristata cristata. Lineage (NCBI taxonomy): Eukaryota > Metazoa > Chordata > Mammalia > Carnivora > Hyaenidae > Proteles > Proteles cristata. The sequence goes on from JAESUZ010005544.1 coordinate 224,397, forward strand.
CCAGGCAGTACCCTTATTTGTGAAGAACATAAAGACTTGCTCCTTTACATCATAGGAAAAACATCATGATGGCTGGTCACTGCGATTTTTTAAGTGTAAAGATTTTTATTCTTTCCTTGGAGTATTTTAAAGCATATTTTAAGATGCTTGGATCTCTTATCTGTAATCAGCAGAAAAAATTATAATTTAGTGTATATGACTTGATGATATGATGTTTGAACTGGATTACAAAAGCAGACTATGTGGCTAATTGAGAATTCTCTGCTTCTAAGAACATGACAAATGTCACAGAAGAGCCTTGTCCAGCACTTTAACAAGAGGCCCCCAGAAGCCCTTAGGTGTCTATCCACCTCCTGACAGGAACTTTTGGAGGTGGCTGACTGGCTTCAGGCACCCAGCAATTTGGTGACAGCAGTTTTAAATGTAGAATGTTTACTCTGCAAATGTGGCCAAGTCATCTTAATTAAGGCCAGTGCCTCTTCATTAAAAAGAAATAGCACTTGAGTTCGGGAATCCAATATAAGTTGCCACAACAAATTGGAAAGGATGGAGGGCATTGATTAAATATATAGCTAAAGACACATAAGATTTTTAGTTTCATTTTCTTAAAGTTAGTCTCAACTTAAATGCCAACTGGTTAACCCGTGCCAAAGGAGATTGTTTGGTGAGAGCTAGTATCTCTGACCCTTGGATTGGATGCTGTACAAACATCAACTGACCTTGGTCTTACTAGAGGCTGTCCCTGTGTTTCTAACCCTACAATGAGTCCCCCAAATTCTTCTTCATTCCAAGGCATTCACATCACCCCTGACACTCACTGGTTAAAACTGTCCAATGTCTTCCCACTACACTTGGACTAAAAACCAAACTCTTAGCAAGGCCTGCAGGGTAACCACTTGATTAGGCTCCAATCCTGCTCCAAGCTCACATCTACCCATTCCCTTTTGTTCACTCTGGTCCAGCAACTTCTTTCTGTTCTATGCACACAACTAACATGTTCCAGCCCCAGGATCCTGGCATTTGAAGTTCCCTCCTCCTGAATTGCTCTTCTCTCTAATCAAGATAACTGATTCTTTTCCATCATTCAGTTCAAATGCTACCTGCTCACAGAAGCCTTTCTGATGTTCCCTAAAGTATTCTTGCTCTCTTCATAACTCTCTAATCACTGTCCTGGTTTTGTTTCATTTTATCCTCAATTTCTGACATCACTGTATTTCTTGCCTTATTGTTCTCTTCTTATTGTTCTCCACACTAGAATGTCAGCTCCTTGAGGAGAGGGACCTCCCTTGTCTTGTTTGCCACTAGATCCCTATTGCCTACAACATGCTCCATCAATGTTTTTGAATGAATGGATTACTTTGTTAGGATACAACAATTAGAAATCTAGAAATAAATTTTTAAAGATCTCAGCAATTGGGCAAGTACATGTTTCCAGAAATATACCAATCTGGCAGTGCTATACAGAGAATCCTGCATGTGTGTAGACAGAGTCATTACTCCAGTTCCCACCACCTCTGTGCTCCTGGATGGCATCTGGTAGAAGACAGAAGTAATTTGTAGGAAGTTACTTTATAGTAAAAAAACCAGAAGTTCTAGCTTTCCTTCCCCAGAACCTTTACATTCATTGGTGGGTATTTTTACCCAAAGATGCATCCTGCAATCAGCCCCATTAATATCCTACATAAACAAGCCACAAGGCGTTTCAGTTGGAAAGTCTTTTAGGTCTCAGGCAGTCTGCACAGGCACTAATTTCAAAATCAGAGTGATGTATTGCTTGGGAAAGGGATCTGTGATGGAAAGAAAAAATTGCAATTGGAATCTCCTTCTGAAGTACACTTACCTACCTGCTCTTCTTACACATCTATTTCAGTGTTGTCCCAGGCTGCCACACACTCACCCAGGGAACACGAATAAGGCAGATTTTCTAGCTACAATGCAAATGGTGAGCATGGTCACTGGAGCGTATTTTGCTTCATCTGGAGTCAGTGATAGAGAAAGGAAAGTAGAAAGAGATGGAACCAAATGGGTCAGACTCATTGATTGCGTTTGGTTCCCTTTAGAATAATTCTAAAATAAATTAAGGTTAATGCTTTGTAGAAAGAAGAGTCTTTGGTTAGTCTGAATTCCTTCTGATGGCTCCTTTTGTGACTGATTTATATTGGTTACAGAATTTCCTCAGTGCTGACATGAATGTGTGTGGCACCTCTGTGGAGTCAAACCAAACAACAAAGAAACCAGTCAGGAGATGTAAAACAGTAATGATAATGACAGTAATCAGCTGTATTTCCCTAGGAACTGTAGGTAAGAACACTGCGTGGAAGCCTGAGACATGTGACATCATTTTGCTATATCTGCAGATATAGGGTTGGCCCGGTGCTACCAGAGGCAGGATTTCAGGGAGGAAATGCAAACACTCCAGGTTCTGATGGGCTTGGAATCTCTAAACTCAGGGTCACAGCTTCTCCTTGTGGTATGACAAAGGTCTAAGGGCATTTACATAAAAAGTACTAAAATAATCAGGGTGGAATAGATCAAAGCCAACCTTTCTCAAAGTAAAGAAAAAAACAAAGCACTTAAAAAGCCAGACCCACTCAGAACAGCCCTGGTATCTACTCACACTATTCTCCACCATTCAACCAATACTTAGGCACACACTGTGTGCAAGGCATCCTATTGTGTGCCAGGTTTTCAATGATAAACAAGATAGACAAGTTCCCTGCCTCCTCTAAAGCTTTCATTCTCATTTAAGTCCTTTTTTTTTTTAACAACAGCTTTATTGAGATATAATTCACGTACTGTACAATTCTCCCATTTCAGGTATACAATTTAATGGCTTTTCATATATTCATGGAGTAGTTCAACCATTACCACAATTGATTTTTTTAAGGTAGTGTAGGGTTTTAAGGAGATAATTCTTTCATCAATTATAGAGTTAGAATTGTGATCATTGTTTCTACATTTTTGAGAGAATGAAGCATGAAACATCAGGAGCTTTCTGGTCTTGTGGCTCCAAGAAAGCTTCCTGCAGAGTGACAATTGAATTGAGGGCTGATGGAAGATAGAAGAGAGCCTGGCAAAATGAGAGAAGTGAGGAGGCAGCAGAGAAAACAGGAGAAAGGCTTTGTGGTGAATCTGAAAAACAGAGAAAATAATTTTGAATTTTATCTTGGAACCATTGGTTTTCTATTTCTTAAGTTTCAAGTCTCCCGGCTTTCCCCTCAACACCCAAGCCCCCTTTAAGATTTTCATTTCCAAAAGTACATCCCCAGCTGATGGCTGGAAAATAGACTGCAGGGAGGCAAGAGAGGAAACAGGAAGACTCGTTAGGAATCCATCACATTAGTTCAGCTACAAGATGATGGTGGCCTAACTCAATAGAAACAAGAGCAGTGAGTCATAAAACTCCTCTCAGAATTCAGATTGTCCATCCTTCACCTTCTCAGGATGATAACAAATGGCCAAGTCCCATGGGCAGACCAACCAAGACATAATAAGTGGCAAAAGGAAGGTCGGGAGCATAATATCACTCCAGAGAGGTGGTGTTTGGGTCAGTGTTGCCCAAAGGCAACAAGATAGACACTAAATGGAACAATGGCAACAAAGAACATGACCCCCCGATATACAAAATTTACAAAACCTCAGGCCTGAACTATGAGAGAGGCAGCTGCACCCTTTCTCTAGTCACAGAGTTTGGGCAGAATGGCCTTTGGGGCAGTTCCAGTGTGGTTGTGTGGTGGTGAGGCCTGGGCTGCATGGTGGTTTACCACTTTAGGAGGAAGGGAACCACCACAAAGCAGACGCCCAGTGATTGTGAGGGTAAAAGGGGATGATGGATGGGAAAGGTCCTTGAACAGGTGGCTAATATTGTCATGAATTATTATGCTGGAAGGATCTGGCAAAGATTCATATAGACCTCCAGCCTGCATGGGAGCTTTGGGCCAAGGCCTATGTGGTCACTATTCTAGTACCAAATGGGCATATTCAAGTCAGTCTTCCATGTGTACAACAGTACAATGCCTGTACATAGTTGAAACTTCATTTTATATATTGTGTAATGGAATAACTACTATGCAGACCTGTTGTTTTATACCCAGCAACCTTCAATGACAATATGCTATATATGACAGTATTATTTCTCAGTGCACTTTCTCATTTATTACCCCACTTTTTCTTCACAGTGGTCCTCTGATGAGGAGAGGGGAGCCAAGACCTACAGATGAACATGTATGTGTTCCCTCCACTTCATAGTAAAGCAAGTGACCAAAGGCAAGGGTTTTCTCCAACTAATATTAATTACGTGCTTCTGCCTTGGGTCTCTTCTTAGTTAAAGAATCTAAGGAAAATTTCACTGGCATAATGTATTTTAACCAAACGTTGCCAACTAAACTCTTGTCAAGGATACGGGGCACTGGGCCAAAAGTAGAAGGAATTGTGCTGGGATCATCCTCCACCTCCACAAGAGAGAAAATTAATGGCCTTGCCCTTGCATTTGGGAGAACCACTTAACTAACTGCTGACTCTGCTAGTTCTAGTTATTTACTTCCCTGCTCAATAGAAGTTGAAAAATCACTTGTATTATTAATTTGCGTAAAATCTTCCAGTTTCAGTCTAAAGCTATTTTTACAAAGTTGGAATTCTCAGCTTTTTGCTTTCAGATGAGTATAGCCATTCATCAGCGGTTCTCATAAACACTGAGATTACATTTTTTTTTTACTTTACTTTTCTAGATGAGATAAACATGCACAGGTAAACTGAATTTCTCTCTCACTGAACAGTCATATATAAAACTACCAAAACAGCCCTTAGTCCCTATTTCCAGACAGCCAGACAGTAACACTTCCCTTTGGAAAAAATCCCATTCATAACAATTTTTTATTATCCCCTCTCTTTTCTGTCAGTCAACAACCATTTACTCAGCTTCTTTTACATGTTTGGCACTGAGGTTTGTAGTGGGTGGAGACACCAATTTATTCAGCTTTTCGGAGTGTTAGGATACAGAAGGCTTATATTTCATCTAAAGAAAGAAGTGGCCTCATGAAATAATAAAGGCACCAGTGGAGAGTCTATATTCTATAGCAGTGTGGAATCTGTGGTGTCCTTGGGCATGCTGAGACAGGGACTCTTAAAAGGAGGAGAGGTCATGAGGGTGAAAGAAGGGAATAAGAGAGAAGGACTGGAAGTACATATCAGGCAAGGAGGCCACATGTGTGTCTGTTTTGAAGACTTTAAGTAGCCTGGACAGACTCAAAAAGCCTGACAATAGAGAGTCATTGAAGGTTTATTTACAGGATGACCAAATCGTTTACATTCAGTTTTGTGATGGCTAGAAGGGACCAGTAATTAGACTTGAGACCTCAAACTGGGTGAGTGGAAGATAGAGTCTAAGTATTTGGTAATGGTATAGTTCTAGGGGAAGAAAGAGATTCCCTCATCCCGGGCCAGGGGAGGAGCCTCGGAGGGACAAAAGAACCCAAAAGGCCATATGGAGTATGAGAATGTTTCTCAGGAGTCTCAGCTCCAGGTGGGTCCTCACCAGGATCCGGGAAGGGGCGCAGGTAGAAAGACTTCTATCTCATCACTTCCTGCTCACAGCATATACAAGCTATAGTTTAAATCAAAGCCAGGTTTGGTTATGAGACCATGGATCTTAAAAGGTGTTAACTTTTAGATAGGAAAGGATGTTTACAACTCCTGCTGTCCCTGTCAATCCAACGTACCAGCCCATGGGAATTCTGGCCTAGGGCAGCTCCCCCTCCACGCCCCCGCCCCTGCTCCACAAGAGACAAGTCCAGTCTCCTGGGTTCTAAAGAGAGCTAGTTACCCCTAATTGGGCTGGGGGCTTCCTTCATGTGAGGGGGAGGGATGCAATGGAGCAGAAGCCAGAGCAGCAGAAATGAAAGAAAGTTTCCATTTTTTGGTGTTTACAAGGATGATTCTTCCTCCACTGAGGACACTGTTTCACACTTGCTTTTTCTTAGCCATTCTTGTAAAAAAGACAGACGACAGATGGTTTAAAAAATAAAATAAACCAGCTATATAAGAAGGTGAGGCAAATAAATGTAGTGAGATAAGATCCCAGATCTGAAATCATACATTTCCCTCATCTGTAAAATAGGAGTAATAGCAGTGTCTTACTCATAGAATCAGTGCTTGGGTTAAATGAGACAAATCATGCAAAGAGTGATGAAAAATGATAGGACAGAGAAGTGGAAATTTCTAGTGAGCAAATAGAGATATAGTATATATATAAGAGAGAGAGTTATGAGGATTGAAGTGATATTCAAGGCAAGAGAATGGGGAAGCTCTTTGAAAAAACAGCACCTAGCAACACAGGAAGTGAAAGTATAAAGGAAAGGGGATGTACACATCCCCTTACATAAGTGGAAGATGATTTGATAAAATGGTAGAGTTGAAGGGGCCTTTGCAAACATCTAGCCCAACTCAGTCACTTTAAGGAGAAAGAAACTGAGGTTCAGAGAGCATCTGATATGTCAAGCAGTCAACATTCAGAAAATGAGACCAGTGGCAGGAGACCAAGTTCTCAGATTCCCAGTTTTTGTCCTTTCTCACAGTGCTAAGCTGGAGACCAGGAAATGGCTGTGTGCAGGGTGAATGTTAATTAATATTGACCATCAGGATGAACTTGGCAATCATGAGCTTTGGGGTAAAATAAACATGAGTCAAGTAATTTTGACTATGACTACCATTCTTTGTCCTCTAACATAGGGCAATAAGAAACACCGACTAAAGCAAAACCAGAAAAATTGTTTTTAAAATGAAACAGAGTCTCTTTAATTGAAAGTAGATTACTGATTTCAAAGGCTGGAAAGTCATTCTCCTATATATTTTTTTCATATAAAGAAGTAGTAGAAAAAATCAGATTCAAACATTTCGTTTCTGGTGGATTCATCCTGCTTCTTTTCAGCCCAGACTTGTGCGTGAAGTTGACCAGAAGGAAAACTTCATTCTGCTGCCAAACTTCTAGGGCGTGAGCTGTGCTTTCATAATTTGCAGTATCTCCATCAAAAAACAATTGAATCTGAAGAGCCGGGAATGCGGGCCGCATGAAAGATTTCTGATTACAGCACCCTCTCTCAGGCTCAGAAAACAAACACTCCAAACCCCTTACGAACTTACCATCTTTACTGGTGGCTCAGCTGGTATTTGAACCAAAATTGCCACTTAAACCTGCCCCTGTAGTTCACTGTACTGAGTGCACAAGATGGGAGAATTAATTACCCACCTCGTGTTGTATTTCTCTACCAAACACAGAAAACTGGCAGGGTGGACACTTGATGGTGAGTGACTGTTATTGAATTTCTTCGTTCTCATTTTATTGTGGGCTCAAAAAGAAAGTGAAATACACTCATGCTGTGAACTTTTGTACTTATTTAGCACCCTTCAATGCTTTCAACAAGCTGTAACTGGGACCTGCCTTTTCTGTCACATGGATATGCCTCAGATGATCTTTTTGCAAGGAAAAAGGATTAAGCCCGATTCCAGTGTTAATGTACTTTCTCTCAGAGCTGCAGGGTTTCCAGCAGTTTAGGGAAACTTCTCCCTTGTGTTCCCACTGTGTTGTTCGTTCGACACCTTCCTTCCACCTCACAGAGGAAGCAGTGCTGTTCTAAAGTGGGCAGAAGCTAGGGGACAAAACTAGACGAGCTTGTTTCTTTAGAAAGCATCTTTGAACCAGTCTTATTACAAGTTTGAAAATTTTCTAATGTTAATATGTATCATTTACAAAATTTTAATTTCCTACACCTTTGTGAAATAATTATTTCAATTTCTTAAATTCTAATTTTGTGATCTGGAATCTGACTGTTCAGTCACAATTTGTGGGACCTTGGAGAAGAATGCTTAATCCCTGTTCTTCAGTTTCCTCATATATAAAATGAGGGTACTAATAGCTCCTACTTCATAATATATATACAGCGCTATATGCTATGTATGTTATATATGCATATTACATTTTAATATAAAGTACTAAGCCCAATGCCTGGTAGATTAAGTGCTAAATAAATGTAAGCTATTACTAGACCATTATTACTCGATTAGGCTAACTGGTGGTATAGCTCTCTAATGTGTATGTGTTTTTGAAAAACCAGCTCTTGGATTTATTCTCTTTTTCTGTTCTTGAATTAGTTTCACTTGATCATTTTCTTTCTTGTGCTTTCCTTTTGTTTTAATTTTAAGATTTCTTGCAGTGAGTATTTAACTTCCATTTGATCTTTCTTAGACTATGTTTAGAACTATGAATTTTTGTCTGAATATGGTCATAGTCATCTTATATGTAGTAATTTGATCATAGTTGATATATTCTGAAATTTCAGTTTTGGTTTCAATTTAGAATTTCAAAATTTACAAGAGGTTGGCTTTTATTCTTTTCTATTTTGGTTATTAAACTGTGGATTTTTTTTCTTTTGCCAGACATAAGAGAATGCAGTCTTTACTATTTCTAATTTTGAAATGCATGAAGATTTTCTTTGGCATCTGAAAATTTTCAGGTGGAAAAGTTTCAGGGGAACTAGAAGGTATAATCACAGTAGTTTGGATACAGAATTAAATATTTATATATTAGTTAATATATTATTCCCATGCTATCATTATTTGTTTTCAGATTTCTTTGGCCATAGGTAAGTTACAGATTATATTTTTGTGTCTCCTTGCATTTTCAGACACTTTATTTATCTTGCCAATGGTTAGAGTGAATTCCTAGAAGAAATAAAATGGCTTACACATATACTCAGTCTCATTCTTTATATTTGGTTAAATAATTCTCCATTACATTTTTTTCTGTCTAAATAACTGGGATAGTTGTGTCCTGACAGAATGCTGGCTCAAGGGTCAATGACAGGTGTTATAGTAAGCAGAGTGGGGAGTGAAGGAGTATAGACAGGCCCACCCCTTGTCAGAAACTGACATGGAGGCAGTTTGGCCATCCTCCACAAATGGCTACCACATTAACCTTGCTCATAGTCATCTCAGCCCACAAGAATGGGCAAAAGCACAGGGCTGGGGGTGGGGGGGTCAAGCAGGGAGGTTATGGGCCAGGCCTAGAAGTGGCACCCATTACTTCTGCTCATATCCCATTGAAGAATATTCCACTAAAGTTACAAGGTCACATTCTGTGAGGTGACAGAATGTGTGGTAAATCAGAATTACTGCGCAGCTATAATTCTGTTACTGTGGAAGCGGAAACTAGATTTTGATGGACAGCCAGAAATTTCTGCCATGATGCCGTTTAGTTTTGTATACAGGTTTAGGCCATTTGAATTCTAGTATAGATTTAATGCTTTTTTACTTTTAATTAAATGTGGCCTGACATTAAAGTGGAGAGATGCAGTGATAAGGGACTGGACACTGTCATTTCTGTTTTCTACCTTGTGCTACATGGTTAGTTTTCTGAATGCCACCTACCCCCTCCTACCCGGCACCTTCTGGTAATTTAAAACTGTTTGTATTTCAAATGGTAAACTTTAAAAACTTTATTTATTGATTTATTAACTTTAAAAAATGAAGTGACTAATATGTTTTGCTGTGAATAACAAGGAAATTAACTCACTTACACTTCCTTTTCAGCCTCTACTGAGTTTTGTCAGCCAGCTCTACAGTTTTCATCCAGTCCATTAATTACATCATTTTAAAATGCAAAGTTTTGGGGCGCCTGGGTGGCTCAGTCGGTTGAGCGTCCAACTTTGGCTCAGGTCATGATCTCACAGTTCGTGAGGTCAAGCCCCGCGTCTGGCTCTGTGCTGACAGCCACCTCGGAGCCTGGAGCCTGCTTCAGATTCTGTATCTCCCTCTCTCTCTGACCCTCCCCTGCTCACACTGTCTCTCTCTCTCTCTCAGAAATAAAACATTAAAAAAATAAAAATAAAATAAAATGCAAAATCTATCTTTTGGGTCACTCTTTTCTATAACTGTAAATTGCCTTGTTGTTACTGTTAATTTTATGTTTTAATGTATTAATAATTTATGAGTAGTTCTTATGTATTTATTATGTTTTCCCCATTACTGCACTCTTCACATTGATTCTCTTGGTTGACTGGATTTAGTCAAGTATTATTTTCAAGAAAGATTCACAGTGTTATGAATCCTGAGTTATTCTATATTTAAGAATTCTTTGCCTTTACAACTGGTTGTTGAGAAAAAAAAATCTTAGACCACACTTATTGTGTGACGTTGAACTGGTTTGAAGTTGAGCCCTAGAAAATGATGGGTTTTTTTATTTTAACGTCTCCAAGATGTTTCAGTGTTGCTCATTTTGCATCAAATTTTTGCAGAACAGTAAAAGTTCTTCCTTATTTAGGGAAAACTTGATGTCTTTGAATTTTTTTTCTTTTGTGCCAATCATAGCCTTCTGTACCTATGGATACTAATTTGCTTTATGTTGGATCAACCTTCCCCACCCCCATGTAGATCCTTTTCCATCAGTTTTTACTCTGATTCTTTCTTTTCTTAATGTTTATTTTCGAAAGACAGATAGACAGAGTGTGAGTGGGGGAGGGGTAGAGAAAGGAGACACAGAATCTGAAGCAGGCTCTCAGCTCTGAGCTGTCAGCACAGAGCCCAAAGTGGGCCTTGAACTTACATACTTAGACCACACTGCAAGATCATGACCGGAACCAAAGTTGGTCACTTACCCAACTGAGCCCCCCAGGTGCCCCTACTCTGATTATTTCTTATGAAATAAGACCTTCCACAACCACAGGAAAACTAATGATGTTTGTCACTCTTTCTGTCCCCCTCCTGTCTTCTTTTTTTTTTTAATGTCTTTAATTTATATTGACAGACAGAGACAGAGAGGGAGCGGGTGGAGGGGCAGAGAGAGAGGGAAACACAGAATCTGAAGCGAGCTCCAGGCTCTGAGATGTCAGCACAGAGCCCGACGCGGGGCTCGAAACCATGACTGTCACATCATGACCTGAGCTGAAGTTGGACACTTAATAGACTGAGCCACCCAGGTGCCCATGTCTTATTTTTCTTCATAGCATTTAGTACTATGTGTCACTGTGTCCCCAACACCAACTAGAACATAAACTCCATGAGAAGAGGCAATTTGTCCTTTTTTTCATTACCATGCCAGAACAGTGTATAGCATATAGTTGATGCTCAGTAAGTATTTGACTGAATTATCTCAAGCTCTCCCTGTATGTCAGCAATTCAGTTTTCAGTTATGTATATTTTGTTCCTTGCTGTTTCTAATTTATGAAACTTGTTTTGTCAGCTCTATTTTTCTATCTTACTGTATTGTCTTATTTTGCCTTTGATTTCTTCTTTCATCAATTCCTTTTCTCTTTAATTTCCTTTAGAGCATAGGACATTTGTTGTGGAGGATATATATTCAGAATCAGTTCTTTATCTGTTCTTTTTTTTTCTACAGTATTTTTACATAGTTTACAGGTAGCTTCTTTCCATCTTTCTCATGATTGGCACAAGACACTTTGTGGGCGCCTGGATACAGTGCGGGCAATCTTCTGAACCTCTTGCCAATCTGAGCTCTTTTGTTCTCTCCTAGCTATTTTCTTTTTTTTTTTCTTTTTTTAATGTTTTATTTATTTCTAGGAGAGAGAGAGAGAGAGACAGCGTGAGCAGGGGAGGGTCACAGAGAGAGGGAGTCACAGACTGAAACAGGCTACAGGCTCTGAGCTGGCAGTCAGCACAGAGCCCGATGCGGGGCTCGAACCCACAAACTGCGAGATCATGACCTAAGCGAAAAGTCAGACGCTTAACCGACTAAGCCACCCAGGCGCCCCTCTCCTAGCTATTTTCATCTGAGTCCCTCCTTCTCAGGCTGTAAGTAAGTGTCAAAGTTTACCCTGTGTAGAGGAACAGGGTAGAACAGTTGCATACTGTAAGGCACTGTCTTTGGAAACAGGATATGCTCTTGATGAGGCAGAGTAAATTCAGGGCTCAAAGTATTAAAACAAAACTTAAGGGGCCCCTGTGTGGCTCAGTCAGTTAAGTATCCAACTCAATTTCAGCTCTGGTTATGATCTCATGGTCATGAGATTGAGCCCATGTGGGGCTCCATACTGAGCATGGAGCCTGGTTGGGATTCTCTCTCTCTTCCTCTCTCACTGTCCCTCCCCTACTCATGCTCTCTCAAAATAAACATTAAAAAAATAAAATTTGAGGAAAAAAGGGTAGTTATAAATCTAATCACTGCTGCCCATAATCTCCCTTTCAGGCAAAAAGATATGGGGCTGTGGTACTAGTTCTCAACCACATATTGTTGTAGATAATTGGTTCTGGGGGACTGTGGTTACCCTTGCTACTCATCTACTTTCCTCCTAGATGAAAAACCAAAATGGCCACTCCCAATCGCCATTTACTAGCTTGGGGAGCATGACTATGTCAGTCATGCAGTTTGTGCACTGCATAAAGGTGCTCAGTTGAGAGGGGAGCAGGGCAGCTGAAATCCAGTTTACACTGGGATCTCTGATACACATGTCCTGGGATGGAGTTACATCTGTTAAGAGAAAGGGCCATTTTTGCTGCACAAAGGTGCTTAGCCCTGTGCCCATGGGGTTGAGGATGCCCAGAAAGGGTGCCTTTTTCTAACTCACACAGATGTCATATGGGCTGGCAACAGCCCTGCAGGAGATTAATGCCAGATGGTGGTGTGTGTGGTACGGGAAGGACTTCTACTCTGGTTGTTTTCTGTCTTTTCCCCCTAGATGCTGACTCAACACTCATCTGATTCCCTCCAAATGCATTAGGTTTTTCATAATTTATCTACTGGCCTTATCCTCACCCTGTACAGCTTCTGGAATGCCAGAGTATTGGAGCCAAATACAAATTCCAAGGAGTTTTTTTGTCTTACTGCTGCTTTTCAGAGTTTATGGTATGAGGTTGTATTGCTTCCTCTGTTTGAATGCTGCTGGTGTCGTTTTGTTGACCCTTCTTCCCTCGTTTCTCACTCATGTTGTTAGTTTCTAAAATAGAGTAGTTTTATGATCTGGCTGCATACTAACAGGCTACTTCCAGCCTCTCCTTGATTTAAAAGTGGTCTCTCTGTGCTGCTATAATTGTGTGGTCACATTGTGTTGACTCTTCCACTTTTATATGCCATTTATTTAATATTCATGTTCATGAAGGGCTCCGAGCATGCTGAACCTACTCCTTAGAGTTCTGGTGAAAAGTTAAATTTATTCAGGTGTTCTAGAAATATTGTTTGGTGTCCACAAGGCACTGCACGTTTATCACAGATTGAGGATGACATAAAGATGATCCCACACTCTGATTTTTTTAATTGAAATATGACTTCATCAGACTTAAAATGGAAGAAAATCTGGAAAACACCATGTTTCTTAAAATGATAGCTCTGGAAATGTAATTGAATTTGATATTCAGTCAGGAGTTTCCAACAGACGTTGCTAGTACAATAAACTTACGCAGTGAATCTGCCACTGTGATAGACGAAGCTTTAAATCAGATTTAAATCTTGTCATGCCTGGATAAATGTGCTAATATTTTCAGTCAGTCTCTCATACAGCTGTTAAAACATTTTGACTCTATAGGCCGAATGGGACTTCTAAAATTCATATGAGTTCTGTGTTCTAATTCTTACTATGTTTTGCTTTTCTAGTTAGAAAACAGACATTGGTTTCTATAGAGGTGTACACAAGGATTACTGATCCCAACATCTTTCAGTACAATAAATTTTGAATTTCATCAAAATACAAACTTGGTACATATGTCACAGATTCTGAATGCCTTCAGCAACATGGGAAAACTAGAATTCTGCATATGTAACATTTAAGCAGGAAACTAAAACTCATTCAGGAAATATACATTTGCATTTGATGTTTGATTTCAATAAAGACAGTGACAGGTTTCTGGCAACCTTGCTCAGCTTATCAAACTTTTTAAAAATTCTTAAAAATACAACACAGTTTACTTTACATTTCAGGAAATATTAAATATTCCAGGTTTTTGTTTTTTTTTTATTCTTATTTCCAGTTTCTCCAACTAGGAAGTGTCAGTCTCTCCATGGGCTTCAAGTTTAAGGTTTTTTGTATGCTTCTTTTTATAAACTAGGTTCATTATCTTTTCATAAACTCTCTTAATTTATTAAGTAATTATCTTCTTTGTCATACTCCGCTCCTCAAGATGTTCTAAAGGTTAGACTTCACCTCATTCTTCTCAATTTTGCTAGCCAGTGCATATATGATTTTTATGTGAGAACCAGGCAGTATACTTCAAAGTTAAGAGAAATGTACCTGACTCTGCAGATTTTTCCATGTGCTCAACCACCCATTTATTTGATATCAATCTGACTTGTTTCTGAAGCCACTTGTCCTATCTTTCTTAGGTCCTTTCAAGACTCTACAAATGGACTGCATTCTTTGTGTAACAAGTTTTACTTCTCAGGTGATACTCCGAATGGTCAGAAAAATGATTCTTCCTACAGATGCTGGCAAGAATGTGGAGAAACAAGAATCCTCTTGTACTGTTGGTGGTAATGCAAATTGGTGCAGCTGCTCTGGGAAACAGTGTGGAGGTTCCTAAAAAAATGAAAAGTAGAACTACCCTACAACCTACCAATAGCACTGCTAGGAATTTACCCAAGGGATACAGGAGTGCTGATGCATAGGGGCACACGTACCCCAATATTTATAGCAGCACTCTCAACAGTAGCTAAATTATGGAAAAAGCCTAAATGTCAATCAACTGATGGGTGGATAAAGAAGATGTGGTTTATATATTCAATGGAATACTACTTGGCCAGGAGAAAGAATGAAAATCTGGCCATTTGTAGCAATGTACATGGAAATTGAAGGTATTATGCTAAGTGAAGTAAGTCAGTCAGAGGAAGACAGATACCGTTATGTTTTTACTCATATGTGGATCTTAAGAAACTTTAACAGGAGACCATTGGGGAAGAGGAAAAAAAAAAGGTCACAAACAGAGAGGGAGGCAAACCAAAAGAGACTCTCAAATATAGAGAGCAAACTGAGGGTTGAAGTAGGGGGTGGAGGAGAGGGGAGAGGGGGTATGGGCATTGAGGAGAGCACTTGTTGGGATGAGCCCTGGGTGTTGTATGGAAGCCAATTTAACAATAAATTGTATAAAAAAACAAAGCAAAAACAAAAAACAAAAACAAAACCAACCCGGAAAAATGATTCTTCTTAGGTTCATGGCTCAAACTAATGGGCTGTACTATAACATTCAGTAAGGAAATAAATTGATAAAACTTAAATGTTTAGTCTATTTTCTATTTCTATTAAAGTTTGCTTAAGTGAATTTCATAGAAAAATATGTGTAATGGTAGGTTCCATATATTCTCTTCCATTCTATCTCCAGGTCAATTAAGTGGAAATATTCAGGAATAATAAACTTAATATTGTGAACATGAGAACAAAAAGATGTGTCCAGATACATTTATTAATTCAGAAATAAAATTTAATGATTTTCAATTTTGTTTTTACTAGTACAAACTAGTTTAATAGTCCATACTTCTGAAAAATCTTACACATGCCATATTTTTAGTAAGGGCTCAAAGAAAAATGTCTAATCAGGTATAGATTACACTGTATTTTAGTCCAGCCCCTAAAGTCAGCCCAAATACAAAACTATAGTCATGTTTACAAGGTAAAAGTTGTAGGGTAGCTCTGTACACTAAAATATCATCAACAATACAGTTTCTGAGAAGCAAAACATTAGCTGGCAGATTTGCTTTTATGATTTTTAATATCTTTTTTTTAGTATAACAATGCCACTAAGTTAAGTTCACCATTCTTTCAATATATTTTCATTCCCAGTATGCACCACTAGCTGGAAAATTCATTTTAATGGCAGTAAGGTAGGAATTTAGTCCAAAGAGTAAAGATTCATTTTGATGAGTTATTTGATCATAAAACATGCAGTGGTGAACCTTCAATTCATAAGCTATTTCTGTCATTCAGTAAAGATTATTATTGTTGGCATAATAATCATCAGAACTTTTTCTACTTAGTTAAAGCATTTCTTAGCATTAGATAGGCTATGGCGTGCAAGAGGTCCAGTGACTCTGCCAAGGATGTGGCAACCACCTCATCAACATACTCAGTCCATACATTAATGGTGGCCTGAACTAAGCTTCAACACAAAATTTAACACACTACTAGAAAACATGTCTCAACAGAGCCTCTTACACGTTTCTCACTAGCTAACCAGACATGGGTCATCATTGCTTGGTTTGACTTCTCCTTCTAGCAGCAAATTCATCACAACCTTTGTCAAATAGCTGCATGTTCCTTTTTTTCCCAGTGGGGGAGTGTTGTAAAAGGAAGTCATGTCATCCTACAAAGGAAAACAGTAAGCAAGTCATTTGATTTTTGTTTGTAAAGAGTTGACAGGTAAAATCAGTGTCAGCCTGGGGGGGAAATAAATTCACCGAAGGATTTCCTTGTGGAAAACAGAATTTTCTTGAGCTTTTCTTTTGTTTTCCTAAGGCATCTTCTCAGCATATAAAACAAAGACAGATGTTTTTAGTATTCTCCTCTTTGCTGATAATTTTTATTTACTTAGGGAACCTTTTTACAGATGAGCATAAAATATTAAACACAGAGCCTGGAAGGGACTATATTAGGTAGTACACACAGCACCAAGGTAGCCTGTTACGCATTCCCATCCTCCCCAGAATTTAATTTTATAGCCTTCTGGAATCTATGGCTCCTCTCTGGTAAAACACATTTTAACTGCTAACTATATAAAGGAAATTTATGTCTTCCTAGTTTTCTTTTTAGTCAGAGCTCATAGCTGAACTGACTAGTAATTAACTAAAACGTACCACTAATTCCTCAAAGAAGCCAGACTTCCTTCCTGCCCCTCGAGTACTACATTTTGCACTCTATAAATCTGTTTTGTAAGTTAAATGATAAGAGATTAGGAATATTTTGAAAAGTGGCAACAATGAAAAAACTCTACAAAAGGCTGTTTTATCTACTTACTTGTTTTTCAACTTCCTTTAGTTGACTCTCATCTTTTTGAAATTCATGAAATGCTTCTTTCACCAGTTTGTCTAAATCTACTTTGTCTTGAAATTCCAGCTCAGGGTTTCTTTCCAGTACAATGGATACAACCATTAGTAACTAGGAGAGAAAGACGTTGAAAGCCAATTATATGAACCATAAAAGCAACATAGCCTGGACATGTTTTCATTCTTTAGTCAGGTTGATGGATGATCCTCGTATTCCATAATGTGTTCTGTACAGTGATGGGTTTTTGGATCATTGTGAATGGAATCTTCCTAATCTTAAAAATTAGTAGCATAAGTTCTACTTGAAAACTGTACATTTTTTTTCATTGTGTATATCTTTGTAGCTGAGCAGAAATGTTTTTTAGTCACTTAACTGCAACTAATAACTTTGAAAAATGATTTTCCGAATCCTATCATTAGTACATAGTGCCCTATTCACCCAAAGTGCCTGAATATTCTGACCTTTGGGTATTAATCCTTGTTGGCAAGACACCAAAACCAGTGTCCAGTGGAGCAGAGGCTACCCTAGAAGAGGTGGTAGGCAGCAAGGTCAAAGAAGGCAGGTAAGTTCAGTGGAGACTCTGATCAAATGACTTGGAGCCCAGCACCCTAAATACTGAGTATAATACTGTGACATCACAGTAGTATCTCAGGGGATGCTTACGTTTTAAAAAATACACCTAACTCTGACCTCTTTATGGTATGAGTACTGTTTGGTCTGCATGTCTTAGTTTAATGCATCATCCTATTTGTCTATTTCATACATTCATCCTAAGTAGTAACATTCATTTAAATTTATTTTCTTTTTTTAGGGCACCAGCGTGGCTCAGTTAGTTAAGCATCTGACTTTGGCTCAGGTCATGATCTCGTGGTTTGTGGGTTCGAGCCCCATGTTGGGCTCTGTGTTGACAGCTCAGAGCCTAGAGCCTGCTTCAGATTCTGCATCTCTCTCTCTCTGCCTCTCTCCAACTCATGCTCTCTCTCTCTCAAACTTTCTCTGTCTCTCTTACTTACAGAGTGTAAGTGGGAAAGGGGCAGAGAGAGAGAGAGAGGGAGACACAGAATCCAAAGCAGACTCCAGGCTCTGAGCTATCAACATAGAGCCCAATGCAGGGCTTGAATCCACAAACCACGAGATCATGACCTGAGCCGAAGATGGATGCTTAACTGGCTCAGCCACTCAGGTGCCCCAGTAACATTCATTTTAGATGACAAACTACACGCAAAGACTGTGTCTGAGTACACAATGCTTGGTAAAGACTTTCTGATGATCATTATCACTTCTACTTTGCACATGAAACAGGAAAAAAGACCTCATAATTCCAAACTTGGGATTCTTCCTGACTGTACTTTATCTAAATTCTTCCAAAACAGAACCTGAAAGAACCAAAGGAAACACTTTCAGAAAAATTCAGGTCTCAAAATGTGGAAGATCTTGGGGCAGGGCTTTAGCCAGGAGAATATAAAGTGTTGCTCTAGTTCTGAATAAAAATTTCTCCTGCAAAGGCACCCTCATTTTGGTCAAGAAGGACCTCCATGTACATTGTAGGTCCCAGATGCTGGGCACTAACCACTGGAAGGCTAACAACACAAGGAAGGCATTCACCCTTTCAATAACCCCACCTCTTTCTGACCCCAGTCTGCCGGACTTCTCACATGCTGCTGATACTGTTTCCAAATCCTGGCACATTTGAGATAAGACTGAATCTCATTCAACTCTGGCTGTAGTTCCAGACACACTGCATTTCAGCTGCTACATCCAGTTCAGCACTTACTAAGAGCTTCTGTATCACTAATACATGTTACTCACCCAAAAGGGACACAAAATCTGATGGAGACATTCCCAGAGAAAGAGACAAAGTGAAAACGAGCTATAAATTAAATCCATTCATTATGGGGATTTTTTATTTATCAGCATAATGTTTTAAAATGGCAAAAGAACATGTCTATACACGTGCATGGATGTGTGTTATTTTAGCATTTAACTTTATATAAAACAATGATACAGCACAAAATTACATGTCTTCTCTGTTTACAGCAAGATGTTTGGAAAGGTGTCCCTCAAAATATCAACACCAATGATCTGTTGCTACTGGCTCTGGGGAATTTTTTTCTTTTTTGTTATTTTCTGAACTATTAAAATTTTTTACAATTGTCATGTGTTATTTCTCTAAACAGGAAAAAAAAAAAACAACCCTGAAATTAAAGCATAGGATAAGATCACTTCCTCTGTTTTTTAGTGGTGTTAATGCACTTGCCCTTAATGGCAAGCTGGACAGTCTTTTTACACTGAAGGATTTAAGATGTTTAAATTGTCCATATACTTTGACGTGGGTCAAGGATGGTTATATCCTCCAAGACTCAGCTAGAAGATCGGGTTAGGTAAGGAGTGGAATTCCTGGTCTCTTGGGCAGTTTCCTTTATGTTAGTTTTCAGGGAACAGATAAAAGCATTTCTTCAGCAATCTACATTTCTAAATACAAACCTCCACAACAATCTGTCTGTACTTTGGCTGGTCAATACTCCCCAACATGTCTTCAACAAGGAGAGAGAAATTCATCTCATACATGGTCATATCTGACAGGGTTGGTTGCTGAAAAAAAACAACAACCTCGATATTAACATGCTGCATTCTTACACTGTGGTTTCCACTTTATAGAGGAATTTCAGGTTAATCAATAATCTTTTTCAGTTTCTATAAAACCTTAGAGAGCATTTTCAGCTATATGACTGGATTTAATATATGTCAAACTACTGAAGCCAACCAGCTGACTACTGTGATAAATTAAACAACCTCCTGTTCTAAGTGGTTATCTTCACTATACAAATGTTAAGGGAGAGGGGCTATATTGGAAATCCACTTCAATACACAAAAGGAACAGCCAAAAATTGAGACAACAAATAGGGTATATATTGCTTTCAGAATTAGCACAAGAAGTTATGCTTGCTGTCACACTTTACCATGTAAGTCACCTGCTACTGATTTTACATCATTCTGTGGCAGATCTTTTCTGAGAAGCAGCACAGAAATGCATACGAATAAGCAAAAACAACATTACATGTAGAAACGGCAAGAAAACACAGGAAAAAAAAGCAAAACTAAAATAATTTACTCTACCCTTTATATTTCATTTAAAACAAAAAGGATTGCATGGTCTTCCATTCACTTTTTACAAACCAAATGAAAGTAGCAAATAAACTCAAATCCAAATTCAAATTTAGGCATGGTGACTACCTCTCAAGGGATTGAAGAGAAGGCTCTAAATGTTAGGTTTGTATGCTGTAAAGCAGATGGAGTCACCATCAGAGATGGAGGAATGATGAATCATACTTATTTGCTTCTACCTCGATAATGATGTACAATGAACTTCATCACAGCCTCAGAACAATGTGAACCCATGAACCGTGAGATCATGACCTAAGTGAAACTCGGACGCTTAACTGACTAAGCCACCCACACGCCCCTAAATACAACCTTTAAGCAAAATATCCATTTGGTAAAGCAAGGCTTTTGTATAGAGAGGCACTAAAATTAAAGTAACTCAGACTGGGAAAAAATATTTCCAATCCAATTGATTAGGTTTCTTACTTTCCAGTATTTCCTCCCTTCAGGTATCTATCTCTATACCCTTCCTTTAAATACTCTTAAAAAAATGGGATAAGCAGAAAGGTTATTTGCAATGCAGAGGGGGAAAGAATTCCCTATGCCCTTAGGTCCCTTTAAATGATATATATATAATGGGGCTGTACCTGTGGCAAATGCTTCCCAGCTACAATGATTCCATTGGGAGTTCGCTCCAGGATCTGCCATACTCTGTCATAGAACCCAGCGGGAGTTCTATTCAAAGACCCATCAATCTGACGCCTGTTCATCCAACATCTGTAGACCAAAAGAAAATGCCTCAGAGTTGGAAAACAAGCTTGTTCTGGTAGGGAGAAGGGCTTTCAATATGGATAAATTGTTCCAATAGAGTAAGCAATAAAAGCCAAAATCCATCAATGATGCAGATCTACCATGTGTTACAGAGGTTACTAAATATTTCATAGTGAAATCAGAGCTTGCAGGATAGGAGAAAAATCCCCCAAGATTTTAAAAAATTTAATAGGCAAAATGATATTCTCTAGTAAGTTATAAGGTTGCTCACTATAAGATCAAATGACTTCCTAATATGCAAAGAAGCTCCATTTAAAAACATAGAAGCAGCCAATTTTGAAATAACTTCATGTGGTTCTTACGTGCAATAAAATGTAAACTTCATGAATGCATGGATATCATATGGCTTGATCACTCTTATATACCTCTCCCAGAAAGATGCTTAATAAACATTTGATAAATAATGAAGGCTCAAAAAAGCATTATGTATCTAATGAAATATATCTTGTCTTAAACTTTACATTCATTTTTCTATTTAAATATGGCCAAAGTACCAGTGCTGAAAAATCAGCTACAAAATCTTACATGTCATATTAATCACACCATAGCAATAGCCAAAATTCTAGATCTCTTATTTCCATGGATTATGTATTACATCTTAAAGATATAATACTCACAAATTGCTAAAGATTCAGAACTTGGATAACTTGAAAAGAACATACAAATGACACAGTAGTATATTGTTCCAAAAGCTGAAGCTAGGCACAGATATACATTTTTTTCACTTGGTATCAAAATAGTCATCAAATGAAATGTGCCATCAACCACAAGGTAAGTATGTGACCAACAATATTTCTAGGTAGGAAAATAGCTGTGCAGGAGACAATATACTGAAAAAGATATTTTGTTTCTGATGGAAGAGGATCAATAAAATTTTAAAACTGCATAAATGAGTGAGGCATCTTTTTTGGATATACAGATTTTTTTGGCAAGCCTAGACTTGCGTGGCTGGGTTCAGTGATGTGCCAAACAGAAGCCCAGAGGTGCTAAGCCCAGAGGTGTAGGGTTCCTTGGTGATGTTTTACTTTGGATAATGGATGTGCAAACTGAATACCCAATATTCTGCATGTGATTTTTTTTTCCTATTCCCTTTGTTTGGCAATAAGAAAAAAAGTATTTTCAGATTTCTATACAGTCATGGTTAATATTATAAAAAGGAGAGGTTTGCTTAGAACAACAAAGTAGAAATGTGTCAATAACTCATAATGGAGATGAAAAATTATTTTTGAGGACCTCTCTTTTATTTTTATTTTTTTGGCTTTTAATTTTGAAAAATTTTAAACTAACAGAAGAGTCAAAAACTAATTCACAAAGTTTCTGTATACTCAGCCTCCTCTACTTCTGTTATATTACATAACAACTATCAGAACCAGGAAATGAACATAGACACAATACTATTAGTTATGGACCTTATTCAAATTACCATTTGAATGACATTTTACCACTAAAGTTCTTGTTTTGATTGTGGGTCCAATCTAGGACTCCACACTGCATTTGATTTCCAAGTCCCCTTAGGTTCTTCCAATATGTGGTAGTTCCTCAATTTTCTTTCATCTTTCATAAACTTAACATTTTAGAAATGTCAATTATTTTATTGAATGTACCTCAGTTTGGGTTTATCTGATGTTTTCTCATGATTAGACTTAGATTATGCATTTTTGGCAAGAATACCTGGAGCAGCTGTGGCTTTCTGGTATATCATTATCAGGGAGTACATGCTACTGATGTGTTTTATTCCTGGGATGCTAACCTTGATCATTAGATAAGGTAAAGTCTACCGGGTTTCTTCATTATAAAAAGCATCTTGAGTGGAAATACTTTTAAATTATACAAATTTTTCATTTCTCAACCTACTTCCACCCACTAAATTTGAGCATCCATTGATGGTTCTTGCTTGCAACAATTATTACTATTGTATTTGTCTAATGATGATTTTCTATTTCCATCATTCCATCTATATTTATTAATTGGAATTCTACTACTAGGAAGAATCCCTTCTATCCCATTTATCTATTTATATCAGCATGGACTCATGGACATTTATCCTATGGGTTCTAATTTAGTACTATTATTATCCTTCAGTATGTCTCCAGTATCCTTCTAACACATCTCTGTAATTTTCTGGACCATTATCTTACTTCTGGTACCATAAGATGCTCCAGGCTCATCTTGTATTTTTCCCACCCCAGCCCTGGAATCAACCATTTTTTCCCCATGGAATGTTGGCTCCTCTTATTAAAAAATATTATTTAGAAATCAGTATCTGGGCACTAGGTTTGCTCACTGCTGTGGGAGTTTCCTACTTCTGGGTCCTCTCAGTGGACAGAGCCAAGAAATATATGGACATATACTCATATATACACACATATCCAGGTTTATTTCTGTAGTTGTCCATCTGTGTGAAAACCATGAATTCATACTGACATTTGCAATTTCAATCCACCACCACAGATATATTCTAATCCTTCCCCTTCCCTCATTTGTAATTCTTTTTTTAATGGTTATTTATTTTTGAGACATAGAGAGACAGAGTTTGAGTGGGATAGGGGCAGAGAGAGAGGGAGACACAGAATCCGAAGCAGGCTCCAGGCTCCGAACTGTCAGCACAGAGCCCGATGTGGGGCTCGAACTTACTGACCACAAGATCATGACCTGAGCTAAAGTTGGCCGCCCAACCGACTGAGCCACCCAGGTGCCACCCCCACTCTCCCCCTTTCCTCATTTGTAACTACGTTCTCTGACGAAGAGAAATCCGGCTCTCATTACCCACAATATATTTGCACAATATGTACAGCAATTTAAAAATTACCAATCCTTGTCTCTGTGAGAAAAATACTTATTAACTAATAAGTACAGTATTTGTGTGTAGCTCTTTCTCCCCCCCACCCCCCTTTAACTTTATAGTATCCAGAAATGTTTTCCAAAGGTACTTAGGTTAATTCTTTTCTTCTCCACTCCTTTCAGGGTGGGAATATTATCCATTTGTAACACAGTTAGGTTCATTTGTTACTATTCATATTGTTTTATTTGTTTTTTTTTTTCATATTTGGATTAATTTTAGTTATTTACATTTTGGGCATATAAAATATTACCATAGTTTAAGAATCAGAGCTATTTTATTAAAAAAAAATTTTTTTAATGTTTTATTTATTTCTAGGAGAGAGAGAGAGACACAGTGCGAGCAGGGGAGGGTCAGAGAGAGAGGGAGTCACAGACTGAAACAGGTTCTAGGCTCTGAGCTGGCAGTCAGCACAGAGCCCGACGCGGGGCTCGAACCCACGAACCGCGAGATCATGTCCTAAGCGAAAGTCGGACGCTTAACCGACTAAGCCACCCAGGCGCCCCAAGAATCAGAGCTATTTTAAAAAGGTATATTCAGGGAATTACTGCTCTCCCATTCAACCTTAAAACCCTGTACCCAGCTGTCTTTTCTTTCCACCCTGTTCCTACCCACTCCCTGAAGGTAACCAATCTCTTTAGTATCTGATTTAACCTTCCTGTATTTCTTCTGTACAAATGAGCAGATATCTCTTTCTTACATGAAGAGTAGCATACTACAGATGCTCTTTGTATTTTGTTGTTTTCATGTAACAGTATAGCCTAGAAACGATTCCATATCAGTTTAGAGACAACTCTCCTTTTTTCCCCACAACTGCCTTATACTCCATTGTGTGCATGCAACACAGCTTATTCAAATAATCTCCTATGTATGGGGATTTAGGTAATGGGCATTCCAAAATTTATTATTATAAATGATGCAATGAACAATATTGCATACATATGTATTTTCATATGGTTGGAAGCACATCTTCAGAGTAGATTCCTAAAAGTCAAAGTCTACATATACATGTAGACTTGTTTTAGATGTTGCCAAATTCCCATACCGAAGGGCTGTACCCACCAGCTACATATGAGAGTGTCTGTTTCCCTTCAGCCCCACCAAATGTTTGTCATGCTGTTTAACTTTTGTCAGTCTGATGGATGAGAAATGGTGTCCAATATGTGTTTTAATTTACATTTCTCTAATTATGAGTAAGTTTAAATATCTTTTCAAATATCTAAGACCCATTTATTTATGTTTTAAAGGAATCGATTAATCATATTTTTTCCTGGTTATCTCTTAGGTTATTGGTTCTTTGTCCCTCAGTTTTTAAGAATTTTTGGACATCAGCTCTTTGTAGACTATGTTTTGTTCCAGTTTCTCAGCTGTCTTCAGAGATTGTCTATTTTCTTCCATTTTAAAATTTTTATATATAGTCTTAATAATTTTTTAATGCCCCAAATTTAGGCCATAGTTAGAAAGCCTTTTCCATGCTGAGGTTAAAGCAGAATTTACCCATGTATTCTTTTAGCAATGGTATGGTTTCATTTTTTATATTTAGAAATCACATCTGTTTAGAGTTCATTCTTGTGTATAGTATAAAGTATGTATTTGATTTTATCTTTCCCTAAATGGCTATCCAGTTGTCCCATCACTCTTTATTTAAAAAGCCCATCCTTGACCCAGTGATATGAGACATCACCTTTAACACTAGTTAAATTTCCATATGTGCTTAAGGTCTATTTCTGGACTTTCCATTCTGTTCAGCTGGGCTCTTTATGCTTTCATGTGTCAGCATTATACTGTTTTTATCACAGAGGCTCTATGGTATATTTCACTGTTAGGGCAAGTCCCTCTTTTATGTTCTGATTATTCTTGCATATTTGTTTCTCCATATGAAGCTTAGTATCAACTTGTCTAACTCCATAAACAGCTTGTTGGAGTTTTTTTGAATCGCATTACATTTATAACTGGTATCTTTTTAATGTTGAGTGTGCCTAAGAACAAAGATGTCTTTCCATTTGCTCAAATCTACTTTTATAGAAGACTTGTTTTCTAGGAATATTACTATACCACCTTAGAAAATATCAGACACACAGATAATTACGTAAATAATTATATTAAACTTCTTTCTGTAATAAAATATTCTTCAATTCAATACATCACACAAATATTTGTTTTGCTCTTATTCTAAGCTTAGTACAAATTAAGTCTATGAAACAGTTTAGCCCTGAAGAAGTTTATAGTCTACTTAGTGAGAAAGAGTCACAGGCAACTTATTTAAATAATGTTACCAAACACAAATCTTTCATGCCAAAATGTGTGGAGGCGATGGTGAGTGCTACAAAGGTTCAGAAAGGGAACTGACCAAAATGGTATGATGGAGTGTTACAGTTTGCACTAAATAATAAAATTAACAAACACTGATAAATTATACCTGAAAAGTATAAAATTAAAATCAACAGAAAATCACAACTGAAGACAGACATTTTACTTAGTGTCTCTGTGTATACTGTCTACCTAGTAAGGTGGCCTCTGGTACTCTGCTGCATTTTATTTCTTATTACTATCTTATTAATTTCATATACATATCAAAGTATGATGATACTGTAAGTCCAGAATGTTCTATAGGTAATAAAGGGCCCTCATTACCCTCCATTCTGTTGAGGCTGGAGAATATCCAACAGAAGCTGTTTAACTTCACTAGGTGACAGCTGATACAAGTCTCTGGCTGGCTTATCTCCGCCACGGATCTGTAGTTCATACTTCATAGCATGGATGATCCACCTGAAACAAAACAGGAGAAGCATAATCAATAACTCTTAAAATGAAATCATCTCCTGCTTCTCATGACAATGCCCCTGTTAACAGCACTGACCCATTCAAAGGAGAACGAACAAAAGGCCATTTGAATTTTCTGAACCACTGATATAATTACTTCCATCAAGTTTATATGACATGATAAGATTCTTAAAAAAGAGGTCTGCTCTTGCATATGTGGTTAGGTAGTAAACATGAAAATAGGTAAGGAGTAAAGCATACGGTATACAATAGCTGCTACACTATTATTTTCATTATACTAGATCTATGCAAAAAAACAAATAGGATAAAAACAATTCATTTTAAGAAATGGGCTGAGATATGCTGTTATAGAAATGTTCCTTTCCCAGGAAGGCCAAACAAATGCTGTCACCTATTTTCTTTACTTTGCAGTCATTCCCTTGTGATGGGAGGGCGCAGAAAAGTACCTGACTTTGAAAGAAAAAGGCGCAGTTAGTTTTAACTCAATTATAATAGTATATTAGAGAACACACTATAACAAGAATATTTCAGAAGAATCTTCTTTATAGATATTTAAATATAGATATTTAAATGCTGTTCATGTATCTATTTTTAAATAATGTATTCTTTAATAGATATTTAAATGCTTTTCATAATTTTTTTTTAAATTGCAGAAGAGGCTTTAATGTAATTACTTAGGCAAGCATTTTTGGAGTACTATTTGTGTGCCTTGTATTTTCCAAGGTAAAATATTTAGTTATTTTATATGTAAGTTATTTTACTTTTTAATTCCAGAAGCTTTTAATAAGTATTTTTACAGTTTCATCTCATTTCTTTCATTTACTGTATTCTGAGGAAAGAACTCAATAAACTAGTTATGCAAACTAAAGAAAATCATGGAATAATACTGTGCCTTAGGGAACCAGAACTCTATACACCATTAGGAAAAGCTAGGGAACTAGTTTTACACAGCAGATTCCTATGCTTTATCCTTAAATCCTTCGGTGAACACTGAATAACAAACAGAGACAGTGCAACTCAGCAACTAGAAAGAATGTGCCTTCATTCACCCATGCTACTTTGTCTCCCAAAGGGGGACTGTGCAGCCAACCTACTGGGAGAAACATCTAGTTACAGCAGTAAAGATTAAAGTGACTAACTTACTGCACTCAAACACGTCATTATCTTTCCCCTGATACACTTCTCTGAAAGACAACCCACAAAGCTACTGCAGGTAAAGAGATGAAAAAATTGGGTGGAAATAATCAAAAGATTAAAGTCCTTTCTGCCAAGGCTGCTTTGCAAAACAATAGTGATGCCTCCTCATGGGATACCTTTAATGTCTCTCAGAAGAAAAAAATTGGAAACGTGAAGTCTTCCCAGTTGAGTCCAGGTGATACCAGCCAGGCATATATCCCTGCCTGCTGGGCCAGGCCACAGGGGCACAAGGGTCCCTGGATCCCTGCCCTGTGACTGCTCCAATTTCACTGCCTTCTTCTGGGGCAACTCTCAGCTTTTTCCTACCCTCTCCCATATTCTTTGTGGCATCATTTCTGGTAGTTAGGAATTTAACTAGACTACCAGTTAATTGCATAGTATGTGTTGAAGACCACTGACATGCATGAGAGATACACAAGGATGGAACATAACAATTTAAAAAATACATTATTATTACTCTTACTATTGATAATAAATAATACATATTTAATAATTGCTCATTGGTAAGAACAATAAAGATGACAAAGCATTTGCAAAAAATAAAATAAACAAAACAACAGAACATGTGACAGAATAAAGATGTTTGATTTATATTTCTCTTACCAGTTGAAAAGAAAAGCTAGACTAAACTTATGTTATTGCCAAAGACTGGAATGCCTTTGCTTCTTCATTATTATGAACTGTATTTAGTCAAAATGTTTTCCGCATAAAAGCCACAAGGATATAGTTACTTTGGATGCTCTGATGTTAAAGTTGCTCATGAAATTACACATTAAAGCAACATGTCAGTTATAAGAACTGCTCCATGGACCTCTCTTTAAATAAAAAAATTATGTTTTTAATTTTATAGATTATAAATGTCCTCTATCATTTTGTTTATTTAACATTTACATTTGAGGCAACTCAGTATAAAAGAAAATCAAATTAAAAATCTAAACACCTGACTTTTAGTCTCAATAACATGAAAAGAAAGAAAGTGGGGTTGGATGTCTTGTTCTAAGTTAAAAGTGACTTAAAAGACAACCAATGCCATGTGTGTACCTTGTTTGGGATCCTGTTTTTTTTTTTTTTTTTAAGTTATTATGGGGACAAATAGAGAAATCTGAATAAGAACTAGATATTAGGTGATATTAAGGAATTACTGCTAATTTTGTGGGGGGTGATAATGGTATTGTGATTATTGAGAAGATGTTGTTTTTAAGAGATGTATACTTATTAAAATATTGAGGAATAAAAGCAAGAATATCTGAGATTTGCTTTGTAAACTACAGCCAAAAAAAAAAAAAAAGAATAGATGAAGCCAATACAGCACATGCATATTGCTAACAATTGCCTATGTCCATTTAAATAAAAGGCATGTGGGAATATACCATATTATTCTATTATTAAACATTAAAATGTTTTAATAATGAAAAGCAAAAACAATAAAGATAGGATTAAATACTAATTCTGTCACTTACTGACTGTGCCCCACCGGCAAATTATTTTGCAAATGGGAACATTATTATTACTTGTTCAGCTCATTTTATGGAATTATTTGAGGAACAAATAAGGTAATGTATGTTAAAAAGCTTTTGAAATTACAGTCATAAAAAATATTAGCAAACTCCTTTTATTTGACCTCTGAGAGACTCAGTTTGGAGAAAGGTAATAAAACTTTAAAATTCAAGTCTTAGAATTACTTAAGCAAGAGCCACATCCACTTAACTTCAGGAGGTGTCCTTGTCACTAAACATTTTTAAATGCTAACATTCTAAAGTCCTCCAAAACTTGAGTTATTAAAACAGAACATACTTATCACATTTACCTTTTAAAATCTTTAATACCATTAAAAAAGATAGAGATATAAACATTTCCCTCAGGCTTCTTCCTTCTGTTTACAAAATCTCAGCAGTCTTGTGAGCCAAGTTATAGAAAATATTGCACTCAACAGTCACCAAAGAAACAAAGTGACTGTTTTTCATTCATTCCAGTACAAATGAATATAATTTATCTGTCAGATTATTAAAATACACTTATTCATTCAAAAATATTAGCCAAACTAATCTTTTTAGCTTGGAATTCTTCAAAGGACTAAACCATAGCCAAGTCTTAGACATAAACTACTATCAGCAGCAGTCAGAGACAGAGAAAGTGAATTACCAGGTGAATGATGCAGTTCAAAAATTCAAAGGCATTTAATCCATTTTTAGAACTACTAATACAAAAGGGCATCAGTTCTTTCACATGAAAATATCTTATTTCTTACCCTCATTCCCACTAACAAAGTCGCCAAATCTGATTTGACAATTCCAATGTAAAAGCACTTAACGCAAAATGGGGAAAGCAAGCAAGCAAATGTGGAAGGTCAAAAGAATGAAGATTGTCCTTGGACCACATCCGTATAAATTCAGTCTGTCTAAAGAGCCAGGGACATGCTCTATTTGCCAATAAGCAAATGAGAAAGTGGCAGATACACACGACTGACCAGATCAACCTTCATATGTATCAAGGTTTGACTTGAGGACAATGAATTCTTCAGCACTGCTGGAAAAGTATGAAAATGTGGGCTAGTATTCCTATATAGTCCTAGGGATAACCTTATCCTTCTAAAAACTCTCTTGTTGTGAGGTTAGTAAGCATATCGTGTATGTATCTGGAGTTTTCTTTCTAACATGCCCCAATCAAGGAGTCAAATACACAACGAAGTATATGGAAATCTGACATCATTGGTAAACCAGGACAGCTGACATTTTTTGAAAACATGCCACAAAGAACAGCACTGATTCACAGCAAGAAACAATTTTAAAAATAATCATTTTAGGCCTATTTGAAGATACTCAGTGTTTGCCAAGTTTGGTGTTAAACAAGTGAATGAATAACTCTCTGCAAGCATTTACTAAGCCATATAAAAGGAGATGGGAAAATTGTAGGAAGGGACTTTTCTGCTTGATTCATACCAATACAGAGAGAGTGATAATTTCATAAGGCAAACTGAGCTTCCTGTATGGTAACTGGAGGACAATGACTCACTCACTCTACCCTGAAATAACCAGAATAGAGGTAGGGGAGCTCTATCATCTCACTTCCTCACTTCATATCAAATGTAAAAAACAAAAACCACTGAATGAGTACCAAGCCATGCCAATGAACTCAGAGCTCTAATTACCTCCCCTTTTCTTTGCAGCACAAGCAATGTTACAGTCTAGTACCTACGACATCAATAGCCTTCTCTAAGCACCAGATGTATGATCCACAGATTCAGTTGTGGGCATCAGAAGACAAGACATGCCTAAATCATAATTACTTACAGAGGATGTACTGGCAGTATGAAAAGCAGAGATGAAAAAGGATTGATAACATGTATCCTCAGGGGTTATCTCCCACTAAAGCCTGACTGACAGACCTAGAGCAGAAAGCAGTTGATTGGAGGTCTTTACAGTAATGGGCCTGTCAGGAACTTGATCTATTTCAACATGAAAGCTGGAGCACAAATCAATAATGAGACAGCAAATCAAATCATTATCAGACTAGAATACCATTCCTGTGAGCAGGTTAATTTTGTTCACAGGAGTGCCTATCACAGTAATGTTGAGAAATCACACTGGGAGGATTAACTTTGGAAAAAAAAGAGAAAAGAAATACAGTAGTACTGGTTTAAAGCAATTGAGGCAGTGGGTGATGTAAATAAATAAATTTAAAAAACCTGAAAGCCTCAGAAAGGTTAAAACAGAGAGACAAAAGTACACATAGGGTTGAGGAGTTCCAGGTACATATGCTGTGACTAAGACAAATGTCCTTATTTCTTATGTCCATTCAGCCTAGTGGGTGTTGGCATTTTGGGAGGAATACAGTATTAAAAGCTGACTGAACTACCAATCTCTTTATTCATAATCAATAAGAGAAACAATAGTAAAAAGTTAGATGTGATTGAGTCTGAAATGGTTTAATTAAGGAAGTAAAAAAGAATGTTTTCTATAACACCAACCCCTTTTTATCAAAATCATGTTCCAATCATGACAATACACAAAGGGATGACTTAGAGGAGCAACAAATTCAACAATTTATAAGAAATTTGACATTCAAGGAACCTATAAATAAATAATTCGCTCACCATTAAGCAAACTAAAACCTTCTAGGGACTAATTCAAGGTAAATTCTTGTAAAGAAACATGTGTTTGCTGCTGGCAGTAAACTAACATGCAAGAAAGCCATTCACTTAGGAGCTAAGGTCTGAGTAAAACTGATTAGGATGAAGTGCAATAAAAGTAGGTTAAAAAGGGAGAGGAGGGCAGAGAAGTGGGGAGCTCCATACATTTCACTCGCCCACATCTCTCAAATGGAGAAGGCCTGAAGCCATAGGAACCCTTACAGAATCCAGGGGTTTGGGAGGAAAAGGAGACAGAGTCTGCTGAGAAAACAATTTTATAGTGTGAATGCAAAGGGGGGAAAATAAAAATGGGCCGGGACCGGAGACATGGAGGGAGAGGAAGGAGCCCCCTTTGTGGGGAGTCAAGTGAGTTGAGGGAAAAGAAAGAGTGGCCGAAACTCCTCAAGTAACTGTCCCTGTCTCTGGAGAAGAGAAAAACCTCAGCTCAGGACACAGAGGGATCCAGTTTCCAGCTGTGAAGCTGACCTTGAGCTGGATGCCCCAGTCCCAGGCGATGCCAGGAGAAATTGCTCCTCTGCTCGCCAGCTCCACCTGAGTGGGTGGGCAAGCAGTGCACCTGAAGCTGCTCCATCGCTCTTCTAGCTTTGCTCAATCCCCAGTAGGGAGGTGACAGGCTTGAAACTGCTCAGAGGGACTCGGCCTGCGGGATTATTTCGGGCGGTATCAATAGGGCCTGAAGACTAAGATCTGGAAACAAGGCTTGGGACACAGAGCATGGCCTACCTTGGCTACGCCCACGGCACAGGGAGATAGGACCACAAAGAGAGATTTGCACGCTTCGTTTGAGAAGGGACTGGGGCACTGTCATTTTTCTCCTCACAACCACCAAGGCGTGACCTCAGGAAGCGGCCCGCAGGACGCAGTGGAGGCTAAGAACTGCCTACACGAAACCACGCCCATCCCCACTAGAGAGCTTTTTTTTTTTTCTTTTAACGGAGTCCTGGTCAAGACAAACAAGGTTGCACTGCTGTGATTCATTCTAGATCAATTCTTTCTATTCAGATATATTTTCCCTTGTCTCATTCATATCCCTCCCTTCTACTGGACTGGGCACTCTGGTCACTGATGTGCTTAAAGAGTCACATTTAATCCATTCTCCAGATGTGTATTCTACACTTCCACCGCTACCTCTCTCTCTCTCTCTCTCTCTCTGGGGTAATCAGACTATACAGTTTCACTGAGTAACATTATGTTCGTTTTTCTCCTCGCCTCTAATGATATTCTCCTTTCTCTGAATTAAGCCTCTTAGTCTCTCTGTCTAGTCATCATCCAATTTTGCTTCCTCCTTGCCCTGTCATTTCTCTCTTTGAATCCATCAGCACTGCATACACCCTGCTCTTTATCTGTAGCTGGGAATTCTGGTTTCATGCTTGTAGACGGTCCTTTGTCTATTGGGTTTCTTTCTTTTTTCTTTTCTTCTTTTTAACTTTTTACTTAGTTTTATTGTTTGTTTTTCCTCCTTCCTCTTTCTTTCCTTTTTTTTTTCTTTTTCCCTTTCGGTTTGCATATTTGTTGTGTTTGTCTGTGTGTTTGTGTGCCTTTGTTCCCTGTGTGTTTGTCTGTTTTCTTTTCCAAAGCTACCTTAAGAAACAAGCCAAAGTACACATGGTGGAGAGTCCCAAACACCACTATGAGTAGGGAAATAACCAAAGTCTCTACAAGAAAGACAGAGACACCATTCAAAAAACACTTCCTGAATGGACAGGCCTTGGACAGTCAAAGAGACTTCTTTAATATAGCAGCAGTCACAGGTGCAGAGTGCATAACAAGCTTTTTTTTTTTTTTAATGTTTTATTTATTTCTGAGAGAGAGAGACACTGTGAGCAGCGGAGGGTCAGAGAGAGAGGGAGGGAGATACAGAATCTGAAGCAGGCTCCAGGATCTGAGTCAGCCTTAAGCACAGAGCCTGATGTGGGGCTCAAACCCACAAACCGTGAGATCATGACCTGAGCCGAAGTCAGACGCTTAACTGGGTGAGCCACCCAGGCGCCCCATAACAAGCTTTTAAAACTAACAAGAGACAGAGATAAGCTGATCCAGGAAAACGAAAGGAGAGTTTGAACTGAGCGATACAATCAAACAGAACAATATCCATATCATAGGAATTCCAGAAGAGGAAGAGAAAAGGAGTACTTGAACAAATTATAGCAGAGAACTTCCCCAATCTGGGGAAGGAACCAGACATTGTATCCAAAAGGCACAGAGAACTCCCCTCAGATGTAACTTGAATTGATCTTCTGCATGACATATCATAGTGAAACTGGCAAAATATAAGGACAAAGAGAATTCTGAAAGCAGCTAGGGATAAAAGCGACTTAAACATACAAAGGGAAACCTATCAGAGTGGTGATAGACCTATCTACTGAAACTTGGCAGGTCAGTAAGGAATGGCAGGAAATCTTCAATGTGATGAACAGAAAAAATATGCAGCCAAGAATCCTCTATCCAGCAAGCCTGTCATTCAGAATAGAAGGAGAGACAAAAGTTTTTCCAAATAAACAAAAATTGAAAGAACTCATCACCACTAAACCAGCCCTACAAGAAATCTTGAGGGGGGCTCTTTGAGGGAAATGTTGCAAGGAACATAAGGTACCAAAGACACCACCACAAGCATGAATCCTACAAAGGACACGATGACTCTAAACCCATATTTTTCAATAAGAACAGTGAATGTAAATGGACTAAGTGCTCCAATCAAAAGACATAGGGTAGCAGAATGGATAAAAAAACAAAATCCATCTATTTGCTGTCCACAAGAGACTCATTTTATACCTGAGGATACCTTCAGATTGAAAGTAAGGGATGGAGAAATATATATCATGCTATGGGAAGTCAAAAGAAAGCTGGAGTAGCCATACTAATATCAAACAAACTGGACTTTAAAAGCAGTAACAAGGGATGAAGAAAGGCATTATATAATAATTACAGTGTCTATCCATCAGGAAGAGATAACAATTATAAATGTCTACGCACCAAATGTCAGGAGCACCCAAATACACAAAACAATTAATCAAAAACAGAAACAATCTTATGGACAAGAATGTGCTAATAGCAGGGAACTTTAATATTCCACTAACAACAATGGATAGATCAACTAGACAGAAAATAACTAAAGAAACAGTGGACTTGAATGACACATTGGACCAGATGGATTTCACAGATATATTTGGAACTCTACATTCTGAGGCCATGGAATTCACTTTCTTCTCAAGTGCGCATGGTACATTCTCCAAGACAGATCATAGACTGTTACATAAAGCAGCTCTCAATAAATATAAAAGAACTGAGATCATATCATGCACACTTTGAGATCACAGTGCTATGAAACTTGAAATCAATCACAGCAAGAAGTCTGGAAAACCTCCAAAACATGGAGGTTAAAGAGCACGGTACTAAAGAATGAATGGGCCAATCAGGCAATTAGAGAAGAAATTAAAGAATATATGGAAACAAATGAAAATGAAAATATAACAATCCAAACTCTATGGGATGCAGCAAAGGCAGCCCTAGGAGGAAAGTACATTGCACTCCAGGCCTATTTCAAGAAATTAGAAAAAGTACAAGTACAAAATCTAACAGTGCACCTAAATGAACTAGAGGGAGAGCAACAAGAGCACCCCAAACCCAGTAGGAGAAGAAAAATAATAAAAATCAGGACAGAAATAAACAGTACAGAATCCAAAAAAAACAGTTGAAAAGATCAATGAAACCAAGAGTTGGTTTTTTGAAAAAATAAACAAAATTGACAAACCTCTAGCCAGGCTTCTCAAAAAGAAAAGAGAGAGCATCCAAATAGACAAAATCATGAATGAAAATGGACTTATTACAGCCAACTGCTCAGTAATACAAGCAATTATCAGGGAATACTATGAAAAGTTATATGCCAACAAACTGGATAACTTAGAAGAAATGGAAAATTCCTAAACACACACTCACTACCAAAATTCACACGCAAAGAGATAGAAAATCTGAACAGACCCATAACTAGTGAAGAAATTGAATCAGTTATCAAAAATGTCCCAACAAATAAGAGCCCTGGCCCAGATGGCTTCCCTGGGGAATTCTACCAGATATTTAAATCAGAGTTAATACACATTCTCCTCAAGCTATTCCAAAAAATACAAATTGAAGCAAAACTTCCATACTCATTGTACAAAGTCAGCATCACTGTGATTCCCAAGCTAGACAGAGACCCAGCAAAAACAGAGAGCTACAGGCCAATATCCTTGATGAATACAGACACAGAAATCCTCAACAAGATACTTGCAAATCGAATTCAACAGCACATAAAAAGAATTAGCCACCATGATCAAGTGGGATTCATTGCTGGGTTACAGGGCTGGTTCAGTATTTGCCAATCAATCAATGTGATACATCACATCAACAAAAGAAAAGATAAAAAACATATAATCCTATGAATAGAAACAGAAAAGTCATTTGAAAAAATACAGAATCCCTTCTTAATAAAGACCCTCAAGAAAGTAGAAATAGAAGGAACTTACTTAAACATCATAAAAGACATTTATGAGAAGCCCTCAGCTAACATCATCCTCAACGGGGAAAAACTGAGAGCTTCCCCCTGAGATCAGGAACACGACAGGGATGTCCACTCTCACCACGGTTGTTTGACATAGTGCTGGAAGTCCTAGTGTCAGCAATCAGATAACAAAAGGAAATAAAGGGCATCAGAACTGGCAAAGAAGTCAAACACTCACTTTTTGTGGATGACATGATACTCTACATAGAAAACCTGACAGACTCCACCAGAAGCCTACTAGAATTGATCCATGAATTCAGCAAAGCAGCAGGGTATAAAGTCAAAGTACAGAAATCTGTTGCATTTTTATACAACAATAATGAAGCAACAGAAAGAGAAATCAAGAAACTGATCCCGTTCACAATTGCACAAAAAACCATAAAATACCCAGGAATAAACCTGACCAAAGATATAAGATATCTGTATGATGAAAACTATAGAAAACTTATGAAGGAAATTGAAGAAGACACAAAGAAATGGAAAAACATTCCATGCTCATGGATAGGAAGAATAAATACTGTTAAAATGTCATTACTACCCAAAGTAATCTACACATTCAATGCAATTCCAATCAAAATTGCACCAGCATTCTTGTCAAAATGAGAACAAACTATCCTAAAATTTGTATGGAACCACAAAAGACCCTGAGTAGCCAAAGTAATACTGAAAAATAAAACCAAAACGGGAGGCATCACCATCCCAGACTTTAGCCTCTACTACAAAGATGTAATCATCAAGACAGTATGGTATTGGCACAAAAACATACACATAGACCAATGGAATAGAAGAGAGACCTCAGAACTGGACCCACAAATGTATGGTCAACTAACTTTGACAAAGCGGGAACAAGTATCCAGTGGAAAAAAGACAGCCTCTTTAACAGACGGTGCTGGGAGAACTGGACAGCAACATGCAGAAGAATGAAATTAGATCATTTTCTCACACCATACACAAAAGCAAACCCAAAATGGATGAAGGACCTGAATGTGAGACAGGAAACCATCAAAACCCTAGAGGAGAAAACAGGAAACAACCTCCTTGACCTCAGCCACAGCAATTTCTTACTTGATACATCCCCAAAGGCAAGGGAATCAAGAGCAAAAATGAACTATTGGGACCTTATCAAGATAAAAAGCTTCTGCATGGCAAGGGAAGCAATCAACAAAACTAATAGGCAACCGGCAGAATGGGAAAAGATAGTTGCAAATGACATATCAGATAACGGGCTAGTATCCAAAATCTATAAAGAACTCACCAAACTCCAAATCTGAAAAACAAATAATCCAGTGAGAAATGGGCAGAGGACATGAACAGATACTTCTCCAAAGAGGACATCCAGGGATGGCCAACAGATACATGAAATGATGCTCAGCATCCCTCATCATAAGAGAAATACAAATTAAAACCACACTGAGATACCACCTCACAATGGTCAGAGTGGCTAAAATGAACATTCAGAAGACTCTAGATGCTGGCGAGAATGTGGAGAAATGGGCACCCTCCTACAATGCTGGT
Source organism: Proteles cristata cristata (assembly GCA_017311185.1). Classification (NCBI taxonomy): domain Eukaryota; kingdom Metazoa; phylum Chordata; class Mammalia; order Carnivora; family Hyaenidae; genus Proteles; species Proteles cristata. The sequence goes on from JAESUZ010005544.1 coordinate 262,322, forward strand.
GGGAAAGTAAACTGGTGCAGCCCCTCTGGAAAATGGTGTGAAGGTTCCTCAAAAAATTAACAGTAGAACTCCTCTATGACCCAGGAATCGCACTGCTAGGAATTTACCCAAGGGATATAGGAGTGCTGATGCATAGGGGCACATGTATCCCAATGTTCACAGCAGCATTCTCAACAATAGCTAAATTATTGAAAGAACCTAAGTATCCATCAACTGATGAATGGATCAAGAAGATGTGATTTATATATACAATGGAATACTACATGGCAATAGAACGAATGGAATCTGGCCATGTGTAGCAACATGGATGGACCTTGAGGATGTTACGCTGAGTGAAATAAGTCAGGCTGAGAAGGACAGATACCATATGTTTGCACGTATAGGTGGATTAGGAGGAACTTAACAGAGGACCATGGAGGAGAAGAAGGGGAAAAATATTGGGGAGAGGAATTGAGGCAAACCATGAGAGACTCATGAATGTTGAGAACAAACTGAGGGCTGATGATGGGGGAGAGGGGAATGGAGGTGATGGGCACGGAGGAAGGCACTCGTTGGGATGAGCATGGGTGTTATATGGAAACCAACTAGACAATAAACTATTTAAGAAAAAATAAAAATAGAAATAAAAGAAGTATTAAAAAACAAAGAAAAATAGGTTAAAAAGATACAAAATTAAAATGATGCAAAAGGATTTTTATCTTTTTCTGAGGGATACTATCAAAAGCTCTACAGACAAGATAGCTGTACTGCTCTAAAGTTGTCTATGTCCCTAGAATGGAAACAAGGTTCCAAGACCTTTTGTTAATGTGGTAGAAGAGCACTATGGGCATAGATGTTTGCCAAGTATTTCATGAGGAAAGATCAAGTGATGGAGGGGTAAGACCATGTCATATGGCAGCAGAGAATCCAAGATGGATTTTGAGTGAAGGTTTCTGTGTGAAATGCTTGGGAATTATTTGCACTGGGTTCTCAAGGAGAAACAGCCATGGCAGAAAGGGATACCTTGAGGGTGAATGTATCTTGTGGGATCAGAGGGTCTTTGCAAGTCTAGGACTGGAAGATATGAGAGAGAGAGAGACAGAGAGAGACAGAAAGAGACAGAGAGACAGAGAGAGAATATGAATGTATGTTGGATGGGAGAGGTTCCTCCTTCATCGGGTTTCTGGGATGTATAAAGATATCCCTAGAGTTACCTATTCTCCAAAAGCCACATGATAGAGGACCTTAAATTACTGAATGTCACAGCAATACTCTTGAAGGTTTGCAAAACATCTTCACATTCTTAACCACAATCCCCACAATACACTGAGGAAGCCAAAGCAGGGACAGCTTCTCTATTTTATGGATAAGAGAGCTGGAATTGGGGGTGGGCAAAATGAACACTGGAGACATTTACTTTAGGTTCAGTTCCTGATTCACAGTCTTGTGACCTTGGGCAAGTTACTTTGCTAAAATTTCACAGTATCTTAATGTATTTCTTGCAGTGTACAAAGGGCTAATTTAGAATCAGTTCCAAATCATCCCCATTTGTTTGGTCTCATGATGAATAAAAGGGCAAAATCTCATTTCTCATGTTAACATCTAACTATTCAGACTTCTTGGTGTGCCTTGCACTGTACAATGCTAAACTGTACTGATGCCAAATTAGAGAAGTGATAAACAAAAGACAAATACCATCTGGAGCCAATGTGCATCGTAATTGCTACATGAATACTTGAACACAAAATGGGTCATAAGTTGAAATCATGTAGAAGAGACCATAATGGCCATAAGGTTTTAGAAAAACATCAATGCCTAATTCCCTGCAACAGTATACATACATAAGTGAAAGCACACACAAAGCACTTAAGATTAAAGAAGAAGAATTTTGGAGTCAGGCAGATTTGGGTATAATTCCCACTTGACATACTGGTTTCACTAAGGTCATCTAAGCTTTCTGAATCTTGATTTGTTGATTTTAAAATGGGGGTACTACTGCCTGCCTCAAAGCTGCTGAATGGATTAAATGAGATAATATATGAGAAGTATTTTAGCACATTGCATAGTATATAATAATAGGCATTCAGTAAATAATATTTGTTATTTACTGGTTATTGGTTATGTTGGAAGAAGAGGAGGAAATAGTTTATCACAGTGAACTTACGAGTGCACTAAGCACACGTTTGTTATTTATATGGGTATCCCCTTAGATCCTTATTGGGAATGCTGTTTAGAGAGGTACCAGTGTAAGGCAACTCATAGCATACTCTGATGTGATTAACTGCACCACTCCATTAATAAATGAATGGTGAAAAGTGTTATATCCTTCTACCCTCTGCATGTATGACTAGATTTTCATACAAACAAAGCCCTATTTAACTTGGTAATTTCTTGAAGGACACAACTTGTACAAATCAAAGGTATTTATCAAAAGTAAGAGAGTCCTTTGTTTCTTTATCTAATAAGCACAGAGATATGTTATATTTTATTTTTCCTAAAATCCCCATCACTGGCTGAGAGCATGCTGAGTCTGCTTATAATCTATATATTAAACAATTTGTAGACTTTTATTGAGCATCTCCTGTGAGCTAGACCTGACACACACAGGAAGATAAGATGTAGTCCATATCCTTAGCAGAAGTATATTTCTCAAATAAATTATACATTTTTGAAAAAATAGACTTCTCTCCAACTAAAAATGTCCCAGTATTTAGAGCTGACCCTGAGTCTCACATGAGAGGGAAATACACATTAATGAGTTAGGCAGGGACACTGTTAATACTCACAATGGAAATATAACGCCACAATTAATTCCAGGATGAGTTTCAGGACAATGAATAATTAAAGATTCATGGCAAATCTTCATTAGAAGATTTTCTGCTATCATTAAATACTAAGTCACATGCTGCTGTCCTGACATTTTTATTTTTGGGTGACACAGTTTAAGGAAAAAAGAATGTTATTTCTCATGGAAGGCACTTAAACATATAGAGTAGCAGATACCAAAAAAAAAAAAAAAAAAGGGAAGAAAACTATTTTTAGAATAAATTAAACATATTTCATTTCCATGAAGAGAAAGAAGCTTCAGATCAGATATGAATTCAAGAAAGGAAATTCCAGTGGTTTTTGGAAGAAAATAAATTATCCTATAATGCTGAATAAGCAGTAAAGGAAAAGCACTAAAGGCTGAAAAACACATCATTGGAAGTAAAATCCAGGGAAACTGTTAACTTTTACTCCAAGGCTTTGCTTAAACCTCTGCAAGGATAACTATCACTTAAAGAGGCTCTCCTGAATAGAACATTTATTACAAAGAATGTGCATGGGAAGAGTTATAACCTTTGCTTCTCAGTCAGCTTCAGAGAAATGACTGAGTTTGGGACAATAGAGTACTTTTAATACCTGGTATGGATACAGAGAATCATATTTCCTTTCATTTAGGGAAAACTTCCATGAAAGACCCATTTCTGTATCCTTATATGTAGTCAAGAGGTTGGAGTTAAAAATATTAGAGCAAACACATGGAACAAATCAGGGTATGATTCAAAGCTCTTACAATTGATTTGGAATACCTCTAAATCTTTGAAAAGAACAATTTTTAGGGATAAAAATTAAGGTCAAGTTCTATGTTGAGTGAACTCACTTCTTGATATCAAAAGAAAGGAGAGCTAAAGATTGGGAAATTCACCTGAAGTATGCTATAATTGAAATCAGGCAGTTTAAAAATAAAAACATCAAATAAAAAACTTGAAATAAAACTGAAAAATATAACTTAAAAGTAGAACTCTCCTAGAGAAAATAACGGACACCAATTTTATGTCTATTTTCAGATATTTTCCCATACATACATATATGTGCAGTATTATTATTTCTCTTTTATTAAAAAATGGAAGAATACATTTGCAATTTACTTATTGTTTCATTTAATTTATCTTGGACATTTATAAATGTCAGTATAGGCTTTCTCTTGTTACTTGTAATGGCTGCATGGCATTTTACTACATGGCTATCAAAATTTATTTAAACTATTTGCTAGTGATGGATAGAAATGCAGCTTGTTCTGGGGCGCCTGGGTGGCTTAGTCGGTTAAGCGTCCGACTTTCGCTTAGGTCATGATCTCGCGGTTCGTGGGTTCGAGCCCCGCGTGGGCGCTGTGCTGACTGCCAGCTCAGAGCCTGGAGCCAATTTCAGAGTCTGTATCTCCCTCTCTCTCTGACCCTCCCTGCTCACGCTGTCTCTCTCTCTCTCTCCTAGAAATAAATAAAAAAAAAAAAAAGAAAAAAAAGAAATGCAGCTTGTTCCCAATGTTTCACTGACTGTTTCAAACACTGCTGGAATGATGGGTGCTATAAAATAGGTCTAAATTTGTAGAATGCAATTTGTTGAAACAAGAGGTACACAGATACTGACAAATAAACAACTAGTTTTTTTATATGTAAATTTTTGCAGGAAAAACTGGGTAATCATTTCTCATAAAGTACTTCACACTCACGCGCAAAATTAAAACTAAGAAACAAAAGGGAAATCAATACAGCACAAAGAAGAAAGTGGAAAAACAGCAAAAAGAAAGGGTGGTAAACAGAAAAAGAAAAAGCAGGAGTTAATACGTCAAAATAGAAAAGAAATGTAAAAATAATCTAAGATTGATTAAAAATAAATACAGCATAAAAGCAGAATGTAAAAGATATATCTATACTATATGAAAAAAGAACATTAAAGGTAAAGAGATAGAAGACAGTATCCTAAGCTAATAATGACAGAAGAAGAAAGCAGAAGAAAACAGGTACGATGGATTTGCTTTAATCCTAGAGGGGGTGTAGGTGGGGTGGGTCGTAAATAGGGCATAGGATGATAATCCGAGTGAAAGTATAGGCACATAAGACTTCATTACTAGTCTCTATATATTTATAAATGTTTGAAATTAAAATGTTTTTTTAAAAAATATTTTTATTTATTTCCAGGCGCGAGAGAGAGACAGCGTGAGCAGGGGAGGGTCAGAGAGAGAGGGAGTCACAGACTGAAACAGGCTCAGGCTCTGAGCTGGCAGTCAGCACAGAGCCCGACGCGGGGCTCGAACCCACGAACGGCGAGATCATGACCTAAGGGAAAGTTGGACGCTTAACCGACTAAGCCACCCAGGCACCCCGAAATTAAAATGTTTTTAAAATAATTCAAGTAGGGGCGCCTGGGTAGCTCAGTCGGTTGGGCCTCCGACTTCAGCTCAGGGCATGATCTCATGATTCAGTTCGTAGTTTCGGGCCCCGCGTCGGGCTCTGTGCTGACTGCCAGCTCAGAGCCTGGAGCCTGTTTCAGTCTGTGACTCCCTCTCTCTCTGACCCTCCCCTGCTCATGCTGTCTCTCTCTCTCTCTCAGAAATAAATAAAACATTAAAAGAAATTTATAAAAAAGAATTCAAGTAGAAAATAAATGGCCCAAAGGAAGATATATTTTTCAAATTATTAAGTAACATGGACCAAAAAAAAAAAAAAAAAAAGAAAGAAAGAAAAGAAACCCTCTAAAATATACAAAGCAAAACTGATAACACTGCAAGGAGAAGGAGATAAATCCATAACTAAAATGAGAAATTAAGACTTTTCACCAAAAATTCAGGATCAAGTAGGACAGAAATGGTAAAGATACTAATGATCCAATTAGATAATTAGGAAGCTATACACTTATTCATACTCACACACACTCACATATATTTGTGCTTGACAGACTGTATATTCTTTTTAAACACTTGAGGAACATCCCCCAACTGGCCATATATTAGATTACTTCATATACGCAGTATTGTTTGATTCTTACAATTAGAATATATTCATGTATGTTACAATAAAAAATATGTTAAAGAAAAGAAACATTTATATTTTTTTGGTTGTGGTAGTTTTTAAAAACATATTCTCTCATTTCATCTCACATAAAACAATGAGCCTGGTATGAAAGTGAAGCTATGAGGCTAGAGAGGCTGAGCGTCATTTATCCCAGGTCACTAAAGTGGTAAGTGGTGTCCAGGACTCACACTCAGTCCTGAATGCCCAAGCCTCATCAACTTGCCCTACCACACTGCCTCACAAAATTTCTGATTAAGAGGATTCAAGATTACCAGACCCTTACTTTTAGTTTCTCCTCCAAATAGAACATTTATGATTTTAATAATTAAAAATAAGGTTCTGGTAGAAAATGGATTCAGCAGAATATTGTTAAAAAGACAAAAAAATTTACCAGGGTGTATATCTTACTGACACCCAATTTTACTGAAACTCATTCTTCTCTTGAGGCTTATCCATTTTATTTACAGAAAGTTTTACCAGTATTATGCTCATGTTTTGTTTTGTTTCCTTTTAAAACATGATGTAGCTGTTTAAATCCCTGGAGTTTGATTTTACCAGAGAACAGTTACTTCATTATGTCTAACATGGGAGTTAAAAAATCAGGAAGATTCTTTCAGTTCACAGATATTTATTTCTTCACACCACCAGATGTTCCCTCTATTACTTCAGAGAAAGATGTGCTTTCCTAGATACCCACCAGGCCTGGGACAGGCCATATGTGTTGGAGGACACCTTGAACAATTCTTTTATGCAAACACAAAGCACTTTACTCACCCAATTCGTATTTTCAGCATGCCACTGAATAACTCTGGGTTATTGGAGATGATCCAGCCAATATGGATGACCAGTTCTTGCTGAATGACTGCCTCCCTCTCATCATGGGTATTACACTTGTAATAGATGATGTTCTTAATCACTCTTGGAGACAAAGGATTAGAGATAACCTCTTCTTCATGCCCAAAGGCACCCAGAGTTACCTATAAGTAGCAGAATTTTATTGCAAAAATTTCCTAGCTACTAAAAGATAAAAGAAAAAAAAAATCAAAGCTCAGGATGACTGGCAGGTTGAAATTACTCTATGTGAGCTAGGGAATTAGGTAGAATAACTGTTCCTGCTATTTATTAAAATGGCTTTCAAAGTGTGACTCCCACTGGAGTTTATGATGGTTCATAGTCTGGTCTAAAATATGAGGGCAGGTAAGGGTCCCAGTTAGGGGAGTGAAGGTGAGTGGATAAAAGCAGGGAAGGAATATGAATTACTATTAAGAGAAAATTATTCTAAATGACTTTAGTACTAGAAACTCCCCAGAGAAACCAAAATATATTGGATAGTTTTACTTTACTGCACAGTCTATACAATTTAGTATTTGAGAGTATATTTTTCTCTGCTTTTATAGTTTCTCATGTGGAACTTTTGCTCTTTAACGACACTATAACCTTTCAAAGGCAGATGTAAGGTCATATGGTTCTAGTGTAGCCCCCCCCCGCCCCTTTTCTTGGCATAGTGCTAGGTACCTAGTGAGTATTAAAATACTTGTTGATGTATCTCTCACCTGTGGAGGGGGATAAATGAGGCTGCCCACAGGCCTAGGAAATGAGAAAGCACAGAGGGAAATGACAGCAAAAACTCAAAGCAGAGAGTGCTGCTGAAGCTGGCAAGAGGAATACTCTGGTCTCTCTCTCTCCTCTATCCTTGGCATCTTGTCTCCCAGAAGAGACTGCAGCCCTTCCTTCCTCCTCATTACCCTTCTCCTTATTTCTTCCATGGAGAGTGCACGATTATAAGAGGTGGGAAAATGAAGAGCTTATCAAAGGGCCTTGTGTTTTCAGAGATGAGGGAAAAGAGTAGAAGATGGGGTCTTTTGCCCCAAATCTGTGATATAGTGAAAACTGAGAACTTCTGGTTTATTATGTCACAAGTGGCACCAACTAGTTAGTCCAAGTGTCCAAGTTTAATACTTTTATTAAAATGTCAGTGTGTAAACAAGAAAACAAACAGAAAGCATATCACTACCTCTGGAAGCATTGATGACTAAACCACTATTTCATTCCAGAGAGCTTGAGGTGATCTGAAAGTGCTTTGTTGAAACAGTATTAACTTTCAGCATTTCTTAAATGAGCAAATGCAAACACTGAATGCTCCATTCTCATTTCTTTTTTGTAAAGGGGTAAGATGCAGTCAGTGAATGGACTTCATGCACTGAGCTGTCAGCCTCCCAGGCTTACTCAGCTCTTAAGTGACTGTTTCCCTGGGATATGTGATGGTCTGATGGGCAATGGTCCAGCCACAGCCTCAGGACAGGTTGCAAGCCTTCCAGGACATGGGGAGTAGAGTATCAGGATCACAGGCTGCAAGCGCCTCTATATAATGCACAGAATGGACATGACTAACCTATCCCTCTCCAAGTGTCAGGTGCCAGTGACCACAAAGATCTCCAAAACCTTCTCATATAGAATTAACTGTATTTTCAGATATACTACAGGGACCTAAAATCCAAGGAAAAATAGCTTCTCAAAGTCCATTTACTTTCTTTCAGAGGTGGTTCAGTCCAGGACAACAATACAAGACTATGGCTAGAGGTGAGGACCGTGGTGAGAAAGGGTACTGGATAAGGTACTTCCTGTAACTTGGTCTATGCAGCTGACAAATGAGGATGAAAATTCTACCTTTTAATAATTTGGAGAAAATAGAGATAATAACATATGTGAAAGTGATTTAACTTTTCCTTAAGAGTTTTTAATTAGCATTATTGTTTTGTCATTGTTATTAAATGTTACAGGATAAAATAACTTACTATTCTAACATTTCAAGCTGGATGTCAAGATGAAATCATTTCAATTTTAATGAACTAAGAGCCCTGAAATATAAGCAGTGGGGTGATTCTATTAAAGAGGGTTACAAGTATTTCATATTAAAGTTTATTATATCCCTAGGTTAACTGTCAAGAAAACACAATAAAGCACACACATTCCTTAAGAGAAAGAAAGCAAACAGCTTTTCATTCCAACCAAATGATGGTTCAGCCAGGTAATTAGAGATTTTGAAAAACAAAACAAAAAAGGAGCAGCCACATTCCACTCTGCATAACCACATGCACAGGCTCAATTCAAGCCATATTCATCAAGTGCTTACTCCAAGCCAGACCCCATGCTGGGACAGGACCAGACCTGGGCCCTGACTTTCAGGAGTTCACAGCCTACCCTGGAGTAGAGAGACACACACTGAAATGGGATGGAATCCAGGGTGGACTGTGAGAAGGTGTCATGAGCTTGTTTTCAGAACTCAGTGGAGAGAAGGGCTGTCGCTAACTAGATAGAGATGACTCTGTGAGAGGAACTGCCAAGAGCTGTCCCTTATAGGAGTGGAGGAGCTATAGGGAGAGGTGGCTCAAGAGGTTAAGGATTTGGGGAGCCAATGTATTTCTAAGGGTGAGAAGACTCTCATATGGAGTAGAAGGAAAAATGTGCCCTTCATTGTTCACCTGTCTTTGTCCTGCCTATCCTAAACCTCTCTGGAGTAACTCAGTAGGTATTAATTAGTCCATTTTCTGGGTCAACATCTTCACTAATCTCAACATAGGAATTGAAAATCACTGCTCTAAGATATAGCAGGAAAAAGAGGTAGTCTACTTAGTAACTGTACATCTTTAAGACCAGGTTTTTGCTTGGGGAAAAAGCCTTCTGTAGAAATGCCTGAGCCATTGTTAATGCGGTTGAGAGGCCTAGGACACTGAGGCTTGCCAGATTTAAAAGCAAGATTCCTATCCAGAAATTTGTGATTGTGACCAAGTGAGAGTCTGAAAATCAGACACTTACCTGTTTGCCCTGCACTAAAACATTAGTAATGGATGGGGCGAGGCTGTCCACTACTTTACTTAAAAGACTTGCTGCACAGCGCACAACCGACCTGGGGGCAAAGAAAAGAGCATGCCAGAGGTTGACAAATCTAAAAGATGATGAATGAATGTGGCCTCTGATGGAAGAGACTGAAAAATGTGCAGTTAAGTCCTCACATAATAATTTGGAGGAAATACTGAGCCTAAGACACTGGACCTAATAGCTGAAGTCCCCCAACCTGTAGACCATCCAGAATTAGGGGGGATCTCTCATTCTCACCTCTGTTACCAGCACTGTTCGTGTCATTATCAATTTAAAAAGAAAGTAAAAGGGAGCCTAACCATCCCTTTCTTTGATGGGGACTTGGGGCAGGAATTAAGTGAGGATTCTCATTTTGCATTAAAAAATTCATTATTAAGTCTGTCACTGATAAATGTCATCTATTCCTATAACCACTTTAAATCATGTTCCTTTTGGTGCCTAGATAACCAAATCCCTGGATTTGGGGTCTCGCTTAGTACTCAATTTTAGGAAGTGACACAATGAAATACCAGCATTTTTTTTCTGATAAAGCCAGAATGTTGGAGGAAGGAATTCACACTGCTATTTTTACATTTCTGAAAAAGTCTCAGACTGTAGAGAGAACAGATTTTTTTTAAAGCATGGCACATGCAATATATAAGACATTTTTTTCCCTCAAAAGTAAAATTCATGTGAAACTTCTAGATGGAGAAAATAAAATGAAAATATAGGCTTAAAACTGTTTTCCTGTATTTCGGGATATCATGTATGCTGACCTATAAAACACATTTATATTTTAATCTCAACATAGATGGACTAGTAGAAAATTAAGTCAATAACTGATAAAGTTAGTGAAACAAACACTTCTACTTTTAGAGAAGCTTTTGCCCACACACTTTAAGACCAAAAGACATACTTAACCCTCATAGTGCAAATAAGCCCACACATTTCAAGCAGCCTGAGTTTCTCCACATTCTGTGTATGTTACCTGTTTCCCATGTACCAGAAAAGTAGTAATGTGTGGGGCTATAGAAGAAGAAAATTTCTGGGAAAAGGCAGCCCCGTAGCGTACCGCCAACCTGGGTGTGTCAGTGGAAAGCCATAAAAGGGAAAATACAGTAAATAAACTTCCAGGCATTTGTTCTTTTAAACATAACACCATTCTAAATATGTACTAGTTAATGCTTTATCTACAATCCAAGCATAATAACATAAAGAAAAACAGGTCTGCTTAGCAAAAAATAAGACTATAGACCACATTTGAAACTTACTGGCTTAAAAGCAACATCTATTGGCTTACATGCCTTACTGTGTTGAGAATTTTCAGTGAAAATTTGAGATTTAGCAAGAGGATTATTATATTATTTCTTCTGGGTTGGAATGATATATTTATTATAAATCATAGAGTTGAAATACTGCTAAGAAATTGTTTTGTCAAATTCTCTTACTTTAGGGATTAGAAACCTGAGGCTCATCGAGGTTATGAAAGTTTCTAATGACATTGCTTGAAATCTTTTTTTTCAAGATGAGATAATAATGGGTTTTTAAAAAAATACATGTACTCTTACTTTTAAAATATTAGATTCTTCCAGTAAATTGGTTAGAATTGCTTCAAAATACAGAGGCTATGCATTTAGGCATAACTACCTCAACTGTGAATTGAAACAATTTTATCTCAACTTACCTAATTATTTTCAATCCCTGAGACACTACTTTTGCAGAACATATTAGTTATTTTACATGAAGCAACTATAATCACTGGGATTCATTCTAACTTAAGAGGTGAGAGAACTGCCTTCTATTATATTTGCTTATGATTAAATGAACCATTGGTCTCTTTTCATGGCCTTCTATGATCACAGAATCTATTTCCTGAATACAAAGTAGAACCTAAAGCACCTTGCTGGGACAGAGCAGGTGCAGTGTAGGGAAGCCTCATTAGCATGTCACTCTAGTGAATATACTTTCTAGTTTCTATTCCTATGGAGGTCTTTTTTCCTAGACATTATTTTTAATATCTTGGGAAAGCCATGATACAATGGAATGTAGGCAGATCCTTTGAAAGTAGACAGAATCATATCATAACCTTGGAGTTTAAAAGTAAAAATTTGGGGCACGTGGATGGATCCGTCGGTTGAACATCTGACTCTTGATTTTAGGCTCAGGTGGTGATCCCAGGGTCATGGGATCAAGCCCCATGGTGGGCTCCACACTAAGCATGGAGCCTGCTTAGGTTTCTTTCTCTCTCCCTCTGCCCCTCTCCCTCATTCACACTCTCTAAAATTAAAAGAAAGTAAAAATTTGGATAACCATTTTTAAGATTGGTTTATTTTATATTTATGCCTTTAAACATGACAACACCAAAAATAAAACATTATGACAAAGACACTAATACGAACCAAAGCTTTTTGCTGCCAGCTCTTCTATAGACTCTCTCAATGTGATCAGAAATGGTACCTAGACATTAGATAATAGAGTCTTTGTTGAAAAAAAAAACCAAAACCTTTTAATTAAATGCATAACATTTATTCAAATATGTGACCCAAATGTAAAGTGTGAATGTCCCAGCCCTTGTTACTATTTAGTTTGAGCATATGATTTTGTTGAGTACTTTATTTCTTGAAATTTACTGTCTTCTTAAGTAATATGCAATCTAAGCTTTTAACAAATAAAAATAAGTTATTTTAATTTACAAAAGAAAATAAACAAAATACAGCAAATTGAACAAATACTATAGACTTTGAATATATATGATTCTTCATTTAAAGTTTCACAAAACTTTACAGAGACACTGTTATGTGCATGATCCTTCCAATACATACTAGTCCTCAAAAGACACCACTGGACTTCATTCTTTGGCAATGAACATGTGGTTTGGCCTCATGACTGGCTTGTCATCAATAAATTAATGATGGTGACAGGAGAGAGTAGCAAAAAGGAAACAAGGGTAAAGAACAATATCTTTATCATTTTACCATTTTGTTTTTATAGCTTTATAACAAATTGGATAAAATTATATTCAATTCTGTAGATGCTTATGATTTTCAATGTGTATGATTTTACAGATTTAAAAACTCAGTCTCTCAAATATCTAAGAAAAGATTAGTATTATTCCCAAGTTTATAAAAAGTTTTAAAAATAATTCAGCATTCTCATTATAAACTATTTTATATAAATTTTGTTTTATTTTAAAGCACTACTAAAGCAACTAGTCTGAATTCCAGGTTCCTAATAAAATGTTTGCTTTTTATAAAAATCCTATTGTTTTAGTTAAAGTATGAATTTCAATCATGTCCTCAATATAATTGGGATTCTGCTCAGTTTCAAGACTAATTAAAAACATGAAGGATTCTGTCTGAAATATGCTGAAAGTTTTTCTGCCTTTAATCAGTTAAGAAAATTAAGACTATTCATGTGACATGTATAATATTCAAGAAGTTTATCTCTTAGCTACAATAATGTAAAAACTAAGTACAACTTATTTGAATACACAATTATGTTTGTTCACTACCAAAACTATAAATCTTATTAATCACACTACTGTTCAGAATACTGACTCAGTTTCTAATTCTAACCAAATCAACATATCCCTTTAACAGAGGACTTTCAGATGAGCCAAACACTTTGAGTGTCTTAGAATGTATTCTATATTATTCTATATAATAAAATGACAGAAGCAGACCATGATGTAGAATTCAAGTGACTCAACATACAAGTGTGGATTTCAGGGGTAATTGGGTTATATCCTAATGCAGAGTGGACATCATTAGAAATGATTTATTTTTATTAACAATGTTTAGAGCACAAATCTATTAAAAGCCATGTTCCATTTCAAATGGCTGCTGCAGACCATGAAGGAACTAATTTTTATAGCCTTAACGATTCAATATTTTTCTTAAAAAGACAGAGAATGAAACTGGAAATGGAAACTGTCAATAAACAGCTATGAAAGAAGTCATCAGAGGTTAACAGTTACAGGCAGAATCAGGCTCTAACACCATTCAGACAATCAGAGAAACAAACAAGCATCACTGAATGAAAACAGTTTAGGAGTTCATACATCAGTCTCCTCTACTCTAGGGGGGATGAGTAAACATTTTCCATGTAAAGGATTAAAAAAAGGTTTAATGGAGGATAAAACAACATAACATTTTAGTATCTATTCATAAGGTATATTTGATATATACCCAAGAATAAAGAGGTCTCATTATTTAAACATTTTCTCTTAGGCATGTACACTTACCTTCTTTGGTGATGAAGTTAGGGCCTTCTCTTTTGAGCAGGATACCCAGCAGGATGACTTGGCTAGCCAGACAACTGCAGTCCTAGAGATACAAATCACTGTGAGTCAGTGGAATAAAATGGGTACAAAAGTAACCACAGAGATGTAATCACATGATGCAGAGAGGAAATCTGCTATGGAATTAAAGATAAAATGTTATACTATTAAGCATTAGATGACATTACATAACTATTTACCTGAGTTAACTTGGAGACAGAGAGTAGACAAATTGGTTTCCTGATGGGGTAGTATTTAATAATCAAATTATCCAGGAAATAAGATAAGCAAGGGATATAACATGTCTACAAGCATTAATATTTGATTAATACTTGATTCTGCCATTCACTGAGGAATTTGGGCATGTCATTCAACCATTCCCTTTTGGGCATTGCATATTCATAAATGAGAGACTGTGCTGCTATCAAGCCATTATGAGGAGATGGATAAAAGATGGCGACATGTACAGAGTGCTTTATATGTATTATGGCACCATGCTATGTGTTTTATACCTACCATATCATACCCATGTTAATAGAGATTTATGTATAATGTCAGTCAATAACAAGGACTAATGTCTGGAAAGATATATTTAACCTGCATGCTCAAATTTGTGGTATGGCCCAAGAAGATGTCTTAGTGTTTTAGTTCTATCATTAGAATTTCATTTCCTTTAATAACAACTAAGCCCCACTCTCAACCCACCTCTTTTAAAATGCAAATAATCTTAGGGAAGGTAAAAATTAGGTTAGTACATAATATTCACATGAATGTGGTCAGAGGATTGCTTTCCTCACTGACTGGAGAGACTTACAGCAAGCATTAAGACCTAAATGCTGGGGCAGGAGAGAAGATCTAAATTGGGAAAAGGAGGGGAAGTGTACTAAATAAGAAGTCCGGAGATCCCAAAGGCAACTATTCCTGACATAACTTCTTTAATGGCTCATTTAATACCTGCATACCCAAGGCAACCCAATTTATCCCTACTCCTTAAGCATCTTTAAGACATCCATGTTAATTAACGTTAGACCATAAGAAAAATCTCTCATTACTGCCCCTAATATAGAGAGAGGCCATCCATTCCCAGGTACTTCTATCTACCTTCTGGCTTGCCCCTGAGAATTCCTGCCTGCCAACCTCACTCAGAGCCATATGGGAAATACATCTTTCTCACATTCAGTTTTTGAAGAATTTCATGGGTGGGCTTGTTCTTCCATTCAGTAATGGAGATATCTGGTTGCTGCTCTAGTTCAGGAGCACTGGGGGTACTGCTTTGTCGTTTGACTTTTGAATGTTTGGGAAGTTCTAGTTCCTCAAAACTCTTAAATTCTGGAAGCCTAGAAATTAAAAGAAAAAGTTTCAGATTTCCTGTATTTCTAATTCTAATTTCCTGCTTTTCTAACAATAACCCAAAAGGACTTACTCTTCTGTTTCACTGATTCGTAGGAAGTCAAGTTGTTCTACTACAGCTCCCGATATTAGTGTCTGAAATGTAATTGAGAAACTATTCACAAATCTTAAATTCATTAAGTCATACACTTGTGATCTTTGTATATACATTTCTGTAAGTATATAATATTTCAAAAAAGTTTACTACACACAACTCTTAAGTAATTTTTTAAATGAGCATTCTAAAATCAGACAAGTTTTCACATATAACAAAACCTTAAAAAGATCATATAGGAGCACCTGGGTGACCCAGTTGGTTAAGTGTCTAACTTTGGTTTAGGTCATGATCTCGTGGTTTGTGAGTCTGAGCCCTATATCAGGCTATGCACTGGCAGTGCAAAGCCTGCTTGCGATTCTCTCTCTGCCCATCCCCTACTCTCTCACTCCCTCTCTCTCTCAAAATAAATACATAACCTAAAAAAAAAAGAACATATAAATTAAGCTCTAAGTTCATGGGTCATAATAAATAGGAAAGTCAACATGAAAGGAACCGTATTTTTCTCTCTCTTCTTAGAAGTGTGGGCATTTAGGGGAGCCTGGGTGGCTTAGTCGGTTAAGCGTCCGACTTTCGCTTAGGTCATGATCTTGCGGCTCGTGGGTTCGAGCCCTGCATCGGGCTCTGTGCTGACTGCCAGCTCAGAGCCTGAAGCCTGTTTCACTCTGTGACTCCCTCTCTCTTTGACCCTCCCCTGCTCATGCTGTCTCTCTCTCTCTTCTATAAATAAATAAAAACATTAAAAAAAATTAAAAAAAAAAAAGAAGTGGGGGCATTTATTTTTAAGCTGGAATTAAAATTCAGTACATATTAAAATGTTTAAAAATAGTTTGAAATAAAAAAACAACCAGAAATACTAAAATTGTGTTGGGAAAAGATGATGTGAAATTGTACTTTGGATCCTGTTACTGTAATATTTCAGGGCCATCCAAAGATGGGATACTGCCAAATCTCTGTTTTCAGGATCATGAAGGTGTTGATTACCGAGGCCAGTGCTTCTCTACATTCTGGCAACCCATATTCAGTATTCTATTTTTCATTAGTTCCTGATTACAGGTTAGCAAACTACATAAGGCCAAACTCAAACACAGTTTTCGTTTGTTTTTGGTTCATGGTAAAAACATAGGTGAATGATAACCCACAATGGTTTTTTAGCAATACGTGTCACTCTTAATTATCTGACGAGCTGTCAGATAAAATTGAGAAATGTACTGCATTAAAAAAGCCATAAAATTATTATTTTAAAAATGTAATTCTTCAATCAAACTGTCTTAGATATATTAGTTACTTTATTTTCACACTGTTCTTTTCAAATATGAAGCAGCATGACACAGGAAATGCTGCACTTGTTGGCTCACCACCCAGAGTTGTGCTGCCTTCTCCTTTGGTGGAAACTCATAAACAAAAGTAGATCATCAACAAATACCCACTACAATGTCAGGATGGACATATTACTGGCAATTATACTAAAGCTTCTTTGCAGAGTTTGAGTGAAGAAGGCCAAATGTGCAACCAATCTGCACATTTTCATGTGGCCCAGCAATAGTCAGGGTCTGAGAGCAGTCTGTGCCTGGGCAGATAACAGTGTTGAGCATGATAAAAGTCTGTTGAGTGATTACTTCCTAAGATTCAGGCTCGCATCTATACATCTAACTCACTGGTTTGTTAGACAAATATTTATGGAATAACTACCATATTTCTGGCACTCTGCTAGGTATTAAGGATATAAGAATAAAATGCACAAAATCCTTGCCTTCTTGAAATTGACCTTAAGTATGTGTAGGAAGTACAATATAAACAAAAAAACTAAATATGTTATGTCTGATGATGTTAAGGGCAAAGTAGAAATAACAAAGATAGAGGATGGGAAGTGGGGTGGGGGAGTAGGAGGAAGAGGGCTTGCCATTTTATACAGGTGAGCAGAAAAGACTTCTCTAGTATGGTGACATGTAAGCAGAGACTGAAGGAAAGATGGTAGTCAACAACATGGATCTTAAGGAAGGGTGTGCAGGGCTGAGGGAACAGCAAGTGCAAAGGTCCTGAGGCAGAAGCATGCTTGATGTGCTTTAGAAGTAGTAGTATTTTTAAAGTAGTATGGAGGAGAGGGTGGATGAAGTACAGTAAACTGGGGAGATCATTAGGAGATGAGGTCAGAAAAAAGGTCCAAAGACCACTGGAAAGACTTCGGTTTTCATTTTATGTGAGACAGAAAGTCATTGGAAGCTTGATATGTGACAAAATCTAACTGCCTTATATTCAGGTAGAGTATGAATATGTTAACAGTCTTAGGGCAGTTAGGAATTTAGGAAACTAATGTAAAAATCTAGTGAGGCATGATAGCAACCTGGCCATGATGTTAGTGTTAGAGGTGATGGGGAGTAGTTAGATTCTGGATATTCTGAGGGTAGAGAAAACCAGATTTGATAATGGATTGTAAAAATGTGAAGCATGGAAAAAAGAGAAGAGTCAAAAATTATTTGATGCTCAATGCTAACAGTGAATTCTGAAAACACAGAAAAATCATTTTAATATTTTCTATTCTTAGCCTATCCACCCTATATACTGATTAAGCCCATAAGGTAAATGTTAATAGGCAAATGTTAAATTCCATTAATAGTCTCTAGAGCTTTTGATTTAAAAAATTCAGTTTGTTAACAGAGGATCCTAAATTAGTTTTATACAAAACATTACAATTATGATTAATTTACTAGACATTAATACTCTAGTTCTGATTGTAATTAAAGAACCTAATATTGTTATATGTCTGTCAACTGAAACATAATATTCAAAAAGGTATCTTGCTCTGAAATACCTAATTCTATCCCATGAAGATCCTTTCTAGCTGAACATTCTACCAAAGACTGCACTTTATCCTATCATCCTGCATCCCTACCTGGCTTTTTTTTTTTGGTTTGGTTTGGTTTGGCTCTCCCACTAGAATAAGTTCCATGAGATCAGAGACCTTGTATATTTTTTTTCACTATTTTATCCCCAGTGCCTAGAGAGAGAGCTCAATCAATATCTGGTGAATCAGTGAACCAATATTTACACATTTCCTACAGAGAGAACGGCAGTGAGCAGATAACTGGGAATTGCAAGCTTCGCCTGCAAGAGTTTTCAATCCACAAAGAGAAGCAGACAAAAGAAACTAGCTACACCTAAATTAAGAGATATAGCATAGGTTCAAGCAAAATGCCACAGAAACACACTGGAATGAGAAATTAGTTCAACCTTGGAGACTTCACTAAACAGGTAACATTGACCTAAGTTATAAAATTAAAGTATTTCAAAGGAAAAAGAAAAAGAAAAAAAGGCAACTCTAGAGTAGAATAACAGCATGAGCAGGAAAAAATTTCCATTACATTCGGGAATTTTGAAAGTACCCAGCATACTTGGAGAGTGGAAACCAGGGCTGGGAATGCGTTGCATGGAAAGATCCTGGAGGATGAAGCTGCGCAGGGAGGCTGAGGCCCAGTGACAAGACAGCCTGTGGATCAGACTAAGGAAACTGAAAGGGCTTGATATAAAATCCAAGAGAAGCATATAGATGCCATTTTCATTTACTATTTTAAAGACAAGAAGAAGGCTAAGGTGGGAGGATGAGGGGTTGTTGTTTAATCAGTATAAAGTTTCAGTTCTACAAGATGAAAAGAAGCCTATTCTCTGGTTAAAGACTGTACTCAAGGGTATTGGGCACAGCAGAGAGCAGGAGACACAAATATTCAACAATAGATTAAGGTGAAAGTGGGACTCCCTGGCTTCTTCCTCAACTTGTTCTCAACATATGAAAGCAAAATGCATGCCCTTCGCACAAGAGGTTAGATGATTATTCTGGAAACTGAAAAGCCTAGGAGAAAAAAAAAATCTCCAGATATTTCCAGCTGGGGTTTCCCCCAACAAAAAGAGCTCTTGCCACCAGACTACCTGAAAAATGACTTCATCAAAAAGACAAAGGAATAGTAACAGAAAGTGACAGAAAGTAATAAGGAAAAGATGAAAAAAAAAAACTTAGATAAAAATGAAGTATGCAAAACACAAGCACTGATGAATTGAGTAGGTAAACATGCCATTTGTAATATAACCTACATAGGTACATAGATCTCTTTATAAATTTTCCTTTCTTCTTCAATATTGAGAACCTACTGCATGAAAGATTCTATGAGATAATCACAATTTCTCATAGGAAATAAGTAAGGCACTTAAGTCCATGATGGAGTACAATCAAGGTAGTTCATGTCAAAGGTCATAAAAGGATGTTCAGTGATTTTGCAGAACTGGCCCTAAAGTCTGGTAAGATTTTTATTTTTATTTTATTATTTTATTTTATTTATTTTGAGAGAGAGAGAGAGAGAGAGAGAGAGAGAAAGCACATGTGTGAGTAGGAAAGAGGGGCAGAGAGAGAGGTGAAAGAGAATCCCAAGCAGGCTCTGTCTCCTGTCAACACAGAGCTCGACACGGGGTTTGAACCATGACCTGAGCTGAAATCAAGAGTTGGACACTTAACCAACTGAGTCACCCAGTCACTCCTAAAATTTGGTAAGATTTTAGGGGCACCTGGGTGGCTCAGTTGGTTAAGCGTCCGACTTCGGCTTAGGTTATGATCTCAGTTTGTAGGTTCGAGCCCCACGTCGGGCTCTGTGCTGACACCTCAGAGCCTGGAGCCTGATTCATATTCTGTGTCTCCCTCTCTCTCTGACCCTCCCCTGCTCACGCTCTCTCTCTCGGAAATAAAACATTAAAAATTTTTTTTTAAAATTTGGTAAGATTTTAGAGAACATTCATCTTGAAAGAAGGAAGTTTATTCCAGGCAGGGGAAATTGCATGAGCTGAGGGGCAGAACCTCACAAAGTCAAAACACAGTAATTCATCTGTATTGGCTGAAGCACAAAGAGTGTTTAGTAGAAGATAACTGGGCAGGGAGGCTGTTCTGACTAATAGGGAACCACAAGGGGCTTTGTTATTTAGGAGTTGAGAAGACAATGCTGTGAAGTCCTGAACTGAAGAACGGAGATTATCTCCAGGTTGGATGTTACTATGGAGCAGGGAAAAGAATACTGGACCAGGGAGTTAGGCAACTTGTACCTGTGCCTATAGGCACAAGCTCATACAGCAGGTCACTTCACCACTCGGCACCAGCTTCCTCAACTGCAAAACAGAGGTTGGAGATGAGCTATTAAAGTCTAAAATACAGGTTGGGAAGCCACTCCAATTGTTCAAGCATCAGATGCAAGGGATGAGATAAACAGATGGTTACAACAGGAACAGGAAGGTAGGCACAGAATAAAGCTTAAGACAAAAGCCTTAAACAGAACATATATGAAGAAATACAGCTGCATCTATGCATTATTTGTCCTGAAAACAAAACACACTAAAATTAGAAAACTACCTGTAGACGATCAACATGAACTTTGACTCCTCCAACCATTCCTTTTTTAAAGGCTGCCAACATATCTAATATGGGGTTGAATCGGCTACCTCTAAAAAATATAAACAGACAAACAAAAGGTGATTAACAACAGAATTAGAAAAAATCTAATACTAAGTGTCTTTTACATATGCAAGTCACTCTGCCACATGCTGACAGAGATAAAATAGGAGAAAGCCCTGCTGCCAAAGGGTTCACAGTGTTAAAGATGGTAAGATGGGCATACCTCACTTTTTTCATCAACCTACCGTATATTGTCTTCCCGGATGAGAACAAGGAAAAGTGGACGTCCATGCATTTTCCAGTATTGCTTAATGAACTGTAGTGCATTCTATCAAAACAGAAGAGTGAGGTAGAATGTAATGGTACTATATCTGAGCTGATCAGGATGTTTAACCAGTCATGGCAAAGAGCCAACAAAACTCTCATACATCAAAATAATTCACAGTCAAATCCTAGATAGTATAGACTAATAGGGGTAGAAATGTTCTGATACATATATATTACAAGTATGATCATATACAAGTTTGAAACTTCTTTGATTTTAAACTTTACTCTTAGAAGTAATCAGATTGTAAATATTTTAAGGCTGCTCTTTTTTGGTGGCCTAAAAAATACAGTTCAAGAATGGTCCCAGGGGGAAACAAAAATGAGAGACAAATCAAGAAATTGAGACTTAAGTATAGAAAACAAATTGATGGTTACCAGAGGGGAGGTTGGTAGGAGGATGAAATGGGTGATGGAGACTAAGGAGGGCACTTGTTGTGATGAGCACCCAGTGATGTATGGAATTGTTGAATCACCATATTGTATACCTGGAACTAATATAACACTGTATGTTAACTATACTGGAGTTCAAATAAATACTTAAAAAAGAAAAAACAAAGATTGGGAGGAAAAATCAACTCAGTGTTGTCTTTTAGAAGATTAATCTTCACTCCACAGTATTGTGCATTTATTATAGCAGATAGAAGACCCTAGACAGAATCTATACAGACCATCAGAAATGTGGAAAGAGGTGTTTTTTTTTTTTTGACTCAATTTCTACTGTTGTCGTTATCATCATCAAATCAAAGACTTACATAACACTTCACCATATGTCAGGCGCTATTCTGAGTGCTTTACATACTCATTTAATTCTCAGAATATCCTTATTATTATTCAGTTAAATAGATGAGAAAAGAGACACAGAGAAGTTAAGTAACTTGCCAGAGATCACACAGATAGTAAATAAACAGTAGAGACAAAATCTTAATAAATGTAATCTGGCTCTAGACTTTATGCTCTCAACCATGACTCTAAGCTTCTCTACCTTGCACATGGAAAAGGGAGTTGAGGAGACTTTTAACTGAGTGGGTGTTACAAGTTAGTTGAAGTTTTTTTTGACATTCTTAATAAATATAATTATTTTGCTAACTCAACTTTAGTTCAAAAAGAGAAAAGCTACTGCTGCCATATGAACGTGATGCCCCCTCTGCTTTATAAACTATATATTTTCATTCCATGTGTAGAATGGTCTATCAAGCAAAGGCATACAACTTTATATAAAACATACTTCATTTATTATTCTAATGCTGCAGGCAATTTAACTCTTTCTCCAAAGCTACACAGACATTGTGTTACTTTCAATATTTTGTACTGTGTTAACCCAGTGTCACAGACAAGCAGGAGCACTCAATTTAATAACATATGATAAAATCAGAAACAAAGTCATCCAATTTCAGTAAAAAGGGGCTCTGAAGCTACCTTTATGTCATCTATCAGCAGTAAAACATCTTGAGACATGTAGAAATCACTTAGGTCAAAGATGATAGGGTAACAAACCACAGTCTTTCCTAGAATGCGATATATCTGTAAAAGATAATTAAAAAAAAAAATATATATATATGTAACAGAACCAAAGACACAGGTACAGCAGCATAAGTCCTAATAAAAACTAAAACTGATTAAGAAATTTTAAAGTTTCTTGATTTTATCAGTGAGATCAGTATACTAATAGAGCAATCCACCTCTACTGTGATGGAAAAAGCTTCTGTTTGAATAAAACTTCAAAGTTTTATTTGAATAAAACTGCAATATTCAGAAACAATACAGCAGTAAGATGCTTATTCATCTAGCCTAGAAGACTTCTGTGATATAATATAAAATAAATAGTAAGATTTACTTGTAGAAAATAATAATTCAGATAATCAGCTTAAGTACATAATGAAACATGAGAATGGATGCATAGCAGGTTACACATCATTTCATTCTGTGGTTTTATAATCTGAATACTGCTCCACAAGAAATTTCATAAGCACCTTTGATGTACCGAGGCAGCCAATGGGCCTATCTGGCCTTCCGGAGAGTCCTAATTTTTCATTGATACCCAGGTGGAAATAAGCCTGTAAGACATAAATTTATAAATCAGTTAGGCAAGAAGAATTCATGCTTTTCCTTTTTGTCCCCTATGTCCCCCTTATGCCCTGCTAACTTCTGACCTTTCCAGAGGAAAAATGGCCAGGGAAACCTTATTCAATAGATTCGTAGGAAAACAAGCCAGCCAATGATGTAAACCTAGATTTGGGGACACTGAGAGATTTGAGTGCATATCTTTGCAGATCTGCTTAGCAACATTCTAAAATTTTACATTGTTCTTGTGCTATCATAAGTGTACAACTTACATGGCTCTGTCCAATTCATAAAAGAACACAAAGAGACAAATGTTTCCTGTGTGATAAAAAATCTGATTAAAGTTTTAAAATTCAGGGCCTCACATCTCCTACTAGATTCTGACTTTCAAGTATTTCCCACAAAAATGGAACATATCTTTATTGATTTTTATGATCATATGAATTTTATGAAAAATTTAAGCCATGTGCTCCAAGTGAATGGTGCTGTTTACTCTCACAACCCCATAGGTAACAACTCTTGCATTTTGATGTATGTTGAAGGAAGTGTAAGTTATTGTGTGAGCCCTAAAAAACAGGTGAAGTATAGACAGAGTTACAGATTTTAAAGTACACAGATAATTATATGTCCATATTACATACATAAATCAATATGTATATATTTACATAAATTGGTCTATAGACTATATATATCTATTTGGTGTCCTAGTTGTTAAAATTCAGTACTGTGGTGTTCCAGTTTCAAAATGGTAAACTGAGTCTATGCATTTACTGTACATTTCAATGCTGAAATGACGGAAGAAATATAAAGATCTGGAAAAATATCTGTAACACTCATTACTGTAAAACAGAAAAGGGTGCCACAGTGGAGAAGAAACTTCTGGAATTTCTACAAAGTAGAAGATAGACTTGGATTGAATCAGATGTTAATCAGCGCAAGAACTGAGCACTAAATCCAATAAGAAGCTTCCTTACCCAATTCTATTTAACACCTATCCCTTGATGAAGGTAGTTCCCAACTTTTTGCTATGTCAAAACTAATTCAATAAACATCTCTGGATGGTGTACTATTGTTTCTGTAGGATAATTTCCTAGACTAGCTGGATCAAAGAGAATATATGTTTTCTTTACGATATAATGCCAGATTGGTCACCCTGTAAAAATAATGGACCAATTTACCTTGGCATTAACAGTGCACAGGCCTTTTTCTTGGGTGAAAATGATATTTAATCTTAGTTTTAAACTACTGAATTCAGATAATTTATGGTTGACCATTTTCCCATATATTTAATGACTACTTGTATGTTCTATAAAGTTTCCCATTTGTTCTACTGGGCACATTTAATTCTTTTTTGATTTGTAAGAGGTCTTGGTGTACTAAGAATTTTACCCTTTGTATAAATATTTTACCCAGTTTCTTCATCTTCAATGTTGTGATGAAATTTGAGAATAATTGCATAGTAGGTCAAACATCATTTCAGCATGTAGTATTTTAATCTACACACTTTTCTACTAGGAAATTTCACAAGCACCTTTGATGTGCCAGGTTCATCTTCAGCTATATTTAGTCAAATGTGTCAATCATTTCCTTAATGGCTTTTTTAATACTGGTATTATTCTAAGAATGGACTTTCACTCCAAACAGCTGTAAACTGCTCTTCTATTTTTAATTCCAGCAATTTTATACTTAAGTCATTTTTTAAAAAATAAGTAAAACCTTGGTTTGTGAGCCCAATTAATTCCAGAAACATGCTTGTAATCCAAAGCACTTTTGTATCAAAATGAATTTAAAGAACCATTGGCTCAGCTGTGATCATGTGACACTCGGCATCATGTAATACTTGTACTGCAAGATACTGCTCATGTATCAAGTCATCTCTTTCTGCACCGTTATGTCCCTACAGAACAGCATCCCCTGGGTTGGTTGGCACTCTGCCTGGTGTATAGCTGGTGCTCAGGAAACACCTGATGGATGAATGAGAGAGCATGTCCTCCCGAGCTAGATGTGCTATGAAATCTGATTCTGGAATAGCTCTGGTTGTACTGGCCAGGAAAAATACTATATAAACCTCAGTATATATGCTGCATTGAAACTATCTCACACTATGCTAGATAGAAATCCCTTTCTCTCAAATATTTTCAAATTTTCCGAAATAAATGTATGTCTAAACTATTTTAGATCTCATCTTTTGGACAAGTGATTAATTAACCATGTACAAGTTAAAGTGTACTGATATAGCTTTCCTTTAAATAATTGATAGTAAAAGGATTTTCCTTAACTTTCTGAACCACAGTACAGCAGGTTTATGACAGGTAAGTACACAGACCTGGAATGCTCCCTGCATCCACTGTGCATACAATACTGTCCCCACATTGTTCATATTTACACCATTTAATCCACTGAAATAGGATATAGTGATGGCTAAACAACCCAAAAGTACAGAAGTACTTCATCCTAGGTCTGCACTATATTCATATTCCCCATGAAGCAAAAACTACACCAATCACTGCATCATGAAAAATTAACTACACTCAGTAAAAGCCCTGTCCTCAGCTGTCTGCCCTCACATACTCTTAAGTTGGTTGAAGGAGGGTGCAGCACCTCAGAACAGAAAGGTTAGCCATTGGCATAAGAATATGTATATTATCTAAGATTTGAGGGAACACTTTTACTTTTAAAAGATGGAGTTATTATTGAGTAATATATAGAACTGTCAAGACACTATATTGTGCACTTTAAACTAATATTACACTATATGTCAACTACACAGGAATTAAAATTTTTTTAAAGGTGGGCTTATAAGAAGCAATGTACTAGGAAGTATATCTTAGAGGACAAATCCCAAAGAGCAAGCAGTTAGCTTGGAACACAGAGGCTGTAGCCGTAGAAATCTTCCATCTTGAAACATGCTTAGGGAAGTTAGGTTCTTGGTCCCAAATCTCGTTTTAACCATGCCACATACCCAAACTCTAAACCATTTTTTCACATCATCTTTAAAACAACAAAATATAAAATATGTAAGGACCAGTTATAAGTCTTCACCTTACTCTTAATGGAATGCTTTCTACCACCTCCACAGTACCTTGTATAAACTCATCAAAGTGGATTATAATTAGTTATTTTTCCTGTCATACCAATAGACTCAGAGTTTACTGAGAACAGGAACAGAGTATAGAGCCATTTTATCTGAGTGCCCCACACAAAACTCTGCACATAGCAGGTGTTCATTAATGAATGAATAAAATGCCACATTTAAGTCATTTGGAGCCATGCTGGTCTTTTAAATCCTGACTGTGTATTGAGTACTGACTCACCTACCATAAAAAGTTGCAATATAAATTAGGCCTGAAAAAACCAGATTCAGGTTAATTTGCTTTGAGCACATGTTTATCAAAGAATAATAATCTTTGTTACTATTCTCTGGAGCTTTCAGTGAAGAACCATAAAAAGTTTAACATAGCCTATAACTGATTAATAAATGCAGTGTTAGAGCGTTAGATTTTCTCCACTTACCTGCTGTCTCCTGTGCTTGTTTTGTGGATCCTCAGTTCCTCTCCTTTTCTACCACATCTTCGTGTGTTTTTAAAGTGGTACCTACTCTAGGGATCCTTGCATTTTCAGCCTTTGCTCTTTAATCTGGGTGGGAAGAGCTCTAAATTTGTTAGAGGAGGTTAAAGAGCTCTCAAAGAGCTGGTGTTCCGGGTGATCTGACACCCAGATTTTTTTTTTGTTGCCAATGGATAGGGTCCAGTCTGATTAACAGTGATGTTCTGAGGCTCTGCTTTCTCCCATACAATGTGCACCTCACTTCTCTAAGTTTTTCTTCTTTGCTGTAGCATCAAAACTTTGACCACATACATTTTTATCAACCTAAATGAGAGGATTATGATCATTTGAGAGAGAGAATTCTAAACACTTACCCCAAACACTCCAGAGTTTGTTCCTATAATGTTTTTAATAATTACTAAGTAAAAGTGGTAGTTTATAAATAATTAGTGGAAGTCAACAATTTCTTGTCCCTAATAGGCAAGAATATTCCTAAACAAGCATTTCCGAATCCATCTGCAGAGCAGTGCTTGCAAAGACCCTAAAAGTCACCTTTTAATCCAATTCAGATAGGTATGGAACTGCATTCAAGATAAACTCAGATGTTACTTTATAATTACTTTGAAACCCAGCAAACCAAAAGTGTAGGAATTACTTCAGACTCCAAATGGTAAGGCAAGAGAAAGAGGGAAGTAATTATTACGAATAAATATTTACAAGGTTTTTAAAATAGTTAATGTAAGGGAAAATTATCAAACCCAATGTAAAGATTAATTTTATACACAAGTACTAAAATTAAGGTTAATTCATTATTCAAGTGCTCAGTCTAGGTCAGTAATAGACTTTAGAAGGGAGTAAGAATCAACAAGGCTTACGAATATAATATAATTACAATGTAGGGTTGTATTTTTTTTGGGGGGGTTGTTGTTTTTAGTTAATAATGTCTGAAGTAGGCTTCTCAACTTAATTAGAAAGACTTTTGGATTAATGACCCTATTTCAGAATCAGACTTTAACTATGCTACCTGTTTGTAAACTAAGTCTAATAATCATGCTCTAGCACCTCCACAAAGTCAGCAGTAAAGAAGCAGAATCACTTACCTTCACCAGTTCCTGCTGAGCCCAAATCTGCATGGGCTCTACCTGTTGAGGTGTTTGAGTCTGAATACCATATGTGTTGAGGAAAACTTGAAGGCTAAAGAAAATGGGGAAAAAGTGAGAGACAGTTTTAGGCAATGCATGTAGAGTATGGAGAATGGTGGAAGAGAAGGAGGAGGAAAGAGAGGAGATGATGCTAGCTTGGAGAATGTTTTCATTTATTCACATGAGTAATATGCCACCTGCCCTGGGTTCCAGAGGCCCTCTTGGGTTCTTCACAAGGTATCAGATGGGAGCTCTGAGGGCTGGCAGAAAGAGCACTGATTTTGAGAATCCCATTATCTGTTGCACTACTTTTCACAACTACACCCTAGACAGCACTGGCACAGGTCATGGTCTTTAATATTCACTTCAACTAAAACAAAATTTTTTTAAACATAAGAAAATTGTTGTTCTGACAGACATCCTTTAAACCCTGTCATGGGGTCTATGAAATTAATCTCTGCCAAGAGATTACTTTCCTCCTCCCAAAGGAACACACCACCCATCTGGGTTTCATACCGTTGGCTTTCTGCTATGAGTGCTACGTGAACAACCAAATCATTTTCCAGTGGGCCCTGTAATACAGAATAAGGGAGGGGGGGAAACATTTTAAAATATCTGGTCATTATTAGATACAATGAGAATCAAGGACAATATTAACCATCTCTAAGCAGTTCATTAAAATGATGGACATCTACTGGCTCCACGCAGTCACCTCTCTTTCCTTGCTCTCCACTAACTACTAATCAATTTGATGGTGTAGACAGAGTAATGGAACACCAAGGAACAGAAAGCCATAAATCTCACACTGCTACCAGAGGGGCTAGCCTGTCAGGACTATTTTGAATGATGCATAAGAGTAGTCTGAGGACTGAAAGTCATTTTCCATTTTAACTCTGAAGGGAAAGGGAGGAACTAAAAATAAAAACCCAGCTTATATATTCTCTGTTAAAAATGATTGTGAGTTAAATTTGTTCATTTGACATCTTAACCACATATAAGGCTGTTCTCTTTCTTGTTAGCCAATTTTCCTTTGGCACCTATACATTAAAATAGCTTTATTCTAATATATAAATCCTATACTAGAGAATGAACTACCTAGTTGACTATGTAATTAACACTTTGTTCATTAAATACAAGCTGTTGAGCTTAATAGTTCTAATCAAAGGTAGTGTTGGATATTTGCTATTCTTTTCTGTGTGTATGGAAAAGATTCACTATAGCATATATTATACACTGCTAAAATGAACCCAATTTTGAGCCTGTACTAATTAACAGAGAACATTAAGAAGCATCAATAAATTATAGTATTAGGAAGCTCTGAAAATACTGATCAAATATAATTTCCTTTATAGTAATGAATCCAACATTCCCAATAGTAATGCTGTAAAATGTTTGATTTACCATCAGTCAGTTCTCCTCTATGGTATTCAATATGTCACCAGAATTTATGTATGATGGAAAGCAAGAAACACCAGAATACATATATCAACAGTAAATATCCTACAATCAAAAGGATGGTTCCCAGAATCATCGTGAAAATGCCATTTCAGGCAGACTTCCATATGATTTAAATGAATATATAAGAGAAAATATGATATAACAACCCAACAAAAATAAATACACATTAAAAATGCCATAAATTCTATTTTTATTTGATAAAGATCTTAAAAGTTAGTGTTACTCAGAAGGATGAGAAAAAATTAATTATTCAGAATCTCATCAAGATTTCCAACCACAAATGAACACATTAAGTCTTATTTCTCTCAAATGAAATCTAGTATTTACTTCATCAAATGGAGTAACCTCAGAGTGGGCAATTATCTACAATCTTCAAGATAATTAAAGACTCTTAAATAAAAAACAAATGAATACATATACAAGAATGTGGATTTTATTTCAGTAACAATAAATAAGACAGCTTACATATCCTAATTGGCAAATTGGTATCTTCTTTTTGAATCACAGACCTGTTTAGGATAATGCTGTTCCTATTTGTATGTCATAGTACTCAGATCTAAAATGGCCGCTACACATGTTGAATTGTAATGAGTATTTGGTTAGGGGACTATTAGATGGTTGAAGAAATCTTTCATTGCAAAAACTCAGCATTTCAGAAAGTTCTAATTCACAAACCTTCCATGCTGATCTCAGGCCTTCAACCCACAGCCCAAATAGGACCTTTCACCTCATTTCTACCCAAAGAAAGAATTCAGCATGGGCAATCCCACCCCAGCAATTCTCTTCCTTTCATTGCCAAAGTTGAAACCATCTTTTCTGTTTTCACCATTTTCTTCAAAGCACCAGCATTGTTGTCTAAACCCATGAAGTCTCTCTGAAAACATCCTCATAGGAATTAATATCTTCTATTTCTGAATGGTATTTCCCTTAATATTACTATAATATTTTCTGCTTTTAGGTTCATGAAGTACACACATGTATCTATGCATATAGACACTGAAGGCCTATATAGTACTGGTATTCTACATTTTACATGTATTTATGTACTCATTAAGGCATTCTAATATACAAGGCCTCATGTTAGGCCCCGATGTTGCATGAGGAAAACAACCCAGTATCCCTCCATGAGGAGTTTAGAGTGTATTGGGACAGATGAACAACAGGTATTTATTATCACATATTTATTATCACATAAAAGTATTCCACTGATAGCTTCCTTTAGTAGTATAGACTTATCTTATTTTTGAAAAAAAAATGGCTACAGGACATTATATTATATGGACATACCATAATTTATTTAAGGAATGTTTATTTTGATGGACATTTAAGTGGTTTCCAATATTTGACTTCTGCAGAGAATGATATAATCATTGTCCTTATCTTGGAGAATTGCTGAGGATTTAGGGAGAGAACTGTGATGCTAAGCACAGTATTTGCACATAACAAAAATAAAGGGTCTTAATACTTGCTACAGTTGTACTTATTATTTTCACAGCTATTCTAGGACAGCTGCTCCTGTCTTCCTTGTTGAGATTTGCTGTAATACTTGTGTCACCTTAAATCTTATTGGCTTCCACCATTCTAAGACCATCCATTATCACATTTTTGTATGGCTAGTTCTTCTGTAAATAATTCCAAACGTCTTTTAAAAGAAATCCTCAGGTGATATGCCACTTTCCAATTTTTTTCTCTTTTTATTTCTCAAGCATACAGTATAGCTATTTTATCATCTTTCTTGCCTCTATAATTCTGCACTCTGCCTTCTAACCTACTTTGCCTTTAGAGATGGAAATTCTTACACTTAAGTTCTTGGTCTTCTACTCATTATACTTCCTTCTTTTTCTCTGTCTCTCTCACCAAATTCAATCACTCTGGTAGCTTTAATTATCTCTTCTAAGCAGATGATTTCATATTTATATTTCTAGTCTTGAACTTTCTCTGAGTTCCAGTGCCCATATTTTTAAGTGCTTTCTGGACATTTTCTCTTGGTTATTTCCAAAGGTAAAACTCAACTCCTCACTAACCCTACCGCCACCTCAGACAGGCTCACTTCCAGCTCAGAATGTCAGAATTATCTTTGACTCTTAATTATTACCTTCCATATCCAATTTTTTATCAAAATCCTGTTAATCTTTCTTTCATAAAGTGTCTTAAACTTCCTTTCTATAGTGATATTCAGAATTGGAAAGTACCAATGATAGCAACAAACACTTTACATAACATCTGACATTCTATTGTGCAGGGTACTGTTCTAACAAACCATTGTTTTATAATAACAAATCATTATTCCCATTTTCCAGATAATAAACTGATGCAAAGAAAGCTTAAGTAACCCATCCAAGGTTACAGAGATAGCAAACAGCTGGGCCAGAATTTAGATTCAGGCAGTTTGACTGCAGTCTGTGCTCACCCTCACTCACTTATTCTGCCTCTCAAAGAATGGAAAGAGGGTAGGTGTTAGACTTGAAAGATCCACATACAAATCCTATCTTATTATCTGGTCCTGTCATGATCCAGGTCATCTAATAGATCCCTTAAATTTGTCATGGACAAGACCAAACCACTTAATTCCATCCTTAAAACCATTCATCCTCAAAATATTTCTTATTGCTTTAAGGCCCCACACTATGTACTCATTTGATCTGCCCCAAAATGTGTAAGTCATTCTTAATTCTTTTTTCCTTCAAATCTCCTAACCAATAACAACAACAACAACAACAACAACAACATAACATTTATTGAGGATCATGTAACCATAGTAAATTAGTTACTCATTGAAACACCCATAGTAGGTGGTTACTATTATTATTCTCATTTGCTGATGAGACAATTGAGGCATGGAGTAGGTAAAAACAGCCAATTATCACACAGATAGTAAGTGGGAAAGGGGGAATTCAAATCTGGGCAATCTCATCTATCTCTTAATCATTATAGTGTCTGCCTATCTAATGTGCGAATTTACCAATCAGTTGTATCAGCTCTACCTTTAAAGCAGAGTCAAACACATCACTTCTGTCCACCTTCACCACTGCTACCAACCTCTACTCAGTCACCATGATCTTTCACTTGATCAATTAACTGTTATAACTACCTCAGTCTTGCCCCACCATGCACAGCAGCCCATCCTGCAAACAGCCATGAGGATGCTTTTTTTAAGAAGTGGCATTTGTTGGGATGAGCACTGGGTGTTACATGTAAGTGATCAACTTCTGGGTTCTACTCCTAAAATACCACACTGCATGTTAACTAACATGAATTTAAATAAATAATTTTTTAAAAAGTATAAATCATACCATCTCACCACCACCTCACTCCACCCCGCCCTCATGGATACATACATGGACACTCTGTTTTTAACTCTCCAATGGTTTCCTATTGCCCACAGGATAAGAACCAAACTGTTTACCATGACCTACCAGGCATGCATAATCTACCTCTGGCATAGCTCTTCTTTCTCATTCTCCCTCCCTTCCTTCACCATGTTTCAGCCACAAGGTGTTGTGTCTGCCCCTTGAACACGCCAGCTGTGTTCCTATCACTGGGCCTCTGCACTTGCTGACCTTATTTGGAATGTTTTTCCTTCCAATTGTTTTGTGAATGCCTTCTTCTTATGCAGGTCTCAGCCATTCTCTCTACCACAGCCAACCCCTTTCTATCACTTTACCTTACTTTGTCTACTTCATAGTACTTACCAGCTCCAGAAATTATATTACGTTATTTATACAAATGTTCAGTATTATTCATTCCCATCAGAAAGTAACCCCCTGAAGACAGGAACCTTGATCTATATTTATCCATTGTTATGTCCCCATTGCCTAGAAGAGGCAATGTTTCCTCGTTGGTAAGCTGGAATAAAAGTATCTACTTCATAGGATTATGGGGATAATATAGAGCACATATAAGCATATAACAGAGTATCTCACATATCCTCTTAAGTGTTTAAAAAACATTAGCCTTCTCATCAACTCCAGAAATACAACCACAATCCTGAATTACTGTAATACATTTCCTTGACTTTCTGTTTCATACTTGCCTCTGCCCATCTTCTGTACTTTATCTGGTCAGGCTAAGTTTCTTATATCAGTGATTTGCACAAAGGAAGTGGTCAAAAAATACTTGTTGAATGAATGAAGAAAAGGGAGGCAATCTGGGTTAGTAAACATGTATTTATGTAATGTTTAAGATATCACTTCTATACCTAAAACCTGTGCTTTCCAAATAAAGCCCTAACTTCCAGAGGACCTTTACAATGTTGCTGCTACCTATGTTCCCTTATTTCTCTCCCATCTGTTTGCCTGAAGGCAGTCCACTAAAAACAGTTCACTCTTGTCCATCTCAAGTTTCTGCCTACTGTTCTTCTGTCCTTTTACATTTGAACTGCTCTTTTCTTCCTGTCTATCCAGATCCTGACCTACTTTTTCAACAGTGTTCTTTGTAAACTCCTCAAACATCAAGGTGCCCAGATATCTTCTGTTCATATCAGCAAAAGCAGGTAATGTCTGTATGAGTCATTTGACAATACACATATTGTCAATGTCATCTCATTGGAAGGCTTTTTGTATGCTTTTAAGTGGTTTGTATAACTATAGTGTGAATCCTCTGAGGGGCCCCCATGCTTCTTACTTCTTACCTAGCATGTATACAGCACCTTATATTAAAAGAAAGTGCTTAGTTGGTGGTCTAAAAGAAGAATCTTGTTTTTTAACATATTGTTATTTACATTTATTAATGATACACAAATCATCCCTTTAATATACACAACAAATATTTATGAATATTGTTATTTTTAACAAATGGAAATAATAACATAGCATACACATATTTATATAAGCTATCAAGGAATGTACACAGGTCATTTTAATTACATGATTGAGAATGAACAACCCATGGTTAGAAATACTCTTATTTAAAACTTTCACCTTTACAAATGAATCAGGTTAGGTTTAAAAAAAGTTTTATTGTGATAAAAGCCACATAACACAAAATTTACTATCTCAACCATGTTTAAGTATACAGTAGAAATTTTTATAGCACAACTTGCCCATAAGATAAGTACTACCTGTATTAACACTGTAACTGATCTTGCTAAAAATTTAAAACTACGATAATTAAAGCACTGCATGCACATCTGTCTAGATTTTAGTTTTCAAATTATCCAAATCAGGTCAAAGCAGCAAAGCTAGGAGATTTGCAGCTGGGAGCTACAAATAAAACAGTGTAATACAATTTTCAAAGGGTATACAGAGAAACTTTAATGTGAATATGCCCTAGTGGTTTCCTTCCTCTTGTTCTGTTTTTAATTTAATTTTTCAACAGATAATTAATTCATATGGTTCAAAATTATTTAAGTTTTCAGTGAAGTGTTTCTCTTTCCTACCTGTGGCTCGTATAGACAATTAAGTTTTTACAAACGGAAGTATTGTGGTAACCCTATACCAAGCAAGTCTATCAGCACCATTTTTCAACAGCATTTGCACACTTTGTGTCTGTGTGTCACACTTCGGTAATTCTCACAATATTTCAAATTTTCTCATTTTTATTATAGTTGCTACGGTTATCTATGATCAGTGATCTTTGATGTTATGATTGTAATTGTTTTGGGCACAAACTGTGCCCATAAAAGGCAGCAAATTTAACTGATAAATGTTGTGTGTATTCTGACTGTTCTACTCACTGGCCTGTCTCTCTCCCTCTCCTCAGGCTCCCCTATTCCTTAGGATATAGCAATGTTGAAATTAAGCCAATTAATAACCCTACAAGTGAAAGGAAAAGTCATCTGTCTCTCATTTTATTTATTTATTTATTAAATATTTTTATTTCTAGGAGAGAGAGAGAGAGACAGCATGCGCAGGGGAGGGTCAGAGAGAGAGAGGGAGACACAGACTTTGAAACAGACTCCAGGCTCTGACCTGGCAGTCAGCACAGAGCCCAACGCAGGGCTTGAACCCACGAACTGTGTCTCATTTTAAACCAAAAGCTAGAAATGGTTAAATTCTGTGAGGAAGGCATATAAGACAGGCGGAGAGCTGGGCCTCTTATGCCAGTTAGTCAAGTTGTTAAAAAAAAAAAAAAAAGGAAAAGTTCTTGAAGGAAATGAAAAGAGCTATGCCAGTTAAAGCACAAATGACTTAAAAGTGAAATAGCCTTATTGCTGATATGGAGAAAGTTTTAGTAGTCCTGATAGATCAAACCAGTCACAGCATTTGCTAAGCCAAAACCTAGTTCAGAGCAAGGCCCTAAACTCTCTTCAATTCTGTGAAGGTGGAGAGAGATGAGGAAGCTGCAGAAGTAAAGTTTGAAGCTAGCAGGTGTTGTTTCACAAGGCTTAAGGAAAGAAGCCATCTTCATTACATCAAAGCGCAAAGTGAAGCAGCAAGTGCTGATGTAGAAGCTGCAGTGAGTTTTCTGGAAGATCTAGCTAACATAATTAATAAACGTGGCTACAATAAACAACAGGTTTTCAATGTAGCTGAATCAGCCTTCTATGTCATCTAGAACTTTCAAATCTAGAACTTTCAAACCTAGATAGAAGAAGTCAATGCCTGGCTTTAAAGCTCCAAAGGACAGGCTGATTCTCTTATTAGAGGCTAATACAGCGGGTGACTTTAAGTTGAAGCCAATGTGCATTTACCATTCTGAAAATCTTAGGGCCCTTAAGAATTATGCTAAATTTACTCTGCCTGTTCACTATAAATGGAACAACAAAAGCTGGATGACAGCCCATCTGTTTACAACATGGGTTATTGAAAATTTTAAGCCCACTGCTGAGATCTATTGCACAGAAAAAAGATTCCTTTCAAAATATAACTGCTCATTGACCATGCACCTGGTCATCCAAGAGCTCTGATGATGTACAATGAGATTAATGTTTTCATGTATGCTAACACAACATCCATGCATCAAAGAGTAATTTTGACTTTCAAGTCTTCTTATTTAAGAAATACATTTCTTAAAGCTATAGATGCCATAGATAGTGATTTCTCTAATGGGCCTGGGCAAAGTAAATTGAAAATCCTCTGGAAAAAATTCACCATTCCAGATGCCATCAAGAATATTCATGACTCATGGGGTCAAAATATTGACATGAAATGGAGTTTGGATGATGTGTATTCCAACCCTCACAGATAACTTGGAGGGGTTCAAGATTTCAGTGGAGAAATATCTGCAGATATGGTAGAAACAGCAAAAGAACTAGAATTAGAAATGGAGCCTGGAGATGGGACTGAATTGCTATAATCTCATTATCGATCTTTAACAGATGAGGAGTTGCTTCTGATGATGAGCAAGAAAGTAGTTTCTTTGGATGGAATCTACTCCTGGTAAAGATGCTATGAAGATTGTTGAAATGACAGCAAAGGATTTAGAATATTACACATACTTAGTTGATAAGTATTTGAGAAGGTTTGAGAGGATTGACCCCAATTCTGAAAGAAGTTCCATGATGGGTAAAATGCTACCAAACAGCATGACATGTTACAGAGAAATTGTTATGAAAGAGTCAATCAATGTGGCAAGCTTCATTATTGTCTTAGTTTAGGAAATAGCCACAGTCACCTCAACCTTCAGCAAACACTGCCCTGATGAGGCAGCAGCCCTCATGTTCAAGGCCAGACCCTCCAGCAGCAAAAAAGATTATGACTTGCTGAAAGCTCAATGCTGGTCACCATTTTTTAGCAATAAAGTATTTTTAAATTAAGGCATGTTCATTGTTGTTTTAGACATAATGCTATTGTACACTAAACAGACTAGAGTATAGTGTAAACATAACTTTTACATGCACTGCGGAACCAAAACTTCATTTGACTTGCTTTATTGAGTTATTTTGTTTATTGCAGTGGTCTGAAGACAAACCCACAAAATCTCTGAGGTATGCCTGCACAACTTATTCATGGAAATAACATGATTTATTAAGAGTATTAATAAGCCAGAGGAGGCAAGATGGAGGATAAGTAGGGAGCTCTGTGCATTTCGCTCGCGCCCATCTCTCAAGCAGAGAAGGCCTGAAGCCATAGGACACTGAACTGCAGGAGTCTGGGAAGAAAAAGAGACAGAATACACTGGGAAGGCAACCTCATAAGTGCGTGAGTGCGAATTGGGGAAGATAAAAATGGGCCAGGACCAGAGACACAGAGGGAGGAAAGGGAGACCCCTTCCCGGGGAGCAATGGTGAGTCCAGGGGAAAAGAAAGAGTGGCTGAAACTGCTCATAGAACTGTCCCTGGAGAAGAGAAAAACCTCAGCTCAGGATAGAGTGTGTTCTTAGTTCTAGCTGAGGTGCTGACTTTGAACTGGGTGCCCCTGCCCCAGGTGGCACCAGGGGAAACTGCTCTGCTGCTCCTCCGGGACTCGACCCCAGGTGGCGGGGAAGCAGCCGACCTGAGGCTGCACAGCTGCTCTCCAGGATCCATCCCTGGTGGCCAGAAAGCAGTGGAGCTGCAGTATCAGTGGAGCTGATACTGTTTCAGGCAGTATCAACAGCAGACTGGGACCTGGAAACGAGGCAGGGTTTGGGACACAGAACACAGTCCAACTTGGCTGCACCCACGGCACAGGAAGATCGGACTCAAGGGAGTGATTTGCAGCGCTGGTTCCAGAGGGAACTGGGGCGCCACCATTTTACTCCCCACAACCACCAGGGTGGGACCTCAGGGAGCAGCCAGCGGGACCTCAGTGGAGGCTAAGACCTGGCTACACCAACCACGTCCATCCCCACTAGAGAGCTTTGTTTTTGTTTTTGTTTTTGTTATCAGAGCCCAGGGCAAGACCAACATGGATGCACTGTCGAGATTCATTCTAGATCAATTCTTTCTTTTCAGATATATTTTCCCCTTGTCTCATTCATATCCCACCCCTCTACTGGGCTGGGCACTCTGCTCATTGATTTGCTTAAATAGTCACATTTAATCCATTCTCTAGATGTATATTCTACACCTCCACCACTACCTTTCTCTTTCTCTCTCTCTAGAGTAGTCAACTATATAGTTTCTCTTCATAACATTACCTTCATTTCTTTCTCCTTGTCTCCTACCATATTCTCTTTCTGTCTCTGAATTAAGCCTCTTAGTCTCTCTGCCTGGTCATTGTCCAATTTCATTTTCTCCCCACTGTGAAATTTCTCTCTGTGTATATGCTCTTTCAACAGCACTGCCTGCTCTCTACTTGTAGCTGGGTTTTCTGGTTTTATGCTTTTAGACTGTCCTTTGTGTTTTGGGTTCTTTTTTCTTTTTTTCTTCTTCTTTTTCTTATTTTCTTTTTCTTTTTTCCTTTCAGTTTGCTGGCTTGTTGGATACGTCTGTGCATTTGTGTGCCTTTGTTCCCTGTGTGTTTGTCTGTTTTCTTTTCCAGGGCTACCTCAAGAAACAAGCTAAAGTACACATGGTGGAGAGTTGGAAATACCACTACAAGTAGGGAAATAAAATAACCAAACAACAAGAGAGACAAACAGACAACATTAAAAGAACACTTCCTGAATGGACAGGCCCTAGACAGTCAATGAGCCTTCTTTAATATAGAAGTACTCACAGGTGCAGAGTACATAACAAGCTTTTAAAACTAACAAGAGACAGAAAGCTAGCCAAAATAATGAGACAGAAGAGCTCTTCTCTAAAGAAATTCCAGGAAGATATGACAGCTAAAGAGTTGCTTAAAACAAACATAAGCAACATAACTGAACAAGAATTTAGAACAATAGTCATAAAGTTAATTGCTGGGCTTTAGAAAAGCATGGAAGACATCAGAGAAGCGATTGCTACAAAGACTATGGAGCTTAAAAATAGTTGTGGTGAATTAAAAACTGTTATAAGTGAGGTGCATAATAAAATGGAGGTGTCCAATTCATGGATTGAATAGCAGAGAGACTAGATGGATTAGAAGACACAATTATAGAAAAAGAGGAAGCTGAGAAAAAGAGAGATAAATTGATCCAGGAACATGAAAGGAGAGTTTGAGGGCTGAGCAATAAATCAAATGGAAAAATATCCATATCATAGGAATTTCAGAAGAGGAAGAGAGAGGGAAAGGTGCTGAAGGTGTACTCGAACAAATTATAGAAGAGAACTTCCCCAATCTGGGGAAGGAACCAGACAGTGAAATCCAAGAGGCACAGAGAACTCCCCTCAGACATAACTTGATTGATCTTCTGCACAACATATCATTGTGAAACTGGCAAAATATAAGGACAAAGAGAGAATTCTGAAAGCAGCTAGGGATAAAAGGGCCTAACATACAAAGGGAAACCTATCAGAGTAGTTACAGATCTATCTACTGAATCTTGGCAGGCCACAAAGGAATGGCAGGAAATCTTCAATGTGATGAACAGAAAAAATATGCAGCCAAGAATCCTCTATCCAGCAAGCCTGTCATTCAGAATAGAAGGAGAGATAAAAGTCTTCCCAAATAAACACAAATTGAAAGAATTCGTCACACCAAACCAGCCCTACAAGAAATCCTGAGGGAGATTCTACGAGGGAAATGTTGCAAGGAATGCAAGGTAACAGAGACACCACCACAAGCA
Source organism: Proteles cristata cristata (assembly GCA_017311185.1). Lineage (NCBI taxonomy): Eukaryota > Metazoa > Chordata > Mammalia > Carnivora > Hyaenidae > Proteles > Proteles cristata. The sequence continues at coordinate 302,190 of JAESUZ010005544.1, forward strand.
TGAATCCTACAAAGAAGACAATAACTCTAAACCCACATTTTTCAATAAGAACACTGAATGTAAATGTACTAAATGCTCCAATCAAAAGACATAGGGTAGCAAAATGGATAGAAAAACAAAATCCATCTATTTGCTGTCTACAAGAGACTCAATTTAGACCTGAGGACACCTTCAGATTGAAAGTAAGGGGATGGAGAAATATCTGTCATGCTACTGGAAGTCAAAAGAAAGGTACAGTAGCCATACTTATATCAGACAGTCTGGACTTTAAAGTAAAGACAATAAGGGGCGCCTGGGTGGCTTAGTCGGTTAAGCGTCCGACTTTCGCTTAGGTCATGATCTCACGGTTCGTGGGTTCGAGCCCCACGTCGGGCTCTGTGCTGACTGCCAGCTTAGAGCCTGGAGCCTGCTTCAGAGTCTGTGACTACCTCTCTCTCTGACCCTCCCCTGCTCATGCTGTCTCTCTCTCTCCTAGAAATAAATAAAACATTAAAAAAAATTAAAAAAATAAAGACAATAACAAGGGATGAAGAAAGGCATTATATAATAAATACAGTGTCTATCCATCAGGAAGAGCTAACAATTACAAATGTCTACATGCCAAATACAGGAGCACCCAAATACATAAAACAATTAATCAGAAACAGAAACAATCTTATGGATAAGAATGTGCTAATAGCAGGGGACTTTAATACTCCACTAACAACAATGGATAGGTCAACTAGACAGAAAATCACAAAAAACAATGGACTTGAATGACACATTGGACCAGATGGATTTGACAGATATATTTAGAACTCTACATCCTGAGGCCATGGAATTCACTTTCTTCTCAAGTACGCATGGCACATTCTCCAAGACAGACCATAGAGTGGGACATGACAGGGATGTTCACTCTCACCACTGTTGTTTAACATAGTGCTGGAACTCCTAGCATCAGCAATCAGACAACAAAAGGGAACAGAACTGGCAAAGAAGTCAAACTTTCACTTTTGTAGACAACCTGCTACGCTATATAGAAAACCCAACAGACTCCTCTAGAAGCCTACTAGAACTAATCCATGAATTCAGCAAAGTTGCAGGATACAAAATCACTGTACAGAAATTGGTTGCATTTTTATACAACAATAATGAAGCAACAGAAAGAGAAAACAAGAAACTGATCCCATTCACAATTGCCCAAAAAACCATAAAATGCCTAGGAATAAACCTGACCAAAGATATAAGAGATCTGTATGACAAAAACTATAGAAAACTTATGGAGGAAATTGAAGAAGACACAAAGAAATGGAAAAACATTCCATACTCATGGATAGGAAGAATAAATATAGTTAAGATGTCATTACTACCCAAAGCACTCTACACACTCAATGCAATTACAATCAAAATTGCGCCAGCATACTTCTCAAAACTAGAACAAACTATCCAAAAATTTGTATGGAGCCACAAAAGACCCCGAATAGCCAAAGCAATCCTGAAAAATAAAACCAAAACGGGAGGTATCACCATCCCAGACTTTAGCCTCTACTACAAAGCTGTCATCATCAAGACAGTATGGTATTGGCACAAAAACAGACACATAGAACAATGGAACAGAATTGAGAACTCAGAAGTGGACCCAAAAGTATACAGCCAACTAATCTTTGACAAAGCAGGAAAGAATATCCAATGGAAAAAAGACAGCCTTTTTAACAGATGGTGTTGGGAGAACTGGACAGCAACATGCCGAAGAATGAAACTAGATCATTTTCTCACACCATGCACAAAAATAAACTCAAAATGGATAAAGGAACTGAATGTGAGACAGGAAACTATCAAAACCCTAGAGAAGAAAGCAGGAAACAACCTCCTTGACTTCCACCGCAGCAACTTCTTACTTGACACATCCCCAAAAGCAAGGGAATCGAGGGCAAAAATAAATGATTGGGACCTCATCAAGATTAAAAGCTTCTGCACAGCCAAGGAAACAACCCAGAAAATTAATAGGCAACCAACCGAATGGGAAAAGATAATTGCAAATGACATATCAGATAAAGGGTTGATATCCAGAATCTACAAGGAACTCACCAAACTCCACGCCCGAAAAACAAACAACCCAGTGAAGAAATGAGCAGAAGATATGAACAGACACTTCTCCAAAGAGGACATCCAGATGGCCAACAGACACATGAAACGATGCTCAGCATCCCTCCTCATCAGGGAAACACAAATCAAACCCACACTGAGATACCACCTCACGCCAGTCAGAGTGGCTAAAATGAGCCAATCAGAGAACTCTAGATGCTGGCGAGGATGTGGAGAAACGGGCACCCTCCTACACTGTTGGTGGGAATGTAAACTGGTACAGCCCTCTGGAAAACAGTGTGGAGGTTCCTCAGGAAACTAACAATAGAACTCCCCTATGACCCAGCAATAGCACTGCTAGGAATTTACCCAAGGGATACAGAAATGCTGAGGCATAGGAGCACATGTACCCCAATGTTCATAGCAGCACTCTCCACAATAGCTAAAACATGGAAAGAGCCTAAGTGTCCATCAACAGATGAATGGATCAAGAAGATGTGGTTTATCTATACCATGGAATACTACATGGCAATGAGAAAGAATGAAATCTGGCCATGTGTAGCAACATGGATGGACCTTGAGGGTGTTATGCTGAGCGAAATAAGTCAGGCAGAGAAGGACAAATATCATATGTGTGCACGTATAGGAGGATTAGGAGGAACTTGATGGAGGAACAAGGGGGAGAAGAAGGGGGGAAATGGTGGGGAAAGGGAGAGAGGCAAACCATGAGAGACTCTTGAATGCTGACAAAAACTGAGGACTGATGGATGTGGGGGGGAGGGGGGATGGGCATAGAGGAGGACACTTACGGGGATGAGCACTGAGTGTTATGTGGAAACTAATTTGATAATAAACTATTTGTAAAAAAAAAAAAGAAAAGATAGTTGCAAATGACATACCAGATAACGGGCTAATATCCAAAATCTATAAGGAACTCACCAAACTCCACACCCAAAAAACAAATAATCCAGTGAAGAAATGGGCAGAAGACATGAACAGATACGTCTCCAAAGAGGACATCCAGAGATGACCAACAGACACATGAAATGATGCTCAGCATCCCGCATCATCAGGGAAATACAAATCAAAACCACACTGAGATACCACCTCATGCTGGTCAGAGTTGCTAAAATATGAACAAATCAAGAGACTATAGATGCTGGTGATGATAGACAAATGGGCACCCTCCTACACTGTAGGTGGGAATGTAAACTGGTGTGGCCCCTCTGGGAAACAGTGTGGGGGTTCCTCAAAAAATTAACAATAGAACTCCCCTATGACCCAGCAATAGCACTGCTAGGAATTTACTCAAGGGATACAGGAGTGCTGATGCACTCTCAACCATAGCCAAAACATGGAAAGAGCCTAAGTGTCCATCAATGGACTAATGCATCAAGTTGATGTGGTTTATCTATACTATGGAATATTACATGGCAATGAGAAAGAATGAAATCTGGCCATGTGTAGCAACATGGATGGAACTTGAGGGTGTTATGCTGAGTGAAATAAGTCAGGCAGAGAAGGACAGATACCATATGGTGCACATATAGGTGGATTAGGAGGAACTTTATAGAGGACTATGGGGGAGAAGAAGGGGAAAAATAGTTGGGGGTAGGGAGGGAGGGAGGAAAACCATGAGAGACTCTTGAATGCTGAAAACAAACTGAGGGCTGATGTGGGTGGGGAGAGGGGAAGGGGGGTGATTGGCATGGAGGAGGGCACTTGTTGGGATGAGCACTGAGTATTATATGGAAACCAACTTGACAATAAACTATTTAAGAAAAAAAAGACGTGGTTTATCTATACAATGGAATACTACATGGCAATGAAAAATAATGAAATCTGGCCATTTGTAGCAACATGGATGGAACTTGAGGGTGTTATGCTGAGCAAAATAATCAGACAGTGAAACGCAGATACCATATGCTCCCATTTATAGGAGGACTGGGAGGAACTTATCAGAAGACCATGGGGGAAGAGAAGGGGAAAAACAGTTGGGTAGATGGAGGGAGGCAAACCATCGGAGAGTGTTGAATAGTGAAAACAAACTGAGGGCTGATGGGGGTGGGAGAGGGAAATGGAAGTGATGGGCGTGGAGGAGGGCACTTGTTGGGATGAGCACTGGGTGTTATTTGGAATCCAACTTGACAATAAACTATGAAAGAAAAAAAGATTATTAATAGGATTTATATTATTATTTTAATGATTATATTGGTTTTGAGTCCAGTTTAGAATGTCAGAAAACTAATATATCTTGATAGCCTGCTATGTAGTATTCTAAGCACTATGTTATATAGTATCACAAGAATTACCATATTTAAAGATCAGGAAATTGATGTGGAGAAAGGTGAAATAATTTTTCAGAGGTCATACATCTACCAGTATGAGAGCTTAAACCTGACTGCAGGTATGTCTAAGTCCAAAGTCAATATGATGCATGTCATAGCTTATATTTAGATTATATGCTTACTGCTGTTGTGGTTTGCATTAGTCAGAGCTCTCCAGAGAAGCAGAAATGATAGAGAGAGAGAAAGAGAGAAAGAGAGAGAGCAGGAGTATGTGTGTAAAGAACAGAAATATATGATTTATTATAAAGAACTGTTTCAGGGGGCACCTGGGTGTATCTGACTTTGGCTCAGATTATGATCTCATGGTTTGTGAGTTCAAGCCCTGCGTCAGGCTCTGTTCTGACAGTTAGGAGCTTGGACTTGCTTTGGATTCTCTTTCTCCCTCTCAGCCCCTCCCCAACTTATGCTCTCTCTCTCTCTTTCTCAAAAATAACATAAACGAACATTTAAAAAATTGAAATAAAAAATTTAAAAGAAGGAATTGGTTCAGGCAATTATGATGTCTGGTTAGTTCACAGACCTGTAGTGGAAATCCGAGAGTTGATATATAGTTCATCTGAAGGCAAGAAGGCTCAATATCTAGTTCAAATCCAGAGGCAGGAAAAAAGCTGATGTCCCAGTTTGAAGGCCATCAGGAAATTCCTCTCTTACTCAGGGAAGGGTTAGCTTCCGTTCTATTCAGTCTTACATGGATGAAGTCTGCTCACATCAGGGAAAGCAATCTGACTTGCTTAGTCTGATTTAAATGTTAATCTTGTCCCCAAATACCCTCACCCTCACCCAGAATGTCTCATCAGATATTTGGCAGTGTGTTCCAGGCAATTTGACACATAAAATTAACCATTACATGGTTGCAGGAATGTGTTACAATCATGAGGGACAGAGCGGTGAACAAAAGCCAACAGTCCACAAGACCCAACAGTCCACTCTTCATCCGTTTGAGATCAGGTTTTAAGAAAACTCAATTATAATTTTGTCTACAAAATTCTTACATTCTTGGCAATTAAATTTAAAAATTATCTCTTCTATTAAATAATGTATACCAATATGTAGAATTAATAATTCTTACTTTTAGAACATTGTATTGATCCCTAGTCTAAGTAGCTTTATTTTTAAAATGCCCAATGCTGCATACAATAATCTATGTGGTTGGCTTGAATGGGTCTTTTATTGAAAGAAGAGCAAGGGAGAAGGGAGAGTAGGAAAGAAAAAAAGAAGCCAACAAATAAACGGGTCACACCTCATCCAAGGCTGGCCTTGCCTCAAGGGTAGTGCATTTGAAACATTCTATGCATCTGCTTTTGGGGCCCTACAGAAACTCATTTATGCTCATTAGCCTTCCTCAGTAGGTCCTGCCAACAGCCAGCATTTTTTCATTACATTCATTTTTCAGCAAAACCTCATTAGCTGAAGAAACCAAGCAGAAGCTTTATACATCTCAATTCCAACTGGAGACACTGCACCCGCAGTATTTTTCCTGTAGGAGCCAAGTAACAGGATACAGCAGTTTGAACACAGGCACATCCTGACTGGAACACATTGGCATCTTGTTCTGACATTTCCAACCAAGCCAAAGCAGCAACATGGAGAAAACTAATCGGAAAGCAAAGAAAAGATAAGTAGAAATACCTGAGGAATAACAACATCAAGCATGGTTTAAAAGCTAAACTCAGCTCAGAGGTAGAGCTGGCCAGGGAGAGAGTGGCCTTGTAGGATCCTTGCATTTATATGTTGCATTAATGATAATATAAGCTTCCTATTTAAAAGGAAAACAAATGAATTTTAAAAAGTATTCCCAGACCTCAGATACAGAGGTTCAAATGCCGGAATGAATAAATCAGGCAATGTCTTTTGACAGCAGCACATTCAATGACTGCAATTATCTTGGAAGAGAATACTGATCAACACTTTGTCACAATGAATTGATTTGTAAAACTGTTTTCACTCCTTTCTAAGCACTTGGTATAACCGGATGTTTCTATATTTTTATCTTAAAGAAATGACAGTGCGATAGATCTTGCTAATTCTTGGAAACAATGCTGAAACGACTATTCGACCCAGGTGGAGAAAGCCTGACTCATGGTGTTCATATAGCTTTAATCATAACCAGAGGGAAGAACATATTATGAGAACTAGAAACACAACATCAGGAAAGACTGGTAAAAGAGGTGAGACAGGGGAGGCAGAGGCAGAAGGGGAAGGCATAGTCTCCAACTCTACCCATTTTCCTCTCGGGGTTTCTGTCATTTCAAAGGGCCTCAGGTCCTGGGTTACCATTAATGAAAGGCCTCTGTATGGTTGACGAACAGAAAACCCCTATTTAGAATCATGGAGGGAAAGGAAGAAAGTATATAGCAAGCCAGCTTGCTTTGGTTTTTCCATTTTGGGTGCATGTACCGAGTAGATCAGTTGATGATCTGAGCTGATGTCTGAGCTGAAAATGTCAGGGATGGAAGGGGCCGTTTTTATCACCTGGGACTTGGGAAGTAGATAATGAAAAAGGTATGAGGATGTCTATAAGACTGGGTGGCAGGACTCCACTTAAGCCAGAGCAGTACAACTTTGGTTTCTTTGTTGTTGTTGTTGTTGTTTTATTTTAATTCCAGTATAATTAACATAGAGCAGCACAACTTTGATCTACTGTATTATGCTGAGATTCTGCCTAAGATTTAGTTTGAAAACAGGTTTCCTTGATAAAAATCAGTAATCCACCTGATGGGTATAAACATTGGGCCCCAGACAGAAGAAATGGCAGACTCATCAGCAGAATCCAGGTCTCTGGACTGATTTGGTCCAGGATTCCCTCTACTGTGTCAGACTGCTTCACCTTACCAGCTGTACAGTCAATATGTCAGTATGCTAGAGGAATGTCAAACACGTGATTCCATGTAGGAGTGGAAATGAATGGACAGGCCACACATGCAGTTACTACAATCTGAAAGCCACCTAAGAAGGGTAGTTTAAAGGGAGAGGAGTATAAAAACCTGTGCTACTTTCTCTTTTAGCATTATATGCTCAACCCAAGGACAAGAAGGTTGGGCTGGTAAGACAGTGCAAGGGAGAAAATGAGCCAAGATTAATAGCCACTGCCTTAGAAATCAAACAGCTACAGAGGTATCCAGCAAGCTCAAGAATCCAGCAAGCCTTTAACTATATACAGCTGTCTTCACTGGTTGAGGCCAAATTGTTTCTACTGGGGATTCTCAGTAAAGACCTGACTATGGAGGAGACACTCAACTATCACCCTTAGCAGAGTAAACCTAAATGTCTTTCATTGCTAATTAGCACAATTCTTCAGTGTTGTATACTAGAAATGCTCCTGCCTTAGAGGGTTTTCTCATTCATTCATTCATCCAGACATCATGGCAGACACCAGGGATGGCAGAAAGATGGATGAAACATTAACCTTCATGAACTCCCCATGTAACAGAAAAGATAAACTATACATGGAGTTCAGTAGGATATTAAATACAGTGTTCTGAATGGTTGCTCTGAGGGCAAAAACGGGAGCATCTAAGTTAGCCTTAGAGAAATGAGGAGAAATTTATAGAAAAGGTATCTGAGCTATTTGTTCTTAAAGAATAAATCTTCCCACTGATCTTCCCATTGATGAATTTATTTAGTAAATATTTATCTTCTATTATGTATCAGACAAATAAGAGAAAGTCCTTCTCTCATGAAACTTACATTTCATTGGGGGAGAAACAGATAATTAAAAAATAAATAAAATGTAGAAATAATTAAATAATAAAAACAATGATAAATGCCAGGATAAATGTAAAGGGTAATATAATAGAGTGACTGAAGATAGGGGGTACTTTAGATTGATGATCAGAAAATAATTCTACTAGAGGGTATCATTAAATTTGAGACTGAATTCAAAAACAAAAAGGAACAAGATGTGGTAATGAGCACTTCAGGCAGAAGGCATGTGCAAAGGCCTTGAAATAGAAACACTTGAAGGATTTGAGAAATAGAGAGGAGAATGTCTGGAACAAAGTAGGCAAGCAAAAGAATGATAAGAGATGAGGGTGGATTAAGGCCTAGCAGGGCTTACTGGATCAACAAGGTATTCAGGTTTCAAATAAGTGGAATGAAAAGCTACTAAAAGGGTTTCAAACAAGAAAAAGACTATGTAATTTATATTTTTAGAACAACAGTAATAAATATATATTGAAGATACCATATAGGTCAGGCCCCGCCCAAGCATTTTATTATATTAACTTATATTATGATGGCTACCATATAGACATGGTTTGTAGAGGGCAGAATAGATACAAGGAGGTTAGCTGGAGGCTGTAATTGAGAGATGATGGTGACATGGGGTATAGCAGTGGGAATGAAGGAGCAAATGGAAAGATTTCAAGAACATTTAGGAAATAGAATTGGCAGGACTGGATTTGGGAGAGGAGAAGTAGTCACATAAGCAGAAAGAAATCAAAGATTACTTTCATGTTTTTATAGAGTTTAAAAGGAAGAGGGAGTGTTCAATAGTGTTGAATGTCTTGGACAGACTTAAATCTGAAAAGAGATCATTGGATATATCACTTAGAAGGTCATTTAGTGGAGTGGTGGTATAAGCAGCCAGACTGTATACAATTGAGTGACTGGGAATTGAGAAAATAGGAGATGGTGACAAGTACTTTCCCACAATGTCTGAATGAAAGGAAACAAGGGAAGTCAGAGGCACAGGTCTCCCTCTCTCTCTCTCTGCCCCTTCCCTGCTCATACTCGGTCTCTTTCTCTCTCAAAAATAAATTAAAACATAAAAAAGGAGGGGGCCCTGGGTGGCTCAGTCAGTTAAGTGTCCGACTTTGGCTCAGGTCATGATTTCATGGTTCACAAGTTTGAGCCCGGCATTGGGCTCTGTGCTGACTGCTCAGAGACTGGAGTCTGCTTCACAGATTCTGTCTTCCTCTCTTTCTGCCCCTCTCCCTCTCCTCTTTCTTTCTCAAAAACAAATAAAAAAACATTTGAAAAAAAGACAGAGACACAGTTGAGGAAATATTGTTTTAGGTCAAGAGACAATAAAACATGTTTATAGATTCAAAAGAAACAAGTAGAGAAAAACGTTGAAATATAGAAGGATGGATGGATGTCAATATAGAACAGCATAAAGGTTGGGGGGAAAAAGTTGGGTGACAATGCCTGGAATGGGGGTTTTTCTTAGACTTCTGGGATTCAGAGGAAAAGTTCACTTCAGAATTAGAGGCAAGGATCTCAGCGTGTACTAGAATCTATTAGTCTAGTTTTAATCTTTATGTTTATAGATACTTCTGAGAACTTAAAACTCTTATTTCTCACTTTTAACAATTTTGACCTAGGGCAACACAGAAGGATCATTCTCTACTACATAGGTTTATTCATTCTTCATTCCACATTTAACTCATATTCTTGGGCTGACCTTATTAGTTTCTTCAGTCTCTAATTAATGATATGATTACAAGAGTCATAATCTGTGTCCAATTATCTGACCATGCCACAGTGTCCCTTAAAATTCATCTTCATAAAGCATCTGACTCTCCTGACTGTAGGCTCCTGCTATGGAAAATGTTTTAAATAAGACTGGTGAAAATAATAAGATGGTCACAAAAATAAATAAGGAGAACAATGAAATATAAAGACTCCCCTTAAAGTTCATGACATTTGTGAAAATTATTAAATTATATGAAAGCTATATGTATTATATGAATATTGCCATCTCCTAGCTTTTGAAACTGATTTTTGAAAGATACATTTCTGGGACACCTGAGTGGCTCAGTCGGGTAAGTTTGTGAGTGTAAACCATGCATTGGGCACTGCACTGACAGTCTGTCTCTTTCTGCCCTTCCCCCACTTGTAGTGTCTCTGTCTCTCTGAAAATAAACTTTAAAAAGCTACATTTCTTAGGCCTTATAGTCTGACATTTCTACTTCAATTTTATTCTTAACAAGTATGGTATGCATCAGGATAATGCAATCTGAAACAGGCAATGGGCAATTAAGTTGTATCTATACCAAATCAAAACTATCAACATATGGGGGTGCCTGGATGGCCCAGTCAGTTGAGCATCTGACTCTTGATTTTGGCTCAAGTCATAATCTCATGACTGTGAGATCAAGCCCCACATGGAGCCTGCTTAGTATTCTCTCTCTGCCCCTCCCCTGCTCACTCGTTTGCTCTCTTTCAAAAACAAAAACAAAACCCTATCTATATATGATTAATTTTTTAAAATGGAACTATATTCCAAATTTAGAAAAGAACCTGTCCAAATTAAAACATTGGCTTGAATGTATATAGGGATACTCTTAACCAGAGACATACATGAGATAAAAGGAATGCAACAGGTCAAATGCTCAAATTTTAACTTTTTCTAAGTTGAATATAATCTAAAAAATATATTCAAATGGATCTTTACTTAATGAGGCCATTGCTTCCTTTATATCCTTTCCAATTCTTCACAAATTCGAATCTTATATTCTACAAAGTAGCCCAACTATAATGTTTAATCAAGAGAAATTATAAAAATTTATACAAGGAAGTATTTTAATATATGATGATCACCAACATGGTTAAATTCTCTCTGACTACTCAAAAAACAAAAAATAAAAAATGTTCCAACTTAGGAGAAAGCAAAAGAATGGCAGCAACTACATTCTGATTTCACATTACTATTGGTAAGTAAGTGGCTGATAAATGAATATTTGTTGGCTTAGCTATACTCCTTTGTTGGTATGAGAGGTACAATAATATGAGATGCTGCTTCCAACTAACTTAGCTAAGTCATAATTAAGGTACAATGAGAATATAAAATATGGCATTAATAATAAATGATTAACAATTAACAAATGATTAACAAATAATACATGAATAACAATGATTCTTTACTTAACCGAACTTTGGTCAGGCTGAAACTTCTCCTAGGCTCATCCATGTGCTTCTTTGTAAATTTCAGTTTTTATAAGAAGCCTGCTGATGATATCTGATCCTCCTTGATATCTGATCAGGCTACTCATCTTCTACCATTCCTCAGGTGATGAGATCTGGCTGTCTTCAGCAAGAACCCTGTTAGGTTGGTTTAGCCAGAATCTTTCTTATCTGTGATGTTTCCTCTTAGTAATTTTCCATCCCCTGCTCCTTAGCTATAAATTTCTATTATTCATAATTGCTCAAGCTATATTTAGAATTGAGCCCAGTCTCTCTCTCATATTGCAAAACACCATTGCAATGATCCCCATACCTACTGTGATAGTCTGGAATCAAGTCTGCCTTATCATCTTTAATAAGCATCATTGAATAGTTTTACTTTTTAATACCATGCAATAAATGTCTATTTTTACCACACTGTACCCACCATGATCACCACCATATAACCATGTACACTATCATGTAACCATGGTGTATATGGCTCACCAGCCATACTTCAATAACCCCAGGTTCCAGGTTAGGATCTGTAACTTTGTGACCTTAGACATGTCACTTCCCTTTGAATCATTTCCTGCTCTATAAAATGAGGGAATTAAAGAAGATGCTCTTGATAATCTTAATATTTGCCTAATCTCTTAATATTCTACCATGTATGTGAGGCACAAGCAATAAATATAAATATAAAACATAAAATCACAGATTTTGAACTTTATCAGTGAAATAAGAAGAAATCAAACTCCTCTCTGTTACAGTTATAGGTAGCTTCCTAGCTTATCCAAATTTGATTAATAAATAAATCATTCTCAAATCTGAGCAAAGGTCTAAAACAATATGTTTGAAATCATGTATGTCTTAGGAAAGGAAAATTTTTGGAAAGTGATATTTGATTTTAGTATTTTTATTTACACTTGTAAACTTAAATTGTTTTATAATCTCTTGCCTTATTTTCATTAGTTAATGAATACGATGGAACATAAAATATTTCATGCAGCAACAGAAAAGCAGTAAGTAGAGACCTTCTAATAAATAGCAATTTGGACACACCACTAGTTTTAAAAATGCTACAATGCTGCAGTAAACAGCAAATCTTAATCAGCTCTTTTTAGGATAAATGTCTAGAATAGAAATTATTAGGTGTTAGATAAAGGAAACCTTGGCATAGCCAAATGAAAAAAAAAACACTATTTAGGCATTTAAGATAATATTTTATAGAAACAGTATGAAAATAACTGATAGCATACGTGTTAGTGACTGCAAAACTGAATACCCAATAAGGCTGCAAACACATAATAAGAAGCCTATGCACAGTTACAGCGAAAATGTTGAAAATATAATGTCTTCCTCCAGACTTTTCAGGATTCATTTCAGTATTTTATTTTCATTAAAGATAAAGTAATACTATTTACAAAATAAATTATTTGGAGTAAAATAAAAATAGCATAATATTTATTTAGTTCTTATAATGTGTCAGGAATTTTGCTAAGAGCTTTACATACATTATTATTTTATCATAGACAACCATAGAAATGGTTATCACTATTTAACAGATGAATAAAGTGAGGTTTAGAGAGATTAATTAAATTATCCAAGGTTACAAAGTTAATCAGTAGAAGAGACTTGGTTTTATAGCTGGGCCTCTATGATGCAAAGCTATGCTATGTCACCTTCTTAAAAATTTATCACATATGTATGTGGTATTCTTTAACCTTCAGGAAAATAATTTGCGCAAAATTTTATGCACCTGCATTTTCAGAAAACAAAATATGAACCCCCTCTTTACTTCATTAATCTGAAAAATGAGAGAACAAAAGTATACATGTTTGTAACTGAGATCTGTATAAATATGTACATGATTTAGTAAGTACTGACTCTCATCCTAAATTTAGAACTTCTGCAGCTTGGAAAATAAGCTCTTATTATGACTAAAAAGCATTCCTTCCATATTGGCCTTTTCTTCAAAGACTGTCAAAGTAGATCAATCCATTTTAATTGGCATATTAAATGTGCCAGTCTACTCAGATTCAAAGCTTGGGTGTCACTGAAAATGATAAATGTGAAACTGAATTCTCTCAAGTGTGCTTCAACACACATGATCTGCTCTATCATGATAATTACGCCATAAACGTAAAATACTGCTTCAAGTAACTGGCCAAAAAATACTCCTATTTTATTCACCAGTATGATGGCAAAAATATCTGGAACTCTCCAAGGACCTCATGAGCAAACATCACTCTTTGGGGAAATAGGGGCTCCTGAACATCAATCCTCTGGCTTAGAAGAGGGTGGCTTCTTATAATATGGGTCATTAAATAAGAGGTAGTTAGAATAGGACTAAAGGATAAGTTTTTATTCAAAGATCAATATATTTAAAAACTTAATAGACTCAAAATAAGAAAAAAAGGTGGGGGGAGTAGGAAAGTCACAGGTAAGCTCATAAATTTATTTATATTTTTGTAAAAAAAATAAGATTTTTTTTTTTTCTCAGAGTAAATGCTAGGAACATAGGTAGGCCCAGCAATTTGGACTAGAGCAGTGGCATAAGTTGAGACCTGCAGTAGGCTCACTAAAACAATACTAGATCATAATATTCCTGTACATCTTTATTTTTGGCCAAAAGCCTTGCTTTTTTATTGGATCTTTTTTTTTCCCTCTTTTACATTTTAGCCATAACTAAAAGAAGTCTTCATCTTGCTGATGAAATATTTCATTACATCCCATGTTTATTATTGGAACTTTTAATTTTAATAAGTTCAGTGGGTTAATTAGGATGATGCTATTAAACGTGTTTAAGCTTTCTTTTTTTACTTCAATTTAACATTTTTCAGTTCTAGATATTTTTGATCAAGGCATTTAATTTTCATTGCCTCTGGTATAAATACTAGTTGATAGGAAACTCATTTCCTTTAAAGATGACAGACAGTATTACCTGAAGAGAACCTTTGTGTAGCTGTGGCATATGCTAGCTAGGCTTTTAGAAGCATTTTTGATGTCTTTACTATTTTATTCTGTTTTATTATGATAATCACAAGAACTTCTGGTTCAGTACTCAAATTTATTCCCATGCTTGTAGATAAATTTGGCTTTTTGGTCCCACACAAACACTTTATTTCCTTGCCAAACTAATGAAGTGGAGTTTGTTTTTTTTTAAATCCTTTAAGTAGAAATTATGTCTCAAGCTGGTTAAACTATTTGTGAGCATTAGAATGAACTGAACCAAATAAAACTGAGCCTCATGCAAAATTTCCTTAAATCACCTAAGATTAATAAACCTTTAAAAACAGTTAACAGATATGAAACAGATATGAAATAAAAAAGAGAAGCAGGTATAAGTCCATATTGGAGTGCTACATAACGAGTCTACTAAATAAGGAGAGGCTTATAACCTTTTGTGGATTGGAGCAAACTCAGTTCCTGAACAGATGGTCTTCTACCATTTAGTCGCTCTTTAACTCCCTACAATCTGGCTTCTGGGCGCACTATCCACTAAAATCACTCAAAGGTTACCAACAACCTAGGATCATGGAAGCCAGTATCAGAAGTGCTAGAAGTAGATTTACGAATCAAACCTAGACAAATAATTTTACAGATTTGAGAACTATACCACAGACATGTTAGGAGACCTTTCCCAGATCACACTGCTCGTGAACCATGCTGAACTTGCACCTGAATTTCTGCCAGTGTCGTGCTGTACTTCCCAGCTAACTAGGTAGACCGACTTCTTGAATTATTCTCTCAAAGTCAAAATCCTCCACATTTTCTTGTCCAATGACACTGTTTTACCTTCTTGCTGGATTCCTCTGTTCTGCCCTTTCCTTGAATATCCCTTTACTCCAATATCTGTACTCCCTGTACCCTGGCAAAGAACTAAGCCTCAGCCTGGCAAAATTATCTGCTCTCGTAGTTTCACTTTCCAGCATGAACCATGTTAAATAGCAACACAACCGTGTACCTTTTCTTTTAATTAATTACTGAGCAACTCAATTAACTACCATGTCTGCACTGGTACTATCAAAATGCAAATGAAATGGCTAACATTTACTGCGTTCTTAACTATAAACCAGAAACTGTTCTAAGCTTTTACCTGTATGAACTCATTTAATCCTTACAATAACTCTATGAGGTACTATTCTGATTTTATGTGTAATGGAACTAAGGTACACAGAGGTTAATCAATTTGCCCAAGCTTGGATTCAAACCCACACATTGTATTTCCAGAAGCTGTGCTCTTCATGAGCTGTGTTCATTCATTTGCTAGGCAGAATGTCCAGCAATAAGAAATCTCCTATTTAGGGGCACCTGGGTGACTCTGTAGGTAAAGTGTCCAACTCTTGATTTCAGCTTAGGTCATAATTTCACAGTTCTTGAGTTGCAGCCCTGCGTTGGGCTCTGCACTGACAGTGCAGAACCTGCTTGGGATTTTCTCTCCGTCCTCCCCTACCCCTCCCCAGTTTGTGTGTACTTTCTCTCTCTCAAAATAAATAAATAAACGTTATTTTTTTAAAAAAAGAAATCTCCTGTTTATATTCTTGATTATTAAAGTAACATTTTCTTATCAGAGTGCTTTTTCATGTGACTTCTCCTTTGATATTAGAATGGCTTGTTTATGTGACAATTCTGTTGAATTTAATATCTATTTCAAGAAACAAGATCAATTTTTCTCAAATTGGCTTAAAAACAAAGAATCTCTCCCCCTCCCATTCCTGACTGGTCTTATGCTATTACTTGTTAACTATGTTAGTTTCAGATAGAATCTTGAAAATCCTGCCAAAAGGAATTAAGTGATTTTTCCTATTTAACCAGAAATCTTTTGTATTCTGATTAGTATAACACACATTTCAAAATAAAGTCCATTTGCTATACAACTCCAAACCCACCCCACAGTTGCTATAAATGTATGTCCTCTACAGTTACCTTATTCCCAGTGAACAATTATAATGCAGAATACACTGAATCAGTGAAATGTACATAGTCAGCTGCTTAGTTTCTGCAGTAACCAGATAACATTCCAAATATGAAGGAGCAGCAAAGGCTGGAAACAAATACCATCTTCAAGTGATCATTATCTCACATTAACATGGCAGAAACACTATAGTGTGAACAATGAAAGTCTCATTCACAGATAATCATTAGGTTGCCAACACCAGAATTACCTAGGCAACAGAAAATGATGGACCTCTAGTGGGCAACAAGCTAGGGAGAAACGAGAGGGGACTAACCACTCAAAGAAAGAAGCTTGCTAGCCTCCTGAAAGTACTTTCCTTTAAGGGAGAGGGAAATCCCTAGTAAACTTACTAATGATTAGACTTGTGTACTTGGTCTCATCCTAATGCTAGCAGGGAAGAAAAAAGTAACAATTAGACCCCCTTAATAATGATAAATGTTAAGTATAATGTATTCCAGCCTACATTTTGTACTAATGTGACATCTTTGCACTTAATTTTCAGATCATTTCCATGGGTCTCTCATTGTCCTATACGGGCAGATGCAACTATTTTTCTGTTATGTGATACTGAGCAGGGTGCTGAGGAAACAAGCCATTTCCTCTATTAATTCCTTTACACCATTATCAAAACCATTGCTTCCAAATGCTTGGCATCTCTTTTTCCTTTCCTTCTTCAGTTAACACCTTCATTTTGTTTATGCTACTTGACTAAAGTGTGACCTTGGATAAACACTAAACCTAAGACTCACATTATCTATCTGTAAAATTGGTATTATAATATTTATTTCAAAACTGTTGAAATAACAAATAATACATATAAAATAATTTGAACAGTGCTTATAAACAGTAGGAACACAATGAATAGTGGTTGTTTTCAGGTCTCTCACTTCCTTTCTCTTGCCCTGTCAAAACCAAACTATGATGACAGAAGACCAAGAAGAATATGATGCATTGTCTATTCGAGGACCACTGCCAGAGAGGAAGGTATGTAAATCAACAACTATAGCATTGTGGTAAGTTTTGTAACATGGAGTATGAAAAGGACCATAGGGAAGCAGGTTTAATGGCCTAGTTTCCAAATCCATAAGACCTGTTTCCAGGGAGTAACTTATGAGATGGTTGGATAATATCATCCTTTGTATAATTTATCTTTTCCAAATCAAATGTGGCATAGGAAAGTGAGGTAAGTGAAATAGACACTGTCACTCTATTTACAAGAATAAAGGACAGACTAACATTTTGTAGTAAATTATTTTGTTTCAAATGTGTATTTATCAGACAATTTGAATAATTTTCATGTTTAATTTACTTGGTTTGCATCTGCTTGGGGCATCATGACTGCTTAATGAACATCTACTCTACTCAAATCCCAGTGTTAGACTCATCAAGCAAGATCTGGAGAAGCAATAGAATGTAGATGGAGAAAAACATATTTAAGAACAACAATGAGATAAGACTCAAGCATAGGAGGTGAGGCCTTGGCTTCTGGTTCTGGACAGCAAAAGTGAGAATTCTCATTCCTCTTCAGTCCCACAGAAATGACCATATAGATATTTAAAATGAACATAAAAGACTGAAACTATAGCAATGAATAGAAAAAGGAGGGCCATCAAATAAGATACTTCACATTTCTAGTACAAAAAACAGCCAATGGAAGTGTATTAATGAATAAAGCAGAGCAGAGAAAGTGTATATAACCTAAATATGCCACCATACTACCAGTAGCACCAAATGCTGCCACTGCTGGGGGACCTGACCCACAAATAGAGGAGCTCCAGAGGAGCACTTAGTTTGCAGGTATAATGGAGGGCAGATAGGAGAAGTGGGACATGACACAGTGATACAAGGCCATAGGAGCCAACTCCATGTCACTCACAGGGAACCACAGTCAGCAATAAAACAGGGTTCTTGCTTAATATACTGAATAAACTGGCTGTGTAAGTTAGTGCTTCTAGTGTAGGCAATATCTTCCTCAAAGTAAAGCCCTTGACATTCTGATATTTGGCAAAGGTGGTGAGGGTCTAGTTTGGTCCCCACCAGGTCCCTGAGAGACAAAGCTCCCAATCACATCTTCCTCACCTCTTGTTGAGGTGGTGGGGGGAGGAGACTATTTAACATAGTGAGCATAACCAGATTGTCTATCACACAATATATAATTAGATAAATGAGGATAATCAGGTTTGTGACAAAATAAATAGCAGGAAGAAGAGAAACACCATAGTAATGAAACACAAAAATAACTCTGAACATTATGCTTAGTGAAATAAACCAGACACAGAAAGGCAAATACTGTATGATTCCTAATATCTTATAGGAGGGGCCAAGAATAGATAAATTCACAGAGACAGATAGTAGAATAGAGCTTACCAGAGACTGGAGGGAGGGCAGAATAGATAATGATCAATTAACGGTCACAGAGTTTTGTGACCATTGTCCATCACAGGGGATGATGGAAAAGTTTTGAATACAGATAGCAGTGATGGTTACACAACATCGTAAAGGTATTCAATGCCACTACACTGTACACTTATTAATGGTTAAAATGAGAAATATTAGGTAATGTATATTGCACCACAGTAATAAAAAAGACTTTAAAAGTCACTTTGGAAATTGAACAAATGGTGCTATGACAACTGAATATCCACATGCAAAGAATGAAACTGGATGCCTACCTCATATGGTATACAAAAATTAACTCAAAACAGATCAGAGACCTAAATGTAAGGTGTAAACCTATAAAATTCTTAGAAGAAAACATAGACATAAACATTTTTTTAAATGTTCATTTACTTTTGAGAAAGAGAGTGGGAAAAGGGGAGGGCAGCGAGAGAGATGGGAAAAGAGGATCTGAAGCCAACTCTGTGCCGACAGCAGTGAGCCTGATGTAGGGCTTTTTTAATTTTTATTTTTTAGTGAACAAAGGCATAAATCTTGATGGCCCTGGATTAGACAATGGTTTCTTAGATATGATACCAAAAGCAAAACAAACAAAAAATTTAAAAAAATGGATAAATAAAATGAAAAACTTCTGTGCTTCAAATGACACAATCAAGAAATTAGACTGATAGTCCATGGAATGGGAGAAAATATTTGCAAATCATATAAGGGATTCATATCCAGAATATACAAAGAACTGTTACAACAGAATACTAAAAAAACAAATAACCCAAGTTAAAAATGACCATGGTATCTTAATAGCCATTTCTCCAAAGAAGATATATATACAAATTGTCAAAAAAACCACATGAATAGATGCTCAGCAACTTTAGTAACTAGGGAAATGAAAACTAAAACCACAATGATGGGGCACCTGGGTGGTTCAGTTGGTTAAGTGTCCAAGTTTGGTTCAGGTCATGATCTCATGGTTTGTGGGTTCCAGCCTTGCACTGGGCTTTGTGCTGACAGCTCAGAGCCTGGAGACCACTTCAGATTCTGTGCCTCCCGCTCTCTCTGTCCCTCTCCTGTTTACACACACTTTCTCTCTCATTCTCAAAAATAAATAAACATTTAAAAAATAAAAAACCCTACAAGGATATACTACTTCTTACCCACTAAAATGGCTATAATCAGAAAGATAGATAATGACAAAATGTAAAGAAACTGGAACCCTCATACATCGCTGATAGAAATGCAAAATAGTGTAATGGCTTTGGAAAACAGTCTGGCAGTTCCTCGAAATGTTAAACATAGAGTTAGTGTATGACTTAGCAATTCTACTATATCCAAGAAAACTGAAAACATGTCACACAAAACTTGTGCACAAATTTCACAGCATCATTATTCATAATAGCCAAAAAGTGGAAACGAACCAATGTCTACCACCAGATGAATAGGTAAATAAAATGTGGTATACCCATATAATGGAATATTATTCAACCATAAAAAGGAATTAAGTACAGACACATGCTACAACATTTAATGACTTTGGAAACATAATGTGAAGTGAAAAAAGGCAGGCACAAAATACCACATATTATATGAAGTCACTTATATCATCCCTCCAGAATAGGAAAACCTATACAGACAAAAAGTGGATTAGTAGTTGCCTAAGGCTGCTATAGAGAGAGAGGAAAGTTGAGAAAAGTGGAGAGTGACTGTTAAAGGCTACAGAGCTTCCTTTGGGGATGATGAAAATGTCTAAAATTAATAATACTAAGGACTGCTGAATTATGCACTTTAAATTGGTATTACTTATATCTCAATAAAGCTTTAAGTAAAAAAAAATGCTCAGTAAATGATGGTCATTATTGCTTTAAAAAATTACTTGAGGGGGAAAAAAAAACAATTCAAGGAAAAGAAGAAATCTTAACTCTCATTCGTACTCATAGACAGACTTATCTATTAGAAGGGGAGGTGGGAACACGATGGCCCAGACTCACTTTTCCCTCCTGTTCTTAATATAACTATTTACCCTGAAAATAATTCAATAGATAATCATTAAAGAACTCTGGGAGCTGGAAAGAAGGCAGACTGGACTGGCTAAGAACTTCAGGACTTGAGTCAGATTCCTGAGATCCCATGTATGCTGGGCTAAGCACCAGAGGGGTCTGCGACCTCAAACAACCAATAGGCATAAACAAAAAAATAAACACAAAACCAATAAAAGTCTATTCAGTCTGGCTACAGGATTCAGAAACAGGAAGCACAGCAGAGACTGAGTTGGGAGATCTAACCCTAGCTTCTCAACTAAGCTCCTAAACAGTTAGTTGGCCAATTTGCCTTTTTCAGCAGAAGCTTCAAAGCTGCAGTGGCCCACCCAACCTCTGCTTCACACCAGGGCACTGGTGGGCGGGTAAGACTCTAACATCAACAAAGTGCCAGTGAACTGTCCTGATAACTGCTCTGTAAACTGGGCTTCCAGGGGCAGACCAATTCACCTGCAGTAGCAGCAGCAAAGCTCTGAGAGCCATCTCAACCCCCACTGCACAACCACTGCACCAGCAGACAGTCTGATCTGCCTGCAGCAGCAGCTTCATAGCAGTGACAAGCCTACCCCAAGCCCTGTTCCACATCGGGGGAACCAGTAAGTGGGCTGGTCCACCTACATCAGCTGAGCTTGGTGTCCCTTAGTCTTCTACTCAGTGGCCAGGGAGAAATGGAGTATTACCTATAAAACACAAATCTGAACTGACAAGGATGTATCAACTGAAACTAGGAGGCCAATGAAAGCAGCACAATGATTCTCAGTGCTAAAAGAAAGCAACTGTCAATCAGAAATTCTGCGTCTAACCAAAGTATCCTTTAGGAATGAAAGGGAAATAAAGACATTATCAGACAAAAGAAAACTAAGAAGTATGTTGCTAGTAGACCTATTCATAAATATTGTAAACAGTTAATAGGGGCACCTGCATGGCTCAGTTGGTTGAGCATCTGACTTCAGGTTAGGTCATGATCATGCAGTTTGTGAGTTTAAGCCCCAGATTGGACTCACTGCTATCTGCACAGAGCCCACTTCAGATCCTCTGCCTCCCTCTCTCTGCCCCTCCCCTGCTTGTGCTCTCTCAAAAAGAAATAAAACATTAAAAATTAATTTAAAAAATTTAAAAGCTATTAAACAGAAAGAAAATAATAACAGAAGGCTAAGACATTCAGAAAGGAAACAACAGTGGAATAGTAAAAGTTGAGATAAGCACAATAGACTTTTACCTCAGGAATATCTTCAATCAAATTTTATGGTTGAAGCAAAACTTTTCACACAATCTGATAAGCTGCTCAATAAATGCAGAGGAAATACTTTAAAAAGCAAAAAAGGAAAGAAAACTAAATGGAAGTAAGGTTTCTACACTCAAACAAAAATATCGATACCAGTAGGACTTTTGATGACTATGTATGTGGTAATTCCTGGAAGAAGCATTAAGAAAATTAAAGAAATTAATATACTAAAAGTCATTATAAGTAAATCAAAACAGAATTCTAAGAAAAGTTCAAATAGCCCACAAGATGTCCTTAAACAGGTGAATGTTTGAACAGTGGTATGGTCATACTGTGAAGTACTACTCAGCAATATGCTGGACCAACTTGAAATATTGCAACAGCTTAGATTTATCTTTTTGGAGTGAAGAAAGGTTCTGTACCATATAGTTCCATTTATAAAACATTTGTGAAATGACAAAACTATAAAATGGAGAACAGATTAGTGACTGCCTGGGGTTAAGAAGAGCAGTGAGGGAGTGGTTGTGGTTATAAAAGGGTAACACAAGAAAGTCTTAGGATGATATGACATTTTAGTATCTTGACTCTACATATGTAAAAATGGATATGGCTATATACACACAAACACAAATGAGTGTATACATATAACAATGTGAATAAGTTCTATGAATTGTTTCATGTTAATTTTTTGGTTTTCACATTGTACTACAGTTATATGGTAGTGAAGGGTTCACAGGCCCTCTTTGCACATTTCTTTGCAATTTCTTGTGGATCTACACTTACTTCAAAATTAAAAGTTAGTAACATTTATTGAATTAACACCTCAAAAATTTTTGATTCCCCAAATTTGTAATAACTGACAATAATTTTAAATAAAAAACCAGGAATCTATGAAAATAATAATCATAAAACAAAGATGAGCTATTAGAAATTTTAAAAAGACTTTAAAAAAATTCAACAGAACAGCTGGAACCAAAAGTTGAGCAAGAGTCTCTGAAAATAAAGAAAAAAAATCCAAAACCAAGCCAAACCAAACACCAAAGAAATAGAAACCATTTGGATAAAAGGGAAGAGATACAGGGGACCACTCCTATAGGACTAGGATCTGACTAATAAAGTAGCCCTAACAGAAAAAAAATAGATAAAATACAGAAATAATTTAAGAAAACTTCCCACAGATGACTAAAGTCACAAGTGCAAAGCAGAACAAATGAAAACAAGACCCACAGAAAAATAGGTTCCCGTGAAACATCAAAAATAAAGACACATTTTCAAAGGATATGATGCCAAAAATGTAGTTTTATTACAATGTTTAGAGTAATAAATTGATACATAAAAGAATTAAAAATAAATACTAAATATTAGGAGAGTAAGAAGGAAAGGAGGTTGAGGTATGCAAATGACCTTTCAAAACAGAGAAACAACAGAAACTGCAAGGTAAAATATCAAGCAAAAGGAATTACAAAGATGTTATTCAGAAATTTGGAAACAGAGGTGAAAACAGATATGGTTCTTAAATAAACGCTTTTCTGGAGATAAGGAAGTGGCAGAATGGCTAATATTCCCAATGCAGTGTTATACAATGGCACTGTAATCTCAATTGCATTATTTCACTTTTCAAAATATGCATTTATACAATTTTTATACATATTCAAAAAAGGCATTGTCTGGGGTTTGGATTTTAAGGATTCTGACTGAAAAGAGGCCATTTTCAGTTGAGTTGAAGGTTGCACTGAGTGTAGAGTGGGTGAGGGCAGGGTGTTATATTAGATCAGCAAGTCTGCTGAGACTGTAGCACAGAAAGGTTGGGAGAAATTTGGAGAAACTTCATGATATAGGTGAAAAACAAGAAACTGAGGTGCTGTGTAGGGCCTCAAATGTTAGGATATGGAGTTTAGAATTCACCCTGAGGAGAGTAGGGAGTCATGGAAGGTTTTATGCAGGAAACTACACTAACAGACCCAGGTGTTATAAGATCATGTGTTCTCAAGCACAGAGAATAAACAGAGACTGGAGACAGAGAAATTATGAAAACCATGCCACTAAGTAGTAACGAAGTCTAAGCAGTACACGGCAGTGGAGATGAATAAGAAGAGACCTATATGAATGGTACTGTGAGGGGAGAGACAATGTAAGAACCGTCTGGACAGAAGAGCTACTGGAATGAGAAGGGACTACTGAAGGCAAAGTCCTTATCCAAGACAATGACTATGGAAAGGAGGGCAGATTTGAAGAGAGAAGATACCACATCTGACATTAGAAATGTTGTGCTTTTGCTCCTCATCACTTATCATCAGGAAAATGCAAATCAAAACTACAATGAGATACCACTTCATAGCTGTCAGAATGGCTAAAATCAAAAACATAAGAAACAACAGGGGTCGGTGAGGGTGTGCACAAAAAGGAACACTCATGCTCTGTTGGTGGGAATGAAACTGGTATTGCCACGGTTTGGAGGGTCCTCAAAAAGTTAAAAATAGAACTACCTTATGATCCAGCAATCACACTACTGGGCATTTACCCAAAAATACAAAAACACTAATTCAAAGGGATACATGCATCCCTATAAAGCAGCATTATTTACAATATCCAAATTATGGAAGCAGCCCAAGAGTCCATTGACTGATAAATGGATAAAGAAGATGTATTACATATGCACACAATGAAATATTATTTAGCCATAAAAAAGACATGGATGGAGCTAGAGAGCACAACGCTAAGCAAAATTAGTCACACAAAGACAAATACCATATGATTTCACTCCTATGTGGAATTTAATAAACAAAACAAACACGCAAAGGAATAAAATGAGAGCAAGAGAGAGAGTCAAAGCAAGAAACAGACTCTTTTTTTAAATGTTTTATTTATTTCAGGAGAGAGAGAGAGAGACAGTGTAAACGGGAGGGTCAGAGAGAGAGGGAGTCACAGACTCTGAAACAGGCTCCAGGCTCTGAGCTGGCAGTCAGCACAGAGCCCGACGCGGGGCTCGAACCTACGAACCGCGAGATCATGACCTAAGCGAAAGTCGGACACTTAACCAACTAAGCCACCCAAGCGCCCCGCAAGACACAGACTCTTAACTGTAGAGAACAATCTGACGGTTACCAGAAGAGAGGGTTGGGGAATGGGTTAAATAGGTGATGGATATTAAGGAGAGCACTTGTGATGAGCATTGGGTATTGTATGGAAGTGTTGAATCACTATATTGTACACCTGAAACTAATATAACATTGTATGTTAACTAATTATAATTAAAATAAAAACTTAAAATAAATTTAATTCATAAAAAAGAAATGAATTTTATTTTTAAACAACTTTATTGACATATGATTGACATAAAAAAAGCTGTATATATTTAATATATCCAACTGGATGAGTTGGAAATAAGTATACATCTAGAAATACTGGGTTTTAAATACTAGATCTGTGTGGAGAGATGATCACCAAGTAGTTGGAAATTCAAGTTTACATATTAGGAAAGAGGTTACAATTAGAGATATAAAACTAGAGACATATGCATGAGAATTCCACTATTCCCCATGACACACCTTCCTCTTGCATATACCTACAAGCACTGTTTTACTCAAACAATCAAGTAAAACTGACTACCTTCTAATAACAGGTGTTACGATATTATGATGATACTGAAGCTACAAAAATAAATTAAACATGGCCTCTGATCTATGGGAACTTAAATTCTAAGATCTCTAAAAGGTGGGATTTGGTGGGTGGGTGGGGGGCTGTCAAAATCTCACAATAATATAAAGTATATTTGTCTACAGTGATTTTCTTTCTATTCCTCTAAACTTAATTATAAAAGAGGATTTGTTTTATTCTTTAAGTAACAGCAAGAGAAAGTAGCAATTTCTGACTAATAAGAGAGTAGTGAGGAGGGTCATTCAAGATGATACCATGTTTTTCCAACTCCAATTTTTTTTAAGTTTATTTATTTACTTTGAGAGAGAGAAAGAGAGCAAGGAAGGGGGGAGGGAGAGAGAGAGAGAGCAAGGAAGGGGGGAGGGAGGGGGGAAAGACGGAGGGAGGAGGGAGGGAAAGAGACAGGGCTAGAATCCACAAACCATGAGATAATGACCTGAGCCAAAATCAAGACTCAGATGCTTAACCACTGGAGTCACCCAGGTGCCTCTCCAACCCCAGTCTTAAACCCAGGTATAAAAGTACTTCCCTTTTCATGAAATTAGTTTGCTATGGGTATTTCTATGAAAATCAACAGCCCTCAATTTAGTCCTCAATGTTTTAGGTTTGTAATTTGCTAATAGCCCTTGAAGGAGTGGACAATTCTACAGTTCTGACACACTTCCTGCTTTCTGGATTCTGGAAACTTCCTTCTGTCATAATCTTTCTATGAAGGAATGAGTTGATTCAGTAGCCCTGGGCTGTTCAAACTCTGAACATTCCCAAGAAAGGAATATTTGAAGGCTGACTCCTTGGAATGTCTGCCAGGGAAGAGTGTTTTTACACGCTTAATTAAGGCACCTGGCCAGCCTGTACCAGTTTGTCCAGATGGTTTAAGCTAACAGTGTGATTTATGGTGAACATCTGTTTTTTTCTCTGGGGAGCTACAGCTTGAATAGCCATGGCCAATCCTGCAGGTTCTACATGCCTACATGACTGACCCTCAATAAAAAGTGGACACTCAAGCTTAAGTAAGTGTTGGTCAGCAACACTTTGCAACTTTTACACATTGGTGCTGGGTAACTGTGTCTCACATAACTCCACGGGGAAAGGACACTGGGAAGCTTGTGAGTCATTTCCTCAAGACTTGCCCTGTGTGCCTCTGCTGATTTTATCCTGTATCCTTTCACTGTAATAAATCGTAAGTGTAAGTATCACAGCTTCTGAGTCCTGTGAGTTCATCTAGTGAATCACTGAGGCAAAGGATAAATGGGGACCCCTGATATATCTTCCTTCAAAGTCAGGGATTTCTCTCATTTTCAGAAATTGTCTGAACTCTACTACTCTCTCTCTCTACTTTTTTCATCATTTGGCAGGGTTTGAAACACCTGGTCAATCCCTGCAGTTGCAAAGTCTGACCTGGTCAATAATGACCAAGGAGTCTCTGACATCAACCCTCCAAGCAGAGGGCTATGTCTGACCTCTTTATTTCATCAGTCCATACTACCCAGTCCCAGCAACAGGCGAGGTCATGCCTGCTCTTGGCTACTGCTTAAATGGCTGAGAAAATGGCAAAGGTGCCTCACCGTTTTATTTTATATTTTATTTAAAAAACCTTTTTAACATTTATTTCTGAGAGAGACAGAAAGCACAGGAGGGAAAGGGCCAGAAAGAGGGCGACAGAGGATCTGAAGCAGGCTCTGCACAGTGAGCACAGAGTTCGATGCAGGGCTTGAACTCACAAACCATGCGATAATGACCTGAGGTGAAATCAAAAGTTGGTCACTTAACCAACTGAGCCACCCAAGGTGCACTAGCACCTCACCATTTTATATATCACCAAGCTCAACTAGGGTGGAGCAGGATGGTTCCCAGAAATTTTCTGATGTTGATCCTTGCACCACCTCCTTCTCAGGGACTATACCCAATTCTGCACAGATGTGATGCTCATGAAGCTGCAGGAGAGAAGCCCTTGTCCTTACCCTACAGCAAGTCTCATATGTAGGAATGTGGCTCTGTCTGGGAGGCATGGCACAGATAACTTAGCAGCAACATTAGAAAATGGTTTCAATATAAAAAAAGAGCAAATTCTCCATAAAATCCACTCTCACTCACTTGTACTCTGATAAGCTTTCTTGAGTGGGAAAGAAAGAGCTGGAAGTATACTGTATGTAAAAAATTACACATAATCCACAGCCTTCGTTTTATGTACCAAGCATGAAATAATTGCTCAAATTGTTGTTAGCTATGTGATTTTATGCTCTCTGGCTCCTGTACCCACAACTCAAATCTGTGACCTATTACTTTATTTTCTAAGAAAAGGGTTTGAGATTTCATTACCAGAGAGAAGTGGGTCACACATGTGAAATGCTACGTAAATGTAAATGCTAGTCTTAAAATGGCTCAGAGTCACAGTACTGCATAATATGAAGTTAAATGTATTCCCTACTTTACCATTTCTTCAAGTAAAATTGTATACCCCAAATCTGTAAAGAATGTATACTTACAGTGTACTGACAGAGTGGTAATGAAGATAATGGCCAAATCATCACCTTACACAGGAATCAATGGGGCAGTGAAAAACTCCTCACACGTATTAGCAGAAGGATTTTATGTTCTTGAGAAAATCTTAACATTTATTTACAAGTCTCCCAAATAGCTTCTCATCTATAAATCAGTCAGAGTAATTACATATTGTTTTGAAGACCAGCAAAAGAATCAGAGAAATAGTGTGACAGAAACTAATGGACCTGGCTGGCTCTCCATTTCCCTCATTAAAACAAGCATTTGTGTGTGTGTGTGTGTGCGCGCGTGTGTGTGTGTAATATGTATATGCATGTTTTTTTTAAAATAAAGGGAGCATTTTTGATTTCATAAGCGTATCTTCTGGAAGTGCTGATGCTATTCTTATTAAATAAATGTTAACTGCTTGGAATCCCAGGCACACACTCAGGTTCATTCCCTCTCTCCTCAGGCAGTTTCCATAATCTACAACATTTTCATTTTAACAGTCCTCATTACTGGTATCATTTAATACTTGAGGGTTTGCTCAAATCAACATCAATCTTGCTGATCCTGCAAACACTTATTTTGTTGACACAACACAGTCTGAATCCATAGCTACTAAATGTAAAAAATTTTAAATTATTCCTTCACCCAACATGTCACCAAGTACTAAGAACAACTCTGTCAGTCACTCAGTGCTGTCATGGAGACACAGCAACGGAGAGACACTAAGCACAGGCCCTTACATGGGACCCCACTTCCTTCAATAATATGCCATTTCATCTGTCCCCTTGCCTATTCATACATACTGCATCCTCCCAAAAACATTTATCACCTTAAAGTCAACTACCATGAAGATGAAAGTGTTTGCCTGAAAGACATCTTGTTGGACACATGTGACTCATATTTCTTCATTAATAATCCCTTTCCACAAGTATATATTAAATAACCAGAAAAAAGCCTTGCCCTCAAAAAAAGCAATGAAAAACCCATTCAGAATAAAAATTTTTTAACTTTTAAATGTCTTTAGATGAGTCTAAATTAAGAAAACAATATCCTTACTTGATTGGAAAACCTCATGCTCACGTTACGTTGATTCTGTAGTGGGATATAGCGCTGGACAGGATCAATGTCTTTAGGACTGATTAATTCATCAGCTGGAAAAAAAAAAAAAAAGAAAGAAGGGAAATGACATTACCAAAGATGCATCTGCACAACTCTATAAACCAACTAGATCTAATAACTATAGACTATCCAACAAGACCAGAATATATATATTCCTCAATGCACATAGAACATCTTCCATATAAGAGGCCATAAAATAATCCTTAATAAATTTAAAGAATTAAAATTCTATAAAGTGTGATTCTGACCACAAAAGAATGAAATTAGAATTCAATAAACAGGAAGAAGTTTTAGAAATTCATAAATATATGGAAATTAAATAACACACTATAACCAATGTGTCAAAGAAGAAAACAAATGGGAAGTAAGAAAATACTTTCAATTACATGTTCTGATGAGATGATTGAAAATGAAGACACAATATACCAAAACTTATGAATGTAGCTAAAGCAATGCTTGGAGGAAAATTTGGAGCTGTAAGTGCCCATATTAAACAAGTGAGAAAAATTTCATATCCATAACCTATCTTTCCATCTTAAGACAGTGGATGAAACTGAGAAAACTAAATCAAAAGCAAGCAGAAGGAAGGGAATAATAAAAATTAGAGTGGAAATTATGAAATAGAATATAGAAAAACAAAAGAGAATATAAATGAAACTAAAAGTAGATTCCTGAAAAACTCAAAAGTTGACAAACCTTTAGTTCGACTGACCAAGACAAAAGAAAAAAAACTAAAATTACTAAATCAGGAATGGAAGTTAAGAATATCCCTAAGGATTATAAGAGAATACTATGAACAAATGTATGCCAATACTTTAGATAACCTAGATAGATATGAACAAATTCCCAGAATTTGTATATGTGTATATACACATTACAAAATATACACATTACAAAAAACTAACTCAAGAAAGAATAGAAAATATGAACCCATTTATAACAAGTCACTGAAGCTTTCTGGGGAAAAAACAAAAACAAAAACAAAAAAGCAAAAGCCCAGGACCTGATGGCTTCATTGGTGAATTCTACCAGTTAAGGAAGAAGTAAAACAAATCTCTCACAAACTTTTCCAAAATAGTAGGGGAAATACTTCCCAACTAATTCTAAAAGGCCAGTATTACCCTAATTAAAAAAAAAATCATATTTACCACAAGAAAATTATAAATCCAAATCTCAAATGAATATAGATATAAAAATCCTCAACAAAAAAAATAGTAGCAAACTAAATCCATTAACATATGAAAAAGATTACACACCATGACCAAGTGAGATTTATCCCACAAGGATGACTTCACTTCCCCCAAATCAATCAGTGTAGTAATATAATATCAACAGTATAGAAGACAAAATAAAAACTACAAAATCATCTCACAAGACATAGAAAACACATTTGACAAAATTCAACGTTCTTTCATGATAAAAAGCATTCAACAAACTAGATAGAATGGGACTTTCTTGATCTTATAAAGGGAATCTACAAAAACCCCATGGCTAACATCATAATCAATGGTAATAATGAATGTTTTGGCCCCAAATCAGGAATAAGACAATGATGTCAACTCCTGTCACTTCTATTCAACAGTGTACTAGAGGTTACAGCCAGAAAAGTGAGACAAGAAAAAATAATAAAAGGCATCCAGAGTGAAAGAAGAATCTAAAGTAACTAAGATAATGTGGTACTAGGGGCACCTGGGTGGCTGAGTTGGTTCAGTGACCTGACTACTGATTTTGGCTCAGGTCATGATCTTATGGCTGATGAGACTGTGTTGGGTTCCACATTGACAGCACAATGCCTACTTGGGATTCTCTCTCTTTAAAAATAAATAAATAGGGGCGCCTGGGTAGCTTAGTCGGTTAAGCGTCCGACTTTCGCTTAGGTCATGATCTCGCGGTTCGTGGGTTCGAGCCCCGTGTCGGGCTCTGTGCTGACTGCCAGCTCAGAGCCTGGAGCCTATTTCAGTCTGTGACTCCCTCTCTCTCTGACCCTCCCCTGCTCATGCTCTCTCTCTCCTAGAAATAAATAAAACATTTAAAAAAATAATAAATAAATAAACATTTAAATTATTATTATTATTTTGATTTTATTTGGGAGAGAGAGAACGCGAGTGGGGGAGAGGGACAAAGGCAGGGAGAGAAAGAGAGAGAGGGAGAGGGAGAGAGAGAGAGAGAGAGAAAATCTTAAGCAGGATCCATGCTCAGCACACAGCACAACGTGGGGCTCAATCTTATGACTCTGGGATCATGACCTGAACTGAAATCAGGAGTCAGACGCTTAACCCACTGAGCCACCCAGGTGCCCCATAAACAAATAAACATTTTTAAAGAAGTTTTTCAAAAAGGATAATAATGATGTGGTGCTAATATAAAGATAGATTAATGGAATAGGAGTGAAAGTGTAGAAATAAATCCAACATTTATGGCCCACTGAATTTTGACAAGCGTGCCAAAACAATTCAATGGGGGAAAAGGGTTTTTTTTTTTTCCACAAATAGTGCTGGGACAACTGGATATTTATAGGCAAAAGAATACAGCTGGACCTCTTCCTCAAACCATCTATAAAGCTTAACTCAAAAGAGATCAAAAGTTAAATATAAGAGCTAAAATTATAAAACTGTTAGAAGAAAATAAAAGGATAAACGTTGTGACTTTGGATTAGACAAAGCTATAAAATGAAAACATGTGACAAAAGAAAAAATGAAATAAATGGAGCTTTGTCAAATTATAGCCTCTGGGACCTCAAAAGACACCATGAAAAAAGTGAAATGACAACTCACAGAATGGGAAAAAATATTTACAAATAGCATATCTTGTAAGGGACTTCTATCTTGAATATCTTTAAAAAAAACTCTTATGACTCAATAATAAAAAGACAACACAATTAAAAAATGGTCACAGTTGGGGAGCCTGGGTGGCTTAGTCAGTTAAGCGTCCAACTTTCGCTTGGGTCATGATCTCGCTGTTCGTGGGTTCGAGCCCCGCGTCGGGTTCTGTGCTGACTGCCAGCTCAGAGCCTGGAGCCTGTTTCAGTCTATGACTCCCTCTCTCTCTGATCCTTCCCTGCTCATGCTGTCTCTCTCTCTCTCTCCCAGAAATAAATAAAAACATTAAAAAAAAATAAAAAAAAAATGGTCACAGTTTCTGAATAGATATTTCTCCAAAGAAGATATATAAATTGCCCATAAGCATATAAAAAGATGCTCAACAACATTAGTAATTTGGGAAATGCTTATGAAAATCACAATGAGATACCGTTTCATACCCATTAGGACGGCTATTGTCAAAAGAAGAAACAAGAACAAGGGTTGGAAAGGATGTAGAGAAATTAAAACCCTCATACATATTGCTGGATAGAATGCATACTGGTATAGTTACTTTGGAAATCACTCTGGAATTGCTCAAAATGTTAAACACAGAGCTTTAATACGATTCAGCAATTCTACCCCTAGGTATATATATACCTAAGAGAAATGAAATCATATGTCAAACAATAACTAGTATATGAAAGTTCACAGCAGCATGATTATAAAAGCAAAAAAAAAGTGGAAACAATACAAATGTCCACTAATGGATGAACAGATAAATCCAATGTGGTATATACATACAATGGAATGTTATTTGGCTGGAAAAAGAATTAAGTTGCTGATACAGAAATGAATCTTGAAGACCATACATTATATAATTCAAGGTATATGAAATGTCCAGAATAGGCAAATACACAAGGATAAAATGCACATTAATGAGTGTCCAGTGTTTGGGGAAAGGGTGAAATGATTAGGGTTAAGTGGAGAGTGACTGAGTAAGAGGTTTTTTGATGGGTGACGTAAATATTGTAAAATTGATTGTGGTGATGGTTGTACAACTCTGAATATACAAAAAAAAACAACACACAATGAATTGTAAACCTGGAATAGGTTAAGATATAGTATGTAAATTATACCTAAATAAAGCTGTTCTAAAAAGAATGTATTTGCATTCTCTCAAGAAAGGAAACCAGTTCATGAAGAGGAGACTTAAGTGTTTCCTGAGGGGAAGACTAAGTGCTTCCTGAGGGGAAAACTAAGTGTTTCCTGATAACTAAATTCTAAAAGAAATTTCTGGGGGCACTTGGGTGGCTCAGTCGGTTGAGCGTCCAACTTCAGCTCAGGTCATGATTTCACGGTTCTTGGGTTTGAGCCCACATCAGGCTCTGTGCTGACAGCCAGCTCAGAGCCTGGAGCCTGTTTCAGATTCTGTGTCACCCTCTCTCTCTGACCCTCCCCTATTCACGTCTGTCTCTCTCAGAAATAAATAAAAAACATTTAAAAATTTATAAAAAATAAAAGAGATTTCTGAGACAGGGCATTCTTCATGGGGCTAACCAGCATGAAAGCCATGTCTTCAACTGCTGTTGTACTGTAAACATGGAAGCTCTTTTCATGCGGTAGTTCCTTTTGGCAACTTTTGATAAAGTCTAAGGACATAAAATAAGGAAGGCAATTTAGAGAGTTTGGAAGGGGAGGGTGTGGAGAATGTACTCCGAGTCAGTGGTTCTCTGCTATCTTCTGTTATAACACACCTCAGAGAGATTCGACATTGGAAGATCAGCATAGCAGGGATTCTCCATGGATGTGAAGAGGACTATGCTGGGAAGAGGTGGTGGGAACAAAACCTTGAAGTTTAATACTGCATAAACTTGTTGGAGTGCAAGTTGACAGTATCTATGCAAATTTACAGCAGACATACTCTGTCCCAGCAACTGCAAATCTTTAAGGTTATCTTAGTTACACTCAGACATATAAAAGTTAAATGAATAATAATGTAAAAAAAAAAAGAATTTGACTTCTCCCAAAGTGAATCTGAACACTTCATTTTTGCTACACTCAAGCTATGAAAATGTGCTCATTTCATATTTGATCTTCAGTTCTATACTGAATACATAAAAATGACACCATGCTGAGTTTTGTTTAAATTCACCCATGTATAATATTTAATTTGAAAAATACACCTCATTTTCCATAGCTTTTTAGGTACTTCTTTTAATTTTTTTTTTTTAATGTTTTATTTATTTCTAGGAGAGAGAGAGAGACAGCGTGAGCAGGAGGTCAGAGAGAGAGTCACAGACTGAAACAGGCTCCAGGCTCTGAGCTGGCAGTCAGCACAGAGCCCGACTCGAACCCACGAACCGTGAGATCATGACCTAAGCGAAAGTCGGACGCTTAACCGACTAAGCCACCCAGGCGCCCCAAGGTACTTCTTTTAGTCAGTGAATAATTCTGAAAAACAGAACAGAGAGTCAACTACACAGACACTTGTAAATTTCTTTGGAGCTGTGGTAAGGTTTCTCATTATATAGGTTTTTCTATTCTGGGTAACTTCAGGGCACATGTTCAATGTTATCACCAAAGGTGTTTTTAGTAACTCCTGAAAGATGCTTTTAATTACATTACAAGTGATATTAATGATAGCATGACAATAAAAAGGAGGAACAGCAATTGCAGAGGCCATAGAAGTCACCGCACCCACTGCTGCCTCCGCAACAGCAACCACAGCAACGCTTACCCGGTGCTTAATATGTTTCTAGCCTTGTTTGCAAATTTACAGCAGACATACTGTATTAAATACACATTAATTCATTACTCCTAAAGGCATCCTTATCATTTTACAGATGACCAAATGGAGGCACTGAGCAGCTAAGCAACTTGCACATGGCAGGTTAAGTGACAGAGCTTAGATTCAAACACAGGCTGTCTCTCTCTGGGATCTGTGTTCTTAGCCCATACTAATCTTGCTGTATAAAAACACTGACACTGTATACAACACAGATGGAAAAGATACCAGGAGGAGAAGACAGTAAACAAATAATTTAGATCTTGATATGTTATAGCTTTCACATTCAAATCAGGAAGCATATCACAGAACATTCTTCTCTCTGAAAAAAAAATACACTTTTGCAAAATTTAAAACAAACCAATATAGGCTTAATTATGACAAATATCGACATATAATTCCTATTTATTAATATCAGTGGAGCTCATGATGCAGGGTTGATTAGTACAGTGATAGTCTAAATAGCACCAAATTATTTCCCTATCTCATTTGTCTGATCATTGAGATGTGAAAAAATTTTCACTACCAACAAGCATTTTACATAATTAATGTTTCACTGTCTTTCCACAGAAATGAAATTCTATCTTTATTATTTTGTTATTTATAAATGATGACAGAAAAATGAAGAAATCTTATATCCTTGGAAAGCATAAATATTAATCTATTAAAATTGATATGAATCAAATAGCTTAACCACGTCCCTTGAAAAAGCTTATTTCTTGGCATTTCTTTCTCATTTTTCTCTTTGTGCTGCACCTGTATATCTAGCTTAATGTTCCAACTTACATCCTGTGCTCCCCACAGAATGTATGCTTCTTTTTCATGGCTATACCCCACTTTCTCACACAGCAACTTCCATATAGTAGGCACTCAAGAGACTTATTAAACAAAATAATAAATTGGTGGGTTAACAAATTTGGGCACATCAGTTGCTGTAATCATTGTTTTAATTTCCATAATGGTAAAAATGACTAATGCCTTAAAAAGGTCAGGTTAATAGACATTTTTTTCACTGCATTGCTTTTTAGCATTCAGGAGGCAAAATAAGAATTTCTCACTGCTGATTCTATGGCACTGACTTTGTGGTGGAAAAGAACAAGTCTGAAAGATCTTGTGCCTGAAAAAAAATGAAAATAAGAAACAAGGATAAAAGAGCAATGGCTTTCTAAATTTCAGAGTACAGTCCGAAACCTCACAGATAACTAAGCATTTCTATAAATAGGGACAGCCATCTTTAAACCCTTATAGGACAGATTAGGTTCATTAATATTTGTATTTTTTATGCACAGAAATTTTATGAAATATACCCTGGGTTTACTTCAAACAATCACTCTTGAAGGTAAAAAGAAAATATCAAGAAGAATTTTTGTTTCTTTAATAAATGACAATTCAAAGAAAATTTAACAAAGTAATTTTTTTGTCATGACACCAAAATTACATAGGACACACTAAAATAGGCTCAGCAGATAATTTATGGGGGAAAATTATTTGCTTCAAAGCCTGATTCTCAGCATCAGGGACACATATTAGTAACACAGGTATTACGAAATAAGCTAGAGAGAAAAAGAAAACGTAGATCCTCAACTCATAAATTATACAAAAAAAATTCCAAACTTACCAGTATTTTTAACTCAATTAAGTAACAAGGATAGACTTCCTAAAATTAAATGTTAAATTCTGTGGTCAGAATTAAATTAAAAAACAATGATAGATCTAATTATATGAAGATTTCAAATTTCATTCATCAAAAAAAAGTGCAACGTTCATTGGCAAACAAACTAGGAAAATACCAGAGAGGATTAGTATACCTAATATGTAAAACATTCATGCAGACTGTGAAGACAGACCATAAAATTAAGGTTAAATGGGCAAAATTACTGGACAATTCACAGAGGACAAGAAATGACTAAGAAATATGTCTTTAACAATAAGCATGTAAATGAAAACAGGATGCAAATTACGTTAGCAAGGTTTTTATTTTTAATGAGCATATTTAATGCCACAAAGGTTATACGTGACACAATCATCCTGCAGACTCCTGAATAAATCAGTAAAGCACCAGTCATGGGCTATGTGACCTTGGGTGAGTTGCTAAACTCTTCTGAGCCTCAGTTTATGATATACAGTATCCATTTCATGGAGAAGCTAGGAATAATACTTGTAATAATACTTAGGATAATACTTGTAAAGGGCAGAGCACAGAATCAGACACATTTTGAGGCAAGTATTATTAGCATTTCTGGGAAACAGTCTGACAGTATTTATGTAGTCTTCTCAGACTCTAGTCATTACTGCTTTTATATTCAATTTTACTAATATATTTTAAGGGTGGGAATCATAAATTTTTATACACGTTTTCTAGCCCTAGTAGCAATTCAACTAAAAATTTTAGTTTTAAGAAAGCCAGAGATTTATACAAGCTACAGGAAGAAAATTTCCTTGCATGAAGCTTTTAAAGTAATACTGTACTACATGTACTCTCAAGATGTTTATAATGCCTGCTGCACAGAAATCCGACATTTGGGTACTAGCAATCACAGAGATACCATGAAAAAGATAACAAAAGTGCACAGAAATCAGTGTCTTACTGCTTAAAGTTTCCTGAAGTGTAACAGCTGGGAAATCTCTTAGCAACCACAATGTAGAAAGATATCTGTGTACTCTTATCTGTTTGTTTTATCTTTAACTGATCAGTAACAAAACCACGTGCTATATTGAGTAAGGAGTCAACCGCATTTGAAGTCAAGAGACCAATGAAAATCAAGACCTCCCAGTTTCTTATGTCTTCATGCACACTAGGGGGCACTTGATCACTAACTTTAGCTTTTTAAAAAAACATTAGATTTCCAGGCTCAATCAGTGGAGCAAATGGACTTACCTTAGTTACAAACACTAGAATTAGGAAATAGAGTATCAGAATAATTAGGCTGCCCTCTGAGAGACAGAAATATTTCCTAGGTTGTCATATTGGATTCTTGCTATAGAGCTACTGGCTATCAATACTAACATATAGTAGCCCTCTACAAATACCAGCTAAATCATGGAGAAGATGAATAGTTAAGTAGCAACTAGCATCATAACATTTTCTTCTTGTGATGTTTTGTGGCTATGGGGTACCCACAAGGAGGGCCCATGAACATTCTGAGTTGCCTGGTTAATATGAACTATGAAATATATTTTAATAAATACTATCTCCTAAATAGTGATTGAGAGATGGAGGGAGCGTAGAAGGAAGTATAAGAAGACCTATTGAAGTATATATCTGTCTCATAGTAAATGTTTTATGCATATTTCATTAGTGAATCCTTATAACATAAAAATAAAGAAACTGATGATCACAGAAGTTAAGAACATTATTCAAGTCACGTAAGTAGTAAGCAGTAGAAATTGTATTCAAATCCTAAACTGTCTAGTTTCTTAAGTTCATGACTCCAAAATTCTTAATCTTTCCTCCACAGTCCAAGAAAAACATGATGAAAAAAACAAAGGGAAACTAGCAGAGAAGAAAATATAGGAAAAAGATGATATATCAGAAAAAGAATCTATATACAAGTGTGCGAGGTGTTAATAATCATTTAAAACATAGTTTCTACTGCAAAAATTACTGGATTCCAAACAATGACTTACTAAAGAACTTTTGGACAGCAAAGACATTAAGCTCTGAACTTTATATTTTCATAACATTTTGGATATTTTATAGTACCTCTATACCTGTTTTATCATGTTCAAAGTCTCTTACACTCCCAAGAAATTCAATAACACCCACCTCAAAAAGAAAAAAAAAAAAAACCTTTACGGGGCACCTGGGTGGCTCAGTTAAGCATCCGACTTCGGCTTAGGTCATGATCTCACGGTTCGTGGGTTCAAGCCCTGCATCGGGCTCTTTGCTGACAGCTAGCTCAGAGCCTGGAGCCTGCCTTCAGATTCTGTGTCTCCCTTTTTCTCTGACTCTCCCCTGATCATGCTCTCTCTCTCTCTCTGTCTCTCTCAAAAGTAAATAAAACATTAAAAAATAATAACAAAAGAAGAAGAAAAAACCCTTTGTAAAATTCAAGAAAATTTTCATTCATTTGAATATTTTCGGAGTTTATGTTTGTTAGAAAGTTGTAGTTAATAACAATTGCTTGATATTTTCAAGCTTAATCAGAAAACATTGTTTTAATTCTTGATATATATTTATTTATAAAGGTTTTTTAAAATGTTTATTCATTTTGAGAGAGACAAAGAGAGCACAAGGTTGGGGGGGAGTGGCAGAGAGAGAGGGAGAGAGAGAATTCCAAGCAGACTCCACGCTTAGGATGGAGCTCAATCCCGGTCTCAAACCCACAACTGTGAGATCATGACTGAGCTGAAATCAAGAGTCAGATGTTTAACCAAGTGAGCCACCCAGGAGTCCCTTGATATTTATTCTTAACTTTTTCAAAGTATGCATCCTAAAAAAAATTCTTCTATCCACCTATCTTAAGTTATACAGTATGTAAAGCTCTGATCTTTAATGATTTGGGATCTTATAGTAGTACCTAAGTGAATGTCATCATTGTGAATGTCTGATGTATGAGATAAGGAAAGCTAATTGCATATGTGTTGAAAAGAAAAGCTGAAGTCTAGAAGTCAGATTTTTTTTAAAGCTAAACAACTGATATGTTAGTTTCCCTTTCTATAAACACTGAGTAAGAAAATATATTAAAGTAATGGCTTTGGGGAAGTTTTAGAGTAAAATTATCATTATTAACCTTAGGTTATATTTCTCTTATTTTTTAACCTCAAAAAATTCAATCCAAAGATGATGATTTTCAAGTGACTTTTATGTGATAAATACTTAAAAAAATTGTTTTAATGTTTGTTTTTGAGAGAGAGAAAGAGACAGAGCTTGAGCGGGGTAGGGGCAGAGAGAGAGGGAGACACAAATACAAAGCAGGCTCCAGGCTCTGAGCTGTTAGTACAGAGCCCAATGTGGGGCTCAAACTCACAAACTGCAAGATCATGACTTGAGCTAAAGTCAGATACTCAACAGACTGAGCCACCCAAGTACCCTATAAGTGACAAATAATTTTAAAGTTATTTTTCAAAACACTCAAAACGGTACACTTCTTTCTATAGACTAATCATCTCTTAAATGGACAGGTTTTTTTTTTTTAATTTTTTTTTTAATGTTTTATTTATCTCTAGGAGAGAGAGAGAGAGAGAGAGAGAGAGCGTGAGCAGGGGAAGGTCAGAGAGAGAGGGAGTCACAGACTCTGAAACAGACTCCAGTCTCTGAGCTGGCAGTCAGCACAGATCCCGAAGCGGGGCTCGAACCCATGAACCGCGAGATCATGACCTAAGTGAAAGTCGGACGCTTAACCGACTAAGCCACCCAGGTACCCCTTAAATGGACAGTTTTTAAACTTCCCAATTTAAGTAACAATTAAAGGTGTAGCTAACAATCATTTTATTCTAAGACAAGTCAAATGTTGTATCTTAAAATATGTCTTATCTGGTTTTAAACAAACATGTTTATAATTTATTTACCTATTTTATAGCAAACACTGGTTTCCTAAAAGTCTACATTTTCTAAAGAAAAAAAATACTGCAATAATTAATGATTTTCTTTTTTTTTTTTAATTTTTTTTTTAATGATTTATTTATTTCTAGGAGAGAGAGAGAGAGACAGCGTGAGCAGGGGAGGGTCAGATAGAGAGGGAGTCACAGACTGGAACAGGCTCCAGGCTCTGAGCTGGCAGTCAGCACAGAGCCCGACACGGGGCTCGAACCCACGAACCGCAAGATCATGACCTAAGTGAAAGTCGGACGCTTAACCGACTAAGCCACCCAGGCGCCCCAATAATTAATGATTTTCTAAGAACACAGTGGGTCATTGAGGTTGGGCCAGGAAACAGCATATTACAACTTTTTGCTCTAAAAATGGAATGAAAGTCACATGGTTTGGTTGCATAATGATTTATTAGAGTATGTGTGTGTGTGTGTGTGCGTGTGTGTGTGTGTATAAGTAAAATATTCTTATTAGATTTCACTGGATACAAACTGTCCTGAATTAGTGAAAGTCATATATTATAGAATATTTTCAAAGATTTATTGTTCTATTATTTTCAAGTAACTCTAATTAACTGCCCACAAAATGCTGTCAAGCAGATATCCAACCAAGCCTCTTTTCATGAATAAATAGGACTTCGTTAGTAAATGTGGTATCTAGAATCTTAATAACATCCTTAGAAGTTTAATGTTCTCGAGGCAAGGATATAATAGTTAAGAGAAATTAAATAATTCAGTTTTCTGAGATCTCATTCATCTTAAGCAGTGAGTTTGTTAACCAGATGACACACAGTGAGGTCAGAGTGCTAATGAACATGGAGCATCTCCTTTGTTCAGCAGGAGAGAATAAAGTATGTGATCTTAGGGTTTGCAACACACCTTCTGTAGGTTCTCTACTGCCTTTTTAGTAGCTTAGCAGGGAAAAGAGAAATTGACTCTTTCTTTGATGTTTTTCTTCTTTTTGGTGATGAAACAGAGATTAGAAGGCATGGTCTGGACTATTCTGTTCACACTGGTCTTAACATAAGAAAATGCTATCTATACTCAAAATCTGTCTACATTCAATACATTTATTTCAGAGTAAGGGAGGTCTAATGCTTTTTTACTGATTGATACCATTTTCGATCTTTTCCTTTTTAAAAACCCAATTTGCTTATGTAGAGTACAGTCAATTCTGCATTCCCAGTTCATTAGCCTTCTCAATGTTATCTACAGGCTTTGCTCAAATAGCATTTTTTCTAGCACTCAATCCCAGACTGGATGAAGAGCAAAATACAAGATGATAAAAGTTTAGATCTCAAATCCAATATCCTAAGTTCCAGTTTTCAACCTCAGAATCAGAAAAATTTCATCATGCTCAAATATAATTTCCAAGCTGTAGTATATAGAAATTTATGATTT
Source organism: Proteles cristata cristata (assembly GCA_017311185.1). Classification (NCBI taxonomy): domain Eukaryota; kingdom Metazoa; phylum Chordata; class Mammalia; order Carnivora; family Hyaenidae; genus Proteles; species Proteles cristata. The sequence goes on from JAESUZ010005544.1 coordinate 343,887, forward strand.
TGATGTTAAAATTCTTGTTCTTAGATAGGTTAACTACTCCCCTACTATAATATGTTTTATTTAGCTGTGAGTAGCACCAAAAGGCTTCTTTGTATTCACGCTAGTGAGATGGAAATAACATCCTAACCAGAGATAACCTTGCCAACTTGGCTTGATTTTAAGAAAACTACTTCATGTAAATATTTTTTCTTTTGAAAAAATCTAAAAGCAAGTCCTGTATAAATAATATCAACACCTTATCAAAAAGTCATCCCTTTAAAAGTAGAAAATTTTTCTACAGGTTCTTAAATTAGCTTTAAGTATATATGGAGACCCAGAATATACAGTTAGGAAACAAGCAAATTGAAAGCAGCATTAACTTAATTTTCCCTTTTTGGTTAGTTTCAATCTGCTGTTATATATCATTTGTATAAAGCTTGAATTGGAAATCTGAAATATTCTTTCCTAATGGAATGTAAAAAAAGAAACCAAAGATGATTACTCTTAAAACACAAATTTAGCATTTATAGAGTAATACTAGGAACAACAAAGACAATAACACTACTTCACACAGTAAGCAGCTCTTTTAGTGCAGGTACATATACTATTTGCAATCAGCCTGTTTCATAATTTATTTACTATAAAGAAATTCTGACTCTAACATGATAGCCTTGTTGATGGGAATCCTAATAATAGTTGAAATTTTAGCAAGCAATGATGCAGAAAGATGCATAATAATGCTTTTTTGTGTGTGTTCATTAAATTAGCCTTCATTTCAATGTGTCCAAAGAGGACTCATGTTCAGCAGAAGTTTTAGGATAAGCTGAAAAATAATTCTAAAAAATTTATGCCCATTAAGCCTCTAAGCTAACTGAGTAAGTTGCCAATGTGTATGTATGAGAAAGAAGAGAACTTTGAGATAACCAATTCCTTTAGGCAAGTGGTTTACTAAAGCTATGATCAAGCATGAAATCAGAATTTTTTACATTATATAAAAGTAACTCAAAGTTCCTATAGCCACCTGTTAGAAAAATAGTCATTACACTAAATCAGACCCCTAAATGGTCATAGTGCTACCCATACCTATTTGACTTTCTTCCCAGAAAGTGTCTATCATCATTCAGTGAAACAGCCATTAATATACCTTTACATACTAAGAAACTCCCCTAAGACCTTTACATACTAAGAAGCTCCCTTAAGACCTCTTAACAGTATGAAACACCATCCAAATCCAAGAAAAATGTCAACAAAAAAATACTTATTTCTTTTTCTGTTAATATTTATTTATTTATTTTGGGGGTGGGGGGAGGAGCAGAGAGAGAGGGAGAGAAAATCTCAAGCAGGTACTATTGCATAGCCCAGCATGGAGCTCAATCTCATGAACTATGAGATCATGACCTGAGCTGAAATCAAGAGTTGGACATTTAACCAGCAGAACTACCCAGGTGCCCCCAAACATACTTATTTCTAACAGCTTGATTACAAGGGGAAAAATGTTCCCAATCTTTTCCACTTACCTAGAAGTTTTGCAATGATATAAAGGGCTTGTCCCCAAAGAAAGAGTTTTCCATCACGGCCACAATTGCTAGGAAATCGCTTTTGACTACCAGGGTTTCTTTTCTCATATTCTACAAAATCAGCTGGCACATAATAGTACTTTGGTATGACAGGATAACCTATGGAGTTTAAAAATAAATATTTGAAATATAAAAATCAGTGTCCTCCTCAAATTTTCCCTTCAAGAAATTGCAATGTTAGAAAGCAGAGACAGGTTGTAAAGGAGGTAACAGATTTGATAAACTATAGAAAATTGGTTATTTTGGCTTTCAGAAATTGCCAGTGAAAAATGTGGATAAAGCTTCTGATTTTAAAACACTAATTTGACAGCATATGTTTTGCTTTAGCCAGTAACGTGTACATAATCTCCTTTAACAACATTTAATTTTAACACCTTTAAATGAATCAATAAAAATACAGTAGGCCAACATTTAGAGCCATAGAAGCTATCTTTAATAGGATTAGTCTGTAGAAGCATTACAAATGAGATACTGTGTAATCCCAAATGAAGAATTATAACCCTGAGCCACTGCTTAAAGCAAAAGAATCCCCATTTTAAACATTAAGTCCATTATCTACCATTTAATATCACTGAAGAAAAAAAAATCCATCCTCTCCTATGACTGACTCATTTAAAAACATTCCTTGAAAGAAACTAAAATTTATTACTTAAAGACTAAAATCTTTGTGGATGACATAAAAGGAAAAAAACCCCACAATATTCTAGTAGAATGCTACAGAAGACTTTGCACTATCAGCCCAGAGGAACCTTAATTTTCCTAATAAAATTGCACAGATTTCTCTAAAATTTGCTTCCTTCATACATCCTAGTTATATTTGTATCTAAAACCAATAAAAATGTCCTTGTGAAACACAAAGAATAGTTTGTACATCACTCTCTGAACATGATAAAGACTAAACTGTCGTACACTGAATTACCACCTCAATGCATCAATAATCTATCACTGAATACTAAAAGATTTGATTCAAGGGATTTCAATATTATATTCATTACAAAAGACATTACATTGTTTCTCACTTGGGACAAATTATTATTTGGAGCATAATGATATAAATAACTGGTTTTAAAATTTAATATTTATTTGGAATTCAATGTTTACCCACAAATATTTCACTACTTTAACATTACAAGTATTTTAAAGGATGAGTACATACTGTGAAGTTTGTGTTCTAAGGTACTTGTGGAAAACCCTAAAGAATATCACAAACTTCATGTGAGGTAAGAATGGGCCCAATGCTATCATTGCAAATTTGTACACCATGTCCATAAGACTAACCACTTTATACCCACACATAATAACTTTTTTAACTTTCAGATAAATGTTTTCAAAGCTGTTTACATATATATGTAAATATATATACATATGTATATTTAGTATATATTCTTATTTTATTAATACTTCCAAACCCCAAAGTACATGGAACCTCTTCTTCGAAATTCTTTGAGAATTCGTTTTCTAGTCATACTGAAAAATCAGTTATATTCTTTTATGGGCCCTACTGGTGTTTAACTAAAACCAATATACTACTCATAAGAGTCTTTAATTCATTTCTAAAATATTAAATCCATCCTCAAAGGATGAGGGATTAGCACAAAGCAGACATTTAAAATAACATGCTAAAGGTCCAAGCAACAACTCCAAAGAGGAGGCTGAATGTTCTTGGCAATGGTAGTGCCTTTAGGCTAGGTCAGAGCCTCTTAAGGTAGCCCTCTGGAGGGGGCAGCGTTTACCTGAACAGAGCATTTCTGGTGATCTGGACAAAAATTGGTCACTCTATATTACCGTCACTCTATACAGAGTGAAGGCGTTTTCATAGTAGGTAGTCATAACAAAAACCACTGCCCAGCTGGCAAACTATCTTGCAACGACTATAGCCATAACCACCTGAATTTATTCCCCATCCTTGTCTTGCCCAATGAACTTTTATAAAAACAAACTTATAACAACAAATGAATAGATTATTCTTATAATTCATTCAAGGCTCCATTCATTTTTTTTTTTACTTTAACATAAATAACTACATTTAAAAAGGAATCATTTAATGCATTTCCAAGTAATGTTAAGGAAATATTAGTAGGAAGAATTTCTTGAAAAAACAATCCAACTATACCTTCTGTTGTCTGATGAAGTACTGGAGTCAAAAGATCCTGATATTCCTTTACTTGTTTGGGGTTGCCTCTAAAAACTCCTAAAATGTAAAATATTAAATCCAATAGCATCTGAGCTCAATGAGCACCACAGAAATTTTACCTTAGAAAAAGGTAATTTTCTATGTAAATGATAAAAATAAAACTGAACAAAGGTAATGCAAACATATATGATATTATTCCAGGAAACTGATTTTAGAAGGCCATGTTAGCATTTAGAAGCGAAAACTGAATTTTAATTGAAATTCTCTATTCTTAAGTGTAAATATTATAGATATTCACAATGTCACAGATTATAACATTCATTTTTACTATTCATAAAAAAATTTTATTTGCAAATAGGAAAATATATTTGTATCATTTCTTAATAACTCCAAGGTATATTTTTTAATTCTTTAAATGATTTAATATTCACTTAGAAAGCAGAAGAAGAGCATATAAAAGTGCAGAGCAGTTAACATCACTGAAGTATAGTCTATTTTGCTAGCTGAGAGGGTCATATTTCATCTGCTTTTTCTTTAAACCACTAATACTCTATAGCTTAAATTTCAGGAAAAAAGCTCACTTACCATCAATCATCATGTAAAGGAAAAATATGGGAAATTCACATTCAATGCCATCAAAGAGCTAAAACAGAAGACAAATATTAAAAATTTCACTAAAATTAATTAGAACAATTATATTAGAACAATGATGTTAATTAGAACAAATATATTAATTAATTATATATATAAAACAATTGTTAGAACAACTGTAGTTAGGATACACATAGATGATTTATATAGTAATAACAAAATTAGACTGATAAAAGTAGCTTCATTGTTCTTTTAAAAATAATTTTTAGCACTCTTATTATTCAAAACCACATTCATTCAATATATCACATACTAATCATTCAATCAATAAATATTTACTAAGTCCTTCGTAATGTCTGGCACCAACTAGACAGAGGGCTATGAAGACCAAAAAAGAGGGAACTTGCCCTCAAGAGCTCACAGCCTATTGGGGAGTCAGGCATGTAAATAAATAACTGTAGTATCTTATGAGATGTGTACACATGGTACATTAGGAACACAGGAAATGAAACACCTGAATCTGCCTAGAGGTTGGAAAGGGTTTATAAGAAAGGAGATGCTTCAATTAATGCTTGATGGATTTCTCTGGGGAGATCTCTAACTAAGGGAACTCCATGCAGAGAAAACAATACTACAAACTATAGATGTATGGGAAGACAAAGTTTGTTAAACTACCAGCAATTCAGTATTTCTGGAAAAAATAAGAAAGAAATCATGAGAACTAACACCCAAGAGGTTAGGGGGACCGACCAGCCAGATTAGGAAGGGCCTGGCAAGTCATGGTAAAAGACTTGGGACTTTGGGGCACCTGAGTGGGTCAACTGGTTAAGCGACTGACTTCTGCTCAGGTCATGATCTCACGGTTCATGAGTTTAAGCCCCTCAGTGGGGCTCTCTGTGGTCATTGTGGAGCCCGCTTCATATCATGTCTCCCTCTCTCTCTGCCCCTCTCCCACTCATGCATGTGTGCTTTCTCTCTCTCAAAAACAAATGAACATTAAAAAATATTAAAAAAAAAAAAAAGATTGCAACTTTGATCTGGAAGTCACAGGCAACCACTGGTGAATCAGATTGACTCATTAGATTTACTTACTAGTTGGACAGCTGGCAGTATTGAAGAGAGTTTTAGGGCAAGAAATAAAGAGACCAGCTGGAAGGCTACTTGGAAACAATCCAAGAGAAAATATGATAGCCTTAACTATTTCTCAACTTCAGCACTACTGTCATTTTGGGCCAAATAATTCTTTGCTGTAGAGGTTATTTTATGCATTGGAGAATGTTTAGTAGCATCTTCAGCCTCTACCTTCCAGATGCTAGTAGCACCCACTACTTGGTGACAATGAAAAATGTCTGCTGATATTGTCATATGTCTCCTGGAAAGCAAAATCATTCCTGCTTATGCATTACTAGCCTAAACTAAGGAGTTAATAGATGGGAAGAGACAGGCATTCAAATTACAGGAGGTTAAATCTGCTAAGGCCTGGTGAGTGACAAAGAGTGTTGAATGAGAAGGAAAAGCCGAGAATGACGCTCAGGTTTGGTGCTTGAGCAGAAGAGTGGGAATTGAACAAAAGAAGGCTGAAGGACATCCAATTAAGGACAGACAGAAGGCAGTTGGATACACAGTAGGGCACTAAGGGGGAGAAGTTAGGGATACAGATCTGGAGTTAAGAGTGATAGCTGAAGCTATGATTGCATGAAAAGAAAACAGGACTGAGGATGGAAGAAGTTTATAAGGGGAGTTCCTAGCAAAGTCGCACAGCAGTACTGACAAGCAGTGAAATCAATGATAAGGACTGAATACCAAGATGGGTGTTCTGAATCTGGGGTGGCATCTGTCCCCGCTGCTGTGGCTTTCTGTGGTGGTGCTCAGAAGCAAGTACAGAAATAAGGAAACTACTCGACTGACCCAGATTTGAAAATATGCAGGGTGGTAGTTACAGCAAGTCCATTTCAAATGTAAGTACTGTAAATCAGCTCAGAAATGTATTAAACAGAGAAGAAATATCTGAAGGTGCTTAAGAGATAAATAGATCTTGTGACCCAACCTAATAGTCTGCTATAAAGTTCCAAATACATATACAATAAAATGGTTCCTACCGCTTCCAGGTGATAGTTGTGAAATTAAATAAAATGATAGTTTGTCTAGTTGTCTAGCAAAGCTAGGTATGTATTTAAGAGTGGCACTTAATTGCCTAACAAATTACAAGGTACAATGTTGCCTAGACATTTTCTATATACAGACCCATGGGACCTTCCTTACCTATCTTCAAAGTTATGACCATACTTACAAAAATAGTTTTCAGTCTACATCACTAAAGGGAAGTCTTTAGCAATGTGGATGGATGCTTACTCTTTCTTTGGGGTCTTATAGTTTTCTGGACAGCTTAAAAATAGCTACAGTAAACCTAGATAAAGTAGTATGTATGTGCACTTGAAAGAACTGTTTTAAAACTAAATATTAAGATGACTATATTTCAAAGGGAAATGTCTAAGTGAAACAGAAAAAAAGAATTTGTATAAAAGACTGAAAGCTGAATCACAAATAGGTATTTTCTATTATATAAGGCAAACAAAGTACTGAAAGTGCAGTAGAAAAATCACTCATCCAGTGAATCAACATGGCTCAATATGAGCAAATGCATCTTACTACTAGTAAGGCTAACACTTACTGAGTGCTTACTCTATGTCAAGAACCATGTGAAGCACTTTTAGATATACGTTAACTCATTCAATCCTCATTAGAACCTCAATAATAGTACTGTTATTATTTTACCAATGAAAAATATTAAACACAAAGAGGTTGATTAACTTGCCCAAGGCCAGATAGCTAGTAAGTGGCAGAGCCAGAATTCCAACCCAAGAAGTCTGTTTCCTGAATTGGTGCTTTTGATCACTCTGCTAGGGTATGAAATATTTTTTGATACCTTAATTTCAGCTGGTTTGTAGTAGCGTCGGTTGGGATCTTCCAATGATGTTCTATAACCATCTCTCAAGAAACGTTTAAATCCATATTTTCCTTTTAATTTTCTAACTACTTTATCAAGTGTCTGGCTAAACAAAGCTTCATCATCCAGGGCAAATGCAGGATAACTGATGCAGGGTAGTAGGGCAGCATCTGTGTTCTGGGGGCAACAGGAAAGAGAAAGGAATGTAAGTGCCTACAATGGTATGATCAACACAGCCCAGCAAGACTGGGAGATGAAAAGTCAATCAGGGGGGCGCCTGGGTGGCTTAGTCAGTTGAGCGTCTGACTTTCGCTTAGGTCATGATCTCGCGGTTCGTGGGTTCGAGCCCCGCGTCGGGCTCAGGGCTGACTGCCAGCTCAGAGCCTGGAGCCTATTTCAGAGTCTGTGTCTCCCTCTCTCTCTGACCCTCCCCTGCTCATGCTGTCTCTCTCTCTCTCCTAGAAATAAATAAAAATATTAAAAGAAAAGAAAAAAAAGTCAATCAGGTTACATAACTGACAGTGAGACTGCTGTGCTCCAAGGCACAGACAGACATTTACCAATGAATTAGTGAACCTCACAGAGGAGAGAAAACTTTATCCATTAATAAGGAGTATTTTCAAGATTCGACACTGGACTCAAACTCTAAGGCAGTGTGTAAAAATTTAACACTGATAATTATTAATTATAACTTAGTCTGTCATAACATTGGTTTATCATGGTGAAAAGAGAAAACAATCTGAATCTCCAACAATTAGCTGAGTAAATTAGCAGCCATTAAGATTTATATTGTAGAAACGTTTATAGATGTGGAAATATGTCTTCATAGAAGTAGGTTATCAAGCATTATCAATAATATTCTTCCTGTTTTATAAAATAAAAATATTACATATGTACATAAAACTATGAGAAAACATAGAGACCCAAGTGTTGTCACCCTAAAACTATAACTAAGTGGTAAAATGAGTGGATGTCACATTACTATATGCTTATTTGTGGGTTTTTTTAAATCATAATCTTATATTACTTCTATGAAATGGTTCTTTTAAAAAAATTACATTATATTATTTGGAGTGTTTTCTAAGAACAGAGCCACAAAACCCCTAGAAAAATCTATAATCAGGTACTATAGGCATATAAAAATTTAAAGATAAATCACATGAGAGAAGAAACAAAGCAGGTAATTTTATTCAAAAGAAATATACCTCATGAAAAACATCTTTCTAGTATTCATTTGGGTATAAAGTTGCTTCCCTCTCCTCTTCCCCTTCAAAATAGGTCTAGTTTTCTATAGCTCTACAAAAGACTCAAGGACAAAGTAGTTTTGTCCACAGCTATGTTCACTTCCTGAACTAAACCTCCACAGGACAGCAGAGTGAGGGGCAACATTTATTCTCATTTCCTCTCGCAACCTCTAACATTTTAAGCATTTTCTTGGGGAAAGCAATCATAAATGGTAGTTCCTATTAATTTATGATGAAAATATCTTAGGGCACTTCAGTGGCTCTATTGGTTACACAACCAACTCTTGATATCGGCTCAGGTCATGATCTCACAGTCATGAGATCAGGCCCTGAATCAAGCTCCGCACTGAGCATGGAGCCTGCCTGGGATTCTCTTTCTCTCTCTCTTTCTGCTCCCCTCCCCTCAAAATAAATAAATAAACATTTATAAAAAATAAAAATATCTCACGTGAGATCTTGATTCTCTGGGTAACAGCGAACACAAAGTTTGCCTATTGCGATTGTGAGCATCAAGATCCACAAATATAACCGACCAAGAACAGCCCTGGAACAAGAGAGAAAAAAAAATTCCTAAATCAAGAAAAAAGAACTTTTAGAATGCTGGACATTTTGGCTGTAAGATATTTCACAAAAATTCTAACATTGGTTGCATTTAAGAGTGATCTAACAGAAGATTTAAATTTTCTTTTTAATATTTTCAGTATTTCCCAAATTTCTTGCAATAAACATATTAATTTTAAATAAAAATAAATATTATTTTTACATTTTCCAGATTTCTCCTTAGTTTTCTTATAAATCAAAAGATAGTGATTATAAGATTAGAACTAATCAATTAAGGATACTTATTTTAATAAAGATAAAAATAGTTTAGCTAGCATTTTTGACAAGGAATAAAGCAAGAACTAATTAGAATTCATGAAATCTGAATTATACAGTCCTAAAAAGAACATTGATTATATGATCAAACTAAACAAAGTTAGATACATCCTAGAATTAGAGGCATAAAAAACTATTTGATTAAAGTATGAAGGATAGGAGTATCTTTAATAATAATGCCACATAGTACTAGCTAATATTCACAATATCAAGTACTGTTTTTCACATGGATTATCTCACTTAATCCCCAATATGTAGATATTATTATCCTCCTTTTAATGAAGAGGGTGCTGACTTAGTAGTTTAAGAGAGGAAAGTTTAAAAAATCAGGTCTTCGACATAAAAGCTCATGTCTTAACATGAGTTATAAAATTTCCCACACTAAAAATTATCTTTCAAGTAAGAACCAAAAACTTAAACAAAAAGATAGGTAACTAAAAAATGGCAATTGGTTTGATAACCAAGTTAAAAAAAATTTACTATTAGTACTTTCCATATTCAAACACATCATCATAAGTAAACATGGCTTTGTTCTTTTACAGGGGAGCTAAATATTTTCATAATGATAACTGGGTCAACTTATCAGGAAAATTAAATAACACTAAATTTTTATGCACCAAAAAAACCCAGAGCATCCAAATACATGTTGCAAAACTATAGACCTGAAAAGGGAAATAGACAAATCCATAATTATAGTTAGAGAATTTAATCTTTTAGTAATTGATAGTACAAATAGAGAGAATATCTGTGAAAATACAGTAGAAATTAAACAAACATTCAACTATCTTGACCTAATTGACAGTACATTCTACCAAACATCAAAATACCTATTTTTTTTCTCATGTGTGTGTGGAACATTTACAAAGACAAATCACATTTTGTGACATACAATTAAAAACATAACAAAATACAGGGTGGGGACCTTATTTGTATCCTGATTAGCATGAACCTACTTGAAAAAAAACACCAAAAGGCAAAGGATGAAATTTAAAAAGGTACTAAATCAATAATAATAATGAGTGTTAAAAAAAAAAAAAAGAAAACGCAGAGAATAAAATTGGAGTATAGAGATTGTTTCCATAATAAGACAATACTCAGGAAAATACATGGGGAAAGGAAGAAGAGAACTCTTACAACTTTCATGTTAATTTAATATTACCCTTTAAATCTCTCCAAATTTACACCAACCTCAAAGATGCATTCACCCTGAAAATGAAATATCTTGAATCAATCACCTAGACTGACTCAAAATCTAGTACTATTATGCTCTACAGCAAAATATCAGATTTACTATATGTATATTTTTCCTGTTAACCTGTTCATATATGAGTATCATCTCTAAAAATAGAATAATTTTTCATTCATGGCACCATTTCTTAAATCTCTTTTAACTCTGATAAATTAATAAATGAAAAATGAATGATTGAAGCTGACTCTCAACAATGAGATTAATGCTAAACTGTCCTTTCTATGATTTTAAAGTCTCAACTTCTAGTCTCCACCCACAAAACTGAGCCCAACAAAGCTTGATGCAGTAGCTGACATTGTCATAGTCAAATGTTCTCTCCTTTGATGAAAATAAACAAGATAGAACTTGATCTCCTCTCTCAAAGAATTGGCCCAGGTGACACATAGTCCTAAACAAGATGAATATTAAGCAAAACAAAAAGATTGCACATGGCAGTATACAAATGATTGGCTTAGATGACAGAATACTAGTGATAACAAAATTCTTAAGTCAACAGGAGAAAAACAATAGGGAACTTGGGGTACTTTGTGGAGAAGGTAAACTAGGATATGGGGAAAGGGAAGCAAGTAGAGTAAGTAGTTAGAACAAAACAGCAGAGAAACAAATGGGTATGAGATGTTGGGAATCTGTGAGTATAGAAAACAGGATTTATAGTTTATCCTTAGGCTGATAATTAATAATGTTAGTTGTATGCCAAATCACTCTGCCTTGAATTGAATTTTTAAAAGATATAGTCTAAGCAGGGCAATCAATCTTTAAATAATGAAGTGAAATGGCTAATTTGGCAATTCCTGCCATTCTTTGATTAATATAAACAGCCAACCTCTATTTTCTGCCCAAAATAAATGGCTTAGTTATCTAACTTCAAAGTATTTGTTGAGATCTCTTCCTCTGTCAGCCTCTAAGAAATATGCATAAAATGAAAAATAATCTCATAATGTTGCTATATTTAAACACTGAGATCAAAGGTTGGTTAATTATCACCTATTTTAAATTATCAGACATGTTAATATTAGGACTGTAAACTTCAAAGGAAGCTACATATGTCTCCATTACTTTGGACACTTTTCATAAGATGAGCAATTTCTCTAGTCATCACCTTTTAGATTCTGGCCTCAGATCATCTGTCATTATCTTGGTTTCTCCAATTAAAGACACAAATATGAAAGGATGTTTATTATGTATATGTCACTGCAAAATATCTGATTAGCTTTGGATATTTTATTTTCACCTTCCATTTCCTGAAATCATCCCATCACTGCCATAACATCCCAACTTCAGCTGAAGAACATATTTTAAGATGAATAGTTCAAACTTTAATCCCAAAATTGAGTTTCTGCAATTGTGTCCTAGTAAATACACTAGAATATGAGCCAGCCTAACTACTGTCATGGGGATTTGAACTTTAGTGGTGGGTTAAGAGCTGCTCTGAGCCATGTACCCAAGGCTCCATTACCACAACAAACATTTCTGAGATGTCACCAAGGGTGACATCTATGACCGTAAGACACTGCTTATCCCTTTAGTCTCAATTCAAAATGAAATGATTTAAAGGGCTGTCTGAGCCTTTCTTTTCCCCATTAATTACTTCTCTGAACCTGAGTTAATGCCCTCATCTAGCATCAAAGGATCAAACAGTGAAACTGGTCAGTGTATCTACTATACATGATATTTTTTCTGTTCTTCTGAAAACAAAACCACACCAGTCTGATCATGCCACATTCTTCCCTAGTTCAGCATCAGACTGTACCCTAGCTTTGTGGTAGATCCTCATGAGTGACACTCTTACAGGAAGGATATTTGCTGATGGGCATTATCCCTCTGCACCATGGCTGTGGGTGGCATGGGTGTGTAAATGGTCAATGTTTTTAAAAATATTTTTTTAACTTAAAGTTTACTTATTTGAGGGGCGCCTGGGTGGCTTAGTTGGTTAAGCGTCCGACTTTCGCTGAGGTCATGATCTCGCGGTTCGTGGGTTCGAGCCCCGCGTCGGGCTCTGTGCTGACTGCCAGCTCAGAGCCTGGAGCCTGTTTCATTCTGTGATTCCCTCTCTCTCTGCCCCTCCCCTGCTCACGCTGTCTGTCTCTCTCTCCTAAAAATAAATAAAAAATTTTTAAAAATTATTAAAAAAAAAAAGTTTACTTATTTGAGAGACAGAAAGACAGAGAGAGAACAACCAGGAGAGAGGCAGAGAGAGAAAATCCTAAGCAGGGATTCAACCTCACAAACTGAGAGATCATGACCTGAGCCAAGATCAAGAATTGGACACTTAACTGACTAAACCACCCAGGAGCCCCCAACTTTTTAAAAAATGTTTATTTATTGATTTTGAGAAAGAGAACATACTAGCAGGGAAGGGGCAGAAAGAGAGGGGGGGGAGAGAGAATACTAAGCAGGCTCCATGCTGTCAGCCCAGACATGAGCTGAAATCCAGAGTCTGATGCTTAACCAACTGAACCACCCAGATTCCCCAATAGCCAACTTTTATATACTGACAGAACAGGAACCTCCAGAAGCCCCCTTCACAAGTTATGCTTCTTTTTTCTACCAAAAATCCTACTCACATGCTGTTGAAGGAATTTTCAAACTACAGAGAAAGATGAACCTGAGTGTTAATTCTCAGGGTTTCAGAACAGTATACCTGAGACTTAGACCCAGGAATCATAAAACTGCTGTTAACATTGTCTATGACATTTGCTGAGTGCAAATTATGATTTATTTAAATATTTCTAATGATATTTCTATATATTGTCACTATATTTATATGGAATATATATTGAAATTATGATGAAATATTTAATTCTCATATTGAGGATTATATAAGTTATGTTCCTAAATGTTACAAATTAACCTTTATTTTAAATTTATCAGTAAAGAAATTAGACCATTTAATCATATTTTCTTCTTAAATATTCTTTTGCAAAGGAAAATAAGTTTTGAAAATAGTTTCAGAGTGAATATTTAAATAATGGTTTTCTTTGGAGGGGGTTTGCCTGGGTGGCTCAGTCAGCTCAGGTCATGATCTCACAGTTTGTGGGTTCAAGCCCCACATCAGGCCCTGTGCTGACAGCTCAGAGCCTGGAGCCTGCTTTGAATTCTATGTTTCCCTTTCTTTCTGCCCCTCCCTGCTTATGCTCTATCTCTCTAAGTCTCTCAAAAAAAAAAAAATATATATATATATATATATATAATGTAAAATAAATAAAGGCTTTTTTCTTGAATAATAAAGCAAGTTTGATATTTGAAAAAGTAGAAACATGATAATCATAATGAAAGCTAAAAGCTTATTCCACCTAATAATTTCCCATAAAAATAAAAATTAACATCTGACTTATCTCTTATACTGAAGTACACTAAGGGCAAAAGGCAGGGCTTTCACATTGTTTAATAAGTAGATACTTCTTTAAAAATTTCAATAATTAAGAAGAAAATGGTGCGGTTAAAAGGTATAAGCTCTCAGTTATAAAATAAATACTGGGTATGTAATATACAGCATGGTGATTATAATTAATAATACTGTATTGTATATTTGAGTATTGCTAAGGGAAAAAGATCTTAAAAGTTCCCATCACAAGACAAAAAAATTATAACGAAGATGTTAATGAATGTTAAACTAGACTTAAATGTAGTGATCTTTTTGTAACATATATAAATATCCAATCATTATGTCACACATCTGAAATTAATGTTTTATATCAATTCTCTCTCAATAAAAAATTTAATTAAAGAAATGAAGAGTTTTTTGACTCTTAAGTTTCTTAAGAGTTTTCCAAGACAAAGCACAGCTGTCACTTCTATAGACAGAAAGCATTCAAGATCCAAGATTCCTTGTACCAATAGCTGCTATTCCAGATTCTCTACCAAGTGTCTTTGGTTTAATTTCTGGTTTTGCCTCTCTGTTTCATGACCTGTGAAAAGCAATCTCAACTCTGACCACTCATTTTGAAAGAAGGGTCCCCTTCCAGTTCCAAAGATCTATGACCCTCTGAGTTGTCACCAACAGGAAAAACATTTTTTGAAAGCTCTGAATTAAGGACACATACTCAGGTCTTCCAAAACACTGTATCAATAGTTGTCAGAAATAACAGAATATACAGGTGACCTGAAATCCCTCAAGTCTTGAAGAGGTTTCTTTGGTTTTTCATTTGAATAAAAATATTTCTTTGTTATATCAGTTATTTTTCTAACCACTGACTTTTAATTAGACCACAGCTCTTTAAAGTGCATGAAGCAATATTATAAGATGATTAAACACTAAAAAGATCGCATGCACTTTTAAATGCAGGTACCTCTTTAGCAGGTACTTCGCTAATTTAATTTCGTAGTGGTAGAAATTTGCAAAACTAGGATTCTCTCTGATAGAATCCAAAAAAAAAAAAAAAAGGATTTTTCTTGCAATAGGTAACATCTGTGTGGCCACAGGAATAAGACACTATTTGTCTATCTGAAATAATCGAGAAATAGTCAAGTCAGTGAACATTTGGTGCAAAGCTCTGCTGGAAACAGACACAAGCTAAACAAGGTTAAGAATGAACTCTGCTTAAAGCAGTTGTTCTCATCCTTGGTTGCACATTAGAATTCCTGGGCAGTATAGGAAAACCTCAAAACCAAGGCTTCCCCCAGACCAATTCAATCAGAATTTCTAGGGGTACAGCCCAGGCGTCAGTATTGTTTTTAAGTTCCTCAAATAATTCCAATGTGCAATCAGGATTGAGAAATTATGGCTGGGTAACAATACCAGCAGTATATATACAACTCAAAATCAGAATGGATAAAAAAGCAATTCAGTGCTTTTAGAATTATGGCTGGCTGAGGGATCTAGGAGAGCTTCCTGGTAAAAGGAGCCTGAAGGCAGAGCTCTGAGAGATGGGGTGTTAGGAAAGGTGCCATTAGGGGTGTAGGTATCTAAGTAGGTGGAAGAGGTACATAGTAGATACAGAAGAAACATATGCTACAACTCAGGTACATCAAAGGAGATGGCACAACTGCAAAAAAGAGCTGATAACTACTTCATAACATCCAATGTAGACATACAACTCAGTCACTATTTGGAAGGCCATGGAGAAGAGGAGAGCAAGACCTGCATCATTCCAGACTATAACACTACTGGTTTAGTCCATTACTCTTCTCAGTCCCCTTGAGATTTGAAAAACCTCTCTAGAGATTATTCAGTCTTTCTCTTCATTTCCTTTCTTTAGTATTACTAGTATTACCAGCAATTCATTAATAATAATAAGATATTAACACTGAGGGTTTAATTTTTGCCAAGCAGTATGCTAGTTAAGTTTTTAATTGCATAAAAACCTTCTGAGTTAGGTCCTAGTATCATTATCTTTATCTTTTTAGTTGAGGAAGATGAGACATGGGAAAGTAACTAACCAAAGTTACAGAGCTCACCAGTGGGAGTACATAGCATACAGTGATCCTGTTTCCTGACTCCAAAAAAAATGTCATTCCTTTACGCACTCCCCTTCCTTCCCTCTGATCTACCCCCATTTATCTATCTATATCTTTATATCTGTATTTGCCACATATTTATGTTTACACACACACACACACACACACACACACACACACACACACACACACACACATTTCAATGAGTGAGGAAGGGATAAAAGGAAATGAAAAGCACTGAAAGATGACATGTGGGATTTTCTTGAGTATGTTGACTCTTCCACAGAGAAATGTTGATAAAGGCAAGGGATCAGTGCCAGGAGAACTAAGAATCTCCAGGAGAGGCGTAATATTAATACTCATGATTTTCAGTAGGCTCACACACTGTTAAGTCCCCATGAGCTCTGATCCATCCATTTCTCTAGCCAGAGGTCTTGAGAGAGGAAGAAGAGTGTGGGAGTGGGTGATTTAGCACCTCTTGGGAATCCAGAAAGGTTGTTCTCCTTTTCCCAACCCTTTCATGTTTGTTCTCATTCTTCATTCTTCATGAACTGGATATAACCAGAGTCCATCCTCCAGAGGAAATGGAAGAAGAGGCAGAGAAGTAGTTGTGCTACCAATACTCCAACTTGAAAATTTATTAAATTCAAGACTTGAAGTGAATAGTATTATAACTGCTATAACAAAAACCATGTCATATTTTGCAATAACTTCCTAAAATGTATTTTCACTGACTTAGCATTTTAATAACTTAGGTTTAATTATAATATCAATTGGAAACTTCCTTTACCCTTCCATCTTTGAAATCTACAAAAATTGCTAATGAAATTTGGTTTACTCCTTGATCCAGAAAAGCAACCTACATATTCTTTCCTTCCATTTAACAACTCAGTCCATGGTCACTTGATTAGGTGTAGAAACTGGTTAAACATCTTATGAAAATTTAAGACAACCCTCAGGGTTTCCTTTTGATCCCAAAGAAAATGAGATTTAGATATAAAATTACAGCGAGCTCAGGATTTAGCTGGGATCAAAGTTTCCAATTCTTTGGTTGCACACATTACACAAATTCCCCTATCCATGATATATATTGATAAACATTAAATTAAAATTAACATGAAAACTGACATAGAAAAGATATGATTTATAATGTCAGGAATATTTTAAACTGTGAAAACTGAGGGTGCCTGGCTGGGTCAGTCGGTAGAGTATGTGACTCTTGATCTCAGGGTCTTCAGTTCAAGCATCATGCTCGACATAGAACTTACTTAAAAAAAAGAAAGAGAAATAAAAATGTGAAAGCTCAACCAGAGATGTGAGGGAAAAGTTACTGAACAAAGAAAATGAGAATTATTTATCAAAAGATAGTTTTAAATTAAATAATGTTTTTTAGTTAGAAAATTAAATTTAAAATCTAACTGGCAAATAAATCATATTCAAAGAAAAGGTAGTTCAACCATGAGCTGGTACATAAATTTCAGACATTCTTGGGTCAAAAGGAATGACTTGGTAAATGAATAGCCACATTAATTAACTATACAATTCAACAAAATAATCAAAATTTATTGTCAATATTGCTGTTTTTTTTCCTTTACCTGGTTGCCAAAGAGGTTGAATCCATTAATTGCTTCTAGAGCTGCTTTTGCTAAGCCAACAGAGCTAAAAGGAAAAAGGAAATACTTTATAATTCTGATGTATCTGGCTACAAAATAACCATTATCTAATGAATATTCACAAGCAAGTTTCTTTATTAACACTTATAACAACTTCCAAGAGAAAAATAATGTCTAAGAGACTTTAATCTGACATTTCACTATTTTAATTTTTCTTTTTTATGGTTAGTGATCTTTTGGGAAAAATATTTCTAAGTTCACCTTGATCTAGACAAATGGTCATACTATTGATGGGAGTAGTTTTAATTCCAGTATCATTTATATTCACTAACTCAAGAAAAAGAAAGATGAACTTTACAGGAAGGTGTATTATGATGACATGTACTCAGTAATAATCAGATTGGGGATCATTAGTTCAGATCAATTTAACAGAACTTTTCTGACACCAACTCTAAGCTTTAAAAAAGATCTTGCATGTCATACACTTATCAGGGTTTATTAGAATTTAATATAACCATTCAAATGCTCTTTGCTTAGGATCCAATAAAATTGGTATTATTTTATTCTCAAAGAACAACTGATCACCATACTTCTCATTTCTTTGCTATATTCTTCTCTTTGTATAAAATGTGTACCCTTTTGGCCTCTCAAATGCCATATACAATAGTGTTAAGAAGTGGGAAGACCCAAATTTCATTAAAAATGGGACACTTGTCATCTTATAAATATCAAACTTTAAGTATTTTAGATCAAATATCTAATTTTACTAATTGTAATTTTTTTTGTTTTTACTTAAAGCAACTGTGTATGCCATTAATATCATTTAAAAATAATGATCTGTCATCATTTAAGCATTTCTTTAAAGCAGAGATTACAACACTGTGGTCCCCAGAGCAGCAGGATTCCCTGGAAACTGTTAAAAATGCCAGTTCTCACTCCTCTCTGGGAGTGGGACCCAACAATCAGTGTTAAAAACTCCTTCTCTAGGTCCTTAAATATATTTTAAATTTGAGAAGCACTGTTTTAAGCTAACCATGTCATTGTCATCCACATTTTCTATCAGCTGTTTACATGAAATGTTCTCAAGTAAGACTACTTTTATTACTGGATAAGGAAATCTATTTTGAAGGAATAGAAAGAAGTGGGAAGCTTATTTTATTTTATTTTATTTTAAATGTTTTTTATTTATTTCTAGGAGAGAGAGAGAGAGAGAGAGTAAGCAGGGGAGGGTCAGAGAGAGAGGGAGACACAGACAGAAGCAGGCTCCAGGCTCTGAGCTGGCAGTCAGCACAGAGCCCGACGCGGGGCTCGAATCCACGAACCGTGAGATCATGACCTAAGCGAAAGTCGGATGCTTAACCGACTAAGCCACCCAGGAGCCCCTGGGAAGCTTATTTTTAAATACATGGGTGGAAAGGTGGAGCAGACATAACTATCGCTATTCCTTTCACTAAATATAACTAAAAACCTTGGACATTATATAAGCAAACATAAAAAGGTTCAGAAAATTGTAAAAAAAGAAAGGCAGACTGGCTATGAACCTCAGGATGCTAGGAACAGCACTGTGGTAAACACCCTGAGTTTCCTTTTTGCCTCATATATAACAGACTTAAAGAAGTCAACAACTAGGAAATATCAGCAGGTGCATTTTTAAAAAAGCCCCAAGAAAAGCTTGCTTTCCTTAACCAAAGGACCAGGAATAGGGAAGCCCAATAAAACAGAAAGCTTTTAGACAATAATCATTCAGAAAAAATACTGTGGCGCTTATCCCCACGCAGTCTCATAAAGGCTGAGTGGGAAACCTAGACGTCTACACTCCAGAGTCTATAATGAGGAGCCATACCGAATCATCAACCCTCTCAGGTGTGGTGATGTCAGAAAAGTCAAAGAAAGAAGCCAAGACTTCTCATTCCCAATGAGTTAGAAGTCTCCCCTCCTTATACTGTGAAGATCACATGGAGCCTAGATTTCCATTCTCTCCCATCAGTAATGAAATGAACCTCTGGGACATCCTCTGGGATGTCATCAGAGGGTCCAATGCAGAGTCAGGTCTTTCACTAATGCCTAGCTCTATGGATATACCCTTTCCCTAACATGTAAGTGGAGGCCAGTTGGGAATAAGTAATGAAGCACTTCTATCTTTTCCAACTAGGAAGGTATCAGTGGAAGGCACCTGGGGAGCAATATATCTCACCCAGACCCAGAAAGAATGAAGAATCTCTGCTTTGGGTATCAACAAAAAACCTGGCAATACATTCTTACCTGGCAATAATACAGTGATGCTCCTGTCCCCATCCCTTACCAGAGTGGTATCAATAAAATACAGCTAAAGTAAAAAGTTAAAAAAAAGATTCAGGGTTTTATAATATCCAGATGTCCATGCCTTAATAAAAAAAAAAAAATCACTCATCATATCTAAGAACAGAAAGATCTCAAACTGAATGAAAAAGATAAAGCAATAAATGCTAATTGAAGAGATGTTAGAATTATGGGACAAAATTTTAAAACAGCCATGATAAAAATGCTTCATTGAGCAATTATGAATATGAGTGAAACAAATGGCAAGATATAAAGCCTCAGCTAAGAAACAGGCAGTCTCAGCAAGTCTTTTAGAACTGAAAAATACAATAATCAGAGCAAAAGGCTTAATGGACAGGATTGATGGCATAATGGAAAAGACAGAAGAAAAAACAACTAAATTAAAAGATAAAACAATAAAAAGTATCCAATCTGAACAAAAGAGACTGAAAAAAAAATGAAAAGAGCCTCAGGGATCTGTGGGACTGTAACAAAAGATCTAACATTCAAGTTATTGGACTCCCTGAAGGAGAGGAGAAAAAGGGCAGGGCTAAAAGAAAAAGTAATTGAAATAATGGCAGAAAATTTCCTAATTAGCAAAACAAAAACAAACAAACACACAAAAACAAAAACAAAAAAACCCCTAAGGATTCAAGCACCAACCTCAAACAGAATAAAATAAAAATATCCATGCTATGACATACATTAAGTTTTGAAAACTAATACAAATTAAAAATCTTGAAAAGGGGCACTTGGCTGGATCTGTCAGTGGAGCTTGCCATTCTTGATCTTAGGTTTGTGAGTCTGAGCTCCATGTTGGTTGTGGAGATTACTTAAAAATAAAATTCTTAAAAAAAAAAAGTCTTGAAGGTAGCCCCAGAAAATACCTTACCTATAGGGAGAAAACAACTGAATAACAAAGACTTATTTATCAGAAACCATGAAGGCTAAAAGGATGTGGCACAAAAGTTTTTAAGCACTGAAAGAAAAGAACTGTCAACCCAGAGTGTTATACCAGTAAATATATTATTTTTATCCATCTATCTATCTATCTATCTATCTACCAATGCAAGACATTCTCAGATAAAAGAAAAAATAAGAGTTCTGTCCCCAGCAGATCTACTCTAAAAGTGTGATTAAAATAAGTTCTCAAAACAGAAAGGAAATGACAGAAAGAAAGAAGGAAAGAAACCAACTACCTTGGAATAATCAAAAAGGAACAGAGAAGGTGGTAAGTAAAAATATAGGTAAATACAATAGAATTTTCTTCTCTTATATGTGATGGTTACAGCAAAAGCTGTAACATTGTGGTTCTAAAATATGGGGAGGAAATGCTTAGGATATTTATATTATAAATGGGAGAGGGTAATAAGATCTAAATGGAGGTAAGATTTCTATATTTACCTCCAACTGGTAAAATGATGGTATCAATAAGTTGCATTGTTCTAAGTATATGTATATGTATATGCAATACCTACAACCACTAAAAAGCTATACAAAAAGAGCCATTCAAATCCAATATATAAAAATCAAAATGGAATTCTAAAAAAATGCTCAAGAACCCACATGAAGGTAGGAAAAGAAAGAGAAATAAAAACAAGAGAGGATAAACACAAAACAGAAATAAAATAAAATGGCAGAATTAACTCCAAACAATAATTACATTAAATGTAAAAGGTCTAAATATATCAATTAAAAGAAAGACTGGCAGTGTTTACTTAAAAACATGACCAATTATATATTGTCTATTAGACACTTACTTCAAATATAACAATAGAGGCAGATTGAAAGTGTAAGGAAAAAAAGGAAATCTCATGCAAACCTTACTTTAAAACAAGCAAGAGTGACTATATTAACAGATAAAGTAGATATTAGAGCAAGGAAAATTACTGGAGACAAAGAGGGATATAATATAGTGATGAAAAAAATCAATTCACCAAGAAGATACAGCAATCTTCAATGTACATGCAGCAAATAAAAGAGCTGCATAATGTGAAGCAAAACTGATAGAACTAAAAGGACAAATAGACTCAATCATAGTTATAGTTGGAGACTTTCTCAACAATGAGTAAAACAACTAGACATAAAATCAGCAAGGATACAGAAGAACCATTAATCAGCAGAATCTGATCAATATTTTGTATAATATTCTTGCTATGAACTAAATTAGGTGTCCCCCCACCCTTACATACTTACACTGAAGCTTACCCTCCACTGTTATGTATCTGAAGATGGGGTCTTTAGAAGATAATCATATTTAGATTAGATCATGAAAGTGGCCCTACTTATGGCATTGGTATCCCTATAAAAAGAGATGCCAGAGATAACCATCAGAAAACCAGAGAGTCTTTACCACAGAATCAAATTAGCTAGCACTGTGGTCTTGCTTTTGGTCTTTCTAGTCTATAGAACTATATGAAATAAATTTATATTATTTAAGCTACCAAGTCTATGGTATTTTATGACAGCCAAAGTTGACTAATAAAATCTACATAACAATTGAGTATACCTTTTTTTTCAACTGTCCAGTAACATATACCAAGATAAACTATATCTTGGCCATAAATAAAGCCACAAAAATATACAAGTACTAAAATCATAATGTGTTCTCTGACTACAATGGCATCAAACTAGAATCAACAATAGAAAGGCAATAGGAGAATCTCCCAACACTTGTAAACAAAGTAATATATGTCCATCAACACAATCCACATGGGTGAAAGAGAAAGTCTCAAGTGAAATTAAAAACAACAACAACAAAAACTGAACATGACCAGCAAAGAAAATGAATCAGTAATCAAAAATCTCTCAACAAATAACAGTTCTGGGCCAGATGGCTTCCCAAGGGAATTCTACCAGACATTTAAAGAAGAGTTAATACCTAGTCCTCTGAAACTGTTCCAAAAAGTAGAAATGGAAGGAAAGCTTTCCAACTCATGACAAAGACCCCACTAAAAACAATTACAGACTAATATCCCTGATGAACCTGGATGCATAAATTCTCAGCAAGATACTAGTAAAGTGAATTCAAACAGTACATTAAAAGATGATTCGCCATGATCAAGTGGGACTTATTCCTAGGCTACAGGGCTGGTTCAATATTCACAAATCAATCAACATGATATAGCACATTAGCAAAAGAAAAAATAAGAATCATATAGTTCCATCAATAGATGCAGAAAAAGCATTTGACAAAATACAGCATCCTTTCTTGTATAAAACCCTCAGAAGGTAGGGATAGAAAGAACACACCTCTATATTATAAAGGCCAGATATGAAAAGCCCACAGTTAATATAATTCTTAATGGGGAAAAACAGAGCTTTCTCCCCAAGGTCACGAACACAAGAGAGATAACCACTCTCACCACTGTTGTTCAACAGAATAGGAGAGATAAAGGATTTCACAGACAAATAAAAACTAAAAGAATTCCTCACCACTAAACCAAATCTACAAGAGATCCTAAGGGAGACTCTGTGAGTGGAATGTAGCAAAGACCACAAAGGACCAGAGACATCACTATAAGCATGAAACCTACAGACAACACAATGACTCTAAAGCCATAATTTTCAATAATAACACTAAACGTAAATGGACTAAATGCTCTAATCAAAAAACACAGGGTATCAGAATGGATAAAAGACCAAGACCTATCTATTTGGTGTCTATAAGAGACCCATTTTAGACCTGAAGACACCTTCAGATTGAAAGAGAGGGGATGGAGAACCATCTATCACACTACTTGAAGTCAAAAGAAAGCTAGAGTAGCCATATTTATATCAGAAAAATTGGATTTTAAGTTAAAGGCTTTAAAAGAGATGAAGAAGGACATTATATCATAATTGCAGGGTCTATCCTTAAGGAGAGCTAACAATTCTAAATGTTTATGTACCTAATTCGGAGGCACCCAAATATATAAAACAATTAATCACAAACATAAGCAATCTTTTTGGTAAGAATGTGGTAATTGCATGGGACCTTACTACTCCACTTACAGCAATGGACAGATCATCTAGACAGAAAATAAATAAAGAAACAATGGCTCTGAATGATACACTGGACCAGATGGCCTTGACAGATATATTCAGAACTTTTCATCCTAAAACAGCAGAATACATGTTCTTCTCAAGAGCACATGGAACATTCTCCAAGATAGATCACATAATGGATCACAAAACAGCCCTCAGTAAGTATAAAAGAATCGAGATCATACCATGCTCAGTTCTAGATCACAATGCTATACAACTTGAAATCAACCACAGGAAAAAGTCTGGAAAACTTTCAAATGCATGGAGGTTAAAGAACATCCTAGTAAAGAATGAATGGGTCAACCAGGCAATTAAAGAAGAAATTTAAAAATATATGGAAACAAACAAAAATGAAAACACAACAATCCAAACCCACTGGGATGCAACAAAGGCAGTCCTAAGGGGAAAATACATTGCAGTCCAGGACTATCTAAAGAAACAAGAAAAATCCCCAATATAAAATCTAACAGCACATATACCTAAAGGAACTAGTAGCAGAACAGCAAAGAAACCCCAACGTCAGCAGAAGAAGAGAAATAATAAAGATCAGAGCAGAAATAAACAATATAAAATTAAAAAAAAACAGAACAGATCGATGAAACCAAGAGTTGGTTTTGTGAAAAAAATAAACAAAATTGATAAATCCCTAGCCAGTCTTAAAAAGAAAAGAAAGGACCCAAGTAGATAAAATCACAAATGAAAATCTATTTATCAAAACCAATCCCTCATAAATAGAAGCAATTATCAGAGAATACTATAAAAAATTATATGCCAAAAAAACTGAACAACCAGGAAGAAGTGGACTAATTCCTAGACACCCATATACTACCAAAACTCAAATGGGAAGAAATAGAAAATTTGAACAGACCCATAACTAGTGAAAAATTTGAATCAGTTGTCAAAAATCCCTCAACAAATAAGAATCTGGGGCCAGAGAGCTTCCCAGGGGAATTCTACCAGACATTTAAAGCAGAGTTATTACCTAGCTTTCTCAAGGTGTTCCAAAAAAATAGAAATGGAAGGAAAACTTCCAGACTCATTCTATGAAACCAGCATTACCTTGATTCCCAAAACCAGACAAAGACTCCACTAAAAAGGAGAATCATTGGCCAATATCACTGATCAACATGGATGCAAAAATTCTCAACAAGATACTAGCAAACTGAATTCAACAGCATATAAAAAGAATTATACATCATGATTAAGTGGGATTCATTCCTGGGCTGCAGGGCTGGTTCAATATTCAGAAATCAATAAATGTGATACATCACATTAATAAAAGAAAGGATAAGAACCATATGATCGTGTCAATAGATGGAGGAAAAACATCTAACAGAATACAGTATCCTTTCTTAATAAAAACCCTCAAGAAAGTCTGGATTGAAGGAACACACTTAAACATCCATAAAGCCAATTACGAAAACCCCACAGCTACTATCATCCTTAATGGGGAAAAACTGAGAGCATTCCTCCTAAGATCAGGAACACGACAGGGATGTCCACACTCACCACTGTTTTTTAACATAGTGTTAGAAGTCCTAGCATCAGTAATCAGACAACAAAATGAAACAGAAGTCAACCAAAGTAGTAAAGAAGAAGCCAAACTTTCATTTTTTGCGGACAACATGATACCCTACATGGAAAACACGAATGACTCCACCAAGACACCCAGAACTGCTACAGGAATTCAGCAAAGTTCCAGGGTACAAAATCAATGTGTAGAAATCAGTTGCATTTTTAAAAAAAATTTTTAATTTTTTTTAAAATTTATTTCTGAGAGAGAGAGACAGACAGTGTGAGCAGGGGAGAGTCAGAGACAGAAGGAGACACAGAATCCGAAACAGGCTCCAGGCTCTGAGCTGGCTGTCAGCACAGAGCCCAACGCAGGGCTCAAAACCATGAACCGTGAGATCATTACCTGAGCCGAAGTCAGACGCTTAACCAACTTAGCCACCCAGGAACCCTATCAGTTGCATTTTTATACACCAATAATGAAGCAACAGAAAGAGAAATCAAGAAACTGATCCCATTCACAATTATAATTACATTACAATGACAAGAACCATAAACCTAACCACAGATGTAAAAGATCTGTATGATGAAAACTACGAAAACTTATGAAGGAAATTGAAGAAGACACAAGGAAATGGAACAACATTCCATGCTCATGGACTGGAAGAATAAAAATTGTTAAAATGTCAATACTACCCAAAGCAATCTACACATTCAATGCAATCTCAATCAAAACTGCACCAGCATTCTTTTCAAAGGTAGAACACACAATCCCAAAATTTGTATGGACCCCAAATAGCTAATATTGCTAATATTGCTAATATTCTAAGATTGAAGAAGAAAACCAAAGTAGGAGGCATCACAATCCCGGATTAGCCTCTACTACAAAGCTGTAACCATTAAGACAGTATGGTATTGGCACAAAAACAGACACACAGACCAAAGGAATAGAATAGAGAACCCAGAATTATATATGGCCAAATAATCTTTGACAAATCAGGAATGAGTATCCAATGAGAAAAAGACAGCCTCTTTAACAGATGGTGCTGGGAGAACTGGACAGCATCATGCCAAAGAATGAAACTGGACCACTTTCTTACACCATACACAAAAATAAATTCAAAATGGATGTAGGACCTAAATGTGAGACAGGAAACCATCAAAATCATAGAGGAGAATGCAGGCAACAACCTCTTTGACCTCAGCCACAGCAATTTCTTGCTCGACACATCTCCAAAGGCAAGGGAATTAAAAGCAAAAATGAACAACAGGGACCTCATCAAGATAAAAAAGTTTCTGCACTGCAAAGGAAACAATCAACCAAACTAAAAGGCAATTGACAGAATGGGAAAAGATATTTGCAAATGACAAATCTGGTAAAGGGTTAGTGTCCAAAATCTATAAAGAACGTACCAAACTCAATACCCAATAAATAATCCAGTGAAGAAATGCAGAAAACATGCATAGACTCTTTTCCAAAGAAAACATCCAGATGGCCAATAGACCCACAAAATGATGCTCCAAGTCAATCACCATCATGGAAATACAAATCAAATCCACACTGATCCTCACACAAGTCAGAGTAGCTAAAATTAACAACTCGGGAAAAAACAGATGCTGGCAAAAATCTGTAGAAATGGGAACCCTCTTGGGGCACCTGGATGGCTCAGTTGGTTAAGTATCTGACTTCAGCTCAGGTCATTTCATGGTCAGTGAGTTTGAGCCCCCACGTCCACGTCGGGCTCTGTGCTGACAGCTCAGAGCCTAGAGCCTGTTCTGAATTCTGTATCTCCCTCTCTCTCTGCCCCTCTGCACTTTGTTTCTCTCTGTCTCAGAAATAAAGAAACATTAAAAAATTAAAAAAGAAAAAGAAACGGGAACCCTCTTGCACTGTTGTTGGGAATGCAAACTGGTGCAGCCCCTCTAGAAAACAGTGTGGAGGGTCCTCAAAAAATAAAAATAGAACTATCCTATGATCTAGCAATAGCACTATGAGGAATTTATCCAAGGAAGACAGGAGTGCTGATTTGTAGGGGCACATGTACACCAATGTTCACAGCAGCTCTATCAACAATAGCAAAATTATGGAAAAAGCCTAAATGTCTGTCAACTTATGAGTGGATAAAGAAGATGTGGCTTATATATACAATGGAATACTATGTGGCAATGAGAAAGAATGAAATCATGCCATTTGCAGCAACATGGATGGAACTGGAAGGTATTATGCTGAGTGAAATAAGTTAGAGAAGGATAGATATATGTTTTCACTTATATATGGATCTTGAGAAACTTAACAGAAGACCATGGGGGAGACAAAGGGGAAAAATAGTTACAGATAGAGAGGGAGGCAAATTGTAAGAGTCTCTTAAATACAGAGAATAAACTGCAGGTTGATGGGGTGTCGGGTAGAGGGAAAATGGGTGATGGGCAATGAGAAGAGCACTTCTTGGGATGAGCACTGGGTGTTGTATGTAAGCGATGTACCATGGGAATCTACCCAAGATCTACCCAAATCCAAGAGCACACTTTACACACTATATGTTAGCCAATTTGAAAATAAATTATATCTTGAAAATAAATAAATGAATGAATAAAGGTGTTATACCACTTTAAAAAAAGAGAATGTGTGGTAAATGTATACAATGAAATATGACTTGGCAATCAAAAACAATGGAATCTTACCACCTGCAACAATGTGGCTGGAACTAGAGGGTATTATGCTAAGTAAAATATATGATTTCACTCATACATGGAATTCCAGAAACACAACAGATGAACATAGGGGAAAGGACAGCAAAATAAGATAAAAACAGAGAGGGAGGTAAACTGTAAGAGAGAAGAATAAACACAGAGAAGAAACTGAGGGTTGCTGGAGGGAAGGTGTGTAGGGGATGGGCTAAATTCATGAGGGGCATTAAGGATGGCACTTGTTGGGATGAGCACTGGGTGTTATATGTAAGTGATGAGTCACAAGGTTCTAATCCTGAAACCAACACTATACTGTGCATTAACTAACCTAAGTTGAAACAAATTTTTAAAAACTGGAAAAAACAGAAAATGAATATAATATCAAAATTTGTGTAGAACAGCTAAAGTGGT
This sequence comes from Proteles cristata cristata, assembly GCA_017311185.1. Classification (NCBI taxonomy): domain Eukaryota; kingdom Metazoa; phylum Chordata; class Mammalia; order Carnivora; family Hyaenidae; genus Proteles; species Proteles cristata. Next base: position 372,429 of record JAESUZ010005544.1, read on the forward strand.
GCTGAGAGGGAAATTTATAACACTAAATGCATATCCGACAATGAGAAAAAAGCCTCAAATCAAATACCAATGTAAGGAACTCAGAAAAAGAACAAAATAAACCCAAATCAAAAAGAAAAAATATATAGATAAGGACAGAAATCGATGAAATTTAAAACAAGAAAAAATAGAAAAAAAACAGTGAAACAACTGTTTGAAAAGCTAATGAAAATTGACAAACCTCTAGCAGGTCTGAGAAAGACATAAGACAAAAGATAGAAATGACCAATATGAGGAGTAAAAGGAAATATCATAAAAGACACAGTAGACAGCAAAAATATAATAAAACACTGTAAATAATTCTATATACATGAATTTGACAACTTAGAAAAAAAGAATCAATTCCTAAAAAAATAAAACTAACTATCATTACTCAATAATGAAATAAATCATTTGAATAGCCCTATAACTTTTAAGGATATATAATCCATAATTTCAAAATGGCCAAAGGATATTTAATCCATAATTCCAAAACAGCCAAGAGAAAATCTCCAAGACTATGATTTGATTGGAGAATTCTACTGAAATTTTAAAAAAAGTTAATACCAAAATTATTTATACTCTCTTCCAGAAAAGGAGAGAAAGCACTTTGGGGTTTATTTTATGAAGTTAGGATTACGCTGATTCCTGAACCAGACAAAAAGAGTACCCAAAAAGACAACTATACACCAGTATTCCTAACCCACATAAATATTAATATCCTTTTCAAAAAATGACTAAACAATTTAGCAACATACGAAATGAATTATCACCACAACTGACTGAGTAGACTTGATTCTAGGGACACAAGTCTGGTTTAATAATCAAAATTCAATCAATATAATCCACCATAATATTAACAGGCTAACAAGAAAAATCACATATCATATATCAAATCTGTATAATACTGGTGGAGGGATAGACTTATAGAAACCCAAAATATACAAATATGCCCACTTTATTTTTAACAATACCTCAAAGGCATTTCAAAGGAGAAATGATAGTCCTTTTAACAAATGCAAGTGATTCTGGAACAACTGGACATTCACAGATAAAAAAGATAAAGGAAGAAAGAACTTCAACCTTAGGTCATTGAATCTTACGCAAAATTAACTCAAATTGGATCATGAACTTAAATATAAGACATAAAATTATACAACTTTTGGAAAACAACTTGTTGAAGAAAATCTTAAGGATCAAGGGTTAGGCAAGGAGTTATCAGACTACACCAAATGCACACTCCATAAAAGGAAAACTGAATTTCATTAAAACTAAAAACTTTTGCCTGTGAAAGACTGTTTACAGGAAGAAGACATACTATACACTGGGAGAATATATTTGCAAAACACTTACCTGACAAAGGACTAGTATTTGGAATTACATTAAAAACTATCAAGAAACCTGGGCACCTTGGTGGCTCAGTCGGATGAGTGTCTGAGCTCGGCTCAGGTCATGATCTCACAGTTCATGAATTCGGGCCCTGTGTCTGGCTCTGTGCTGACAACTCAAAGCCTGAAGCCTGTTTTGGATTCTATGCCTTCCTCTCTCTCTGCTCCTCCCCAGCTCACACTCTGTCTGTCTCTCTCAAAAATAAACATGAAAAAAAAACCAAACCTAAAAAAACTGACAAGAAATCAACAATAAAAAAAACAACCCAAGCAGAAAATGAGCAAAAAACCTGAATGAAGAGACATGTCACTGAAGAGAATCTATAGATAGCAAATAAGCACATGAAAAGATCCAACATCATTATCCACTAGGAAATGAAAATTAAAGCTACAAGGAGGTATCACTACAAACCAATCAGAGTAACTAAAATAAAAAGTAGTGGTAACAAAAAATGCTGGCAAAGATGCAGACAAATTGTATCACGCATTCATACGCTGCTGGTAGGAAAGTAAAATGATACAGGACTCTGAAAAAAGTCTTACAGTTTCTTTGAAATCTAAACATGCAACTACATACCAACTGTACTACTGGGCATTCATTCCAGATAAATGAAATGTTTTGTTCACAAAAAAACCTGTAGAGAATCTTTTTGTTGGTTGCTTAAGGTCACAATGAATTTACAACCATGTTTTCTTCTAAGAGTTTTACAGTTTTATCTCTTACATATAGGTCTTTGATCTATTTCCAGTTAATTTTTGTACATGGTATGAAGTAGGGATCCAAATTCACTCTTTTGATGTAGATATCCAATCGCCCCATCACCATTTGTTGAAAAGACTATCCTTTCTCTAGTGAACTGTCTTTGCACCTTCATCAAAATCAACTGACCACAAATATATGGATTTATTTCTGGACTGTTAATTCTATTCTATTGACCTCTATATCTGTTCTTAAGCCATTATCACACTATTTAACTATTATAGCATATTATTATACTAATCATAAGCATAGTACTGCAGTAAACTTTGAAAATGGAAAAATATGAACAACTTCGTCTCTTCTCAAGACTGCTTCAGCTATTCTGGGTCCCTTGCATTTCACTGCCAGTGAACACGTACTTGATGCTTCCAAGGTTAAACAAATTTACATAACATTTCACATGATACTGCTAGTATACTCAAGACAAGGACAGTAGTCTCTTTTCAATACAAAGACACTTTAGAGCAATGACAAGGCCTGAACCTAAAGGAATAAAATCCAAGTAAAGTATATGTGGTGGCTTATGCACAAACACATGCATCTAACCTAGTAAAACCAGAAAACTTCCCCCTATAGTGTGAGGTATGTGTTATTACGATTGTTTGCAGCATTTTGAGAAGTGAGGGAAAAATAACTTATTCAAAAGGCAAAAATATATAAGAAAGTCTGTGCTAAATCAAATCCATAATGTAGCCAGCCCAAGGTTCTGTCTTTAATAATGGTACAAAAAGATAGTTAAGAGATGAATTTAGAAATGGTCTTCTAAATAATCCATTACAAAAGAAACAAACATTGTGCCTGGAATATAGTAAAAGTTGAATTCTTTCCATTTGAACTTTCTTTCCTAATGCAACTGGTTAAATAATTGGACTTAATTGAAATTTACAAATATGTCAATTTACTATTCAACGCTTATTTAAATCAAGCTATTCAGAAACTCAAACATACTCCTAATCTGATTTACATTTTACTGACAAATATAATACATTATGTTGTAAGAATTAAAAATATTTTACTAGCATAAACACAGAAAATTAAGTTATTCTAATGATTAGCTATTGAATGTATTAATATTAGGGGACTATTATCAATAGAACATAGACCAATTTGATTCTTGCAAAATGTTACCTCAACATTTAAAAGAACTAAAAGCAACATTTCTTGGGATATAGCTTATAATAATGTGATTCGTTACATAAATCAAGTTTTACTAGACAAAAGGATGGGTTTAGACAAAGTGATTTATAACTCACTATGGAATCCAAAAAATGAACTGGCAAGCATGGGAACTAAATTCAGTCTCCTGCTCATTACTACTATGCTTTAACTCCCTGAGTTACCCAATCACACTGAAAGAACAAGGACTTTACAGTACTATGGTTTTAATGGGTGTTCATGAATTGTTCAGTGTGCTAAAAATTCATAAAATGAAGCACAATGGATGGATGGTTGCTTCTGTCATAACTCAATGACTAGAAAATGACTTAAAATATGACTTAAAAAGACTAGTTACTTTAAATAACAATGTATGGGAAAAACGGGTCACTAAAAATATCTTAAATGGAGTAAAGTAGTGTTATGATGGTTACTTATCTGATATTTTAGTGACAGCTTTCAAAAAAATAAAAAGCTTAAAAAATCATATTTAAATTTTTTGCTTCTAAGGTCTTCTTCATATTGCAAATACAAATTTTACAAAGTGAAGAAAGGAGATTATGCTGTTAAATGTAAAGTTCTATTTAGGAGTCAATACTTTCAAAAACTTATCTATCTGGGTATATATCTGGATTACTAAGTTATTAAATACAGGTTTCCTTATTGCTTCCCAATAACCAAAACAATTCAAAGGTAGGTTTGAGAATAAATTCTTAATTTATAGAAGACTCCTTTCTTTTCTAAAGCAAAGAGTTTTGGTTTAAAGAGTTTAAAGGCAGCCCTGAAGAATAGGAATATCCTTACACAAATGAACAGGGGGTAAATATTAAGATTAAAATACCTAAACTAAACCTGTGTGTGATTAGTCCTTCTGTTCAAAAAAGTATACCCTCTTAACCAGCGATTCCTAAACTGTTTCTCTAGTTCATTTAAGTCTCACTGTTCTAAACTGACCTATAGCTGATAACCTTTAAACTCTTAATTTTTTAGTATGAATTGGATGGAGCTAATTAACTGAGCTATTCTTTTTTTTTTTTTTTTTTAATATTTTTGTTTATTTCCAGGAGAGAGAGAGAGAGAGAGACAGTGTGAGCAGGGGAGAGTCAGAGAGAGAGGGAGTCACAGACTCTGAAACAGGCTCCAGGCTCTTAGCTGGCAGTTGGCACAGAGCCCGACGCGGGGCTCAAACCCACGAACCGCGAGATCATGACCTAAGCGAAAGTCGGACGACCAACCGACTAAGCCACCCAGGCACCCCTTGAGCTATTCTTTTTTTTAAATTCCAGTATAATTAACATAGTATTAAATTAGTTTAAGGTGCACAATACAATGAATAAATTCTATACACTACTCATTGCTCATTGAGATATGTATACTTTTGGAGCACCTGGCTGGCTCAGTCAATAAAGCATGTGATTCTTAATATCAGGATCATAAGTTCAAGGCCCACATTGGGCATGGGGTCTACTTAAAAAATTTTTTTAAAGATATGTATAATCTTAATTCTCTTTATTTGACCCATCCCCCAACCACCTCTCCTCTAGCAACCACCAGTTTGTTCTCTGTATTTAAGAGCTTGGTTTTTTGTTTTTCTCTTTGTTTTGTTTTATAAATTCCACATATGAGTGATATCATATGGAATTTGTCCTTTCTCTTATTTCACTTGGCTTGATACATTCTGGGTTCCTCCATGTTGTTGTAGATGGCAATATCTCACTCTCTGTATGGCTGAGTAACATTCCAATATATATACACACACACCCCACATCTTCTTTATTTTTGCATCTGTTGATGGGCATTTGGGGTTTACATATCTTTCCAAATTAGCGTTTTCATTTTCTTTGAGTAAATATTTACTAGTGGAATTTCTGGATCATATGGTAATTCTATTTTTAATTTCCTGAGGAACCTCAATACTATTCTCCACAGTGGCTATACCAATTTGCATTCCAACATGTTGCATACCAACAACACACAAGTATTCCTTTCTCTTCACATCTTCGTCAACACTTGATGTTGCTTATGTTTTTTATTTAAGCCATTCTGACAGGTGTAGAATGATATCTCATTGTGCTTTCAATTTGCATGTCCCTTGATAATTAGTGATGTTAACCATCTTTTCATAGGTCTGTTGGCCACTTGTATGTCTTCCTTGAAAAATGTCTATTCTGGTCCTCTGCCCATTTTTAATCTATGTCTTCCTTGAAAAATGTCTATTCTGGTCCTCTGCCCATTTTTAATCAAATTCTTTGTTTCTTTGGTTTCAAACTGTATAAAACCCTCATCATACATACCATTTGCAAAGATCTTCTCCCATTCAGTACACTGCCTTTTTGTTGGTGGTTTGTTTCACTGGGCAAAAGCTTTTCATTTTAGTGTAGTCCCAATAGTTCAATTTTATTTCTGTTTCCCTTACTTGAAGAGACAAATCTAGAAAAATATTTCTCTGTCAAAAAAATCACTGTCTAGGTTTCCTTCTATGAGTTTTATAGTTTCAAGTCTCACCATTTAGGCCTTTAATCCATTTTGAGTTTATTTTTATGTATTATGTAAGAAACTACTCCAGTTTCATTCTTTTGCAATGTGGTTGTCCATTTTTTCCAGAACCACTGTATATTATTGTATATCTTTGCTGCCTCTGTTGCAGGTTAACTGACCATATATGTATGGGTTTATTTCTAGGCTCTGTTTTGTTCCACTGATCTATGTGTCTATTTTTTTGTCAGTACTATACTGTTTTGATTTTACAGCATTGTAGTATATCTTTAAATATGAAATTGTGATACCGCCAGCTATGTTCTGCATTCTCAAGATTGTTTTGGCTATTTGGGGCCTTTTGTAGTTCCATACAAATTTTAGGATTATTCATTCTAGTTCTGTGAAAAATGTCACTGGAATTTTGATAGGAATTACATTACATCTGTAATTGTATCTGTATATTGCTATGGGTAGTATGGACATTATAACAATATTGGTCTTCCAATCCATGAGCATAGAATATTTTTCCTTTTTTTGTGTCATTTTTAATTTCTTTCATCAGTGTTTCATAGTTTTTGGAGTACAAGTCTTTCACTTCCTTGGTTAAGTTTATTCCTAGGTATTTTATTTATGGTGCAATTAAGCTATACTTTTAGGTTAAAAGATAACCTAACAGGCATAAAATTTGGATATTTGAAAGGTATTTCGGTTACTAAAGCTATTTCTTTAACCCTAAGGACTAAAGGAAATTCATACACCATTAACATCAGTCATCAGCTATTGTTGTTTATTAAGCCCACTAAACCAGAACTCAATATGTTGATCATACATCCTACAGAAAACAAAAAATGTTAAGTTTTATATGAAAGGTGTGAGTATCTGGTTAGGATAAAAAAAAATCAGCTCTACAATATGGAAGGGAATTTTACATGCAACGTGTATACATTTGGTGATTGACAATCCTAATATATTTGATCTTTCAAATGGTGTCATTTCAAAAAGGAAAAAGAAAGACTTAGATCAGCAAGGCCAAGGCTTGGATTGGAGGCTGATAAATGGATACTGACATCATGGGAGGTTGGGAAAGATACCCTACATTTTTCTTGCATCTGTTCATGGGCACTGAGAGTAGTCTCTTGCTTTACTTTAAACTGAATTTCATCTGTATCATATATAGAAAAATAAGAGATGAAAATTAACACAGAAACCACAGCTGCAATCCAATACATTGATTTTTATTCAAATTCCATAATTTAAATTAAAAAAACATTCAGAAATCAGCAAATTACCTTGAATGTAACTCTGTGCTGCCATTATTATATTTGCTTCCTCTTTCCCAGACACCAAAGTCAGGTACACGGTAAACTCTTTCTACACAAAATACAAGGTTTTGAATAAAAGAAACCTAAAAGAAAAGAAAGGAAACGTAAGGACACATGCAGTAACAGGCTCTTTAGATACTGAGAAGAACAATCAGATATCATTTGATATCCAATTACACACTTGCCTACCAACACTTATTTTAACATGTCCAAATTTCTTGTGATTATTATATTACTATGAATACTGTTATACCTTTTTTTTCTCATATAATGTCTAAAGTGAGAATCTAATACACAGTACAGAAATAGAATTTAGGGTGCCTGGGTGGCTCAGTCAGTTGGGTGTCTAATTCTTGATTCTGGCTCAGGTCATGATCTTGGAGTTGTGGGATTGAGCCCTGCATGAGGCTCCGCCCTGAACATGGAGCCCGATTATCCCCACTTCCCCCTCAAATTAAAAAAAAAAAAAAGAAAAAAAAAAAGAAAATTTAAATCCTGTCAATGCTCCAACTATAATTCTTCAGTGATATATTAGTATTCATGGAGGCTAGGTATCTTAAGAATTAAAAAAAATACAAAGCATTATTTTATACTAGGTAATACTATTTGTTTTCTAACATGTTCATGTGAAATGTTAAATAAGTCTAAAACTTTGGAGATAAAAAGTTATTTCTCAGTTCTAAAATAAGTCAGTCTATGTTGGATCAACCTGGAGTCTTGAGTCCATTAATCCTGGAATCTAGTATTCTTTTGGCCTTTTCTACAGCTGTAGATGCCAAATCTTATAAATCGAAGCTTAGGGTTGGAGATGGGCTCCAAACAACGGGCCAAGATGCACAGCTTCCTTTTAAAAATTTCAGACAATTGATGAAATTTGAACTCTCAAAAGTAATTATAGAAAGCAAAGATTATGGTCAGTTCTTATTTAATAAAGCTCATCATTTTAATTGTTTAAAAATATTTATCCATTTTTGAGAGACAGAGTGCGAGTGGGGGAGGGGCAAGGAGAGAGAGACACACAGAATTCAAAGCAGGCTCCAGGCTCTGAGCTGTCAGCAGAGCCTGACAAGGGGCTTGAACGCAAGAACTGCGAGATCATGACCTGAGCCAAAGTTGGACACCCAACCGACTGAGCTGCCCAGGCGTCCCAATAAAGCCATTCATTTTAATAAAGACAATATCTTAATTGGACTACTGGTCCTAATTAACAAGGTTTTAAATTTAGTCACCGTGCACTAAATTTAGTGTACACTGAATATATGCACTTGCTTATCTAACCTTCATCTCAAAATCTCTTCTGAAGTGGCAATATGCATCTTCCACACCCACCCTATACACATAATTAATATAATGTATATGCTTTTAAAAATGACACAGTAAAAACGCTAAAAACCAAGGTAAGGTTTCCACCAGTAAACCAGAAACTTTAACAAATTACAGGAAGAAGAAAGCATTAGAAAAGAATTGGTTGAGAAATCAGAGCAGAGGAAAACATATCCTCTTTAAATGAGTCTTCTTTGTTCACTAGAATCTCTGTAAAGTTTCTAAGCCTGGAGTTAACAGCACTTTGCTCATGAGTTAATCAGAGAGCAGCCTACCAAGATTCTCTCACAAAAGATGAATGGCTGGGACACTTAAATCCCTGACCTTTCCACTTTGCATCCCAACAGATAATTGCCCTCAGGGCCAAAACCAGCTGACAAATTTCAGGGAAGAAAAAAGCAATTAGGGTGTTGGGGCTTTAGAAATAGAACAGAGCATAAGATAATTCTAGATTTCCATAAAACACACACCTATCCCAAAACCCTACCAAAGACTGAAGCATTACATACTTACAGTAAATTTATTTTATATTTACTTTGAATCTTAGGGAGGGTCTCCTCAGCTTTCCTAATTTCTTGCTCACTTGCCTATACACCCTAAGGAAAATCTGCCTGTGTAAAAATCATGGCCATTTTCACAAACCTGGTATCTTCACCTCTTCTATGGTGTTTAGAGCCATTTAGATTTTATAATACATACAGAAAATATACATAGTCAAGTCTTTGAGTTTGAAGATTTGAAAACATCTGGTTTCTTCTTCGAAATAACAAACTTTTCAAGTGTATAATCCATATTCCTGTTTCCTCCTCCTTGTAGGAAGATGTCAGGATAGGGCTTGGCCCAAGTAAGACAGTCTGATTAGAATGCCTAAATGGTATAATAGCTGGTTGGAAAGGCATTTTTGGTTAATAAGCCCTGTGAGGAACACTAAAATACCATTTACATACCAGTTCCACAAATAAGGAGTTTGGAAATTGCCATTCTACTCCATCCTAATGAGTAAAAAGTTTGACAGACTGAAAAACTGACAACTCTTCTCAGATCCATAAAAGAGGGGAGGACACAAGGCATATTGTCCCAAGAATGGAGAGACCCACAGGTGAATATAGGTTTCCTGGAGTAGAGACTCATGAGCAAAAGTCACCCTGGAAATCAGTGCTGGGGTAGTAAAATCTGAACTGCAATGGAACTACTAGAGGCTTAGTTAAAAACTGAGAGTTGAAATTCTGACAGTAAATGTCTTCATGAGGATCTAGTCATATGGAGTGGCCCATAATATGCTGAGATTTACCTCTAAGAATTCAATCAGGTTCCCATAGAAAATATCTTAGGAAAATCCCCTTTGGCTTCCAGCAGGGGGAGGGGAAAAGAAACTGTTTTGAAATGTAGGTATCTTTGCCTTCTAAAAGTTCATTTTATGTTAATTCACTTTTACAAAAGACCTACATTAGTATCTGTTTTTACTAAATGAAAGAAATTCAAAGGGGATTTTCACTTTTACCAAAAAAAAAAAAAAAAAAAAGAAAGAAAGAAAAAGGAAAAAAAAGTCATTACTATACTAATGCAGGTCTTTTATAAAAGCAAAGGGTACAATGCAAACTTTTAGAAAGTGGGGTATAATCTTCACTTTACACCATTAAGGCTTACAAAAGCTTCCATAGGAAGACTCTACCTTCTACCTTTGGAGCATGAGGGAAATCTCTATGTTAAAACACTATGTTTTTCATAACAAGGCCTCACCTCAGTGGAAAACAGTTATCCAGAACTTGACCTACTGGACTATTAGAGCCTAACTGACCTGGGGAAAGGAAATACCGAAATACTGAAGACTAGTTCTAGTCTTCCACATGAGGAAGAGAAATGCTTCAACTCCAGCTTACTATAGCTACTCTATTAGAGGAAGAGAAAAAAAAAATGAGACACAATTGTGAACTTCATAGTCTAGAGGCACAGGCTAACTAGAAGACTAGACCTAATTATAGGATTACAGAATTCTTGGCTTCCTTTTGCCTGTATCTCACCACCACATTACTAAAGTCCTATTTACAACAGTTCCTTTTACAGTACATCATGTCAGGCTATCAAGAAAAAAAATACAATGCAAATCAAAAAGAAAAAAAAACTCACACATTTTGAAGAGACAAAGTAAACATCAGAACTATACATGACAAAGATGTTGTAACTGTCAGATTAAATTTAAAACAACCATGATTATAGGATATGGAATCTGCTGAAGTAGTAGTAAGCAAGAACACAGGGGCAATGTAATCAGAGAGATGGAAATCTTAAGAATGAACTCCTCAAAAGTGCTAGAGATAAAGAACATCGTAATAGAAATTAAAAATGCCTTTGATGGGGGCGCCTGGATGGCTTAGTCGGTTAAGCGTCCGACTTTCGCTTGGGTCATGATCTCGCGGTTCGTGGGTTCGAGCCCCGCGTCGGGCTCTGTGCTGACTGCCAGCTCGGAGCCTGGAGCGTGTTTCAGTCTGTGACTCCCTCTCTCTCTGACCCTCCCCTGCTCGCACTGCCTCTCTCTCTCCTAGAAATAAAGCATTAAAAAAAAAAATGCCTTTGATGGACATATTAGAGATTCAACTGAAGAAAGAATCTCTTATCTAGAGGCTATATAAACAGAATCCTTGAAAACTGAAAAGCAAAGAGAACAAAGACTGAAACACACAAACAGAAAATTGAAGGGCTGTGAGACAGCTAAAAGAGGTGTAATACCAGGAATACAGGCATTAGCAGGGGTGCCTGGGTAGTTCAAGTTGGTTAAGTGTCTGACTCTTGACTGTGGGTCATGATCTCACTGTTTGCGCATCTGAGCCCCCACACTGGGCTCCACACTGACAGTGTGGAGTCTTCTTGGCATCCTCATTCTCTCCCTCTCTCTGTCCCTCTCCTGCTCATGTGCAAGCTCTATCTCAAAATAAATAAAACTTTAAAATTTTTGAGAAAAAAGGAGTATGAGAATGAGAAGGAACAGAAGAAATATCTGAAACAATAATAACTGAGAATTTCCCCAAATTAAATACCAGACACCAAACCGCAGATACAAGAAGCTCAGAGAAAACCCAGTAGGATAAAAGCCCCAAAATACTATACCTCAACATATCATTTTCAAATAACAAAAGGAAAATCAAAGATAAAGAAAAAAATCTAGAAAAAAGTCAGAGGAAACAAACACCTTATCTACAGCAGAACAAAGATAAGAATTACATTTAGCTTCTCAGAACCATTCAAGAGAAGAATGAAACAGTGGAAGTGCTGGAAAGAAATACAAACTATTAACCTAGAATCCTGTACCCTAAGAAATTATCCTTCAAGAGTGAAGGTGAAATAAAAACTTTTCCAGGGAAACAAAAATTGAAAATATACATTGCTGGTAGGCCTGTCCTGCAAGAAATGTAGAAAGTTCTTTTTAGAGAAAGAAAGTAATATGAAAGAAACTTAGCTCTACATAAAAAAAACAAAAGCATCAAAGAAGGAATAAGTGAATGTGAAACAAAAATTATTATTTTTATTTTTCTTAAAGGATCTAACAGATAATGGTTTGCTTATTTTAATAAATAGCAACAATATAATTATGTTTATATTGTATGTATGCATACATATATGTGGGGGCATACACACGCAGTATCACAAGATTTGCCCCGAGATCCCTTGAGGTTTGTAAAAATGGAAGCCAGGCTGTACTTATAGGAGCAGGTGTGTTCCCAACAGTCCTGAATCTAAAAAAAGGGCTTCCAAGCCTCTTTTGCCTCCTGGAATGAGGCTCAGCTAGGTTAGTGCCAGGTGCCCATGATACGGTGCCCTAGATCTCAGGAGATTTACCCCAGGGTCACACCAGGTATGTCAAAAACAAAAACAGGCGGCCGTTCCAAGGGAGCAGGTGTCCCAACCTTGCCAAAACCAGAAAATACCTTGAAAGCCTCCTTCACCTCTTGTAAGGAGGCTTAGGTAGGGAGTTGAGGCTTGGTTAGGGAGTTCTGGCTTTTGCCAGGTGCCCTGGTGCCTGTCATGTCATGAGGGGTGTGTGTGTGTGTGTGTGTGTATGCTTATATATATAAGTAAATGACAGCAAAGATAAAAGGGATAGGAGGAAGGAATTAGGATTATTTTGTTGTTATAAAACACCACACATGGAGTGGTATTGTTATTTCAAAGTGGACTTGGATTAGTGGTCAATGTATGTTACAAACTCCAGGGCAACAAGTTAACAAAAATGAAAAGAGGTATAATGGATATGCTAAGAAAGGAAAGAAAATAGAATCATATTTAAAAACTCAATTAAAACCTCAAAAGGAAAAAAGGGAATACAAAAATAGACAAACAACAGGGCAACAAATAGAAAACAGTAACAAATATGGTAGAGAGTAATCCACTATATCAATTTTGAGGGGCGCCTGGGTGGCTCAGTCAGTTAAGCATTTGACTTCGGCTCAGGGCATTATTTCACAGTTTGTGAGTTCGAGACCCGTGTCAGGCTCTGTGCTGACAGCTAGCTCAGAGCCTGGAGCCTGCTCTGGAGTCTGGAGTCTCTGTATCTCCCTGTCTCTCTGACTCTCCCCTGCTCACACTGCCTCTCTCTCTCTCTCTCTCAGAAATAAATAAAACATTAAAACAATTTTTTAATTAAAAAAATCACTTTGAATGTCAATGGTCTTAATACACCAATGAAAAGACAGAGATTGTCAGAGTGTATTAAAAACCATGACTTAATGATATGTTAGCTATAAGAAACCAACTCTAAATATAAACACACAAATAAATTATAAGTGAATGAATGGAGGAAAATATACCATGTTAACACTAATCAAAAGAAATTGGAGTTGCTATATAATTTCAGATAGAGCATACTTCAAGGTAAGTAAATTTATCAAAAATAAAGAAGGGAATTAATTTTCCAAGAACACATAACAATCCTTAACAGGTATATAACACACAGAGCATCAAACTATGTGAAGCAAAATCCAATAGATTTGAAAAGAGAAATAGATGAATTCGATAACAGAGTTGGACACTTCAAGACCCTTCTATCAAAAGTAGGTAGTTCCAGCGGGCAGAAAATCAGTAAGGACATAGTTGAATTCAGTAACACCATCAATAAACTGGATACAATTGACATCTATAAGCTAGCTCACCCAACAACATGAAAATACACATTCTTCTCAAATTTACATAGACTATTCACTAAGATAAGCCACATTCTGGGCCAAAAATACACCTTAACAAATGTAAAAGAATATATATTATACAATATTTTCTCTAAGACAATAGATTTAAACTAGAAATTAGTAACAAAAAGATAACTGGAAAATCCTCAGATATGTGGAGATTACACAACACACTTCTAAAAACATGAGTCAAAGAAAAAAAATCTCAAATTTAAAAATATTGTGAGATAAATGAAAACACAACTTTTAAAAAATCTATAGAATGGATTGAAAGCCGTGTATACAGGGAAATTCACAGCACTGAATGCATATTTCAAAAAGAGAAATCTAAAATCAATAATCTAAGATACCACCACAGGAAATGAGGAAAACAGAGCAAATTAAATCCAAAGTAGAAAAAATGGAATAATTAGAATCAGAGCAGATATCAGTGAAACTGAAAACAAGAAATCAATAAACAAAATCAATGAACTACAAGTTTTTTCTTTGAAAATATAGATAAAATTGACAAGCCTCTTGATGGGCTACGAAAAAAGAGAGAGGACACAAATTAATAGTATCAAAATTAAAGAGGAGATATCACTACAGATCCCATGGAAATTAAGATAAATAAAGGAATACTATGAACAACTCTCTGCCCATGAATCTGATAACCTAGATGAAAGACACAATGAGACTAAAACCACACAAAAATAAATAGATGAACTGAACAAACCTATATTTATTAAAGAAATTGAATCAGGGGCATCTGGGTTGCTCAGCTGGTTAAGCATCTGACTTCAGCTCAAATAATGATCTCATGGTTTGTGGGTTTTAGCCCTGCATTGGGCTTTTTGCTGACAGCATAGAACTCACTTCGGATCTTCAGTTTCCCTCTCTCTCTCTGTCCTTTCCCTAGTCACACTTTCTCTTTCCCTCTCTCAAAAAAAAAAAATACAAAAATTTTTTAAAAAAGAAACTGAATCAATAATAAACGAGTTTATAAGACAGAAAAGATCAGATCTAAACATTTTACTAGTGAAATCTACCAAACATTTAAAGAAGAAATTGTATCAATTCTCCACAATCTCCTTTAGAGGATACAGGAACAGAAGGAATACTTCCTATTTCATTATATGAGCAATAGCCTAATACCAAAAACAAGACAAACATGTTATAAGAAAACTAAAGACAAACTCTCTCTTATGAAGAGAGATGCAAAAATTCTCAACAAAATGTTAGCACAATGATTCCAAGAAAGTATAAAAAGAATTACACAACACAATCAAGTGGGATTTATCTTAGTCATGGAAGGCTGGTTCGCTATTAGAAAACCAATTAACATACACATTACATAAACATTCTAAAAATGAAAAATCATATGATCATCAGATGCAGAAGAGCATTTGAGAAAATCCAACACTATTCATCATAGAAACTCTCAACAAACTAACAATAGAGGAAAGCTTTCACAACTTGATAAAAACTATCTACGAAAAACCTAAAATCATACTTAATGGTGAAAAACAATCCTTCTCACTAAAATCAATACAAAGCACGTATGTCCCTTTTTACCACTCCTTTCAACATTGTACTGCAAGTCCTTGCTAATGCAGTAAGGCAAGAAAAGGAAATAAAAGGTACATGGGTTGGGAAGGAAGACATAGAACTGTTCTTCATCACAGGAGATATAATCATTTATTTAGAAAAACCAAAAAAAATCAACAAAGAAACTGGAACTCATAAGTGCATATAACAATTTTTAGGATATAAGTTTAATATACAAAAGTCAATTGCATTCCTATATACCAACAACAAACAAGTAGAATTTGAAATTAAAAACAGCAGCCCCCAAAATGAAATACTTAGGTATATAGCTAACAAAATATATACCAATATTTATATGAAGAAAACTACAAACTGATTAATGAAATCAAAGATGACTAAATAAATAGAGATGTTTCATGTGGGGTCATGAAGACTCCATATTGTCAAGATGTCAATTCTTCCTAACTTGATCTATGGACTCCATAAATCCCAATCCAAATACCAGCAAGTTATTTGATGTATATCAATAAACATACTCTAAAGTCTTATAAAGAGGCAAAAGACCCAGACAGGCAACTCCATATTGAAGAACAACAACAAAGTTGGAGAACTCATGCTACTCAATTTTAAGAGCTATGGTAAAAAAGCTGTATAAAGCTGTGGTAATCAAGATTGTGTGGTATAGGCAAAAGAATAAACAAATAAATCAATGAAACAGAATAGATAGCCCCAAAACAGACCTCCATAAATAGTCAATTGATTTTTAAGAAAGAAACAAAGGCAACGTAATGAAATAAAAAAGGCTCTTCAAATAATGAGTAGACATCCACATACAAAAAAGTTAATCTAGGGCTAGACCTTACACCCTTTACAAAAATTAACTTAAAAGCAGGTCATAAATCTAAATATAAAAGCTAAACCATAACATTCCTAGAAAACAACATGGGAAAAAATCTAGATGACCCTGGGTATAGTGATGCCTTTTTAGTTTTCATTTTTTTAGTGTTTATTTATTTTGAGAGAGAGAGAAAGAGAGTAAGTAGGGGAGGAACAGAAAGAGGAAGCCAGAGAATCCCAAGCACGTTCCACAGTTAGCACAGACCTCAACTCAGGGCTCGAACTCATGAACAGTGAGATCATGACCTGAGTGGAAACCAAGATTCAGATGCTTAACTAACTGAGCCACCCAGGCACCCCACTGATGCCTTTTTAGATACAACACCAAAGAAATCACTCATGAAATAAATAATTGATAAGCTGGAGTTGAATAAAATTTACAATCTGTGCTCTGTTAAAGACACTACCAAAAGACTGAGGACACAAGCCACAGACTGGGAGAAAATATTTGCAAAAGGAACATCTGATAGAACACTGCTAATCCAAATTGTATAAAGAACTCTTAAAACTCAATAATCAGAAAACAACCAATCCAGAGGTGCCTGGGTGGCTCAGTCAGTTGAGCGTCCCACTCTTATTCAGCTCAGCTCAGGTCATGATCCCAGGGTCATGGGATTGAGCCCTGCATCGGGCTCTGCATGGAACATAGGGCTTAAGATTCTCTTTCTCTCTCCCCCTCTACCACTGGTCATGCTATCTCTCTCTCTCTAAAATAAAAAAATAATAATTAAAAAATAGGAATAAAAAAATAAGAACCTATCCAATTTTTTAAATGAGCCAAAACCTTAACAAACATTGTATGTTTACAATGCATGCTTGCAATTCTGAAATTTTTGGCATTCTAGCTCAGAATACTTACAACCCATACCTTTCTTTCTATACCCAAAATACAAATATTTCCATTTGGATTTCCCATTAAATACCATGTCATACAGTTTGTAAGCACTTCTCAATTTTTTTTTCCTCTGACACCACTGAGTTTTAATACTCTTGGTCTAGAAACATATTTTTGCTACTGTGTCTTCTTGATCACCCATATCATTTGGACACCATGCCCTGGTATTTTTCACAACAGTTCTTTGGTCATAAAGATTTTGTGAATCTTGGCACAAATCATGTCTGACATTCAAATCTTCCATAATCTTCCCACCCTATCCTCATGTGCCTCTATATATACTCTACTGTCTGACAGGAACATTAGATTCCAGTTGAGCTTGGTTTTGCTCATTTCCAAGTGAAACAGTTTTCTGTGAACTTTCTTCAGTCCCAGGTCAAATATTTCCTCCCTGGTGAAGCCTTTGACTTCTTTCTCTTAAATTACACTTAAAGTCAAACCAGAGTTCTTAATATTTCTTTGTTTTAGGTGATCTTCACCCAACCTCTAATTACTATCCAGGTCTAACACCCTTTATCTGTAATACAAAAGTCCCACAAACTCTAAATCCAGTTGTTTTGCTTAACTCATTTGTCAAAATTCAGAAATGACTTGAGGTTATCTGCCTTATTCATCTCATTTTATGCGAATATGCATATGTCTTATGCAAAAATATTAATGTGCTGATGATGTGGTTTTGCCCTAAACTGTGCCAGGGCCATTACATAAGTAAGGTATCTTCTTTTAAAAAGTTTTTATTTAAATTCCAGTCAGTTGACATAAAATGTAATATTGGTTTCAGGTGTACAATACAGTAATTCAACACTTAAATATAATAATCAGTGCTCATGACAACAACTGTCCTCCTTAATCACCATCACCTATTTAATGCATCCCCCTATACACCTCCCCTCTGGTAACCATCAGTTTGTTCACTATAATTAAGAGTCAAAGAAAGACAAATGCATATGATTTCACTCATATGTGGAATTTAAGAAACAAATGAGCAAAGGGAAAAAGGCACAGAGGCAAACGAAGATTAAGGTACCTATTTAAACAGTGTTTCTTTTTTAAAACCCAAATAATTCTGATATCTAAAAACATCTGGTCCCAAATGTTTCTTCAGATAAGGAATTATGGACCTGTATAACTTCATTGAACTCAGAAACACACATCTGCTGTTTTTCACACAAAATGCTATGCTTTCGTTAAGAAGGACTGGGCATTTAGGGGGATTGCTAAGATATGAAAATCAAGATCATAACCATTTATAGGGTCAGGGTATTTTGTATACAAACTTCAATTCTAAATCCAGTTTACGTACCCAATGTTATTAGCCTTTTGCTTCATCTTCATACCAATTTCTAGTTTGTGTTACCTTACTTGAAGATGTATCTTTGAAAACCACTTTTGGAAAAAAAGACTATAGAGAAAGATTTCAAATCTGAAAGAGCTAAAATAGTCATAGTCAAATATATCCAGTAGCATTTTCTGGATATGTTTAGCTTATCTATAAATAATTGATATCAGAAATCATTTCAAAACAGTTAAATGTCAATGAAATGATCACATTTTGGGAGATGGTGATTTGGTATAATATTGTGCTTAAAAACAAAATCTTAGTGGACTAAATAAAATTAAGGTATGTGTAATAAAAAAAATGATAATTAGAGATTAAGAAGGCCTCACATTTAATAAGCAAATGCAATTTTAATTAGTTTACCAAAGGCAAAGAACAATTTAACTCTCTATGTCTATATATGTATTATAAAACATAATATGTATGTGTGTACATATATATATATACATTTACAAAAGGATAATTTGTGAATAAAAAAGTTACAACATTATGGAGAAATCAAGTAAGGAGGACTAATATTACAAATGACCTAATTAAAAATCCTTAAAATGCGGCTTTTGATAAATATTCACTAAAATAAAACAATTCAGATCATGTGCGAAATGCTAAGTTTAAATGAAATTTCTATTATACGTGCTTCTCCTCGGCAATTGGTGTGTGAAAGTGAGTTCTACCTTGTTCTCTTTTCCTCCTGCTGTATTTTCAAAGCAAAAGCTCCATTCTTGCTTTCCCCTTTTTTCTCTTACAATTTTTTCTGATCCTTAATTCCTTCTTTTGTTAAGTATCCCCAACAGAAATGATTCACAGTTCATGTAAATAGAACCTGATATACTCACAGCAGGTGGGAAAATGGTTTTGGGACTAAATTCAAGTGTATTAGAATTTCCCATTAGAGTAGCTTTCTAATAGGTAGGAAAATCTTGAGAATGCAAGTCAATTTTCTTTTTTCAAGAGACTCCTAAATATCCTAATATACAAATAATACTTTTTTCTTTAATTAGCCTAGGTTCTACCTACTGTGTGCAAACTTAACCAGAAAGTTAAGGTTCAGAAAATGAAAATATTTTACTTTACTTTAAGGCATAGATTTTTCTATTCAAATTCTCATTTCTCCAAATGTTCACTCTTTAAAGTACTGCATAGGGATAATTTACCTATCAGAAATGTCTTGATCCCCCAAAGAACTCAGTTAAAGGATTATATATTTTAAGTTATACATACATTACACACAGGCATAAAAAGCACGAAAAATATATAACAGACACCCATGGAATCATCAACTAAGTTTAACAAATGTTAACATGTTGCCATCTCCGCTTTAGATCTGACATTTAAGGACATGAAACAGAAACAGTTGAAGCACTTATTAAATAGCCAAATCCCTCCCACTTCCACCAGATGTAATTTGTAAACTGAAATTGGTGTAAATAATTCTCCATCATGTTTTCAACCTTTTATCACATACATATGAATAACAGTTGTTTTTACATCTTCAAATTTTACATAAATGGCATCATGTTATATGTATCTTTTTGCAGCTTGATTTTTTTAACATTAATTTTTGAACACATCCATGTTGATATATGTGAATCTAATAAGTTTTAACACCCATATAATTTCCAATCATTTGATAATGCCTCACTCATTCATTTGCCTAAATATGGATATTTAGGTTAATTTTTTTTTAAATTTTGGACTAATTTTAGACTTCAACAGAAGTTACAAAAAGAGTTCAGTTTCCATATATTCCTCATCTAGATTTCTCTAATATTAACATCTTATTACCTGTGGTTAAGTGATCAGAATCAAGAAATTAACATTAGTACAATACAATTAACTAAAGACTGTATTAGAATTTCATTTGTTTTTTATTAACGTCATTTTTCTGTTCCAGGATGCTAACCAGCATACCTCATTGTATTTGGTTTGTAATTAGGGGAGCCTTAGTTTATGTCACCCTCACTCTTTTTTTTTTTTTTTAATGTCCTTGAAAATTTTAAAGAGTATTAATTAGTTATTTGATCACAATTTCAGTTTACCTAATGTTTTCTTAAAACTGGACTGAGGTTGGGGCGCCTGGGTGGCTTAGTCGGTTAAGCGTCCGACTTTCGCTTAGGTCATGATCTCACGGTTCGTGGGTTCGAGCCCCACGTCAGGCTCTGTGCTGACTGCCAGCTCAGAACCTGGAGCCTGTTTCAGTCTGTGACTCCCTCTCTCTCTGACCCTCCCCCGTTCACGCTGTCTCTCTCTCTCCTAGAAATAAAAACAAAACAAAACAAAACAAACAAAAAAAAAAACTGGACTGAGGTTATGTACTTTTGGCAACAGGTTATGCATTTCAGGCAAGAATGTGATAGAAATACTGTTGTGATTTTTTTAGTGCATCATGGCAGGGGGATGGTGACAATTTCTTCTTACAGGATGTGATAACACTGGTCAATTAGTTACAGTGGTTTCACTGGGGTTCTCTGTAATATTACAATCTTTCCTTTTATAGTTAATAAATATATTAAGGAAAATGCTTTAAGACTACATAGATTGATTCTCTTCATGTTTTTACCCAGTAACTTTAGCATTTATTAGTAAATCTTCCACATAATAATTATTACTGTAGCTCTTGCTAAAGGTTATTTTCTATATCCCTATTTACTTTACTATTTAGAATTCTACTGTAACAAATGTTTTATGTGACACTATTGCAATGAACATCTTAGTATGCTTCTAGGAAAGAGATTCCCAGCCATTCTGACAACATAGAAATAATATTTGTACAACACACTGGACAAGACTCTTGGCAACCAGAAGTTACTGTCCTGGGAGGTGACACAAACAGCTTTAGGATGAAGGACATAGTTCTTCGGCCTATCTTAACCTGTCTGTAGTATTCTAGTAGGAAAGTTCAGACCTAAGGTATATATATGAAAGTTGAAGTGCTAACTGCACTTTCAGCTTCACTAGATGTTGCCAAAATGCCCTCCACAGTTTAAAAAACCTTGTGCCCAGGCTCCAGGGTGGCTTATTGGTTAAGCATCTGGCTCTTGGATCTGGCTCAGTTTATGATCTCACAGTTCCTGGGTTCAATCCCAACACTGGGGTCTCCACTGGAAGTACAGGGCCTGCTTGGGATTCTCTCTGCCCCGCTCCCACTCAATGCTGTCTCCCTCTCTCAAAATATACAAATAAACTTAAATAAATACATAAATTATACTCCTTAAAAAAAGGGTGGGGTGCCTGGGTGGCTCAGTTGGTTAAGTATCCAACTTCAGCTCAGGTCATGATCTCATGGCTTGTGGATTTGAGCCCCATATTAGGCTCTTTATTGACGGCTCAGAGCCTAGAGACTGCTTTGGATTGTGTCTCCCTCTCTCTCTGCCGGTTTCCCACTTGCTGTCTCTTTCTCTGTCTGTCTCTCAAAAAAAAAGGTTAAAAAATTTTAAGAACAAAACAAACAAACAAACAAACAAACTTGTGACCAAGTTCTGGCCAATAATATTAAGCTAAAGTCACTGGGTCAGGCTTCTAGAAACTTTTTTTTAAAGCTCCTTCTTCTTTCCCAATTCTTATTTACTAGTGTATACATGATACCTGGAAGAACAGCACCTTTATTACAATTATTTGAATAAATGTCTGAATGCTAAAGATGGCAGAATATTGTACCCTTTAATCATTAAGTAATGTTAATCTTTATACCTTTACCTTAGATACACAGGGCAAAAACCAGACTGCTGTAAAAAGAAAACCCCAAAATACAATGACATTTTAAGATATAATTGATATATTGTATAGTATTGTTTGTCCATATGTGATATAGTTTTGTTTACTTCTTTGTTTTAATGCTGTCTTATTTCAATTTTGAGGCAATGGTTGGAGACTGGTCACTTCCACTTCCTGTATAAAATAGAGGATTAAGTACTGATTAAGTTCATATCCTAACCACTTCTCGTATTGGGTTCTCACACTTTGTACATTATACACCCACCCTAATTTTAATGTCAGGACTAGACACCATAAAAATAGAGACAGACCCTACAGGCCCAGAAGTATTCGAATTAGCCAGTACACAGGGAGACTACAAAGCCTAGTTAATTCCACCAAGCTTGCTATACATAAGGTGTCCCCTATAGCTGCAGCTTGTTACCCTGTCCTCAGCTATAACTCCCAGTAGGGCACTACACAGGGGCTTTCTCTCATTTAGAGCTGTAAATAAGAGTTGCACATTTCACGAGTGTTACTATGTTGTTTCACACCATCAAAAAATTTTTTTCCCATCAAAAAAACCTTTAAATTTTATAAAACACAGATTAACGGGACAGCTTACTTCCACAATGTCAATTAGAGACCCAGATTTCCTCTATCACTTATTTTATAATTCCTCAGGAGTTTTCTGGGTAGGGTAAGGGGGTGGCAGAAG
Source organism: Proteles cristata cristata (assembly GCA_017311185.1). Classification (NCBI taxonomy): domain Eukaryota; kingdom Metazoa; phylum Chordata; class Mammalia; order Carnivora; family Hyaenidae; genus Proteles; species Proteles cristata. The sequence continues at coordinate 395,119 of JAESUZ010005544.1, forward strand.
GGAGTTATTTTTATCTACTCTGTGCAAGACTCATGTTTTTCTTAATTCACATTATCAATCACCACTTCTTCAAATACTGCCTTTCCCCAATTCTCTCTACTCTTTATTCTTATGAAGCATATTTTGGACATTCTTGTTTGATCCACAATGACTCTTACACATTCTTTCATATTTTCTATCTTTTTTACTTCTCTGTTCTTCCAGCACTTATCAACTTGTTCATAAATTCTATCTTCAGCAATGTCCAAACTATTCTTTAACATGTCCACTAACCTTTTAGTTATTCATAATCTTTATTTCTAATAATCACTTTTGGATCTTTTTCATATATTCTTTTATATTATTTTGTCTCTATATTAAAAAATTAAATATTTTTATTTTAGAGTCTCAAATATTTCTATTACCTAAAATTCAGAGTGCAAGCTTTTCTATTTGCTATACCTGATTGTTCTCAATAATTTCCTCATGAAATTTATAATCATTTGTAATTATTACTTGTATTATTTAAGGCATTTCAGTAAAGGTTTTCATTTGTGGATATGTACCTAAAAAGCAATTTTATCTTTGTTTCAGACCCCATATCAGCACACAGCATAATCTACGATCTTAGACAACAGTAGCTTCCTGTTCTCTGGGCCAGTGAGCAGAGGTTTTTTATTCTCCTTCCAGAGAAGATAGTTCTTTGTAAGTTTATGCATAGACTTCATATGTAACATCTCATCTTGAATTTACCCAAGCCAGCATCTCTTGTTACAGTGTGACCTTTTAAGAAATCAAACCCTGGGCCCATAAGATCTATGATACAGTGGGGAGCCCAGGTGGCTCAGTCGGTTAAGGGTCCAGCTCTTGATTTCAGCTCAGGTCATGATCTCATGATATGTGAGCTGCAGCACCCTTTTTGGACTCTGCAATGACAGCGTGGAGACTGCTTGGGATTTCTCTCTCCCTCTCTCTCTGCCCTTTCCTTGCTTGTGCCCACTTTCTTTCTCTCTCTCAAAATAAACAAACATTAAAAAAAAAAAGATCTATGTATGGTATAGTGATCACAAAAATGGACTCAATCTTCCACCTTTCTCCTTATCTAGGCCCTTTAAAATATGATCTTATAGTTCCTTACAACAAGAGGTTAGACACATGATTTACTTTGGCCACCAGAATGTGGTAGAAGTAAGGGTGTACCAATTCTGAGCCTAGGTCTCAAGAAGCCTAACATGTATCTACTCTCTTAGATCTCTTACTTTGCCTTGAGATTAATCCTAGCTCCTTTCTGGGGGATCAAAGACTATGTGGAGCACAGATGGCTTATATCAGTCATCGGCTGTCAACCTGTCAACTAGCTACAACCTAAATGACTGAGCTCAGCCAAGACCAGCTGAGCCTGGTCATAACCAGCAGAATTGGCCAGCCAGTTGTGGGCAAAAGTTGTAAATAAGGCACTAAATTTGGGAGTACTTTGTTAAGAAATTATAATAGCTTAGTGACATAATATATCTGAATCTATTAAGTTTCTGAGCTTAACTCATCATCAACTCAAATACAAATCTACTAATTTTATCTTCATTTCTGGAATCTAGGGATTTCCTTTATTTTATTTGTGCTTGGTTACTTAGTTGTTTTTAAAATAAATTTTGTTATAGTTTATTTAATTTATATTTAAGTAAAGTAAATTTAACCAGCTTAGTCAGTTGTATGGTCACATTTACAGAAACATGACCAAATATCTCTTGTGACAGCCACCCTACAATGCTACCTCTCTGGTTGCCCCCAAAAACTTACAAGTGAAACTTCTTCTAGTTCCTAGAATAATCTATGTTCTTTCCCAAGTTTGATGATTTCTACATATTACTGTCTCCTCCTACTATATTCTTATTCTACTTCAACCACCTATAATTCCTACACAGCCTTCAGACATCAACCTGGATGAAAAAATTTCCTAGAAGAGAAAAACCTTCCTGATTTCTCAAGTTGGATGAGCTATCTTAGCCACCATTTTATCCCATTACCTATCCTAATTTCTTATACATGAAAGGACCACAAGAAATATTTGTTGAAAAAAATTGACATATATTTAAGATATCTATAAACACCAACAGAAAAGCCAATTACCCTTTCAATGTTTTGGCATTATTGAAGAAAAAGCCCTCCTTACCTTAAAACAGTGATCATTTGTGTGCATAAATCCCAGGGATATTAAAATTAAAAAATTAATCTTTTTCAACTGAATTATACCCTGCTTTCTTCTGAAAATATTAAAATAGTTTGTCTTTGATGAGGACTTACTCTTCTGTTATGCTGTTATAGGTGACAAGTGCAGGTGTATTCAATTCTACAGAACTTTCATCCAGGCATTTCAGAAAACAAAATTTTTGTCATCCAAACAAAAATTCTACTGAAAAGAAACCAGAACCCTTTGCCAGACTCAGTATACTGTAACCAAATAATATACCACTGAATACCAAGTAATATAACTTGATCTAAAATTCTGATAAAAGGCCTTTACAAATTTTTAAGTAAGCCAAGTAGAGTTTTGAAATAGTAAAAAGAAAAATACTAAAGTCTCAAGACATCCTAGTAAGACATCCCAGGACATTAAATAACAATAAAGGAATTTCAGAACTGTGGGGAATAAGCTTAGGGATTCCCTGGGCTTACACCAATGGGTTAACAAGGCATAAAGAAGTACAAAGCAATAGGATGCTCACACCTGAGTCTGGGTGAACAAGATAAGGCAACCAAGAATAAGGAGGTGCTAAAGCACCCCAGAATAGAAAGGGGGTGCAGAGCCCCCAGAATAGAGAGGGAGGGGCAAAATGCCCTAGTACTAAGTAGGGAGGAGCAGAGGCCCCCAATACACAGATATATGAAATAAATAAGATTAGGCATTCAGGGCAAAGTGCCCAATTTAATAATATAACAGAAAGATTCTTTCACAGGAAGGTAGGACCAAGTTAGGTAAATAGGTAAATTGGGCTATAGACCCCTGTGCTGCAGGTGAAGTAGCCCAGAGCAGAGATAATGAACAAAATAAAAGGTGCCTTGTTAACTCTGAGGTCATATGTCCTACCTGTCTCCTCCCCTAGACAGAGGTGGTGCCTCATGTCCCCTGTAAACAACCTTCCGGAGAGTGCCAGGATTTTGTTTTGTATAGACCCAAACTCCTAACCCCAAGTATCTTTGAGACCTCCTTTCCCTCATGTCCACAAGTTAATGTTCACAGATTCATTGTCTCTTTGTGCACATCCACCGTCATGTTTGTAGGCCTTCTGATCCTAATAAAAATGGGTAAAGGACCCCTATTAGGACTTTTGTCTTTTCCCGGACATTAGCCATTTCTCTCTCCTATTTTAATCCTGCATCTGCCCTGTCACTGGCCAAGAGAGAACTTTAGACTTAGAGTCTGTGACACAAAACTGAAAAACAATACCCCCAAAGAGTGTAATTCACATATCAAATATTTACATCCTAACTTTAGCACCTCATCTTATCATCAGTGACTTCATTACCATAGCAGTTGAGAACCTGCAACTAATAGTAACAAACTCAAAATGCACAGAAATGACTAAGAAACAATTAAAAAGAGGTAAGTCATTGAAAAGGTTTTTCTGTCATGCTATAGGACACTAATGACTCTTTTCTTTTAATTCTTAATAAAAAAATATAGGAAGAATATATATTCTAAACACTGCTTAATTACATGGAAAGAGAATTGTTCAAAATTTCAATAACTTGCCTTCCTCTTACAGTAATTTGGAATAATTCTGAGAGTTCAATTTTATGCTATAATTCAAGAATGATTATTCAAAATTTGCTTTGTAGCTAAACATGATATATTTTAGTTTGACCAATACAAGTGAATTCTAGTTCCCAAAATGTCATTTTACTGTCCAAATAGAAATATTTGGCACAAATGATATTTTCCCAGGAACAAGAAATTCCTTATATATGATTCTAAAGTAACCATCATACCACATAACAGATTAAAAACTTTTAGACAAGTAATTCAGCCATTCACAAAACTAAAATATTAGCATTTCCTGATGAAACAGAACAAGAGACTCTTATGACTATATGTATATTTAACTTCTCTAAAACAGTAAAGGTTACAACTGTTTGATTATGAAATGTAAACATATTTGAAAAAAATGATTATGATCAATTACTAATATATATTTTTCCTATAATATGTCATATATGAAGTAAATCCATATTAACCAATGACCATTTATATGGTTGAGATAATCTGTTTTTATTTCTGCAATGAGAGAAGTAGCTACTTCAGGTTTACAATGTCTAATTAAGAAATCTATACCAACATACTGTAGGCTTAATTTTTTTTTAATTCCCCAAATTATAACATTATCCTGAAATGAAGAGGTTATTGTAATAACAATTAAAAATCCATTTTATCCTATTGAACATTGTTGAAATTTCCCCATCTCTCTTATCTCCTACCAACACTACACAACACTGAAACAAAATTCAATTTCTAAATTTCAAAGCATGTATAGGAAACTAGGAACAAATTTTTATGTTTGGGAAATATTTTTATTTGGCTAAGAAAAATAGTTTTTAAAATTAAAAATAATTGTTATTTTTTCACGATATTAGAGACTGTGTCTGTCCTGTTAATAAAATGTTTCTAGTTTCTAGCATAATGTTTGGCATATTTGTTGAAAACATAAAATGTTTACTGGCCAGGTGGTCTCTTGCAGTTTTGGTATCTATACTTTAAAATGCCACTGAAGTGGCACCTGGGTGGCTCAGTCGGTTAAGTGGCCAACCTCGGCTCAGGTCATGATCTCACAGTTCGTGGGTTCGAGATGCACGCCTGACTTTGTGCTGACAGTTAGCTCAGAGCGTGGAGCCTGTTTCAGATTCTATATCTCCCTCTCTCTGACCCTCTCCTGTTCACGGGCTCGCTCTCTCTCTCAGAAATAAATAAAACATTAAAAATAAATAAATAAAATAAAATGAAGAACTGAAGACAGAAAAAAAAAACGTTATTTTTAAATATTTGGAGCCTGGATTGGGAAAGAGCTCAAGAGATAATCTGTATCAACCATATCTTTTTAGGTATGTCCACTTCTAGCATCTATTCTACGTTATTTAAAATGATGTAAGCACTACAAAGTGCTATTTTTCTAACAGTAACAAATCTGAATCCTCTCCAATGTCTGATAATTCCACTTTGATTATAGCACCCAAACCTAGAAGTAATATTGTAAAAAAGATCTGTACTATAGATGATGGCAATCTGTGTTTAGTTCTTTCTATAATACATCATAACCAAAATACCTCTTAAATAACACTATAATACAGTCTGAATTATGTGTATAAGTATCATCACAAGAGAAAGACAAATTTCCACTTGAGGTATGAGAAAGGTTTCAGAAATGTGAACATTTCAAGAGATAGAGCACGAGACAGGAAGGCCATGGGGACACGGAATGATAGCAAGCAATGGTTAGACAATGAATCTGATGACTAGACTGGTGCTCTAAAGAACAAAGTTTTTGCAACAAGTTAACATTTTATCTATTAAAAAATAGGTTAAGATATATCCATATATAATAGCATGTACACGGCTTATAAGACACTAAATTTCTTATGAGACACTACCAGAACATAAGAAAAATGAGGTAGAATAACCTTTCTTTCATCAAGAAAAGCTAGGTTTTGTAGTAGAGGACAGGAGATGGGTAAATATCTCAAGGAAGATAATTTCCTGATTCTTGTACAAAATCATTTCATTACATTATAAAACTTCAATGTGCTGTAAATAACAAACAAAGATGAGAAACAACCATGTGCAGTTACTAAGGTAGCCATTAAGGCTACGTGTCTACTGAGTGCTTGCCATGCAGTTGGTCCAAATTAAAATGGACTTTCAGTATAAAATATGTACCAATTTTGGAGACTTTAAAAAAATTAAAAAATAGCTCCTTAATAATTGTTTATATGTATTACATGTTAAAATAAAGATATTTAAGAATACTGCATTAAGTAAAATACATTATAAAAATTAATTTCATCTGCTGTTTTTAATGTAGTTACTGGAAATTTTAAATCACACAAGTGGTTGGCATTATATTTCTATTGAACAGACCAACTATACATGATGGAAACAAAACAAAACAAAAAAAAAAACATGATTTCTTAGCCTGCCTCCGTAGTTAGAAGTGGCTTTATAGAAGGCATAAGCAGGAGTCTGCTGAGGACTTTGGGAAAGCTTTTGAGGTTTCTGATAAAAAAGGCTATTTCGGATGAAAAGTACCTAACATACCACTTTTATCAACCTTCTCCCTTCTTTTTGTCATGATGCCAGTAGTTACAGCAGCCATTCTGAGATAATAAAGAGAAACTGACAGATCAAGCAGCTAGCTATCTCCAGGCATCATATTATATGAGAAAAACCAAACACCTTTTTATTTAAGCCACTGTAGTAAATTCCCAACAGATATAGGATGAATTAGTCTAACATTTCATGTTGAGCTATAATTTCAGAAAGGCCAAAATGAAAGATAAATTTCAATTATTCATAAGACAAACTTTATTAACTATGACAACCCTAAATGTATCCAATAACAGCCATACACCCAGCAAAAATTACAAAAGAGTTTCTACATAATTACTTGAGAGTTCCATTTCAGTTTTTTAAAAATTCAAAGATACTAGTTTGGGCAGAAGTAAATATTGACTGCTTAATAATAAAATCAGTGAAGTGACAAAAATTATCTCAAGGTAATAGTTAAATTTTAACAACTCCTCAAATATACTGGACCAAATAGGTACACATATTCAACAAAAAAATCATTTATAACAGTATTACTGTTATAAAAGAAACAATGTCCAGCAAACAATAGGTGCCACTACCACTGTCAAAACACACAACAGGTGTTCACTATACATTTGAGAATGAATGGAGAGTAGGCACTTTTAGCTGCATATTTCTGATAGAAGGTATAGAATCTCAGACAGCTATTAAATGTGTTGTTATACAAGATGTTTAAATGAGACAAAATGGTTGCATATTATTAAAGTTTTTTTCCTTAAATACAGTTAATAATACATTAGGACTCCTGGGTTAATTGATTTAATGGAATGGCTAAACTGCAGGATAAAAAGCTGTTGGAAAAAAATGAATAAACAGAAAGTTACATTAAAAATAATTACAATGGGAATTCAACTCACAGAACAGCACGGTAAAGAACTCAGAAAATCTAGTCATCCAAAAAAGCAGTAAGAATACTGACAAAAATCATGAAAATCAACTTTTTCAGAACTCTAGAAATTAAACAAGAGCTTGTAACAATGTAAAGAACATTTAGTCAAGAAAAATGACTGAAATCTCACTTGAGTGAGCTTTGGAATATATTAAATTGTCCTATTCCTACTACCTCTCCCCAGCTCTGTTGTAGCCTAGGCCACACAATCATAGTAGTCATGAAAATCAGCAAACTAACAGCCACCAGAAAGTTTGGAACTCCCCCATTTCACCACCCCAGTGAACTGTCATTACTGAATTGTTTGGCAGCTTCTTAAAAACGGGCATCACTTTAAATGACCTGACTCAGAGATTGCACAATGTGCACAGCTTTTGCCCTAGGCATATAACAAAAACAATCAGAGGCAATGACTGAGCACTGTAGTTGCCTGAAACAAACAAACAAAAATTTTTAAAGATGGAAAATGAGACGTATATAGAGGTTTTGAAAATCTCGAACATATTCCTGGAAAGCCAGGAGGCAATGTACATTTTTAGGGTTATGCCTATAACCAGAAAAGGCCTGAGACATAATTAATATCCTCACTCTGGCTGAACTTAAAGCTGTGCAAAAGGATAAAATGAAGGCCAAAGGAGATATACTCTCTGTGAAAGTTTCCATGCTGTGCCCCAAACACACACAGAAGACCTTGGGAAAGGCTAGGAGACTTACTTGGTTAAAGCTTTTAAGGAAATTCTTGTCTAATCATCAACTGAACCCTTAGCTAACTGAGCAAAACATCAATGTCCACATATGACAAAGAATACAAAGTTCACAGAAATTTTTTGGGAAAGACACTTGGGGCGCCTGGGTGGCTCAGTCAGTTAAGCATCCGACTTTGGCTCAGGTCATAATCTTGCAGAGTCCCGGATCGGGCTCTGTGCTGACAGCTCAGAGTCTGGAGCTTGCTTCTGATTCTGTGTCTCCCTCTCTCTGCCCCTGCTCATGCTGTCATTCTCTCTCTCTCTCTCTCTCTCTCTTTCTCTCTCTCAAATATAAAGAAACATTAAAAAAATTTTTTTAAAGAGACACTAAACAATCACATAATACAAACAACATCAACACCACCAGACCTTAGAGGAGGAAGATCAGATTACCAGAGTTGATACATTGTATGATTTTAAATATCCAGTTTTAACAACAAAAAATATATGAGTCATATGAAGAAACAAAATATTATGGCCCATATACCTGAATAAGAAAAACTGATACAAAAGTGTATCTGATAGATGTGCCTGGATGGCTCAGTCACTTAAGTGTCTAACTGATGATTTCAGCTCAGGTCATGATCTCACAGTTGTGAGATCGAGCCCCATGTCCGGCTCCATGCTGGGCATGTAGCATGTATTCTGCTTAGAATTCTCTTTTTCTTTCTCCCTTCCTCAACCTCTCTCCTACTCATGTGCTCTCTCTCTCTCTCTCTCTCTATCAAAAAAAAAAAAAATTAAATTAGAAACAAAGTATCCCTGATAAAACCCAGACATTGGACTTACCATACAAAGACTTTAAATCAATTATTTTACATATGCTCAAAGGGCTGAAAGAAAGCATGTACAAAGAACTAAAGATAATTTGGTAAGAATAGTGTATCACAAATAAGAGTCAATAAGGAGACAGAGACTATTAACAGGAACCAAAATTAAAATTTGATTTGAAAAGGAAAAATGGAAAAAAGTACAAATACTACAATCACTCCAAGTACTTCTACAGCACCATAGAAGGAAATTATAAATCAGTAACAGAGAAAATTGGTACATTCACAAATATGTGAAAATGAAACAATATACTACTAAACAACCAATGAATCAAAGAAGAAATCACAAGGGAAATTATAAGTAACACTGAGACGAATGAATACAAAACAATAACATATCAAAAATAATGACATGCAGCAAATTAGGCTATAGAAAGAAATTTATAATTAAAAATGTCTATATTTGAAAAGAAGAACAAATATCAAATCAGTAATCTAATTTTATATCTTAAAAAACTAGAATAAGAGCAAATAAGTCCATACAAAGCAAATGGAAGTGAATAATCACAACTATAGGAGAAACAAATAAAATAGAGAATAGAAAAATGGAGAAAAATCAATGAAACCAAAAATGATTCTTTGAAAATATCAATAAAACTGATAAAGCTTTAGCTAGACTGATGAAGAAAAAGAGGAAATATGATAAACAATACTATAAAGAATGAAAGAGATATACCAAAACCAACTCAAGAAGAAACAGAAAATCTGAACAGATGTATAATAAGTAGAGTGACTAAAATCACAATAAAAAATCTTCCCATAAAGAATAGCCCAGCCCCATCTAGCTTCACTGGTGAATTCTCCCAAATGTTTAAAGAATTAAAACTAACCCATCATAAACTCTTCAAGAGAAACACTTCCTAACCCATTCCGTGAGGGCATTATTACACTAACATCAAACCCAGACAGAGATGTCACAACAAAAATAGCAAATACAAAAAAAAAAAAACAAAAAACACAACAATAAAGTACATACCAATATTCATTAAGAGTATCGATGTATTGGGGTGCCTGGGTGGCTCGGGTGGTTAAGCGTCCAACTTTGGCTCAGGTCATGATCTCATAGTCTGTGAGTTTGAGTCTCACATCAGGCTCTGTGCTGACAGTGTGGAGCCTGCTTTGGATTCTTTTTTTTTTTTTTCATCGAAAAGTGTAAGGTTTATTTGTTTTTGTTTTTGTTTTTAGTTTTATTTTTTTTTAAATGTTTTATTTATTTCTAGGAGAGAGAGAGAGACAGCGTGAGCAGGGAAGGGTCAGAGAGAGAGGGAGTCACAGACTGAAACAGGCTCAGGCTCTGAGCTGGCAGTCAGCACAGAGCCCGACGCGGGGCTCGAACCCACGAACCGCGAGATCATGACCTAAGCGAAAGTTGGACCCTTAACCGACTAAGCCACCCAGGCGCCCCTGTTTTTAGTTTTAATTAGTTTTTTTTTTTACAAATAGTTTATTGTCAAATTAGTTTCCACATAACACTCAGTGCTCATCCCCATAAGTGTCCTCCTCCATGCCCATCCCCTCCCCCACATCCATCAGTCCTCAGTTTTTGTCAGCATTCAAGAGTCTCTCATGGTTTGCCTCTCTCCCTTTCCCCCACCATTTTCCCCCTTCTTCTCCCCCTTGTTCCTCCGTCAAGTTCCTCCTAATCCTCCTATATGTGCAAACATATGATATTTGTCCTTCTCTGCCTCTGCTTTGGATTCTGTGTCTCCCTCTCTCTCTCTGTCCCTTCCACATTCACACTCTGTCATTCTCTCTCTCTCTCAAAAATAAATAAACATTAAAGAAAAATTTTTAAAAAGAGTATCAATGTAGAAAATACACAAACAATACTAGGAAATGGAATACAACAATAAATAAAAAGGATTATATACCATGACTGATTAGTTTTTATCCCAATTTTAGTTTGGTTTGAAATAAAAGAATCAATTGCTGAAATACACGACATTAATAAAATAAAATACAAACCACATGATCACCTCAACAGAGGCACAAACATCTGAAACATATGAAAAATGAACATTTTTTTTATGACAGAAGCACCAAAAAAAAATTAGGAAGAAAAGAAAACTTCCTCAGCCTAATAAAGAGTATCTACAAAAAAGTCCACAAGTAACAGCATATGTCCCCCTAAAATCAGATATAAAACAAGGATGTACACTCTTGTCACTTACATTCAACATTGTATTTGAGGATCTAGCCAGAGAAATTACGTAGGTTAAAGACTGAAAGGCATTTGTATTGGAAACTAAGAAGTAAACACTCACTATTTGCCAATGACATGGTATCCTATACAAAAAATCCTGAGGAATCAATATACATCCCTTTCAGGTGCACATGGAACATTCTTCAGAATAGGTCACATATTAGGGGACAAAACAGACCTCAAAGAGACAAAAAAATTGAAATTATACCATCCACCTTTTCTCACCACAATGCTATGAAACTAGAAATCAACCACAAGAAAAAAATCCGGAAAGACCACAAATATATGGAAGTTAAGCAACACGCTACTAAACAACAAATGGATCAACCAGGATATCAAAGGAGAAGTTTAAAAAATACATAGGAAAAATGAAAATGAATATGCAATGGTCCAAAAATCTTTGGGATGCAGCAAAAACAATCCTGGGTGAGTAGATAGCAATACAGGTCTACCTCAAAAAGCAAGAAAAATCTCAAATAAGCAATCTTAACTTATATCTAAAGGAGACAGAAAAAGAACAAATGAAGCCTAAGGCCAGCAGGAGGAAGGAAATAATAAAGATTAGAGTAGCAATAAATGATCTAGAAACTAAAGGAATAGATCAATGAAACAAGGAACTAGTTCTTTAAAAAAAAATAATACATGGGGCACCTGGGTGGCTTAGTCGGTTAAGCGTCCGACTTTCGCTTAGGTCATGATCTCGCGGTCCGTGGGTTCGAGCCCCGCGTCGGGCTCTGTGCTGACTGCCAGCTCAGAGCCTGGAGCCTATTTCAGTCTGTGACTCCCTCTCTTTCTGACCCTCCCCTGCTCATGCTGTCTCTCTCTCTCTCCCAGAAATAAATAAAACATAAAAAAAAAAAGAAATATTTAAAAAAAAAATAATACAACTGATAAACCTCTAGCCAGACTTATTATAAAGACTATTAAAATGAACACAACTTCAACAAGGTTGTAGGATACAAAAACAATAAAATAAAATCAACTGCATTTCTGTATACTTGGAATAAACAGTTTGAAAAGGAAATTAAATTCTATTTAAAATAGCATACAAAACGCGTCGGGCTCTGTGCTGACTGCCAGCTCAGAGCCTGGAGCCTGTTTCAGTCTGTGACTCCCTCTCTCTCTGACCCTCCCCTGCTCACGCTGTCTCTCTCTCCTAGAAATAAATAAAAAAACATTAAGAAATTTAAAAAAAAAAAAAAAAAAAAAAGGGCGCCTGGGTGGCTTAGTCGGTTAAGCGTCCGACTTTCGCTTAGGTCATGATCTCGCGGTTCGTGGGTTCGAGCCCCGCGTCGGGCTCTGTGCTGACTGCCAGTTCGGAGCCTGGAGCCTGTTTCAGTCTGTGACTCCCTCTCTCTCTGACCCTCCCCTGCTCACGCTGTCTCTCTCTCCTAGAAATAAATAAAAAAACATTAAAAATTTAAAAAAATAAAAATAAAAAAAAAATAAAATAGCATACAAAATAAGATATTCAGGAATAAATGTTAAAAAGAATGGAAAACATATGCTGAAAACTACAAAATCTCATTTGGAAGAAATTAAGGCCGACTTATGACACCGAAAGCACAAGTGGTGAGGATAGTTAGATAAACTGGATTTCATCAAAAGTTTTTAAAAATCTTATGCTTCAGAGGACACTATAAAGAAAAATGAAAAGATTACCCACAGAATAGAAGAGATGTTTGCAAAGTATATATATGGTAAGGGTCTAATATCCAGTATATATTTGAAAAATCCTTATTTGTCAACAATTAAAAGACAAGCAACTCAATTAAAAAGGGGTAAAAAATATGAATTCCCACAGATAATTCCCACAGTTATGCAAATAACAACATAAAGAGATGCTGAACACCAGTAGTAAGAAAAGAAAAGCAGATGAAAACCAAAAGGAGGTGTCACTTCACACCCAACAGAATAGCTATAAAAACAAACAAGCAAAAAAAAAAAAAAAAAAAAGAACAAACATTAGGAAGGGCACAGAGAAAAAAGACCATTCCTGATGGGAATGTAAAATGATGTATTCACTTTGACAAACAGTGGCAATTCCTCATAAAGTTAAACATTAAATTCACTTATATGATCTAGCAATTCTACTTCTAAATATACACCTAGGAGTACTGAAAGCATACCTACACCTAAACACTCCAACATGAATATCCATAGCAGCATTATTTGTAATAGTCAAAAAGTAGAAATCACCCAAATTTCTAGCAACTGATAAACAAAATGTGGAATATACATACAATTCAACATATTTGGTCATAAAAATAAAGTACTGATACATGCTATAACAAGGATATATCTTGAAAATAGGCTAGATGAAAACACCATACACAAAAACTTAGGTGTTATATGATTCCCTGAATATCAAATGTCCAAATGAACAAATCCATAGAGAGAAAAAGGAGATGAGTGGTTGTCAGGGGGACAGGAGAAAAGGGAAATGGGGAATGACTGGTAATAAGTACTAGTTTTTCTTTTAGTTCATAACTCAGTGAATACAGCAAAACAAAAAAATTGTTAAAACAATCAATTATGAAGCACAACAGGCATGCAAGAAAACAAAACCAAATTATAAACCTGATGAAATAGATCGTAATAATAAAAACATAGGTAATCCACAGATTGCAGTTATATCAAACATGGAAGTTAATACAGCATTAAAGGCCAAAACAGAAATTTTAAAAATGAGAATTTCAGTAGAAGATATCAATCTAAAAAAAAAAAAACAAATGCAAATTCTAGAATTGAAAAGTATGATACTTAAAATTAAAAATTCAACTAACAGGCTTTAATAACCAATTATATATATATTAGAGCATGTAAACAATGAATATGAAGATAAACCAGCAAAAAAAATAATCCAAACAAACCAGAGATAGCAAAAAGGATAGGGAGAAAAATAGAAAAGGAGATTAAAAGATATGGGACAAGGTATAACACTCATATATTTGATGTTTCAGAAAAGGAAAATGGAAAAAAGAATGAAGCACAAGCAATATTTAAGTAGATACTACCTGAGAATTTTCCAAATCTTATGAAAGACATTAAGCTCAGACTTGAAAACTTCTACAAGTACCAAGAAGGATTATAAATACAAATAGCACAATTAGCACATCTTAGTGACACTAATATAAACCAAAAAGAAAAACATATTAATGTTGCCCAAGAAGACAATGTTTTCATGAAGCAACAAGAGAATTACAGTTGAAATAGCCAAAAGATGGAAAGAGCCTAAGTGTCCATCAACTGACGTCCATCAAGTGTCCATCAAGAAGATGTGGTTTATAGATACAATGGAATACAACATGGCAATGAGAAAGAATGAAATCTTGGCCATGTGTAGCAACATGGATGGACCTTGAGGGTGTTATGCTGAGCGAAATAAGTCAGGCAGAGGAGGACAGCTACCATATGTTTGCACATATAGGAGGATTAGGAGGAACTTAATGGAGAACCATGGAGGAGAAGAAGAAGGAAAATAGTGGGGGAGAGGGAGGGAGGCAAACCATGAAAGACTCTTGAATGCTGAGAACAAACTGAGGACTGATGGGCGTGGGAGGGAGGGAAAGGGGGGTGATGGGCATAGAGGAGGGCACTTGTGGGGATGAGCACTGGGTGTTATATGGAAACCAACTTGACAATAAACTATTAAAAAAAAGAATTACAGTTGGTCTATACAAAAAACAATGGAAGCCAGAAGATAATATAATGGCACATATAAAGTATTAAAAAAAACCCTAAAATACATTTTAATAATTAAATAAAAACAAAGATATTTTCAGAAAAATAATAAGTATGGTACAGAGAATGATCCCAGACAGAATATCCCAGGAAAGAAAGATGATCATCAGAGTGGTACATGTGAAAGTCTATGTATATAAATGGATATACAGTTTTATATTGTTGTATAGACCAATAGTACTAATGTTTTACCCAGTTTAAAATATATGTAGAATTTAAAAAAGTTTTTTAAATGTTTTTTATTTATTTCTGAGAGAGGGAGACAGTGTGAGCAGGGGAGGGTCAGAGAGAGAGAGGGAGACTCAATCTGAAACAGGCTCCAGGCTCTGAGCTAGCTGTCAGCCTAGAGCCCGACGTGAGGCTCAAACCCACGAACCGTGAAATCATGACCTGCGCTGAAGTCAGACGCTTAACCAACTGAGCCACCCAGGCGCCCCTAAAATATATGTAGAATTATAATAAATGTCAACAATAATATGTAAAGCTAAAATATGCTAAGGGTTTTGAATGGTCTGGAAGGATACTATGATTTCTACAGTTACTGCTAAAACAATACTAAAACAAAGTCTAATGAATTAATTGAAGGAGAGATGCTACAGCAACAAATACTTAAGAACTGCAAAAGAATGTAAGAAAGGAGAGAAAAAGTACAAAGATGGAAACAACAACAAATAGAAATATGAAAGATTGAAACCAAGATACATCAAAATTTACATTAAATTACAAATGAACCAAGTACTCCAATTAAAAGAAAAAGATTACAGAGTAGATTTTAAAAATAGCAATAATTATATAATGCTTACAAAGGATACACTATATGGAGTGCCTGGGTGGGTCAGTCAGTTAAGCATCAGACTTTGGCTCAGGTCTTGATCTCACAGTTTGTGGGTTTGAGTCCTGTGTCGGGCTCTGTGCTGACAGCTAGCTCAGAGCCTGGAGCCTGTTTCGGATTCTGTGTCTCCCTCTCTCTCTGACCCTCCCCTGCTCATACTGTCTCTCTCTCTCTCAGAAATAAAGAAAACATTTAAAAAAATTTTTTAAAAAGGATATACTATACAACTACTTATCAAAAGAAACTGGTCTAGTTACAAAAAGTAGATTGTAAGAAAGAAATTTTATGAGTTGAAATGGAACATTGTCAACTCAACAAAAAAGTATAACAATTTAAAATCATACGCCTGTAATTTTAAATATACAGACATACACATATTTGTTTGAATATATATACGTATATACATAAATCAAAATGTTTCAGAATTAAATGGAGAAAAACATTCACAATCATAATTTGGAGACTGAACAAACATAACAGAAGACTGCACAACACATAAAACTTATAAATAGCCTGATTAACACAGTAAACCTAATTAACATAAAGTACATTGAACCCAGAAGCATTTTCGTCATGTTTTTATGAAATACTAACTAGTAATGACCATATGCTGGGTCGTAAGCAAATCTCAAAAAATTTTAAAGGACTGTAAACTATATAGAATGTTTTCTGACCACTGTAGATTTACACTAGAAATCATATTAAAAAGATAGAAAATCTCCAAGTGTTTGGAAATTAAGAAATACATTTTTAAATAGCTCACTGGTTAAAATATATATATATATATATATATGTATATCATAATAGTGACTGGAAAATATTTTTACTGAATATAATAAAAGTATAACAAACTTTTAGAATGCAACAGAGGGAATATTTGAAGCATCAAGCATATACATTAGGCAGAAGAAAACCTAAAAATCAATGATCTAAGCTTCCATATAAAGAAAAACCTTGAAAGGGGATAAATTAAACATAAAGAAAGAAGAAAGGAAATAAACATATGAGTAGAAATGTATTAAATAAAAACCAAACATACAGTAGCGAAACTCAACAAAGCTACAAACTGGTTCTTTAAAAAAGACTAATAAAACTGAAAACCTACAAGTAAGACTAATCAGAAAAGAGAGACGTCACAAATTATCAAATTTAGGAACTGAAAATGGTACATCATTATAAAACCAACAGTTGTTAAAATGATAAAAGGATATTATGATAAAATTTATGCCAATGTATTTGAGGATTTAGATTGAAAGAGAATTTTCTTGTAAAATGTAATTTACTGCCACTAAACAAACCCACATAATGGGTCAGTAATAAGTGGGAGCTGAGATTAGTAAAAGTACTTAATTATATTTGAAGATTTTTATTTCCTCAAATCACCATATACTAAGAACTGTAATTTAATACTTCAGTTTTCTTAAGTATATGCTTAATAAAGTTCAAAGAAACAAATTTTTAAAAAAGTTATACTTGATAATTTTAAAAATGTTGTTTTATATTTTAAAATGTGTAGTTAAGTAAACTGGCATCACTAAAATTTGGTTAACAACAACTATGAATACTATAAGATTCCAACACCTCAGAAAAAGAGTACCTAAGAAGAATTACAAAAGTATCTGGAAAACTAGGCTGCATCACAGCAAACATGACACAGTTTTATTTTTTCATTTAATGTTTACAACAAAAGAATATTGGAGTACACACAAATCTCTAACATTTCTCATATATAAAGGGGCTACTGGGTTCAATTTTCACACAAGTTTCCCATTTGGGTTAGAATAAACAAAAAGTGATAATATATAACTCTGATTTGTTAGGAATGATTATGCTTGCTCATTAGTCTAATACAAAATGCTCTAAATATTCTAACATCCAAAATAGTTTTTATCATTTACATATAAGCTATAAATTCCTGTAATTAAGATGAATAATACATGATGAAATATTCTTTCAGAGATAGGCAGGACTAACGAATAGTTTATTAAGTCACAGTTGTGGTTTACTGTACCTAAACTGTTAATGCAAACAATATTTTACTAAACAGATGTTGTGCTGAACACTCGCTTTCCTGAGAGTTAGAAATTTGGTACTTGCTAGGTAGAAGGTGTTTACCTGACTAGACCCCAATAACACTTTGTGCAATAAATCCCTAATGAACTTGCCTGGTAGAGACAAAGTTTCAGACATGTTGTCACAATTTGATAATGGAGGAATTAAGCATGTTCTGTATGACTACATCAGGAAAGGACTGTTGAAAGCTTGAACTTTTTTCCAGGCTTTGCTTCATGTACCTTTTCCTTTAGCTGAGTTTGCTTTATATTCTTTCTCTATAATAAATCTCATCAATGACTATGACAAGTCCTGCAAGTTCTCCCAGAGAATCATCAACCTTTGGGACATCTGACACAGTACTACCCATTTATTTTCAAGTTACGTTGAAGTAAAATTTCAAAAGAGGTCTAAGAATCTATAATCCATTATGACTGACGTGGTTCCAAGTCTATCCCATTTCCATGATCTCTTTTAAAGAAAATTCCTCAATAAAGTTATTTCCTTGTCTCCCCTTCTCCTCCTGCTCCAATCAGAGTTATTGTTCCCACTGAAACATCCCATCAAGTTCACCAGTGACTTCAGTAATGTTTACATTGTTCTTACTTATGCCTCTTGTCCTGGAATAATTATTAATAGTATCCCCTTTCACTATCAAAAATGTCCTGGTTAAAAAATGAATTATGTGGTCACCCCATGAATGACTACAGTGCTAAAAACAATGATCAATTCTTGGTCCTCACCGTTTTGTTTTGTTTTGTTTTGTTTTTTTTTACAAATAGTTTATTGTCAAGTTGGTTTCCATGTAACACCCAGTGCTCATCCCCACAAGTGCCCTCCTCCATGTCCACCTCTCCCCTCCTCCCCCACACCCATCAGTCCTCAGATTTGACCTTTGGACACTACTGGATAGTTGATTATTTCCTCCTTATTGAAGCACTTTTCTTTGGTTAGCTTCTAGGATAGATACCCCATTCCCTTCTTTCAGTAGCTTTCCTCCTCAAACTGCTTTGCTGGATACTATTGTTATTTCTCATGTCCAGTTTGCCCAGGGTTTGGTCCTTCCCTCTTCTAGCAATACTCATTTAGTTCCTTTGATTTAAACATCTGTATGATAATGACTCCCAAATTCATACTACCACCCCTGTCTTCTCTCTGAGACTTCTGAGAAGGCTATCCACCTGCCCATGTGATCTCTCTTTTAGTGTCTAATAGGCAGCTAAAATTCAACATCTCTAAAACCAAACTCCCAATTCCTACTCCTATCACCACTAGACGGCCAAAGCTCTTCTCTCATTTTTTCTACTATGTCAGTTGATAATATTATCCAGATATTTAGACCCATAAATGTGTGATCTTTAACTTTTTCTCTCATACTACTTATCCAATACATAAGCTAATTTTATTGGTTTTACCTTTATATAAAAAACTAAATATTTTCCACTGCCATCATTCTAGTCCAAGCTATAAACATTCTTCCCCCTAGCTATTAAAATAACTGAACTGGTCTCTCTTATTCCAATCTTGCCCTTTTACAGTCTATTCTCCATATGGCAATCAAAGTAATCCCTTTAAAATGTAACTCTAATGATATCATACCACTGGCTCATAAGCTCCCATGGCATCCTACTACACTTGGAATAAAATCTCAAGTTCTCATCACAGCATCTGACAACTCAGAAGTAATCTCTACCACTCTCTGACCATCTACTCACTCCAATTATAAAACCTTCTAGCTATTCCTCAATCATAGTCAGCACATTCAATCCTGAAGGCTTAACACTTTCCTTTTTCTCTCCCTGAAGTGTTCTTCCTCTGATATTTGTACAACTTGTTACCTTATTTCACCCAGGTATTTGCTCAAGTGTCCTTTTTCAGTAAAACCTGTCCTGATAACTCTACTTAAAAAACAGTTTTATAGTTTTATTTCTATTTTCCCCTTACACTCAAATAATAACATATGTCACTATCTGATACTATACAAATATATATTTGGTCACTTATTAATTCTATTTTCCTCATTAGAATGTGGACTTCATGATACGAGAGACTAATCTCTTTTCACTGCCATTTTCTCAATGTTTAGTCCATTGTAGAAACTCAATAAATATTTGTCAATAATTGCATTATTCATAGGATGCATAAATGAAAACAGGCATCTGTACATATATAAATCTGTAAGCCCTGAGTCTTCCTGGCTGCCCTTGTGACTTGAACATGATGATGATGTCACTTGACACGTGTCATACATATCTGCCCAAGGAAAGCAAAGATATAAGACTTACTG
Organism: Proteles cristata cristata; assembly: GCA_017311185.1. Classification (NCBI taxonomy): domain Eukaryota; kingdom Metazoa; phylum Chordata; class Mammalia; order Carnivora; family Hyaenidae; genus Proteles; species Proteles cristata. The sequence goes on from JAESUZ010005544.1 coordinate 415,036, forward strand.
TCAGTATAAAAAAAATGACTCTATTGCTAGACCACACATTTTAAATCTCAGCCCTGCCACTGAATACAGAAAAGACCTTGGACAAGCCACTTATTTGCTCTTTGCATTACCCTTCTAATTTAAATGAAGATAGTAACTATACATACCTGATAGTGTTGTAAAGATTAAGTGAATTTATATACATGCAAAACACTTTGAACAGTGACAGCATATAATAAATGCTATACAAATGTTTGCTGTTATTATTGCTATGTACAATTGTGAGAAATAAGAATAATAGTATATTTCTATTTTTAGAGAAAATCATCTGTAAATAGTTTGAGTAACAATCATTGTTTTGTGTAGATTGCTGACATGCAGGAACTTAGAATATCTTGTAACATCTCTAAAATTACTCAAAAAAGAGATTTATTCTAACTTTTAAAAGACAGAGACCCCTCAAATTCAGCCTATAAACCACTTCATACCAAAAAATAGCATCTATAACATAAAAGTAACTGTATAAGAAACAGAAGCAATAAAACTGCTAGTATTATAAGAATAAACATGCACATAAACATGCACAAAACTCAGTAACAGGAGTAGGAAAAAATAATGACTATTTTTGAAATTAAAAATAAGTTTCAGTGTGTAAGAGGAAAATAAATCGTATCTTAAAAAAATTTCTAACAAAGTTCAACCAAAACTATTGCTTAGAATGCTGACTCCCGATCTTACACAAATCCCCTTAGTTATGCTCCCCTCCCACACTGACTTGTATAATAAATGTTATAAAATGGTGGAGGGTGACTTCTGAGGCATAAAAAACATTGTATTACCATCATGCTTTCTTGAATCACTTCCTGTGGAGGAAGCTACTCGCCATATTGTAAAGACACTCAAGCAGCTCTTTGGAGAGGCCTCTTGCCAGTAGCCATGTGATTGAGTCACCTTATCAGTGGGTCCTCTAGCCTCAGGAAAACCTGGCTGACAGCTACAGTGTAACATATGAGAGACTGCATCTCAGCACCACCCTACATAGCTGCTCTCAAATTCCTGACCACAAAAACTATCAGATAATAAATGTTTATTAAGTTTAAGCCACTAATTTCTGAGATACTTTTTCATATATCAATAGAGACTTACTAGATTACAAAAGAAATTCCATGAGTCACCCAATCTGAAATATTTGAAAAAAGCTTCTAGGTCAGATGTAGAAGGTATATTTGCAAATCAAAAAGTAAATGACACGAGACACAGTCCTAAAGGAGACTTATCCAGGTCTCACGTTGAATAAGCACATGCAGTTTTGAACAGTTTTTTTATTATAAGACTTAAAATCTGAAGAAGTAACTGTTTGATCATTCCTAAATAAAAAAGTTTTCATTCGTGGAAATAATACTCAAATATATTTATCTAAATCATGGAAAGAGCCCAAATGTCCATCAACTGATGAATGGATAAAGAAGATATGGTTTATATATACAACTGAATACTACTTTGCAATGAGAACGAATAAAATCCTGCCATTTGCAACAACGTGGATGGAACTGGAGGGTATTATGTTAAGTGAAATATGCCAGTCAAGGAAAGACAGATATCCTATGTTTTCACTCATATGTGGGACTTGGGAAACTTAATAGAAGACCATGGGGGAAGGGAAGGGGAAAAACAGTTTCAAATAGAGAGGGAGGCAAATCCATAAGAGACTTTTAAATTCAGAGAACAAACTGAGGTTTGATGCGGGGCACAGGGAGAAGGAAAAATGGATGATGGGCATTGAGGAGGGCATTTGTTAGGATGAGCACTGAGTGTTGTATGTAAGCAAGGAATCACAAGAATCTATCCCTGAAACCAAGAGCATGCTGTATATTAGTCAACTTGACGATAAATTATATTAAAATATATTTATTTTATTTATTTATCTAAAAGAACTGGAGCATGCAAGACTATTTCACAAACTTCTACATCAATACAATTGGCTCTATATACCATTCTAAGTGTTACCCCCAATTAATTGTTATTTATCCTTAAATTTTAAGATTGTAAGAAGAGTATCTGAGGTTAGTTTTTTTTTTTTTTAAATGATAGGACACTATGACTTGTAAGCCATCATTAAATAATACCAAAATTAGTCATGTAACAGCATGACACTGGAAAGGGATACTAGAATCCCTATAGGCAGTTTTCCCACCTCCATGTATAAAGATTTATCCAATATTAACACTGAGACATACAATTAACAGATTTAATATCTTAATTAAAAATAAAAGCAAAGCTAGGGGTGCATGGATGGCTCAGTCAGTTGAGCATCAGACTTCAGCTTGGGTCATGATTTCACAGTTCATGAGTTTGAGCCCCACATCCACCTTGGTGCTTGATAGCTCAAAGCCTGGAGTCCGCTTCAGATTTCTGTGTCTCCCTCTCTCTCACCTCTCTACTGCTCATGCTTTCTCCTCTCTCTCTCTCTCCAAGAATAAATAAACATTAAGAAAATGTAATCAATCAATCAATAAATAAATAAATACATAAATAAATAAATGCAAATCTAAAATCTAGGAAGGGAGGACAAAATTTTAACCTTGTATATCTTTGCTTTCAAAGTTCTCTTTAAAATTTACAGTTGTGGGGTCACCAAACTGAGGCTTTCAACAAAAAGCAAGAAAAAAATTATCTTAAACACAAAGTAAAAGCTCATTTGTTATACAGACTGGGGGGTGAGTCCTTGATTTTTTTAATAAAATAAGTTTTTCTGGACCCATTTCTGAATGATTCTTGGTTCTTTTCATCTATTCTTAGGAAATTTATTTGTGGAAAATGTCATGAAACATAACATAGAAAGTTATCTCCATTAACAGAAGTACAGACTCAGGTGAACTTTATAGTGTATGTACACACACACACATACACTATATATATATATACACACACACACACACACAAATATTACGTATATATATAAAATACTTACAAACTTTTATTAAACTATGTGACTCTAACATACATTACGGGTTTCTGTCCAGATGAAGACGAGAAAGCAAGTAAGAGTGCCAGGAAAGAACTACAGAAGGTTAAGGTTGCCTCTTTCACAGCTACTTATTTAGTTATTTAGTTAATTATTTTGTTAGTTAAAATGTTTATTTATTTTGAGAGAAAGAGAGACAGCATGAGGTGGGGAGGAGCAGAGAGAGAGAGAGGGAGACACAGAATCTGAAGTAGGCTCTAGGCTCTGAGCTGTCAGCAGAGCCCAATGTGGGGCTCAAACTCACGGACTGCGAGATCACGACCTCAGCCAAATCTGGATGCTCAACTGACTGAGCCAGTCAGGCACCCCCACAGTTTTTGTTTTTTAATAACAATCCAACATTGCAAACGTGCACTGCAACTACAGACACCAATGTATACTGGGTAACCACAAAACATAACCCATGAGCATATGCTAATGTTCCTGCCTTTAGGAAATATGTTCCCCAGCAAGGCTCATGAGCTCAAACACTGGCATTTATTATTTTACACAGTACCTGAAGTGAACTCTAAGACCATGGCCTTTTCCCTAAGGAAATACAATGTGGGTACAAAGTGTATAAAAACAAGAGAATCAGTAAAGGTATGATGATGAGCTGTTAAATTAAGGAAAATGATTTATTGAAAAATAGGGTTGCTGGGTGGCTCAGTCGGTTGAGCATCCGACTTTGGCTCAGGTCATGATCTCACAGTCCATGGGTTTGAGTCCTGCATTGGGCTCTGTGCTGACAATTCAGAGCTTGGAGCCTGCTTCCGATTCTGTGTGTCACTCTCTCTCTCTGCCCCTCCCCTGCTCATGATCTGTCTATCTCTGTCTTTCAAAAATAAATAAATGTTAAAAAATTTTTTTTTGAAAAGCACAATGAGAAGGATGTAAAAGACTATAAACTACTGGGGAACAGGGCTACATATACCATTTCACAGCACCCTCATGGAAGTCCCATGATGATTGGGGTGTTAATTTTATAATACATTTGTTCTCCCTGCATGGATCATCGCAGAGAAATAATAACAAGTATATGTAGCATACCTACTCTTTGATGGAGTCTCACTGTATGTATCATTTCAATAATAAAAACTTTTGCTCCCACCGTGGCACATTTCAAAATGTGTCAGCATGTGCATCTGTTCAAGCATTAGTGCCTATGAAAGACATGCTTTTCATCTTTTAAAATTTTAAGAAAACTACTGAGGTCTCACAATAAAAAAATATGATATAGTATCTTTTTACTTTAAAAAAATGGGTTACAGGGACACCTGGATGATTCAGTCAGTTAAGTGCCCAACTTCACTTAAGTCATGATCTCGCTGTTGGTGGGTTTGTGCCACACGTCAGGCTCTGTGCTGATAGCTCAGAGCCTGGAGCCTGCTTTGGATTCTGTATCTTCCTCTCCCTGTACCCCACACCCACTTTGTCTCTCTCTCTCAAAAATAAACAAACAGTAAAAAGGAAAAAAAGATGGATTACAAAAAGCAACAATATGAAAAAAGACATAAAAAAATCTCTATGAAAATTTGCAAATGCTATGTTACTTTCATTGCTACTAACATTTTCTAAAAGTTACAAGTTTTTATTTCATTCAGATTACATAAAGCAGAGACTTCATAGGTGTAAAGCTTTACAACCTTCATATATTTTGTTCATTTTAAAAGTACATTGCATTGAAAATCTAAAGACTCTTGATCCCATATCCAAAATCCAGTATCTGATTATATGAATAAGCCATTTATAAAACTAAAAATAAGTTTTAAAAAGTAAAAGGAAAAAAGATATTCTCAGAGATTAATTTTTGTAGTAGATTTTGGGCAATTCGTACCTCATCAGTGTTATAGATAATCTGGAGTCCTGAGGAAATCATTTCCACAAGGTAAAGGAGATAGAGTGATACTGTATTTATCTGAAAAACAATATTAAAAGGTTAAAGGAAATAACAAAAAGACTATGTTATGAAAGAGCTAAAATTACAAGTTATTTGCTCCATAGTGGCAAATAAAAACTATTTCCCTTCCTATTGTCAATAAAGGAACTAAGTATTTAGTTCTTATTAAAATCCCAGCTTTGAATATAAAACTTTAAAATCCTGAAATTCCCTGATGGTTAAACCTGATTAGGGAAATGGCTGCAAATGTAACTGTTAGCAACTATTTCTGTAACATTTGTTTTAAAAGATTTATTTTCAAATTCTGAGTCAAAAGTACCCTACTTTGAAGTGGTTTTGCCCCACAGGCAGCAATGTAATGTCAATTCATCTCAAATGTATGTAAATGAAAAAGTTATTTGGCAAGTAAGACATTAGGACTTTGCCAGTACACCATAAACAATAAGGAGCAAATTTTGAAAATAGTCTTATTTTCAGAGAATGTAGAATTGATATAAGCAACTGCAGGGACATATTAATTTTAATCAATGGTATAGCATAGAATTTAAAATATACTTATGAACAAATGAGTTTTATAAACAAAGGAGTTATTTCTTTCTTTTAGTTTGTCTATTAAAGATAGACATTACATGATAGGAAAAAAAAAGACAATAATGTCCACTTTAACAAAAGATTCTCACAAAAAGCCTGAATGGGATGTGTAAATTGTCTCAAGTAAGTAAGTATTGAAAGATAAATACTACAACAAAGACAAACGTTGAAAATATGCTAAATGAAAGTCTATGTATTTAGGAGTATTTATAGAAATAGAAAGTAGACTGGTGATTGCCTGGGGCAGGCGGCTTTTGGCGAGATGGGGAGTGACTGCTAATGAGCACAGATTTCTTTACGGGGTAATGAAAATATTCTGAAACTGACTATGATAGTGGTTGTACAACTCTGAATATTATAAAAACCACTGAAATGTACACTTTAAATAGGTGAATCATATGTTATATGAATTGTATCTTAATAAAGCTGTTGTATGATAAACACATACATAGGAATCTAAAAACTTTTCATTTAGCTAGGAAAATGATTAGTTAAAATAAGAGAAAGCACAATGTAATTCTGTCCTTGTGTGATTCTAACCCAGAAGATTATTACCCTCCCACAGCCTTGGTGGGTTAAGCTTTCCTTGACTCTCCTCCAATCCTCCAAGGAACTGACGGAAAGCTGGGGCAGAAAATTATTCATGTCAGAGAGGCCTTGAACAAAGCAGCCCTGTGCTATCAGATGTGTTGGGTATTTTCCCAATTATCTTTGCCTTAGACATCTTTGTCACAGCATTTCATTGCAAACATTTTCAGTGCACAGATTTTCTCCACTAACTAAATGGCCATGAGGCATTTGGCCATAAAAGTTTAAAATATAACTGGTTGACAGTTTGATTCGATAGTTTGGTTTTACTTCTCCATTGATGTGAAACTCCCATTTTTACATTATATAAGTCTTATATTTTCATAATCATCTTTTTGTATTCCATACTTTTTATATTATATAAAACTTAGCCCTCATAATGGTCTATGTAATGATGCAGAGTTTTGAACCCACCTTTCCCAGAAAACCATCAAATGTCTATGAATAGACATGTGACAGGATGCCAAGAACAAACAACAGGGTAGATGGCTTTCACAATGCAATGCAAAGCTCAATTACAAATATGCATCCTAGTAATTGGAAACTGATATCTCTCTCAACGAAGGAAGAAATTAGTGAAAAATGAAAAAGTGTAATGCCAAATAGTAGACAATTGACAAGTAAGAAAGATGTATTAACTCTAAACCAAAAATTTTGAAAACAAATGCTCAAGTATGTCCTAAAAAATAAAATCAGTTATTTGGACAATGTTGCCATGAACGTATATATATTTTAAATATATTTAGTGTTTGGTATTTCACAACAAAGACTTTTTAATTTTATCATTCATTTTTAAGGTTATATTATGTCCTGAGGCACCTGGGTGGCTCAGTTTGTTGACTTTCTGACTTCGGCTCAGGTTATGATCTCACAGTCAGTGGGTTTCAGTCCCACATTGGGCTCTGTGCTGATAGCTCAGAGCCTGGAGTCTGGTTCCGATTCTGTGTTTCCCTCTCTCTCTGACTCTCCCCCACTCGCTCTCTGTCTCTGTCTCTCAAAATAAAATAAAGACAAAAAAATTTTTTTAAGAAGGTTATACTATGTTCTTTTTAATGGCCCTAAGTTTTGTGATTTTATCTTTCAAAGTAAAATTGCCTTAGAGCCAATTAGTTATGTGGTGAAAATACATGCAGCGAAAATTCTTGCAGCAAAGATGCTCATTGAAACTATCTAAAATCACCACCAGGGCCTGGGAGACCTGGTGGCTCTCTCAGGAAGCAAAGCTGTCCTAGATGTCTCCTGACTTCTCGGCTTTCAAAGTCCTATAGGTGTAAGGGTCTTGTCAAGGTCCAAGTAAACCAGAAAGATACAAGATTCTGGGTTTAGGTTTTTTACACTGACATAAACTTTTCAGTGGCCCTTCTCAGAACATGGTAGAAAAGAGCTTTTAACCACTGCCAGGTTCAACCAAATATTTTCTTATACGTAAGCACTGATACTGGCCTATTAGAAATTACTTCAAAGAAATTTCATCACTATGGACAGTCATTTACAACTACACTTCCAAGAGCTCTTTGCTCTCATTTCTGGGGTGCTTATGTGAGAAAATATCATCAAGTGGCAAACTGTACAGAAACAGCCAGATAACAGGTTGACCAGCATTTATTTAAAATCTACTATGAGCCAGGCACTAAGCTTAAATTATGGGATACAAAAATAAATGAGCCGTTATCTTCTGGAAATCCTATTTCAAACAGGAAACATATTTGTCAAAGCAAAAGGTACATAAAACCTAATTATGTTATAATTATAAGGAGAAGGATGAACAACTACATATTCATATAACACTAATTCTCCCAAGGAATTGGTTACAAGTAAGTATAAGAGTTTCTGCCGCACATAAATGGGGACACTGGGCTTTCTATGTCTAGAGGAGTCATTCTAAAGTAAGACATTTCATATCTCTAGAGAGAGGAACTATAAAAAGGACATACTCTTATTTTAGTAAGGAATATATGAATAATAAGTATCCTGTCCTAAAGACAGCAGAACCAAATGATGAGCAGGAAGAAAACTCATTAAAGATAAACAGCATATATAATATGTGTATCTGAAAAACAAGGCAACAGGGTGTCCAGCTAAAAGCAGTACACAGATATACGAGAAAAATAAGTGAAAATAAAACATAAAATCCTGTAGTGCATGGTTAACTTAGGTATAAAATTTAATATAATATATAAGACAAAATTTATAGAATCCAGAAATGCCTTTTGGAATTACATTTTAGTGGTATGTTTATAGCTTTGTTGAAGGTTGATATATCAAAAATGAGCTGTCATGTAACAAAAATTTCTGATTTACTGTTATATCACTATCAACTGTCTTTTATTCCCTAGTTCCTGTATGTTGAAATTCTTCTAAATTTGATAAGTACCAGCTTTTGTCATGGAAAGAACTGTAAGAGTCCTTTTCTGAGACAGTAATAATACTATAAACCATTCAGTTGCCCTTTTTTGCTTGTAGACCAAGACCTCAGTTGACTTAATGCTCAATCACAATCACTAACTCAGCCCTGGTGGTTACCATTTCACTTCTCCATTTTATGGTTGGTTTTCTATTTCTATTTTAAACAATTTAAGAAATCTATTTAATGAAATTTGTAAATAGCCTCAAATCTACAACCTAGAGTGTACACAGAGAAGAAAATCAGCAATCTCCTTTTACCTGAAGATGGCCGTATTCCTCATGGGAGAGGATCTCATCTCCTGTATGCACATTGAAAACAGAGTGAAGACAGGTTGCTGGGCGTGGGTCCTGCTTAAACTGCTGGACCTAGAATCAAACACAAAATTTAAATAGTACTCGTAACTCACAACTTTAGAGGTTATTAACTATTTTCCATGAAACTTTTTAATGAGGAAAGCTACAGCCTAAAGGCAGAGGACAGAGCAAAGCAGAAATGTTATTTTTTTCTAAAGAAACAAAACATAGACAAAACTCATAACTACTAATTTAATAGTTAACATTATTGTTGAATATTTGATTACATCACAAATAGCAAATTAAGTATAGTAGGGAGCTTCTTAATGTGGTAGCAATGGCTTTTGCAAGTGTTTTGTATCATTTTATCTTAGGGTCAAATAATGGTTTAGTCTGTGGGACAAGATTTCAGGGATTACATCCCACTCTACTGCTATTTGAAAATGCTTCCATGATACTTAATGAAAAAGTGCTTCGGATCTCATTCTAATTCAGTAACTGTTCAAAACTTCAAATGCTATTTCTTTCTCTAAGGATCAAAAATTGTAACCTATGCTCCTTTCAACATGTTTTCATTTCCTCTACCACATATACTCTCCTTACAAGACACCAATTCCAAGAGAACATAGTTCATACCTGTATTTATCAACAGCATATAAAATCTAACCATTTTAGAACACTAAGTAAATACTAAATGACCTAACAACCTCCAAGGACAAAAAAAAAAAAAAAAATCCAGCTACTCTTTTAGGTCTTGCTCAATTCAATTTGGCAAACATTTTCTGATACCAATCATATTCCAAGTACTATGCCAGCCCCTGAAATTATGAGATGAATAAAAACAGAGAAATGACAGAATAACACAAAGACACAAAGCTATATATGAAGCTTTTCCTGTTTTGAAAAGATATAAGTGACGATAATTCTGCATGGTTATGATTTTGCCTTGTTCACCTGGCTAAGGAAGCTCATGGAACTATATTATCTTCCTCACCTTCAAAATTCTTCTCATACTTAAAATTCTATCTCCAAAAATACCTTCTTTTATAAAGTCCCTTCTGAACTATACCTTAAATTCCTTCCTCTGGATTCCTACATCAGGGTGCCTATCCTTCAATAATTGCTTCTATTTTCATTTTATTAGCTGTCTATATCTGTCACTATCTTATAAGCTTCTACAGGTTACACTATCCAAGAGGGTAGCCACTAGCTACAGGTGACAAATTAAACTACAATTAAACAAAGTTTAGAAATTCAGTCCCGTATTCACACTGACTACATATCAAGTAGCCATATGTGATTAGGGGCTTCTGCATTGTTCAACACAGTAATACAAAATATGTCTACCATTACAGAAAGTTCACTAGATATTACTGTGCTAATGGGCTAGTATTTCTTTGTACCCCTGTTCCTCAAGAGCTGTGCAAATACTCCACAAACAAATACATAGCCTTCCTTACCACTGAAGTCAAGAAAATGAAAGCTAGGCCCTACCAGTAGATAATTAGGAACGGGACGATAAGGATGAAGGTAGGAATGTATATATTCTATGTATAAAATGATGAAGACATCCAGTATTAACAGAAGATGAAAAGGCTATCCATTCTCAGTATCTGAAATGCTGGCAACAGTCTTAGACTACCTAAATAGAAATCAATGTGGTCATCCCTTTTACACTACCATAATTATTATCTCAAAATGATGAACATTACTCTGGGCTCTTAGACAAAAATATGATTAGATTAAATTAAAATACAATTTGCATATTGATAAAGATCTAAAAGAATAAGGCTTTTATCAGTTTAAGAAAGTTATTATGCAAAAAATAAAAATAAAAAAACAAAAAACCTCTAAAAAACCCCAAAAACCAAAAACCAGAAAGTTATTATGACAGGACACCTGAGTGGCTAAGTCAGTTAAGTGTCCAACCCTTGATTTCAGTTCAGGTCATGACCTTACAGTTCATGAGACTGAGCCCTGTGCTAGGCCCTGCACTGACAGCATGAAGACTGGGATTCTCTCTCTTCCTCTCTTTCTACCCTTCCCCTGCTTGTATGAGCTCACACTCTCTCTCTCAAAATAATAAACATTTTTTAAATTTTTATTTATTTATTATTTCTAGGAGAGAGAAAGAGTAAGCAGGGGAGGGTCAGAGAGAGAGGGAGTCACAGACTGAAACAGGCTCCAGGCTCTGAGCTGGTAGTCAGCACAGAGCCCGACGTGGGGCTCGAACCCCCGAACTGCGAGATCATGACCTAAGTGAAAGTCGGACGCTTAACCGGCTAAGCCACCCAGGAGCCCCAATAAACTTTTTTTTAAAAAGCTATTGTTACAATTAAAAACAGTGTTTGTCATTTGTCTTCAAGACACACAAGTACACAGCATGAGAATTTATATTCAATCACTGTGCCAGGGGAAAAGCAACTATTAAATGATTAAAGATACTCAAATGGGAAATTATGTAACTATGCTTTGAGTCTTATAGCAGTTAAAAGACAAATAATTTAAAATTTCAAAAAAAAAAAAAAAAAAAGAAGACCCAGAATATAGAAGCTCTGAAAATTAATGGGGCATATTGTATGTGAATTACAGAGAACTATTCTTGAAATCAGTAAAACTATAAGGGGACATTAATCAGTATTTTATATGTTTGGCTTCTGGCAAGTAAAAATAAAGAATGATTAAAGCAAAATTTTCTAGACCAAAAAAACCTAAAATAATGTTTTCTCTACTTGTATTTTATTTAGATTTTTCCTGGAAACTTAAATAATTGTGAAAAAACGGATTATAACTTATGAAAAGTTATTTTGTTATCCATTCTTAGTTTATAGACCTCATACAGCATTTAGGTGGGAAAAATCATTTCATAAGGGAATCCTGTAAAAATAAATTTTATAAAACTTTAATGACTTTTCATAAACTAGAAACTACTCCGTAACATTTAAACATTTTTTTAATGTTTATTTTTGAGAGACAGAAGAGAGACAGAGCATGAGCAGGGGAGGGGCAGGGAAAGAGAGAGACACAGAATCTAAAGCAAGCTCCAGGCTCTAGGCTGTCAACACACAGCCCGATGTAGGGCTCGAACCCATGAGCTGTGAGATCATGACCTGAGCCTAAGTCAGAAGCTCAACCGACTGAGAATCCAGATGCCCCTACTCAGTAACATTTTAGACAAATATTTTACATAGATAGCTAGGGACAGCAACATTCATAGCCCATTATAAAGGAAATCTGTGCATTCCAAACTACTAAAAGCAAATTGAATTTATTTTGAAACACTCTGAATACTTCTCCTGGAGGGGGTATTAGATGAGGGAATATGAACATTTAAAGGTAAAAAACAATTCCTAATATGACTAAGGAGGCATTAAGACAAGTGGCAAGATAGTAACAGAAATCAGATTGCTCTATATTCTGCAAATCAAGGACAACTTTTTCTTTAAGTTTTTTTTTTTAATATTTTTATTTATTTCTAGGAGAGAGAGAGACAGTGTGAGCAGGGGAGGGTCAGAGAGAGAGGGAGATACAGACTCTGAAATAGGCTCAAGGACAACTTTATTCACTCAAATACATAATGAATTAAATCTTATTAGATTTTTAGAAAATTTGTCAGGAAGCATGTCATGATTTTACTTCAGAAGACAGAAAATGAATCTTAAAGTCAAATAAACAATGATTACTACAAATATGCTTCACTTTAGTTTTAAGAAAAAGGCAAAAGATCTATATCTCACATTTTAAAATATGGTAACATTCCCTACTGCCACAGAATCATGAAGAAAATGGTGAGCATCAATAAGGTGAAGGTTTGATAGGAGGCAGAGTGAGCTGGGCATGTGTGGTTAAATCTCTCACAGTCAGTCCTTCAGAGTCACATGTGAATTATGGAAATATTCTTCATTACTACCCAAGCAGGTTATGGGGATAAAGAAAGATTACAACAATAAAAATGCTTTAAAATATGTAAAACCCTTTTATTTTGTGGTATGCATACATACCTAATCCTAATATGATCTATACCTTCTTATAACTCACATTTTTTAATTGTCTAACCTCATAACTACACAAAGGAAAGAATAGCTAATCCTTTATAATTTAAGAAATTCAAGACAACCTAAGTCCCATTCAAGCTGTATTCAAAAGGAAACATAATTTTGAAGATTGATTAGTAAGGTTGAGTAATATTTAAAAAGGGATATTAACAATTGGTTAAATAAGCCACAAAGACCCTCTTTATCATCATTTCCTTCCTTTTGATAAACATTACTTTTTAAAATCTGTCAGCTTGCTTAATAAACACATGAAACTCACTGGTCTCACCATGTTTCCTTGAGAGAGTAGTATTTCACAGACATTAGGCATATCCTTACTGATGTATATGAACACTTCATATACTGGACCAAGGGACACAAATATGTATGTAATTATATTTGCATAGAACTTTACAGTTTTTATACAATAACAATTATTATAATTACTTATTATTATGTATATTATTTTACTTTCCACAATAACCCTGTAAAATTTGCTATTTTCTCAGCCAATAATTCCTGTCCTCTTTACATGTAAATGATGAAGTACTTTTAAAGTTCAATTAAGTCAGGGTAAGCACATGTGCAAACAGAATTTGGATAAGGATTTCCTTAAGTAATATATTGGTTAGTATTATGGATATTATAAGGTTCCTGAGAAACTGAGTCTTTATCAAGCAAATACCAGATGCAACACACAAACAAATTCTCAATCACCTCTTGCTTAAGGCGTTTCTTCAGTTTAAGTAGGGCTTAAGGCAGGGCTGGGAAGGCAGGGCTGTTTTAACCTATCTAGACTGCCCTAGGATGTGACTTTACCTTTTGAAAGTATATTCTTCTTCAGAAGATGCTATTGCTATACTGGTTAAATTAATCCTTCAGAATGATGTGAGAATTCTGGTCCACACTACAGTGTTTTACCTTATCGGCCTGACGCATATAGCAGTAGAGAATTCCTCTCATACATTTTATAGCCGAGTGCTCCAGCTCATGGGTCCTTCCCTTGTCATCATCAATGCGCCTGGGTAAGAGAGATAACTCATGAAACAAATTGGAAATGCATTTGAAAAGGAAGCAGAGCTTTTGGTAATTAAGTATTTAACTATCTGACTAATCCTATGTTCTGGCCACATCTACTAATTCTGAAACAGTGAAACTCCATTTTCCCAGCAGATGCAGAAATGCTGCAATAAAAAAAAATTCTATGATGAAACTTGTGTTTATTTCTCCTTCTTTTAAGGAAGTAAGCCAATTGCTTCAAAATAAGATACAATATTTCTATACTGACTTGGCTAACGCTTTAAACGATATTCTATATTGGAAAAATCTACTGAAAGACTTTTTTTAAGTTTGCTGTTACAGAGTAGAGGTGATTTTTAACACCAATCCCTTTGGGATACGCAATGGTTAGATTCAAGGCAACACAGATTAAGGCAGGCACATGCCTTCTTTGCTCTACCATTTGTTTAATAATGTCAAGGTGGGCACGTTAGACAAAGATTCCTTTTAAAAAAAACACATGCGGGGCGCCTGGGTGGCTTAGTCGGTTAAGCTTCCGACTTTTGCTTAGGTCATGATCTCGCGGTTGTGGGTTCGAGCCCCGCGTCGGGCTCTGTGCTGACTGCCAGCTCAGAGCCTGGAGCCTCTTTCGGTCTGTGACTCCCTCTCTCTCTGACCCTCCCCTGCTCATGCTGTCTCTCTCTCCTAGAAATAAATAAAAAACATAAAAAAAAAAAAACCCACATGCAGTATGATACATCATGTTTTTGGGAAGTTTTATACTCTTGGGTCTTAGTTTAAAAATCCAACATTGTTTCTACCTCTTGCTTTAAAAAAACAGTTAAAATGTAACTATTTAGCAAGGTTATGATGTTTTTCTACCCTTAGGTTCCTTTTTTACCATGGATCAAAAGGTAGATGACAGTTACACACAACTGAAAAATGAAAATAACATTCATCGTTCCACTAAATCTTAACTAAAATACCTGGCAATCATCCTCCCTTGGTAAAACGTATCACCTGTCTCCTTCAAAAGTAGACTACAATTTCTTCCTATTCTAACTGTGGATCTCATATACCACTATGAGAAAAAAGAACGATCATTTTAACATAGCACTGTCAATGGCAGACAAAAGTAAGTTGCCATTAGAATGTCATTCCTCCCTTCAAATGCAGGTACTGCAGTAAAACTACCATGACTTAGCTCTATGCTCTATTTTTCTGTCGAATGTCCAACATAAGTGTTTTAATAGACGCAAATTATGGCAAAGGTAACAGTGGACCAGGCATCGATATATGAGAAACAACATACTTTGGGTAGAATAAACTCAATGAAATCTGTGTCCAATTCCTACTCCATCTAAAAACTAAACTAAACTAAATTCAAGTTTTTCTAAAATTGTCATTTTTTTCTAAATTTAGTTATTTTGAGAGAGAAAGAGGCAGAGAAAGAATCCCAAGGGGATTCCACACTGACATCCCCATTCAATGCAAGACTTCAACTCACGAACTCTGAGGTCATGACCTGAGCCAAAATCAGGAGTCAGACAATTAACTGACTGAACCACCCAGGTTCCCCCTAAAATTGTCTTTAAAATAATTCTCTGCCCCCTAATTTCAATAAGCATTTAACCCAAACTAAAATATTCCAGACTAAATCAGTCACTAGAAAGTTCTTCTATTTTAATGAAGTTCCCCTATTTCTCCTTTCTTCTGCAAATAAAATAGAAACCAGAATATTTCACTTCTGACTGAGAAAATAAAAGAACAGATGCATTTGAGCAAAAACAATTAGGCCGCCAGGATATATTTATTACCTTTTCAAAGATTTGAAGTGAATTTGAGGACCTGAAATAATTCCATTATTTTCTACCAGGATCTAGAATATTCTGCTCTCTTTAAAAGGCTCTGTGGAGGTAGACTCAAGTTTTATTTATTAATTTTTTTTCTTACATAGTTTATTGTCATGTTGGTTTCCATATAACACCCAGTACTCATCCCAACAAGTGCCCTCACCCCATGACTATCAGCCCTCAGTTTGTTCGCAGCATTCAAGAGTCTCTCATGGTTCGACTCCCTCCCTCTCCCCAACTATTTTTCCCCTTCTTCTCCTCCATGGTCCTCCATTAACTTCCTCCTAATCCACCTATATGTGCAAACATATGGCATCTGTTCTTCTCTGCCTGACTTATTTCACTCAGTATAACACACTCAAGTTCCATCCATGTTGCTACACATGGCCAGATTTCATTCTTTCTCATTGCCATGTAGTATTCCATGGTATAGATAAACCACATCTTCTTGATCCTTTTGTCCGTTGATGGCTCTTTCTGTGTTTTGGCTATTGTTGAGAGTGCTGCTATGAACACTGGGGTACATGTGCCCCTATGCATCAGCACTCCTGTATCCCTTGGGTAAATTGCTAGCAGTGGGTAGACTCAAGTTTTAATAAGATCTGAAGAATCCTTTTAATTCTAAAAAATGAATAAATGAAAGAACTTTAATCTGTGAATTTATTGATCATATACTTCAAAAATATGTCCTAAAAACAAGGGCATTTGCCTATACAACAATGTTATCATCACATCCAAGGAATTTAATATTGTTACTAAATTATCTAATATATATTGTATATAAAATTTACCCAAATATACCCAAAATTTACATTTTAGGATTTATTTTTAATGTAGGATACAATAAAAAACTGCACTTGAATGTCATGCTTATTTTTTGTTGACTAATTTAACAGTTTTTCTTTTTTTTCAATGAAGTATAATTAGCATACAGTGTTATATTAATTTCAGGTGTATAATATAATGAGTCAACAATACACGTTACTCAATACACCTCAAGGTAAGTGTACTCTTCTCCTTTATCTATTTCACCTATCCCTCTATCCACAGACTTCCTCTCTGGCAAATACCAGTTTGTTACCTCCATTTAAGAGTATGGTTTTTTTGTTGGCCTATTTTTTTTGTTCATTTATTTCTTCGGTTTCTTAAATTCTGCATATGAATAAAATCATACAGAGTTTGCATTATACCCTCTACATCCCTCCATGTTACTAAATAGCAAGTTTTCATTCTTTTTATGGCTGAGTAATATTCCTCTGTGTGTGTGTGTGTGTGTGTGTGTGTGTGTGTAGGTCTGTGTCAACACACATACTACATCTTCTTTAACCATTTAACAATGAATAGGCACTTGGATGGTTTCTGTACCTAGACTATTGTAAATAATGCTACAAAAACACTGGGGTGCATATATCTTATTGAGATTTATTTTTTCATTTTCTTTGGATGGATACCAAGAAGAAGAATTATTGGATGATATGTTAATTCCATTTCTACATTTTTGAGGAACTTTCACAATGTTTTTCACAGTAGCTGCACCAATTTGCATTCCCACCAATAGCATACAAGGGTTCCTTTTTGTGTACATCCTTTCCAACAATTATTATTTGTTGTGATTTTGATTTTAGCCATTCTGAGAGGTGTAAAGTGATCTCATTTTGGTTTTAATTTGCATTTCCCTGATGATTAGAGACGCTGACCTTTTCATGTCTCTGTTGGCCATGTGTAGGTCTTCTTTAGAAAAATATCCATTCCGGTCCTCTGCCCATTTTTTAATTGAACTATTATGGTTCTTGTATGTTGAACTGTGTTATGTTCTTTATGTATTTTGAATATTAACCCCCTCTCAAACATATCACTTGCAAATATACTGTCCCACTCAGTAGATTGCCTTTATGCCTTGTCACTGGTTTCTTTGGTGTGCAAAAGGTTTTCAATTTGGTATAGTCTCAATAGTTTAATTTTCCTTTTGGTTCCCTTGCCTGGAGACATATCTAGAAAAATGTTGCTATGGCCATTGTTGAAAAATTTGTTGCCCATGTTTTTTTCCTAGGAGTTTTATGGTTTTGTGTCTCACATTTGGGTCTTTAATTCATTTGGAGTTTATTTTTGTGTACAGTGTAAGAAATTGGCCCAGTTTTATTCTTTTGCATGTAGTTGTTTAGTTTCCCTGGCACCATTTATTGAAGAGACTGTCTTTTCCCAGTTGCACATTACTCCCTTTGTTGCAGATTAATTAATCATATAAGTGTGGATTTATTTCTAAACTTTCAATTCTGTTCCATTGATCTATGTGACTATTGTTTTGACAGTGCCATACTGTTTTGATAACTTCTAGCTTTGTACTGTATCTGGCGCTCTGCTATTGTGATACAGCCAGCTTAGTTCTTCCTTCTTAAGATTGCTTTGGCAATTTGGGGTCTTTTGTGGTTCCATACAAATTTTAGGATTATTTGTTCTACTTCCATGAAAACTGTTGCTGGTACTTTGATAGGAATTGTATTAGATCTGTAGATGCTCTGTGCAGTATGAAATTTGAACAACAACAGTTATCCTAATCCATAAACATGTAATATTTTTCCATTTGTTTCTGAGATCTTCAATTTCATGCAGCAATGTTTCATAGTTTTCACAGTACAGGTCACTGATCTCCTTGGTCAGGTTTATTCTTAGGAATTTTATTCTTCCCTGTGAAAATGTAAATGGGTGATTTCCTTAATTTCTCTTGCTGCTACTCCACTGTTAGAGTATAGAAATTTGGGGCACCTGGGTGGCTCTGTCCATTAAATGTATGACTCCTGATTTTGATTCAGGTCATGATCTCATGGTTTGTGAGACTGAGTACCACCTTTGGCTCTGCACTGTCAGCACAGAGCCTGCTTGAGTTCCTCTCTCCCTCTCACTCTGCCTTCTCTCTCTGCCCCTCCCTTGCTCACACATGTGTGCTATGAATTGGTCTGTTCAAACCTTCTACTTCTCCTGCTTCAGTTTTGTTAGGCTATACACACCTAAGATATTTATAAATTTCTTCTAGATTGTCCATTTTGTTGGCAGATAGTCTTTCAAAATACTCTCTTACAATCCTTTGTATTTCTGTGATATTAGTTCTTCATTTCTGATTTTGAGTCTTTTTTTTGAGTGTGGCAAAAGATCTACCTATGTCGTTCATCTTTTCAAAGAAGCACTTCCAGGTTTCATTAATCTTTCTACTCTGTTTTTAGTCTGTTTCACTTATTTCTACTCCAATCTTTATGATTTCCTTTCTTCTACTGACTTTGTTTGCTCTTCTTTTTCTAGCTCCATTAGTTGTAATATTAGGTTGTTTATTTGAAAGTTTTCTTAAGGTAGACCTGCATTGCTATAATTGTTTCTCTTAGAACAGGTTTTGCTGCATCCCCCAAATTCTGGACCATTGCGTTTTCATTTCCATTTGTCTGCATATACTTTTTAATTTTGTGAGTTGGTTCATTTCTGGTTTAGTAGCATGTTATTTAGTTTCCATGTATTTGTGTCCTTTCCAGATTTTTTCTTGTGATTTCTTTCTATTTTCATATTGTTTTTGGTCAGAAAAGATACATAATATTATTTCAGTCTTTTTGAATTTATTGAGACTTCTTTAGTGACCTAACATGTGATCTCTTGTGAGACATTCCATGTGTACTTGAAACAAATGTGTATTCCACTGCTTTTGGATGGAAAGTTCTGAATGTATCTGTTAAGCCCAATTGATCCAATGTGTTATTCAAGGTCACTGTTCCCTGGTTGATTTTCTGGCCAAATGATCTATCCATTTATGATATAAGTGGAATGTTAACATCATCCACTATTATTGTACTCTTGGCAGTTTCTTTTTTTATATCTGTTAATAGTTGCTTTACGTATTTAGGTGCTACCATGTTTGGGTGCATAAATAGTTACAACTGTTATACCCTCCCGCTGGATTGTTCCTTTTATCATTATGTAATGTCCTTTGTCTCGTTACAGTCTTTGTTTTCAAGTCTACATTGTCTGATACAAGTATTGCTAACCCATCTTTCTTGTTGTTTCTATTTGTATTATAAACATTTTTCCATCCCCACACTTTCAATTTATATGTGTCATTAGGTCTGAAATGAGACTCCTATAGGCAGCATACAAATGATGATCTTGCTCTTTTATCCATTCAGTCACACCATGTCTTTTGATTGTTGCATTTAGTCCATTTACAATTAATTTATCGATAGGTATGTACTTATTGCCATTTTGTTACTTGTTTTATGCTTGTTTTTATAGTTATTCTGTTTCGTTCTTCTCTTGCTCTCTTCCCTTGTAGTATGAGAGCTTTCATTCATGTTATACTTGGATTCTTCCCCCTTTATTTTCTGTGTATTTATTATAAGCTTTTTATTTGTAGTTACCATTAGGTTCATATGTAACATTTTACGCATACAATAGTCTATATTAAGTTGTTGGTCACTTGTGTTTGAACTCATTCAAAAAGCAATAAATTTTTACTCTCCCTCCATGTTTTATATATATGATGTCATATGTTACAACCTTCTATTTGTAAATCCCTTGACTGATTTTTATAGATGTAGTTGATTTTCCTGCTTTTTTTCCTTTAACCTTGGTACCCATTAAATAAGTGATCAATCTATTGCTTTTATTACATTTACATTTTCCTGTGAATGTCTTTTCCTTTCATAATTTTTTCATTCTTGACTACGGCTTTTTCTTTCCACTCAAAGAATTCCCTTTAATGACTCTTAGAAGGCTAGTTAACTTTTTCCTGGTAAACTCCTTCCCTCTTTCTATTATAAATTATAACCTTATTGGACATAATATTCTTGGTTGCACATTTTTCCTTTCAGTACTTTGAATAATCATTCCACTCCCTTCTGGCTTGCAAAGTTTCCAAGGAAAATCAGCAGATAGCCTATGAAGTTCCTCTTATTTGTAACTATTTTTTCTCTTGCTGCCTTTGAGATGTTTTGTCACTACTTTTTTGCCATTTTAATATTATGTGTCTTGGTGTGAACCTCCTTAGGTAATTTCACTGAGGGCTCTCTGTGATTCCTGAATCTGTATTTACTTCCCCAGATTTGGAAAGTTGTTGTTTTACTTCTTCAAATAAATTTTCTGTGCCATTCCCTCTTTCTTCTCCTCCTTCTGGGATCCCTACAATGCGAACATTATTACATGTGATGGTGTTGCTAAATTCCCTTAACCTAGTCTCATTTTTTTATCATACTTTTTTGATTTTACTATTCAGCCCAGTTGCTTTCCTTTTACCCTGTCTTCTAGGTCACTGGTCCATTCTTCTGCCTCCTCTGATTTTCTATTGACTCCCTATAGTAACGTTGTTGTTGTTATTGTTGTTTTAAATTTTAATTTGATTTCTATATCTCTAACTGGTTCTTTTTTATATTTTCATTTTGTTGAAGGTCTCACTAAGATTCTCTACTCTCTTCTCAAGTCCAGTGAGTATATTTATGACCATTACTTTGAATTCTTTATCAGACATATTGCTTATCTCCATTTGATTTAGATCTTTTGTTATGGTTTTGTCCTGTTCTTTCATTTGGGATATATCTCTTTGTCTCATTTTGTCTAACAATCTGTTGGTTTCCATGTATTAGAAAAGTCAGCTACATTTCCTCCTCTTGAAAGTCATGGGCTTATGAAGAAGAGGTACCTATAGTACTGTGCTTCCTATTCATCAGAACCATGCACTTCAGGGGTATGTCCTATGTGGGTTGCATGTGCCCCACTGTTCTTAAGCCACATTTGCCTTCAGTTCTTTAGGCTGCAATTGCCCACTTTGCCAGTTGTAGTTTCAGCAGGTAGGATTTTGCCTACCTGTTAAGGGGTCAGTTTGTGGCTTCTACTGGGTAGTGTCAACAATCAGGCCAGATATCTGCCTTCAGCCCATCTGCTGGGGCTGGTTGAACTGACCTTCAGGGCAGTTTCCCTTCCTTGTCCCCTGACAGGTTTTCATTAGTGGTTGGGGCTAGCAGTAAAACCAGATGGTTGTTCCCAGTCCATCTGTTGGAGATGCAGTCACACCGACCTGCAGGGCACTCTCCTTGCCTTGTCCCCTGAGAGGCTTTCATTTGTGGGCAGGACCATAAGTCAGCACAGATGCCTGCCCCCAATCTATCTGTCAGGACTGCAGTCACAATGATTGGCAAGGCACTGTCTCTGCACTGCTAACTATAAAGTTCAGCTGCTGGGGCTGTGGACTCGCTATTGTATATGGTTATCTTCCCCATTCCGCAGGGCAGGAGTCACTATAAAATGGTGCCAGTCACTGCCAGGACAGCTTGCAGGGTGTGTTGGGGCAGGAAGTGCTTTGGAGACATGCCTACAGAACGGGGCTGATCCTCAGGAGAATGCAAGGGCAGGGTGCTTAGTGCTAGCAGGATAAGAAGAAAGTATTTGTGCTGGTTCTGCAAGTGTCCTGCTTTCTAGGCTACGGAGGGGGAAAAATGGAACCTAACACCTCTTTTGTTCTTGGGAGAAGTCTCCTAAGGATCCTAAGATACCTGCCCCTCTAGCACTTGTTCTTACATTAGTAAATAAACCTTTATGGACACCCACATGCTTTTCAAACTGTTCAACCACATTACTTCTTATGCTGGCTCTTTAAATGCAGGTGCTCAGTTTCCTATCAACCTCCAGCTCTCTCAGAGCTAAACCTGCTAATTTTCAAAGGAAGAATTAAGCCCTGCTGATTGTAAAAACTCCCAAATTTAAGCCTCACTAGTTTTCAAAACTTAATGTTATAGGGAACCATTTTCTCAGTGTCGTGCCTGGGGTGCCTGTGTGGAGTCTGATCCTCTCACTTCTCTGTGTTGGTGATATGCCACCCCATGGGTTAGTCTCACAGGGGATCTGGCTCCCAACCATGTCTCTGCCCTTCCTACTCTTTTCAATGTGGCCTCCTCTCTACAGCTAACTGTGTAAAGTCTGTTTTGTCAGTCTTCAGTTCATTTTCAGAGTTAGTTGCACTGATGTGGCTGTTATCTTGGAGTGACTGTGGCACAAACTGACCTCAGGATCCTTCTATTCTGCCATCTTCCTGGATCATATTTCTTTGGTCTTTCTTACTCTAGTTATACTCATAACTTTTCTAATCTTCTCAAATAGCCACATTTTTTAAGAGTCCAGGTAAGTTGACTTATAAGTAGCCACAATTTGGCTTTGTCTCATTGTTTATTTACAGTTAGATCTAATTAATCATTTTGGTAAGAAGTCAACATGGGCGATGTGCACTTAGCACTGTGTTACAGTGAAGCAACTCCTATCCCATTACTAGCCTGACCACTTGGTTAAGGCATTGCTGGCACTCTCTACACTCATAGGACCAGTAATAGCTTGAAACTCAAGGAAGCTGTACTGTACTCACACAGAATATGTTAAGAAATGCTTGTAATGACATTAGCAAACAAGTGTGCTAAAGGCCATCACTTCATATTATCTCAATATTTGATTTCCTTTTCCAAATGCAACACGCCAATAATTTTAAACAGAGGATCCATGTTCATATGAAGGGTGTAATTTTCAAATCAGAAGTACATGTATATGTCTCACCTTCAGAAAATTAATATTCAGAAGCCTAATCTTAATAATGGTTAAAATGTATTACTTCTGTGTGTCAGGACACACATATTGGATGTTTTCCATATATAACAAAGAAGATATTTTGTATTGTAATGGGATTTTTAACTTTATAAATTAATTATCTGACTTACAACTAGATTTGACAAGTGATAGATCCCTCAATGAATTGCAGTGGGGAAAAATACTAAACTAGTAGGGTGCAGTAGGGGGTGTCCGGGCTCTGGCTCTATCATTAACTAGTTGTGTATTTTTGGATAAATCTGTTAATCACCTGGGCCCAAGTTTTATCATCTGCAAAGTTTAATCAACCATTAATCCCTCTGATCGAAAGCAAACAACTCAATGAGAACGGGCAGATAATTCTGCCAAAAACTAATGATGATTTAAAAACCTACAGGGGAGAAACATTTTGGTCACAAGGTCATTAAACTATTAGTACTAGTCTAGTGTAAATCCTTAGGAAAACTTAAAATTTGTTTAGATGCCTTGAGCAATCACAGGTCACACACAGTGAGTCAGCAGCAGAGCCTAAAAGATAGCTGCTCAATTCACTGTGGGCCAACAAAACCCTATTACTCAGACTTAGTTATTATAAGAACACACACCAGCTTACCTGTATGCCAGAGCCAAAGCCCAGGCCCCAGCAGCACAGTACAGACTGTCATGGATTTTTGCCTTCTGGTCATCACCGCATGTTTTAGTGGGAAAGAGACCTGTGGTTGGACTTTGATATAGCAGCAATGTTGACTTCACTGGAATGGAAGACAAGAAAAAGAATGAATTGTACAGCCATCCATTTTCCTTGGGCTGAAGATCTTAATATTCTTTCGTTTCCTCATCCTACTTCTGACAATTCTGTCGTTCCTAAACTTACCAATAGTATACAACTTTTTAGGATAGTGAAATTACTTCATGTAAGTCACTCCAGCACAAGTAGGAATCTACTCTGCAGGAAGAGTATTTCCACTTTTGAGGACTAATTAAAAAGCTTTTAGCATAACCTACTTAATATTAGTGTTATAAGACAACATCAGTTGTTGAAAGAAAGAAAGAAAAAGATAAATATCTTTTTACTATTGTTTTCAACAATAAGTTCAACAGAGAAACAAATGTACAACATAGAGTGGCATTAATTGCTAAATCCAGTTAGCTCCACTGCTAAATAAACCTAATCTTGTTTTTCACTCATAACTAATTTGTGCCTAGTCTTCAGAGGAATGTGTTCATTTTACATATTATACTATATAAGCTATAGATATGTTTATCATTTTAAAACCAAATCCTATCCTCAGATGACATGAAAAAATTAAATAATTACTTTGAGAACATTTTAAATAAAAAAAGTCTGAAACTAATGTCTTATTACCTTTCATAAGAGTTCTAAAATATAAAAATACAGAGAGTAAAATTACATTTCCTAAAAGCTATTTATTCCTAAATGTAAATGTTTTTCACCAAAATGCATTAAATTACTCTAATCTAGATTGACATATATCAATTACTTTCAGGGGAGTTTTTCAAAGGTCTAAAGCATTCTCCTCTTTCACAGGAATTAAAGAATTAACTTTCTTCTTTTTCTCAGACAAACCTGACATTATCATTAACATTTTTTAGAGTGTCAGGGTATTTTTCATTTTTCCCAGAGAAAAGAATTAGTCCTTAAAATCTAAAGTAAGCAACTGACATTTCTTTAAAAAGGTATTTAAATTTCTTTATCTGGTTATGGTCACAATGATAATAAATGGGCCACATAAGAATATATTCTAGAATTGTGACTAAAATAAAGTGAATTAAGGTTTTACACGAGGTTAACACAAACAGCAACAAAAAAATTCTCATATTTGGGAAATAAATAAATTAAATTTTACATAAATGGCACAAGAAACAAACTGGCAAAAATTAATAGGCTTTTCCAACTTACAGTCTGATCAACCAAGAGGCGTCCCATGCATACATATCTCAAAGTTGCTTACTCACACTAAAAAGCAAAAATTGCCAGGGTATTCTTGGCAAAACAAAACATCAACAAAACCGGGACCTAATGTTAGTAATAGTAACCTGAGATTATATTTTGTGTCCCAAAGAATTAGTAATAGATTATAAAAGCTTTAGAACTACTTGGAAACCATGTATGGATAAATGAGTAAGTAAGGAATACTTCTACAAAATCTTTATGTAAGTAGTAACCAA
This sequence comes from Proteles cristata cristata, assembly GCA_017311185.1. Taxonomy (NCBI): domain Eukaryota; kingdom Metazoa; phylum Chordata; class Mammalia; order Carnivora; family Hyaenidae; genus Proteles; species Proteles cristata. The sequence goes on from JAESUZ010005544.1 coordinate 440,473, forward strand.
GAAACAGCCTCCAGTTCTCAAATCTAGTAATGTTTAAGAGGGCTAAAAAGACACAGAGTTCATTGGTAACAGTTTTAACATTTTTCAAGGGACAGATATGACCTGCTGAAATTCTTTTATAGTCCCAGTATCAATATCCAATTGGAATATATAGCTACCTAAGCAATGAAACTATCCCCACATCCAAATGAGAGATCATGTACATAACATCTACATAAGGCAGAGTAAATACTTATCCTAAGGAATTAAGGACATGTATTCCTCAAGTTTTCCTTACCAATTCTGTAATAATGATCCAATTTATCCCACAGAGTTTCATTATCAGGTCTCGGAAGATTAATGCTTTTCAGAGGTTCATAAACTGAGTCTAAAAGAAAAATGAAAACCCATCAAATTCAGTCATTTCCACGAAGATAAACAAAACTCCTAAAGAAATGAAAAAGCACTAATCTAATTTTCATTTTTATGTGTGAACTAACACATTATATTACTGGTCAAATGTTTGGTGGGGGAAGGAGAGAGAAGAAATTGTCCTTGTAACAAGTATAGAAGGGTTCTAAATGTTATGGGAATGTCCCCCGCCCCCTAACACCTGGCAGTTACTCTAGCTAATTCATAAATATACTGGTCCCAACAACCCAAATACCACTAATATTTATATGACAGTCCCTAGTTCAATAATTTCAGTTCCCTTTGAGAAATATCTACTTAAATGCCCTAAAATCCAAACCATGTTTTATGCTCATGATCAAGCAATTTTCTGCCAAATGATTATACCCCAAAAACCTCAAGAGAAAAGATAATACTGACATGTTCCAAACTCATCCACCCTATGAATATTCAGATAGTTTTCATACCAAAATTCTGAAGCCTCCACTCTCTCCTAGGTAGATAAAACTCCTGCCTTATTATCTGTACAAAAGCAGAAACCATTTCTACTTCTCATCCATAAAAACTACTCCAAGGTATTAACAGAGCATACTGCTCAAAAACTGCAGAATACATAATAATTATGATAATTTGCCACAAAATAAATACAGAAAATTGTTCACTTGACTGGTGCACATTCTCAACTGCTGACTGAAAGGAAGACATCTGAACCTTCAGACATCAGACTAAGTACTATCTCTCATTCTTGTTAAAAGCACTCAGACATTATAAACATCTCAAGGTCACAACTGATCCACAATTGGATTCAGGTAATGTACATCATATAATCTAACCACATAGCACAAGAGTGGCCCTAAAATTTACCTGGGGGTCAGAGTGGGGGATGTGTTGGCATGCATTAAGAATCTGTTTTTAAAGAAAATAAAAATTGCTATGTCCAGTATGCTAGTATAAAGCCAAAGCATTATGAATCCTTTATGTTAAGGGAGATAATAAACAAGGAGGTAAGAAAAGGATCTATATATTAAGGTAATAACCTCATTAACTTCTGTTGGAAAGAGAGATGATTTGTGCATAAGATCAGGAATATGAAATGACTTCCTCTAAATGAAGAGATTTTCTAAAAAAGAATCTTCACAATGACATCAACCAGAATTGTCCCATAGGGAAGAATGGGAAGATCTATCAACATAGACAGGAAAGCATTGGGACTCCAGCACAAGAGGCCAGGGACCGGCCATGCCCTCTGCCTCCCGGCATTCAATAGCTCTGGGTAGGTGTAAGTATATGGGCAGCCTGGCAGCTGGGAAAAAAATAATATGGCTACTGCTTACACATTAGGTGCTAAGCTCTAGGAGTCTACACACTTTCAGTGAAGCTCATACAATAATTAATAAAATAAAATCAGGTACGAATCATCACAAGTTTGAAATTGCAATACATATATATAAAGATTAAAGGAGATAGCTTTGCTGGGGTAGCTGGACTGCGGATGAATGATATTTCCATCTTTATTTAGAGCTCTATCATTAGAAGAACTAATATTTTACTTTACATAAGAAAAATAACATTACCAGAAGTTATATATATTTTCATTATATGTAGGTAAACAATACATGTGCATACGGATAAAAATTGAAATACAATATATAAAATTGAAATCCACCTGTATCTACCATAATAATTTTGAGTTTATTTTGAAAGACTGTTTAAATGACACTGTATCTTGGTTTTTAGGGTAAAAAATATTTATTTTTAAAAGTGCCATTACATTTAAGGTGCCCCTCAACTGCCCAAAAAAGACTAAAATGACTGTGTCATCTAATGTTTATCAATAAAATCACTGTTGGGAGTTTCTTAAAAACAACAAAAAATAAACAAAAGGAAAACAAGACTTTTCAGGACAATAAATACCAAGGGCTAAAAAAGATGTTTAAACATAGCAAAAAAGTATAAAAGCAACATCACTAAGAATCAGTATTTTCTTATACCTTCTTATATCTTCAAGAAAGCCCAAGGTGAATTAAGAACAGCTTACCTAAATAAATGTTAATACTTTAGTGATCACCACTGTATTGCTTCTGAAGTAACTGCATAAAATTAAACAAGATATTCCACACAATTTATGGCAAACTTCACAAATCTGAAGTCAAAGGAAAAGTAATCAATGGTAACATTTTAAACAAGAATTAGACACCTGAAAAGCTTCAGTGCAAATAAAAATGTGGAGGAGAAAGCAATCAATAGAGCATGAATTTCCAAAGACAATGAGAAAGATGCAAAATAACAAAAAACACTAATAAATGTTTAGAGTTCAAAATGAAATGAAGCCTTTAAATGTAAATTTTTCCTCTTCATGTTTTTCCCATTTGAATTATGCCTATACTCAAACACCACAAAGTAAAATAAAAATGATCATTTTTCTAATTTGTACAATGAGTTTAAACATGTCAACCTGATTTTTTACCTGTCAATTATCTTGGTATTAGAAAAATACAACCAATCTACCCTTTATTTCAGAATATGTTATTGCCAAAGACATTCACTGACAAAGAACAATACAAGAGGCAGAAGTTATTTGTTGAAGAGTAATATTCCAGCTTTATCATGTAAGAGGAAAAGGTTATTTAAAAGATTAAACAAAGAATTTCCTAAGAAATTTCCATGAGACAAAAACAATACCAAGAATGAGTATAACCTTAACAAAGGTACAAACTTTCTGAATTGGGCACTATAAAACACCAAGGTTTCTGAGTGTTATGGGGGAGGCTCTTAGGCAATCACAAAGTAGAACTGGTAATTCAAGCAGCAAACATTAAAAGAATAAAAATGAGGACTCAAAAGAGAAGTCAGGGTGAAAAATGGATCAGCAAACCAAGATAATTTGAATACTTAATTATTTGGGCATACAATTTTTTATTATATGATTGAAAGCCCTTTAATACTGTACATACATAAAAGTTATTAACCAAGGCTTTGGTGAACCCTTAAGTAGCTTTACCCTTTTTCCATATGTGGTGATAGAGTAAGATAAATATCATTATTTATTCTTTTTTTTTTTTAATATTTTTTTATTTATTTCTAGGAGAGAGAGAGAGAGACAGCGTGAGCAGGGGAGGGTCAGAGAGAGAGGGAGTCACAGACTGAAACAGGCTCCAGGCTCTGAGCTGGTAGTCAGCACAGAGCCCGACGCGGGGCTCGAACCCACGAACCGCGAGATCATGACCTAAGCGAAAGTCGGACGCTTAACCGACTAAGCCACCCAGGCGCCCCTATTCTTTTAATTAATATATGCATTGTATACATAAAACCCTGGATCAGATATCCCAATAGGCTACCAGGACCCACAGATTAGTAGAAAAGGTAAGATAACGTTTGGAAGAAGAGTAATAGAAATTAGAGTGGTGAGTTCCTTAAAAGACAGAGAATAGGAAAATTCAGTGCCCCTGTCGGGCTGAGAGACCAGGAAATTCCTACATTGCAATCTCTAAAAATAAAAGCAAATTCAAATAATGCATTATCATCTGAAAATGAAGAAAAAAACTGAAATCTAGAACATGAAGTCATAAACATATATACTTGCAGACATACTATCATAGCTCTAAAGCTTCTACACATCTTATGAAACAAGATACTAAGATACTACATATCAAGGTTTTTTTTTTTTTTAAATGATACACATGAAAAGATATATAGCTAACAGGGTAAATTATATTGAACACTGATCCAAGTATGTTCTTTCATGAGATAGAGAATTTTATTATAAACCAAAATCCTTAGAAAGGGTACAGGATTCTGATTTTCTCCCTCAATTAAAATAATTTCTTTTCAGATTAAAAAAAATCTAACATTTCATCACCCTAAAACAGGCACCATTAATATTTTGGTACATTCCTTTCAGGCATTTTTTTTTTTTAATATTTTATTTATTTCTAGGAGAGACAGAGAGACAGTGTGAACAGGGGAGGGTCAGAGAGAGAGGGAGTCACAGACTGAAACAGGCTCCAGGCTCTGAGCTGGCAGTCAGCACAGAGCCCGACGGGGGGCTCGAACCCATGAACCGCGAGATCATGACCTAAGCGAAAGTCGGACGCTTAACCGACTAAGCCACCCAGGCGCCCCTTTTCAGGCATTTTTTAAGCAATATATATAAACATAGACAAAATTTACCACACGTGGACTCATAACATACATGCTCTTTTTTATCATGGACACTAGTCCTTTCCTCCCTTATTTCACTTCTTGCCCTTTTATGTCCTCATTCCCAGGTAAACATACTTTTTCCATATTTATATAAACAAATATATATCTATAAATGAGGGAAGAGTCTTTTCATTGTCTGTTTTATAAAAATAGGGTCATGAAATAGACCTTTCCTTGCTTTTTGCTCCTCCCATTTGACAACACACGTGGAAATCAAAAAAGGCAATGATTCTTTGACTGCTATATATTTCCAGGGTTTTGACACAATACAGTTTATTCAATTATTCTCCTATCAACGAGTATATAATTTTCTATTTTTGCCATCATAAAAAGTCCTGCAAAACATAGCCAATAGTATCCTAGAAGCAACTAATACTGGCTGATAAGACTGTTAAATTTTCATGAATTTGGGAGCTGGTTATGAAACACATAAATGAAAATGAAATTTTAAAAACTTATAGCTGAATATGATTAAAAACAAAGGTAACAAGTCAAAATTCATCATTTCCTGCATAGGAGCACATGTACCCCAATGTTCATAGCAGCACTCTCAACAATAGCCAAAACACAGAAAGAGCATAAGTGTCCACCAACGGACAAATGGATCAAGAAGATGTGGTTTATCTATACGATGGAATACTACATGGCAATGAGAAGGAATGAAATCTGGCCATGTGTAGCAACATGGATGGACCTTGAGGGTATTATGCTGAGCGAAATAAGTCAGGCAGAGAGGGACAAATACCATATGTTTGCACGTATAGGAGGATTAGGAGGAACTTAAAGGAGGACTGTGGGGGAGAAGAAGGGGGCAAACAGTGGGGGAGGGGGAGAGGGGCAAACCATGAGAGACTCTTGAATGCTGAGAACAAACTGAGGACTGATGGGTGTGGTGGGGGAGGAGGCAGATGGGCATGGAGGAGGGCACTTGTGGGGATGAGCACTGGGTGTTATATGGAAACCAATTTGACAATAAACTACTTGTAAATAAATAAATAAACATAAAATACTATGTAATGTTCAAAAAATTTTTCATCAATTCCTAGTTTTACATTTTACTATTATACATGCTCTTGAATTGATTTATGCCTATAGATCTATACTTTGAAAATACCATATAACGTTACAACACATCTCTTTCCAACTTTTAATTCAGTGATGTCATGTAGATTTGAGTAGCTGTGACAAAAAACAAATGGTCTGCAAAGGCCTAAAATTTTTACCATCTTGCCCTATATAAAACAAGTTTACCCACCTCTAGTCTAAATTCCCAGTAGTACTAATTTAAGCAGTAAGTATACTTTTTACAAAAAAAATGGCAAATTGCATTTTTAAAAGGCTAAAGCTATTCACATGCCTACTAGATATAAGTGCTACATTCTTTTAAAAGTTTTCTCAATCTGATAGAAACAAAGTATTATCCACTTTTTTTCATTTCTCATAGATTCATGAGTTTGAAATATCTCTGCAGACTGGCCATTTGGATTTGCTCTTCTAAGGAACTGCCCACATCCTATTGCCATTCGCTATTGCTTTGTTAGTGTTTTTGTCATCAATTTCTAAAGATATTTAATATTTCATTTCAAATGTTTCCTCCTGAGTTTTCATTAGTATACCAATACTACAATATAAAAACTTTCAATAGTTGAATGTATCTATTTTCCTTGCTTGGTTCTAGTTTTCCTTTCTGTTTAGAAAGGTTTTTGACAAATAAGCAAAGGAAGAAAAAAAGAGAGATAGGCATACCAAGAAAAAAATCTCTTTAACTATGGAGAATAAACTGGTAGTAACCAGAAGGAAGAAGGATGGGAGGATGGGTTAAATAGATGATGGGGATTAAGGAGTACACTTGTGATAAGCACTGCGTGTTGTACAGAAATGTTGAATATTATTGTACTCAACTATTACACTTAACTATTGTATTGAACTATACAGTACACTGAAATTAATATTATACCATATCTTAAATGGAATTTAAATTTAAAAAATAATAAATTAAAGCTGTTTCTAACAATTCCCCATTTACACAGTAGCCTCAACTTTCTGTTAAGCTTTTTATTATGTAAAAAAATAAATTTTCACATTTAGATGTTTGATCCATTGGGAATTGGTTTTCTAAAATGCTTTTAAAGTAAATACTGAGGTCCAGACTTTTAAGAAGATCAAATTGACCCAATTTTTTTTTTTAGGTTACAGAATACTGAATAGAAAGGTTCATTCATCCCAAATTATAAGCAGAGACCATCTCAAGTTATGAGATTCAAATAGGTCATATCCTCTTGAAATTATATAACTTAATTTTCAAAAGCTATATAAACACTCCAGTGCCTAATAATGTAGCATTTGGTCTTATTTTTTTCTCACAGCTATAACATTTTATACAAGATTTCGGGGCGCCTGGGTGGTTAAACGTCTGACTTCGGCTCAGGTCATGATCTCACAGTTCGTGGGTTCGAGCCCCACATCAAGCTCTGTGCTGACAGCCACCTTAGAGCCTGGAGCCTGTTTCAGATTCTGTGTCTCCCTCACTCTCTGACCCTTCCCTGCTCATGTTGTCTCACTCTCTCTCTCTCTCTTTCAGAAATAAAACACTAAAATTTTATTCAAGATTTCAAACCTAACATGAACATACAATATTTGCAAACAGCTTAAACAAGTTAGCTTTTTGCATAATTGCATTAATGTCTCTAAAAATATGACTGCTTTAGGCAACATATATTGATTTTTTAAAGTATTTCATGAAGCATTCAATACTGAATATTGACACAAAGTTAAAACAGAAAGTAAATAGCATACTTTCCTTTTTTCTATGGGTCTTGGATTCTAGCAGAAATATACACAAAATTTGTGAGTAGAATCTTAGCCCAAGGAAAGAATCAAACAGTATCCTTTCTGCGTTTTATTAATGATTGTCCTACTTTGGAAATAGAGCAAGTTGAAATGTACCTGTTCTAATGACTGCAACTTTAGAATCTGCTCCTGCCTTAGCTAATTTACTATAAGCAGCTGATTTTATAGTTAGAGGACATGTTAACAGATGTGATTTTTCAGTGAGTAACAAGTCTCTGAAAGCCTAGGGAGTCATTTTTGAAGACTGTGAAGTAGAGGCTAAAAAACTAGTAACAAAGTATGTACAAAGAAGCAGTAAATAACCAAAATCCTTGAGTTAACATTTTACACAATTAAAAGCGAAGCAGAATCTGAAGACCCTGTATTATAGAGGATTAAATAGTCCCATAGTTTCCATGAAATTTGTATATTCTTTGTACTCAGATATGCATGTAGAGATGGTGAGGAGGACAGGAAGGACTAAAGCAGGTAGGCATGGGAGAGCAAAGAGACAGCCTTGTATATGAACATAAAACCATATGCAAACCATTGTGTTTTATCAGTGAATTATTGATAAAAAAAAATATGTGGTTTATCAGTAAATTCCTAAAACATTAATTTTTGAGCTGCTAAAATAGCAAGAATTCTCAGAGTACAATAATCTAAATGTTTATCCTATATAAATCTATATGAGATACAATATACTTTCAAGAAACTTTGAAATTTAAGTTACATCATTAACTTTAGATGATAATTTCTTCATGTGTAAATTCTCTTTTACTCCTCCAATGATAGAAACTAGAAGTATACTATACACTACTACAGAAGGGACAAGTTATTCCAACACATTCTTAACTCTATATCCCTAATGGTAGTACTAAGAGTTACTCAACAAATACTTATTAAATTGAACTAGGTGAATCACACAATCAGAAAGAGACCTTCTTAAATTCCCACAGAGTTAACTGTTCCATCTTCTACATTCTTATAACACATTGAAAATACTTTAATCATTGCTCTTCCTTGATTAATGTGTTATACTATACTAGAAGCAGATTGATGACAGGGACCAAATCTAGTAAGTAGTAGATGGCAGTAATGTTTGGTAGGAAGGAAGGAAAAGGAGAGAAGCTGACAAAAATAAATTTCAGGACATTTTTGATGACCACTTTTACAACTTTATTCTCACAAAGCTACCCTATCTCCTGTTACTGCCCTGTCCACAACCTCTGATTTAATGATTAAGTCCCACTTCTTCAGACTCCCATAATTAGACAAATTGAAAAACTTGTCTTACTAATTTAGAATGTATACGTGTTAACTATTAGAGTTAAAAGATTAAATATACTATACATGGCTATACACTTAGAGCACCTTCAAGATGACCAATATCCCCTTGCAAAAAAAAAGAAACAAAACCTAAAACCATGATTTTCTTTACTGTTAAGTTACATCATGTGCAGAAATTTAAAATATTAAGGAATAAACATACCCCCAGTAAGGGAATGAATAATTTATGACACCTCCATTCAATGAAATACCTTGAGTTAAAGGAATGAGGTAGATCTATTGTCATATCATGAAAAACCCAAACAAATAGTGGGAAGAAGTAACATCACAGAATAAAATCTACAGTATGATACTACGTGTTGCAAAACTAAGCAAAAATAACTACACACATGTGATGTTTACAAATGTATATACATATATAGATAAATAGGAACTTTAAAATACCTAGAAAAGATACACAACAAACTGTTCAGAATGTTACTACTCGGTAGGGGTCAGTGATTTTTACCCTATTATTTTTGATTGTTTAAATATTATATGAGATGGTATTCATTTACTACCAACATAATTTTTTAAAATGAGAAATGGAAATTTTGAATGCTACTCTGCACGATACAAGATATTTTATATCACTGTCCTATTTCATCATCTGATAAAGCTCCAAGGTTGACATAAAATTGAGGCATAAAGAAATCATTAATTGGCAATCTGAATTTGAACACAGGGCTCTTTGAAGACAAACTGTATGTGGGCTCTTTTCCCTATACAATGAAACCTCAAAATTATGAGGTTGCTCCAAAATAATAATTATGTGTACATACACATATACGTATATTTTTATTTAACCCCAATTTACCATCACAGTTCATCTGAATTCTCAATTTTTATGTGTGTACGTTCTTCATAGTGACTTTTGTAAGAAACATTTTAAATGTAGAATATGAAATGGCAAATATGAAATAACACAACTTCATAAAAATGAAGTAAAATTTCCCTGTTCAACTTATCCAAATAAGATGCGAAAAGGCCATTCCACTATTCCCATTTTATTTTTAATAAAAAGGTATTAAGTTCTTCCAGTGACCTTTATAAAAGGAGCACAGCCGATAAAACCTATTTAAGGATATTAAATCCAGTTGATGTTTCATGTGTTGACCTTATGAATACCAATCACTCAATTAGCTATTTCATTTTCCTTCCTTATTTATAGTCTAGTAGAATACCTTGCCATAATGTACCATGAACTTGTATGATTTCTGAGGTTAGAGCTATATTCCAACAATTCTAATCTTTTAAAGTTTTTGGAACTCTTCTCTATGGAAAACAATACATTCAGAAGTGAAAAGTTGTTAAATTTTCTCAATAGTGGTTGTTTCTCTCACTGTTATAATCCCAGTGCCAACAGTGCTTGCCATATAGTAAGCACTCAATCAATATTTAATGAACAATGAAATTAATATCTTCTGATATGTAAAATTTGCCAAAACTTACTCATAATCAACTGTAATGAATGAGATGATGTGTCAGGATAGATGGAAGTTAAGACCCACTTATCAATAAACTAAGCTGTGGCCATAAAGTAATTCAACTTGTTCTACTCTTCTATTCTGTTCTTCTATTGCTTATAAAGGAGAATCTGAATGAAATCATAAAAGTATATGACTAAAAAATGGATGGATCACTAGAATAAATGTATATAGCCTTACAAGTGGGTCATTTTATGAAAGACGATGCCAATCTGGATATATAAGATTTCTCAAAAGAAACGCAGAGGTATTATTTCATATTTATACTACAAGTAAAATTTTTAAATTTCAAACTTCTAAGACTTAAATGATAGAGCTTTTGTGCAACATTAATTGAATTACACAGAGAGGAAAAAAGAACTTCACTATACACCATTCCCAATCTTTATAAGAAATATTTAACTTTATTTTATTTTATTTTTTTTAAATGTTTTATTTATTTCTAGGAGGGAGAGAGAGAGACAGCATGAGCAGGGGAGGTCAGAGAGAGAGGGAGTCACAGACGGAAACAGGCTCCAGGCTCTGAGCTGGCAGTCAGCACAGAGCTCGACGCGGGGCTCGAACCCACAAACCGCGAGATCATGACCTGAGCGAAAGTCGGACGCTTAACCGACTCAGCCACCCAGGCGCCCCAATATTTAACTTTATTATGTCTTCTGTTATTATAGTGATAAAAGCATGTGATACTAGACATTATGCTACATCATTAAGTTATTATGTACAAGTCTGAAAGACATACTTTCAAGCCATTCAGCACTTAGAAAAGTGGGACTGAGGGGCGCCTGGGTGGCTTAGTCGGTTAAGCGTCCGACTTTCGCTTGGGTCGTGATCTCGCGGTTCGTGGGTTCGAGCCCCGCGTCGGGCTCTGTGCTGACTGCCAGCTCAGAGCCTGGAGCCTGTTTCAGTCTGTGACTCCCTCTCTCTCTGACCTCCCCTGCTCACGCTGTCTCTCTCTCTCTCCTAGAAATAAATAAAATAAAAAAAAAAACATTAAAAAAATTAAAAAAAAAAAAAAAGAAAAAAAAAGAAAAGTGGGACTGAACCATTTCCCTTTATCATTTACATTTTGATGAAGCCTGGTCTGTACTTCTAGTCTTGGCAAAGTTCAGAAATGCACTTAATATGAATGTTATTACCACTAATTAAAAATTGCCCTGATTGAATGCTTTGTACAACAGGCATGAATAGAGGAAGTCTTGAATGTTAATTTAAAAAAATCATTATAAACTATAAATTAGCCAAATAACCTTACCACAGTAACAAAAACATTCACAACCAGAATAAAAGTAGAAGTACTACTAAAAGACAGTGTAGAGTTATAGATCATGAAAGCTAGTTAATTTGAAGTTTAGATAACTGGTTAAGTGAAGCAGTGCAGAGATGGCACTGTTACTTCCTACAGTATCTCCTCAGTCTTTGGTGATTTGCTCCAAGGCTTTCCAAAGAGTCTGTGTCTATGAACTGCCTTCTGTTAAGGCCCACCTTCAATAAAATCATTAACTGACTAAACATTCTTGTGTGGAATCCAAGCCATATCTTTTACAAGCCAACTTTTCTCTCTTTAGAGAATAAAGTTAAACACCAAAGTTCAGTCAAGTAAAAGAGAGAGAGAGTAAAAGAGGTCTCTCTTGATTGCATCTTGATTGATGCAAGGATGAATGCTCCATGTAGTAATTCTAAATCAGCAATTTACATAATAAATAAACTTTAAGAAATAGCAAAAAGATAACTGAGTGGAATATGAACTGTAAATGTGATATTAAAGCACCCTTGGGTTGCTATATGTAGTTTAGTGCCTATGTATTTATGCAGGAACTTTAGGAAACTAAGATAACACTTTCACTAAACCAGAGGAAAAGCATTACTTAGAGTAGAAGAGGGAGAAATGCCCCACTGAAACATAACCCTCTACTACATAGGAGTGATGCTAACAGGTATTCAGTAAAATTTTATAACCAAAATGAGTAATTATTTCTGAAGCATGACTATTCAAAGCCTAACCTTAATTTCAATAATAAGTCACTACCAACCTCCAAGTCTAATCAGGGCCAATTGTCAAACATCCAAGAAACAATGCTATCTGTGGGGAGACAAAGCAAACTTAAGACCTTTGGGAGCGAAATCAAATCTCTCATTAAGAAGTGTAGGATGAGTATTAGGCTGCCACACCCATGCTATAATGAAACTAATACAAATACATAAATCCACTTTTAACCCAAAGAGATCAAAAAGGTAAAGAATAATGTAATCTCATTATTACCAGCACCAATAATAAAAATAGCAAACATTATTAGAGCATTTGCTATGTGCAAAGTACTGTTTTAAGAGGTTCATATTCATGATTTCATTCAATCCTCACAATACTATTATGTAGGTACTATTATTATTTCCATTTTAAAGATTAAAAATTTCTGAGGTTAAGTGACTTATCCAAAGTCATACCGCTAGCAAGTGAGAGAGCTAGGTCTTAAACACCGAAATATGCTTTGGGTTTTTGTTTGTTTCAGGAAAAAAAAAAGATGAGTATATACTTATTATTTAAGGTCTTCTCTTGAAAACTTCATTTCTAATTATGAAAATAACACAGATTCACAGCAATATATAAACTGCTTCCAAAAACATTTAAACCAAAAATATTGCTTAAACAATAATTTTGTCTGAAGCACTAAGTTGTTTTCCAAGCAATTCTAGTGCTGATCATTTCAGTTTGTCCATGTTAATCATGTAAATAATTTGTTCCAGACATTATACCTGACACACCTGTTCTTTACCTAGATTTCACTTCCCTTTAGTTGTATTAGTTCAAGACAATTGCAGTGCACCAGAATAAAAAAGGCTCTCTTCTTTGAGTTATATACATAACAACTGATAGGCTTGATTTGAAGAGGTCTAACATGAAAACAGATTTTTCTCTACTGTATTATCTAGCATTGTATTTATGATTTTTATAGAAATATATTTTATATCATTTTTTTATTCTGAAAAATTTTGTACTTATTTTAGATGCCAACATTGAGGAGCTAATTTCTTCCCATTTCATTTAAAAGGGTATCTTTTTATTTGGCTTCCATATTCCTAAAATTCAAATGCCAAGTTCAAATTTTTTGGTATCTTAGGTAAAGTCTATACTATGATAGGTAAAGCCAATATACATTGACCTTCTCTACGAGTGAAAAAAATAAACACGCTACTAATGACTAACATTATGATAACAATACTGTATAGATGAAAAATCTATAGGATTTCTTACATTTTCCTTTCAAGGAAAGCAATATTCAGCACATAGAGACTGCTTGCTTGAGGTTTTTAAGCTAGGGACAAGTGTTGTTGGAGGTATACAGTTTGGCCCTGGAGTAGTTATCCACAAGTGAAGAAAACAATCAAGAATGCACAACTCAGGAAGTTGTTATACTCTAACGTCACTATTTTGCTTCACTTATTATATTTCCTTTTTGAATTTGAACTTTGAGCCTTTTTGGATTTGACCAGTCAGGGAAATGTATTGAGCACAAAATGTTATTATTCAAGAACAGTTAGAAAATCAATTCATCAAATTTTATTTGCCAAACATAAAGGTGAAATTAGACAAAACAGAGTGCTGACTAGTTCATTCTGTACCCAAAGTGAACTAATTCTTTTTAGTATGATTCATTCCATTTAAGTCCCCAGTACCTAGCATATATCAGGGACTAGTGACACAAAACAACAACCAATTCAGTCTGATCTAAAGGAATTCATAACCCAGAAAGGAGATGGATATATAATTACCTAGTAGCAATTCAGTGACATCAGAGCTAAAAGAAGCATGTACAAGGTGCCAAAAAACAAGTAGAGCAATTCACTGAAAACTCAGCTGCAGAGGAAAGGGGGAGTTGGAAAAAATGTAAAGAGATCATTGGAACAGAATAAAAGATTACAGGTGAAAGCTTACAGAGAAAGGCTATTTAACATAGAGGGGACCTCACTATAAAGGTGCAGAAGCAAGGAAGTGCCCCATCTAAGCACTACAGATTAGTAGCACTACAGAGGAGAATGCGAGAGAGAGGGAAGACTGGAAAGTGTCTGGAAATCTTCCAGTGGAGGATGCCTGGCAATAGGTTCTAGGTTAGCATCTATCTTTTGGATAATGGAGAGCTTTAGACATGAGCACCATATGATCAAACCTTCAGAAAGATACTCTGTTGGCACTGTGAGGGACTGCAAGATAAGTGGTGAGCCCTTGGCCCAAGAGTCTACTTTTGGTTAAAACATTCATTCTAGAGCCTTGAATTAAAATAGTCACAGCAGGGAGGCAGAGGGGAGGGAGAATAATTAAAGAAATATTTAGTAAATAGAATAAATAAGACTGTGGAAAGGCTTAAATTTGATACAGGTGTTAGGTAAAACATTAATACTGCATAATGTGATACACAGGAGAAAGAGTCCAGTGATAATTCCTAGTCTCCAAACAGTTTTTATTCCTTCAAATTATGATAATTAACTTTACATCCTGCTAGGATTTTTTTATCCTTATGGTTATTGTGCAAATGATTATTATCAAAGCTACAAGCCCATTGAGAATTGGGATTAAGTGGGTATAACAAATTAATTGAGCTTCATTATGTATTTCCATGAAAACAAGATAACATGACCAAACACAAGATCTCTGAACTGAAACAATAAACACTGATAGATTCCACATGGTGAGGGGCATTAAAAGATGGCAGCATAGGAAGATCCTAAACTCACCTCCAACCATGGACACACCAAATCTGTAATTGCATATAGAATACTTTCCCAGAAAACTAGCTGAACAGCTGCTCAAAAACAAAGAATGAAAGGTCCATAACCAGGTAGATGGAAGAGGCAGAGACATGGTCTCACCAAAAATACCACCCCTAGTGCAATAACCCAAAACCAGAAGGAGGAATTTCAAAAATACAGAGCTTCTCCCTGAGGAGAAAAGCATTTGTGCCCCATATCAGGACCCCAACCCTTAGGACCTAACACCAGAGAGATAAGCCCTCCAAATGTCTGACTTTGAAAACAAGAGAGTTTATGTCTAGGAGACCCAGAGATGCAGGGAAATAAGATTCCAGTAATACAGTGCTCCCTCAGACTTACTCACCCTATGATCTAGCATGAAACTAAGTTTGACAAGTGCCTATACTGTATGTGGAGATTCATTTGTTAATCTTAAGATGTCTGACAAAGGAGTGGGGCCTGTTGGGACTCTATAGGGATGAAGGTAATGATGGGGGTCATTTCAGGACTCCCCCTTTACCTTGCCAGTACCAGTGCTAGCAAGCACCATTCCTAAGCTCTCCCTCTATCTTGCTATAGCTGGTGGACGTGCACAGTAACAGCACTGTGCCATTGCTCCAGTTAAGTTGCCCCAGTGCCCGACACCTGAGACAACTCCCTTGCTAAAGAGAGCAGGTGCACCTTGGGCCTGTATTCTCACACTGTGTCAGTAGAGCTCCCAAATGTGTGCTGGCCCTATGGTCTCCTGTTGCCTTGCTACAACTTGCAGGAGCACCCTGGCCCCGCACTCTCCTGCTGTCTCACTACAGTTGGATGCCACATTCCAGCCCTGGACTATTCTGCTACCTTGACAAAGCCAGGAGGCACACACAGTCTCCAAAGGAGAAAGAGGACCACATATAGTGCTTGCATTTCTGGGCCCCATGGGACTGAAACTATTGGAAAGATAGTTCTTATCATGCAGAAACCCAAAGGGCGCTACACAGACAACAGACTGAAACACATCCCAATTGTTTCCATGTAAATGGTCTATTTACTGGTCTTGGAGCTTAAGCCTGAGGGGCAAGTGTCAGGTTTCCAACACATACAGAGACTATGGAGGTGATCCTAGGAAATACAGGCTGGGGAAAACTATCTTTTCTTACTTCCTTGGCTTCACCACAACTCATACATTTGTCTGGGGCCCCCAGTTTTGCAACTGTTGCCCAGGAACACATCTGGATACCCAGGACAAGAAGCTAGATAGGTCTACCACTGCATCCCCCACAAGAAATATATTTGCATACTTTAAAGGTTGCTGCCTGAGAGTCTGCCACCCATTCAGCCTGAATCTAGTGCTGACTGAGATCCCACCCTTTGGAATACTGACAAGTCTTGCATACCCCAACAACTGCAACCTATCAAGAATAAATTAGACTGCTTAGACAATCACCTTGCCAAAGAGCTAGGGCAAGGTTGAACCATAAGTTTCATCTATGTGAGGTAACTAACTAGTTCAGTGCTGGGAGAAGTAGCTATTTCACCTAATACAAGTGAGAAACAAACAGAGAGAGTCAAGAAAAATGAGAAAATAAAGGAATATGTTCCACACAAAACAAGATGAAACCCAGTAAAAAAAACTTAATGAAACAAAGATAAGTAATTTATCTGATAAAGAGTGCAAAGTAATGATCTCAGGAGAAGAATGGATGTATAGAGAAAGAATTTCAATATATAAGAAATATAGAAACTATATGTATCAATACTATCCAAAGCAATATGTTCAATGAGATCCCTATCAAAATAACACCAGCATTCTTCACAGAACTAGAACAAACAATCCTAAAATTTGTATAGAACCAGAAAAGCCCCCAAATAGCCAATTTCAGAACAATCCTGAAAAAGAAAACCAAAGCTGGAACCATCACAACCTTGGAATTCAAGTTACATTACAAAGCTGTAATCACCAAGACAGTATGGTACAGGCACAAAAAAAAAACACATAGATCAATGGAACAGAATAAAGAACCCAGAAATGGACCCGCAAAGTATGGCCAATTAATCTTTGACAAAGCAGGAAAGAATAACCAATGCAATAAAGACAGTCTCTTCAGCAAATGGTGATGAGAAAACTGGACAAGAACATACAGAAAAATTAACCTGGACCACTTTCTTATACCATACACAAAAATAAACTCAAAATGAATAGAATGCATTTAAACATAACTTGCTATTAACTAAAAATAGACTGTTGTATATACAATTATATGTGAGCTTCATAGTAAACACACACACACACACACACACGCACACAACCATGGTAGACATATAAAACCTAATGAAAAAAGGAATATAAACATAACACTAAAGAAAGTTATCAAACGACAAATGAAGAAATCAAGAGAAGAAGATAGGAAAAGAGAAGAACTAAAAAATAGCCAAAGATCAATTAACACAGGGGCAGTAAGTATATACCTTTCAATAATTTAAATATAAATGGCCTAAATACTCCAAAAGACACAGGTGTGAACGAATGGATAAAAAAAAACAAAACAAGACCCATCTATCTGTATGACATGTACAAGGGATTAACCTCAGATAAGGACATAACAGATCAGAAGTGAAGGGATGGAAAAAGATGTTTCATGCAAATGGAAAACAAAGAAAGCTGAGGGGCGGCTGGGTGGCTCAGTGGGTTCAGCATCAGTTTCAGCTCAGGTCATGATCTCATAGCTTACAGGTTAGAGTCCCACATTGGGTTCTGTGCTGACATCTCACAGCCTGGAGCCTGCTTCATATTCTGTGCTGCCTCTCTCTCTGCCCCTCCCCAGCTAATGCTCTGTCTTTATCTCCAAAGTAAATAAACATTAAAAAAAAAAAAAAAGCTGAGGTAGTTACACTTATATCTGACAAAATACTTTATAACAAGTCCATAATAAAAGCCAAAATGGCCGTTACATAATGCTAAGGGGATTAATCCAGCAAGAGATAAAACATTTGTAAATATGTATGCACCCAACACAGAAATACCTAAATATATAAAGCAGACGCTATCATACCAAAACTAAGAAATTGACTGCCAATATAATATCAGGGAACATCGGTACCTCCACTTACATCAATAGACAGATTCTCCAGATCACATGGAACATTTTCCAGAATTAATCATGTGTTGGGTCACAAAAACAAGTGTCAATAAATTTAAGTATACTGATATCATATGAAGCATCTTTTCTAAACATAATGATATGAAACTACAACTCCATTACAAGAAGAAAACTGAAAAATATCACAAATATGTGATGAACAAATGGGTCAACACAGAAATCAGAAAATTTAAAAAATACCTTGAAAGAAATAAAAATGGAAGTACAACATACCAAATCAATAGAGGTTGCAAAAGCAGTTCTAAAAAGTTCATAATGATTAAGGCTTGCCTCAAAAACCAAGAAAAATCTCAAATAAACAATCTTACTTTTTACCTAAAGGAATTAGGAAAAGAACAAACAAAGCCGAAAGTTAGTAAAAAGAAGATAATTAAGAGCAGAAATAAATGAAATAAAGTTTTAAAAAGAATAGAAAAGATCAATGAAACTAGGAGCTTCTTCTTTGAAAAAATAAATAAAATTAACCAACTTATAGCTAGACTCAGTAAGGAAAAAAGAGTTCAAATAAAATCAAAGAGAAGTTACAACTGTTATCAGAGAAATACAAATGATTGTAAGCAACTACTATTACTAATTACATCGCAACAAATGGGACAACTTAGAAGAAATGGATAATTCCTAGAAACACAATCTTCCAACATAGAATCGTGAACAAATAGAAGATGCGATTAGAACAATGACTAGTAGTTAGACTGAATCAATAATCAAAAACCTCCCAACAAACAAATGTCCAGGACCAGATGGCTTCAGAGGTGAAGTCTATCAAACATTTAAATAAGAGTTAATACCTCTTCTTCTCAAATGATTCCAAGAAATAGAAGATGAAGGAAAGCTTCAAAATTCATTCTTTGAGGCCAGCATTATCCTGATAATTAAACCAGACAAAAACACTACAAAATAAAGAAAACCACAGGCCAATATATCTGATGAACATAGATCTAAAACTCCTCAACAATTTCAAGATGAAGTCACCTAACCAAATCTATACACCAAAATGGTCAAAACCTAACTGTGCTGACTACTTTGAAATCACTTGGCCATAGGATATCCTATTGTTCAAAACTTATTAAATACATTGTTTTTACTTAAGGAGAGAAAACATAGTAAGGCCACCTACATTAAGATAGCAAGGTCAACGGTTAAATTATATACACACATCTCACTCACACACACACATGAGTTAGCTGAGACATGCCAAAATTTCATTATATCAGTAAATTCATCAGTAAATCATAATACATCATATCAGTAAATTATATAAATACATTTAAAATAAAAGTTCATAGTACATTTACAGGTTTATTTCTTCACTCTTAATTTCTGAAGAATTAGATTTGCACAACTGCTATTAGGCTATAGACAAAAATTAATGAAAAAAATATATTCAGAAGACAAAAAAGAAAGAAGGAAAGAAAAAAAATGAGACTGAAATCCTCAAAAATCAAAAGCTGTTAGAAGTTCAGATGTAAATTACATAAACAATTAACCGTCCTATAAGCTGCAAAAAGTCCATGGAAAAAAAAGTCCACCGATTATAGCCACAGCAAGCCAAGAGCATATTTTTGACAAATGATATTTTAGAACTAGAAGCAACTATCGGGTATTTATGATCAAGCTTTAAAAATTAATGTAAACAAAGAAAAATTATTTAAATATACAGAAAATTCTTCACTGATTCAAGTGTAAAAGAAAGATAGAAATGCAAAAGGAACATCAGAAACACCTGATATGAGTATGTTTTCAAAACATACCAGGAACAAACACATATATGATAAAATACAGTCTAAAGCTCAACTGCCCAATCCTGAACCCTGTGTCCGTCCCTGTCAGAATACCTTCAGAACTTTAGCAATAAGACTCAGTCTATTATCCAAAACATCATGGCCGTTCATCTCCATGAGTAGGACCTATATATTTGCAAAAATTTAGTCCTGATCCATAAGATCTGAATCTTAAACGACCAAAAAAGGCGGCCATGGAAATGCTGTGAGTTCACTGATTTATTATTGCTTTATTAGCAAATATAACAATAAGCTTTCAAAATTTTTATATAACAAAGTACAAACTAACAATGTATATTTTTAAAGACTAGCAAGAACACATAAGACATATACTAGAACCTATGAAAATAGCCCATTTCAACTAAACACTTAAAATTCCAACTGTGGTTTATGGAAATCACATAATGTGGCACATCTGCACACCTGTAAAAACAACTTCCTCAGGAAATTGGTGAAATATTAACTGAAAGAGAAGAAAGTTGTGAAATTAACTGAAAAATGAAGAATAATTCTTTTTAAAGGACTAAGATGTCATCATATCATTGTTGGTAAAAAAGTAACTAAAAAAATCCATAGGGAAAAAAGGAACAAAATGGAAAACAAGAACAATTTTTTTCATGTTTTAAAAATCTCTTCTGGAGTACCTGGGTGGCTCAGTCGGTTAAGTATCCAACTTCGGTTCAGGTCATGATCTCAAGGTTTATAAGTCCAAGCCCCCCATCAGGCTCTGAGTGCTGACAGCTCGGAGCCTGGAGCCGTTTTTGGATTCTGTGTCTCCCTCTCTCTCTGCTCCTCCCCTACTTATGCTCTGTCTCTCTTTCTCTCTCTCAAAATTAAATAAACATTTAAAAAAATTTAAGTGTTTACCAGTAAAAATATATTTATGTATCTGCCACGAACCCAGTATCTTTCAAAGGATAAATTAAACCTTTTCATCCTTACCAAGAAAAGATATAGCAGAACCCTGCACAATTTTGTAGATTATTTTTCAAAGATGGAATGGCCTATTTGTCGGTTTAAAATATGAACAGAGATGGGGTGCCTGAGTGGCTCAGTCAGTTGGGTGTCCGACTTCAGCTCTGGTCATGATCTCGTGGTTCGTGGGTTCAAGCCCTGCAACAGGCTCAGTGCTGACAGCTCAAAACCTGGAGCTTGCTTCGGATTCTGTGTCCCTCTCTCTCTCTCTGCCCTCCCCTGTTCATGCTTTGTCTCTCTCCCTCTCTCAAAAATAAATATACATTAAAAAAATTTTAAATATGGACAGAGATTGTAAAGACAGGATATTTTCTGTCAAGTTGGACTTCCTTCTAAAATCAGCCTGTTGGGGCACCTGGGTGGCTCTGTCAGTTAAGTGTCTGACTTCAGCTCAGCTCATGATCTCCTGGTTCATGGGTTCAAGCACCAGACTGGGCTCTATGCTGACAGTTCAGAGCCTGGAGCCTGCTTCGGATTCTGTGTCTCCCTCTCTCTCTCTGCCCTCTCCTGGCTCACTCTCTGTCTCTCTCTCTCTTAAAAATTAATAAACATTCAAAACCATTTAATTAATTAATTTAAAAAAAGAAGTCGAGTCAAAAATTATGTAATAAATGGCAAATGGCTTCTAATGTATAATCAAGGTGGCCACAGTTTCTGAATCTAGACTGATGACAGAGTCAATATCTGTGCTTTCATCACCTAACATGGACTGAGTAACCCACATACCTGGCACTGTGGCCTGCGCTATGTGTCAAGCAGAGATAGACATATAATACATGGCTCTCTCATCACCTTCACCCACTCTCTCTCTTTTATAAAGATCTATTTGGATCTTTATAAAATGTTACTCAGTCTTACCTCCATATTACTTCAAATTTTCAATAGCTTTCCCTCTCATTTACAATAAAATTCAAATATCTTCAAGGCTTCCGATGCTCTGCCCCTCCCAGCCATATTCTCTCTTCTATTCCTGTCATTCACAATGCTCTGTCCTTTGATCTTCTCAGTAGTAGTCAAACGTCCATCTCTATCAACCTCCAAGATCCTAGCCTAGACCCCTCCTAACTTCTCACTTAACTCCTATTTTCTCCTTCAGCTCAAATGTCACCTCCAGAGAAACCTTCACTAATGTGCCACACTAATGCTGCAGGAGATGGGGAGCTGATGAGTGGTGTACAGCAAAAGAGTAATGATTAATTCTTTTTTTTACAAAAATCATCCAGACAGGAATTTGTAGAATGGACTGGTTAGAGGTGGTATGATTGGAGATGATGGCTATAGGCAGTGAAGTTACGTAGGAAACAACTAGAAGAGTCTCAGAGAGACAGAGATTGTATGTATATACAAACACTAAAGTTATCTTGGCTCTGCATAAAGTTCCATCAGGCTATGAGCTCTCTAAGACCAGTATTATATATTACAAACTTCCTATGACATTAGAGAGACCCCATAAACATTAGTTAATTTGAAATGAGTGTAAGAAAAGCAGTGAACATAACCAAGATACAAACAATAATCACTGCAACTGATTTATCAAACACTTAGGCATTGTGCATAATAAAGGAGGGAAGGTAGCAGTGGTTAGGAGCAATGGCTCTGCCAGAGTTTATACTATATGTGAGTTTACTTCTCTGTGTTTTGATTTTTTTCAAAAGATAGTAATAATATCTATGTCGAAGGATTGTTGGGAGATTTAAATGTAAAGCACTGAAAAGAACACTGCTTGTCACATATTAAGTCCCTAATAAAAATAAGCTACTGAAATAGTCACTGCTGTCCCCAACATCGTAATCGTTGTTATTATTAGTACCGCTACTACAATCACCAAGTACTTCACAGACATTTCATCTTCACTAAAGAACCTAGAAAGGATATACTATTTTCTCTATTACACAATAAGGGAAAGTAGATACAAAATCAGTTTACACAGTTTATAAGCATCATACTGGGATCTGAGCCTAGTAGTAAGTCTATCTATAGTTTATATATTAACACATTATGACACTGTCTCTCAAAAGGGGCAGGAGAGACTCAGGTGTGATAAGTAATACAATTTTCTAAGCCATATGATTTAATGAGCATTTATTATACTCTAAGAGCTCTTCTAGGCTCTGGAGCATACAAGAGAGAATAAAACAGGTGAAGTCTCTTCTCTCATATGAGACAGGCAAGATCAGAGAAAAAATATCAAATAGTGAGAAGCCCACTATAGAGACTTAGAATTAAGAGTGATGTGTCTGGGGGCTACTTAGATTGGACAGGCAGAAAAGGCCTTTCTCAGGAGTCTTAAATTTAATATGAAAACCTTGAGGTGCCTGGGTGGCTCAGTCAGTTACAAAGTCCGACTTTAGCTCAGGTCATGATCTCACAGTGGTGAGTTTGAGCCCCATGTTGGGCTCTGTGCTGACAGCTTGGGGCCTGGAGCCTGCTTCTGATTCTGTGTCTCCCTCTCTCTCTCTGCCCCTCCAATGCTCACCCTGTCTCTCTCTCTCTCTCTCCCAAAAATAAACAAACAGGGGCACCTGGGTGGCTCAGTCAGTTAAACGTCCGACTTTGGCTCAGGTCATGATCTCACAGTTCATGGGTTCGAGCCCCACATCGGGCTCTGTGCTGACAGCTAGCTCAGAGGTTGGAACCTGCTTCAGATTCTGTATCTCCCTCTCTCTCTGACCCTCCCCTGCTCATGCTGTGTTTCTCTATCTCTCTCAGAAATAAATAAAAACATTAAAACATTTTTTTAATAAACAAACATTAAAAAAATTAAAAAAGAAAGAATGAGAACCTAAAAGACAACCAAAAGGGACAAGCACAAGGTATCAAACAACAGGATAGAGAACTTTCCAAACAGAGGAAATAGCTAATACAGAGAGCCTAAGTGAAACAAAATTGTGTCTTAAGCAAACAAAGCAAGCCAACATGGCTGAAGAGCAGTGGGGGAGGAATGGAGTATTCCATGAGAAGATTACAGAGACAGGCAACCGCCAGGTACCCTGGGGTCACTCAAGGGAAGGGACTGTGGATTTTATGCTTAAAGGTAATAAATGATGACATGAAAGTGACATGATCTTACTTTTATGTTTAGAAGAATCTACACTGCTGGGTGGAAAACATTGTAGTAAGACAAAAATGTGAATTCTTTCCAAGCTATTTCAGCAGTTTAGATGAAAGTAGATTAAACTAGGGAGGCAGGAGTATAGGTGGAGAAAAATAGATTCTGGTATACATTTCTAGAAATCGAGTACAAAGGATTTACAAATGAACTGAATAAAAAAGATGAAGGAAAAAGGAATAACCTTTGTATTTTTATTTTTTTAATTTTTTTTAATTTTTTTAATTTTTTAAAGGTTTTATTTATTTTAGGAGAGAGAGAGAGACAGCGTGAGCAGGGGAGGGTCAGAGAGAGAGGGAGTCACAGACTGAAACAGGTTCCAGGCTCTGAGCTGGCAGTCAGCACAGAGCCCGATGCGGGGCTCAAACCCACGAACCGCGAGATCATGACCTAAGCGAAAGTCGGACGCTCAACCGACTAAGCCACCAAGGCACCCCAACCTTTGTATTTTTAGCTTGAACAGTTAGAAGAATAATGGTTTAGTTTACTGAGAAGAACAAGATTAGGGGAGGTACAAGTTTGGGTTAGGAACAGGAGTTAGAAATAAGAGTACAGTTTTGGTCAGATTTCATTTGAGAGTCCCATCATATACCCATTTGGAAATGTTCAGCAGGCACCTGGATCAAAATTCTGGAAGTCCCTCATAACCCTTTTCTTGCTTCGTTAGAAGACTGAAGATACAGGGCTGCCTGGGTGGCTCAGTCGGTTAAGCGTCCAGCTTTGGCTCAGGTCATGATCTCACGGTTCGTGGGTTCAAGCCCCGTGTCAGCACTGTGCTGGCAGCTAGCTCAGAGCCTGGAGACTGTTTCAGATTCTGTATCTCCTTCTCTCCTCTGACCCTCCTCTGTTCATGCTCTCTCTCTCTCAGAAATAAATAAAACATTAAAATTTTTTTAAAAAGACTGAAGATACAGAAAATATCAAGAGGAAAATTGATTTTAGAATGCACAATGTGAGTATTCTGTAACAATCTAAAACAGTGAGACAAGACCTTGTACTCCTCACGAAACTATTTCACTTACAGAATCTAAAGCATCATCTCTGCTGAGGATAATAATACAGAAAGAAAGTAAGCTTTAAGGTCAATGAGATTCATGCCAAGAGAGTTAAGCCATATCATATGGCCTCTATTTCTTAAATCTTGTAAGATTATAGGGCAGGACCTATTAAGAAGAGATCAGAGCCCCCAGCAGGATACAATTTACAAGTGTTTCTGAAAATTCCATTCTAGTTGAAGGGAATCCATTGCATACCCAATAGAAGACAAAAATAAACCCTAACTGTACATAAAATAATGACTGTTCTTCCTGCTGGCGGACAGGAGTTTCCATGGAAACTATCACAAAGAATTTCTTTAGATTTGTGATTATTGACAAAAACAAAATAGAGTCAAATGACAACTAGATTTTTGGTGATTTGATTCAAGCTAATTGTCTTTTAGTATGACAAGTTTCCTTAATCAAATGGCTACTTAGAGAGTAGATATCAAAATGAGAGAAAAAGAGACAAGCAACCTTATTTCTTTCTGTGTAAGTCTTACTCTCAAATACCTATCAGGAATATTGTATAAGACTATGTTGGGGAAGATAAGAACTAAAATTTATTGGGGAACCCCAGTCGGTTGAGTGTCCCACTTCGGTTCAGGCCATGATCTCACCATCTGTGAGTTCGAGCCCTATGTCGGTCTCTGTGCTGACAGCTCAGAGCTTGGAGCCTGCTTCTGATTCTGTGTCTCCCCTTCTCTCTGCCCTTCTCCCACTAGCACTCTCTCTCTTTCTCTCAAAAATAAATAAACATTAAAATATATTTTAAAAAAAAAAGAACTAAAATTCATTGGGCACCTACTAAATATCAAGTGCTTTGCATATAACATTTTATTTGTCTTCACAATATTCCTTTCAGGTAGGTTTTATTATACTTAAGTTTTATAGAGGAAGAAGCCAGTTCTCAAAGATGTAGAGTAACTTGTTCAAGATCAAATAGATGGTAAACAACAGAGTCAGGAGGAGATTCAGGTTTAGCTGAACACAAAATGTATACTCTTTCCTTAGGCTTTTAAAAGGGGCTAAAACCCACAGTGGTCCAGGAGCCCAAGCCTATGGTCTCTTTAAGCCATAAGAATCTTATTGATTAACTGACTATTAAACTTATTGATTAACTGACTATTAAATTAGGCTGAAAACAAGGCTATTATATAATGTGTAAAAAGAAGACAGTGTTAGACGTGTAAAATAAAGAGTTCAGTTATGCATCGAATATACAATAAAACTTTACCAGGTATTCACATGTCATCAAATCAAATTAATAAAAGGAAATTAAACAAAGAATCCAAAAAGAAATAAGTAAAGGAAAGAAGTAGATGTTAATAAATTTAAGAAGCCAAGATAGAGATATGATACTTCATTTTAAGGAGTAACTTTTAAAATTATCATTTAAGAATAAAAGTAAAAATGCCAAGACATTTCTTAGCTTATAACAATTAATAGAAATAATTTAACTGCAATACCCATGTGATGGCTATTGCTGCTTAGCTCTGTTAACCTAACATACTGTGTAACTGTAATAGTCACATGAAAACTGGAGGCAATCTGAGGTACTGCCTGCTACACTCCTTCCCTAATTAGTTAACTTATTTTTGTTATGGAATTTGCCTATAAATTCATTGTCTTGTACATTTTACTCCAAGGTTCTTTAAAGAGAAGCATGGACTCCACATATCTCTTTAGATTTGAGCAGTCAAAACAAAAGAAATTCAACCAAAGCACATACTGACACATTAGCAGTCAGAGCACTATTTAACAAGCATGCACACAATGCAGGACACACACTAAATCCAGTGAAGAGCAGAAAGCAAGACAAAATAGTAGAAATAAATCCAAGAGGAATAAAGAGGGTTACAATGCATAAAACAATCTAGGTACACTAGAAGTTAATTTTCTAAAATCAAGGTACTAGCTTCCATTTTTGCTAATACTGGATAGTGTCTAGCCAAAAGTACCAGGGAAAAGCTCAGCTGTCAACCGAGAACATCCTTTTAAATAACTGTTAAATGAAATCATTCCTTAAAATACTCTCCTACAATAATAATGTCCAAAGAATTATAACAGAAGAAAACAAATCAATTTCAATGCAATATATCTCAATTAGTAAATAAACTACAAATGCAAACCACTCTATGTATTCATTTTAACAGATAAAAGATTTAAGGACTTTTTAGAGTCATTACTAAGTTTTGGTTAGAGGGACGCCCCCCAAAAAGGTGTACGTGTTGAAAATAATTTATAAGAAATCAGTTCCTTAAGATGGCTTAAGACTGTGAAGTTTGGTATATTTCTATTTTGTTTCTTGGTGCATTCTGTTTCAACTTAATAAGATGTTACTGGAAACGCTTCTTGTGTATGCCTTCGAATACTCTATATAATGTTAAAGTATAGTTCTTAGGTTTTGAAATTTTCAGGACTGCTGATGCATAAAAGCATAGCTTTAGTATTCTATTTCCCTATAACTGTTAGATGACTTTGCTAGTGCTGGAAACCCACCAAGCCCTTATTAGGAAAGGCAAGATGGAAAACAGAGTCCAGTGCTTAAAATACAGTAAACACAGTTCAAAGATATATGTCCTCTTACTCTCTCTTAGTTCAAAGATTAAATCAGAAATCAATCGGCAATGTTAGATATACTATATTGTTATTTAGCAGATGACAACTGAAGACAAGGATAATTTTTGTCCTTTAACAAAAGCTTTCCTTTCTATATGATTGTGATTCTTCTTTAAGCTCTTTCCTACTTCATGATTTTCCTCTTCAATCTTGCCAAAACAGGATTTAAATCTAAATGGAAATAAAGGGGGAACCACTGTCAAGATTTACACTGGCTCATCTCACTTTTACCTATTAATGAGTCCTGAGGCTTAAAATGACATAAAGCAGCCTCTTGCCAACAGGTTTCTCCCAGAATGTTCATGCAATGAACAGGTTTTAAATGGTCAAAGTGGGTCACAACCTACAGAAAAAAGCCTTAAAGACTGGTCTTCACTTTAGCTCTATGGCCACTAAACAAAGGCCTTTTCTTCCTCTCTAAAGGAAGACTGGACACATCAAAAGACCTGAGTTCCTAACAAGAATACAAATGTAGTCTCTCTTGGATGCATGAAACTTCCTTGAAATTGTTTTCAAAATCCTGGGCACTCAGCAGGGGAGCAATCAGCTTTCATCCAGCTTGCAAAGGGTCTCATTAACATGACAGTCCAAGTGACAGTCTAAGAGCCGTTGTGCAAATGTCGCTGCCAGCCCTTATACCAAAAAGCCATGGGGTGGAAGGCAAAGCAATAGCCTTGAAACCCCCCAGTTTGGAGACCTGGGGCAAACTGCTTCACATTTGTGTGCTTCTATTTCCTATCTATAAAATTGTATATAAAAATACCTCTTTCACAGGGAGTTGATAAAAAGTAAATAATTGTAACACTTTCCAAAAACTGCTAATTTATAAAAGTTATCTCCATGATGCAAAAAGACAACAATCACTTTCAGAAGCTGTCTAAGTGCCCATTTTACAACTGAGGTCCCAGGTACTAGGGAATTAGCCCTGGTCAAACAAAGCTGATGTAAGGACAGAGTCTCCACTTTGCACTTTTCATGCCCTACACAACACCACTACAGGTCATATTCAACATACAGTACAAACCTGAGCCTAGTAACAGCAGAATTGGTGCTCAGGCTTGGGACCACCAAAGAGAAAATAAAACCAAAATGACATATATGGTGACATCAACCTTCAGAAACAAAGATACTTAAAATTACCAAGTGACCCTTTTGGGGTCAACACACTTACCAGACCTTAAGAAAGCAGGTGAAGAAGAGACGATGGCATCAGGTGAGCTGGTCATTTCAAACTGTTGACTCTAATCATAAGCGTCGCAGGCTAAACTACAGCAATTTTCAAAACTGTTTAGTGAAGGTTAGAAGCAATCAGCATTAGATTAATTGAAAGCAGTGTGAGCAGTTATTAACATGATGCAGTGTGCAACAAAGGCAATAATTGAGGTTCATTATAATTTTATTTTCTTTTTAATGACTTGAAAATTTGATTTTCTTTGCTTTGATAAATTATATTTGCTTATATGGATGAGGCAGGAAATATATAATATCCACTTATTAACATTACATAAGAGTAACATCCTCTTGAGCAGTAAAGTGATTATGCTACTATGTAACAATGCTCAGAACTTTGCAGTGGCATCTATATTGGAGTCAGGTTACCCCAAGTTTCAAACTAAGCTCAGTTTACATATTCTTCTAAAAATAAGAAACAGAATAAGATTGGTTGTTTTCAATGACATAGGAAGTCAAGGATTCATTCAAGAAACTATACAGTCATCACCTTACAGAGTTAGAACCTGAAACCTCAATTAATTTGAATGACTTCAAATGGTATCTATCTTTTACTACAATGATAGAAACTATACAGGAACATCCAACATTTATACTATGCACTTAACCACTTTGTACACGAAACTGGACTTAAGTGACTGCATTAGACAAAAGTTAAAATTTTAATTTTTTTTCTCACGTAACAAAGAGAAGGTAGGTTTTCAAAGCTTACTGTAATGACATGCAATTCATAGAATATAAAAACTGGATAAGAAAATAAATCCTATATGCTTATTATGAGGAAGAGAAATGCTGTAAAATAGGTGCGGAGGGCAGAAAACCGTAAGAAAACTCGGGTTACTCCCTTTGACCAGATATTATAGGTCCAATTCCCTTTAGAGCTCAAATAAACACATTGTTAGAGGTCAATCAATACTTCAATATGACACAAAAATTTTAAGAAGTGTGAAACACAAATATATGTGACTATCCAAGTAACTATATTTAGTCTGAAATGTACTAAGGAATATGTGTTTAAAAATTCTCTCATATTTCTGTGATAGTTTTGATAAAATATAAGTAAATAAATGCAAGACTTTGTAAATAAGGTATAAAAAATAATGGTTTTAAGCGACAAAGATTGGATGTACTCCTGTATGATATATGAAATTAGATACCTTATTCAAATTTTAAAAAGGCAAACTACACAAGAAAAGGACAACCAAGAACTTCATAAATTAGAAAAACACCAAACATAATGGGGGCATATTAGATGAGGAAAAACCCTCCAGGGATCAATGCAAATGCAGAATTAGTTTTCCTCGCGCTATGCCTTTCCTTAACATTAGCATCTGTCAACACTGACATATAGTAATGTCAATCCTTTAAAAGAGATAAACTGAACACTTGTCATTCCACCATCTTTTTTGTTTTATAATAAGCACACATTTAGCTCAAGATTATATACAGCCAGCCAGAAATATGGGAAGTTTCCATCCTGTCTCTCAGAGGACTGATCGGCCACAAGTGCTCACTGCAAAGTCGTGACTTTGCAATTTGAACAAGTCAGTTCAGGACACTTTCAACTGTAGTAACTGCCTGCGCAGCGTCTTCTAACCTCGGTGGCTTTGGAAGGCACAACTGGGAACTATGTGTCCCTGGGCCACCTGCCCAGGGAAGGGGCCCTGCTCCCTCCAGAGCCCTTAAGCACACTCAACACGACCCCTTCATAGCCTAAGGCCCTGTCTCCACTCAATTTCTGCCACATGGTAATTGGCTAGGGCTCGGAACTTGTGAAGAGTGTAAAAGGGAGATCTAAGACAACAGTTTTCTGCTGCCAGTCTTCTAGGCCCAGGTCACAATCACATCTAAGAATGAAGCTGTTTGATTTTTGAGGGAGGACCCACTGTCTTTCCCAGGGACCTGGCAGCTGCCTGATTTCTAAAGAGTAGAACTCCGGTTTTAGTGGACACCACCACCTACTTTCTGAGCGAAACACACACGAAACAGCGTTGGGGGAAAACACATGTAGTAAGACGGGACCACCACCAATTTGGGAGATGGGGATAAACGTGAAGAGGGCCAGGACCGCAGTCGGCTTTGTAAGGGGAAACACGCGGGCACAGGTTAAACTCCAGGACCCCCACCAGCCTCCCGCCCAAGGTGCTTGAGGGGGGAGCACCACCCTGGTGCGGGGGAGGGTATGACGCCCCAGCCAGCCAAACCTGAGCGCTTGGCCCGGGCTCTTCGCTCCAACACCTTCCAGTTCCCTTCAGCCATGAGCCCCGCCGCCCCCACCATCTCTCTCAGGCCTGCAGCCTTTGCCACCGCCCCCAAGGCAGACTGTCAGCTCCGCCCAGCCGGCCCCGCCCCCCCCCCTGCGCGACACTGTCGGGAGACGCGCTGGCCGGAAGTGAGCGCAAGAGCGATTTTCTACCCAGCTTCACGGCTTCCCAAGCGTCGGAGGTGTACCTCTAAGGGAAACTGAGAGGGGAGCCTGTGGCGGCTCGTACGGGCGGCGAGGCTGTGCTCTTTCTCTCTCGGTCGGCAGCACGGTGCTTTCCGGCTGCCGTCAAGCGCGGCACTGGGCCGGCGGGCGGGGGCCGAGGGGCTGCCATGGCGGCGGCGGGCCGGCTGCCGAGCTCCTGGGCGCTGCTGGCGCCGCTGCTTGGGGGGCTCGCACTGCTGGCAGTCGGGCCGGTCCCGGCGCGGGCGCTGCACAACGTCACGGCCGAGCTCTTTGGGGCCGAGGCCTGGGGCACCCTGGCGGCCTTCGGAGACCTCAACTCCGACAAGCAGACGGACCTCTTCGTGCTGCGGGAAAGTCAGTGCTTGCCCGGCCCTCCCTCTGTCCGCTGTCCCTGTGCCCCTCCCCGTGTACCCCACACCCTTAGCCCGGATGGCCGGTCCTCCTGCATTTCCCAGCCCTTCTCTCCCAATCCTTTCTCTCCCTTCTCCAGCATCCGTTGCAGCTTGCCCATTCTCTCCATCTTTTCCAGCTTCTTCTCCTGGCCTGACCACTCCACAGTTTTATTTACCGGCCTAAGTCCTGGAAACACCCCAGTTTTTTTTTCCTGAGCAGCCTTAGGCCTTCACCCACATATCCCACCTCCCCATGAAATAACCTGCCTTCCAAAGTCCTTCCTGATTCCCAGGAGCCTTTGTAGCTTGCCTCTGCGTTCCCTCCCAAAATCCTTTCATTCCTTCCTGCTTTACTTCTTCAATCCTCCTTCCCCTTTGATGAACTGGAAAAGATGCAGCTTGACAATGTCTTCTCATAGGGGATTTTACCTACCTCGTTTACCTTATTATTCACCTGCCCTCCCCCTTTTTCAGCGTCCCAGCTTTCTTTGAAGCTACTCCCCACTGCCCAACGCCCTAAACACTCCACAGCTTACACAAGCAATTTGCAGGGATCACTGATAAACTCAGTGTCTCCTTGGGAAAAGATTCCCAAACTGCAGATTCTTCTCCCTCATGAGCTTTCTGGTCTTTTATATGCACCTGATCTTTTCCTCACTTTGGTCACCCACCTTGGCTTCCAAATCTCTGCACTCGTCAACTCGAGGTTCTTTGGAGTTCTTTGCTTTAACTAAACACTAAACAAACCTTACTGTAAATCTTTATGCTGAGAATGGGTATTAGAGGGTCTTAGCATTCTTTTGAGTATCTACAAAACTGGGTAGGTCAAGGGCATGAAGGAAGGAGGTGAAGCAGATTTATATAGAACTTAACTAGCAGGATATTGGCCTAGGTTTCTTGGGCTCTTGCCAGGATACCAGAGCCCCCTGTGAACCCTATATATTTTTCTTTTGTATGACTACGTATCTGTTACAAGAAAGGTGCACACTGCCAAACTCCTAGCTACTCCATTCAAACTGGATACAGAGACTCTCCTCTTAACTTTAAAAATGGCTTGGGTTTAATTAAAGAATTTCAAAAGTCTGTTCCAATGATTTCTCCTGAATGCATCCAGTGAGTTCCAAGGATGCACACCAACCTGGGGAATAGTTCCATAGGACCCACAAGAGAAAGGTCTTGGAGGATTCATCTTTTTCTTCTTAAGTATGTAATCATGTCCTTGTTACTAGTCAGATACCTATAGTAGGAGATCCTGTGTCCTTGGTGCGATGCATCTGCCTGATAAACTAAACAGCTTATAAGGGGTCATGTTATTGGGGAAACAAGGCTTAACACATGCTATAGTTAAAAGGTTTGTTCATTACATGATTTTTTTTTAAGTCAACTGACCTGATTCCTGGCAAAAGCCATTGGTTTCGGTTTGTTCTGACCAACTGTTCAGTCTTCCTATTTCTCTGCTACTTTTTAAATACTGAATTTGTGATATATTAGGTGTCCCCATTCTATTAGACAAGTAGGACTCACCTGGAGAGGGCAGAGGAACTAGAGTAAAATAAAAGTGTTTTTGTTAAGAATAGCACCCAGAAAGCTTTTTGTAACCACTGATTGGAAGTGTTACCTAGAAACTTTTCTCTAATATCATATATTCGCTTCTTTTAGGAAATGATTTAATCGTCTTTTTGGCAGACCAGAACGCACCCTATTTTAAACCCAAAGTAAAAGTATCCTTGAAGTAAGTACAAATGTATCTGTTCCTATAAAAACAATCATTACTGTAATGATTGATATGCAAAAGCTAGTTGGATTGTTTTTGAAATCAATTTTACTTAACTGTGTTGACACAAAACCACTTGTTACCCAGTATGAGTAGCAAGTAATTTGTTAGGAAAAATAGTGAATATACCAAAGTTTAAAAGTCATTTATTTAAAAAATAAATAAATTTGAGTAGATCACATCTGTTCCTGCATACACACCCTTCATTCTCTAGCAATGTAGTACCCCTTCTTGAATGTGTTGGGGGTTGTCCTTCATCCCAAGTGTACCCATGAGAGCACAGGCTTCTCAGGTCAACTATGTATTGAGGGTGAAAGGGGTGGCTTCATTTGCACTGTGGAAAAAGTGTTCTAATTTTTTTTTGTTTATTGACTGGTGGGTGATGAGTTTTTTAAGGTTTATTTTGAAGGAACTTAAACCAAGCAGAATTTTTTAAATGTTCAAATAATCGTTCTTTCTTTTATATGACTGGCATTGTCTGAAACTCAGTGACCTTCTTCAGTAGTGAGCCAGCACAGTTTTGAAACATCAAGAAGCAAGGATTGATTGCTGCATGGTTCAAGGGAAAAGAAATGAGTTAGTGGATACTAAGGTGGAAGCTATCAGAAAGTTACAAAATTTCAGTGACCTTCAGAAAAATTTAGGCGAGGGCTTTCAAGTGTGGGGACACAGGGTTAACAAGAGGGCAGTAAGCATGTTGTGAAGAGGAGATGGAAAGATTTACCTAACAGAAGTGTAGGGTATATGTTGGAGAGTTATGGACCAAGAATATGAGATTAGGGCAGACTAGGAACCTTCATAAATATCGGAAAGAGTTTGAACTCAATCCCAGGAGAAGTGGGAAATCATTATAGGTCATTGTTTAAAGGAGAGATTTAAAAAACAGTATTTTAAGTTGATTTACTTGTTTAATCATGTGCAGGAGAATTGTTTTATAGAAAGATCAGAGATTACTTAGGAAATGGTTTTTAAAAAAATATTTAAGTTTCTTTGTGGGGTAATAACTGCTCAGAGTCTACAAATGTTTAAACTGAGACTTATGTTTTTAAAAAAAATGGCCTTAAGTTAGAACATTGAAAGGAAAGTTTTAAGTGGACAAATAGGAATTTATTCCTCTTGAAAAATTTTCCTAGGTACCAGATATCAGCATACTTGGCATGGGGTGGGAACAGAAAGATAAATATTATATACAAGAAATGACCTGCTTACGAATGATTTTTCTTGGAAAGAAATGTTTGAACTACGTAAGGACTAGGATTTCACTAAGTTAAAAAAAAATCCCAATTCATTTCATTTTTCTTGACTAACAAATGCAGTGTTGTTTTATATACTGTTAAAATTTAGAAACTTGTTTTTTTAAAAAATATATTTAGAATATTTTCAAAGTATATGGGGCTTCTAGGTGACTCAGTCAGTTAAGCATTCGATTCTTGGTTTTGGCTCAGGTTCATGGGTTCAAGCTCCACTTTGGGCTCGGTGCTGACAGCATGAGCCTACATGGGATTCTCTCTTGTTCCCTGCCCCCCACTTCTCTCTCTCAAAAAATGAAAAGAATATTTTTCAAAGTATAAATAACTCTCCTTCACTCTTTTCTTCCCCCACTCCCTTATTCCTTTCTCAGATGCAACTACTTTTAAAAACTTCAGCTATTTTTTTTTTTTTGGTGCTTATTTCCATATTTTAAAATAAGCTTTTAAACTGTAATTTCTTCAGTAATTATCTTCATCTCTTGGATTTTTGTTAGCATAGATGAGGGTTTACCGTCTTTAAATTATCTCCATCTCAATTATCATTATATCATATTTTTAGTTAAATCAGTAAACATTGTTTACATTTTGACCATGTAGATTCTGTGTACTTTAGAACCAAGAAGCATACAGTATTTCATTAAAAAAAATTTTTTTTAATGTTATTTATTTTTGAGAGAGAGAGAGCAGGCAGGGAAGGTGTAGAGAGAAAGGGAGACACAGAAGCAGGCTCCGGGCTCTGAGCTGTCAGTACAGAGCCCAATGGGCTCGAACTCATAGACCACAAGATCATGACCTAAGCTGAAGTCAGACACCCAACTGACTGAGCCACCCAGGAGCCCCCAGTATTTCATTTCTTTAGCATTTTTCCTCCTGCAGTAAATGGTTGCTTTAAAAAAAAAAAAAATCAATTGCAGGGGCGCCTGGGTCTCTCTATCGGTTGAGACTCTGACTCATGATTTTGGCTCAGCTGATGATCTCTCTGTACCTGGGATGGAGCCCTGAGTTGGACTCCATGCTGACAGGAGGAGCCTGCTTGGACTTCTCTTTCTCC
Source organism: Proteles cristata cristata (assembly GCA_017311185.1). Lineage (NCBI taxonomy): Eukaryota > Metazoa > Chordata > Mammalia > Carnivora > Hyaenidae > Proteles > Proteles cristata. The sequence continues at coordinate 476,270 of JAESUZ010005544.1, forward strand.
CTTTCTCTCTGCCCCTCTCCTGCTCGTGTGCACAGTCACACTCCTTTCTCTCTCTCAAAATAAACTTAAGAAAAATCAATTGCGTAGTTTTCTGTGTACATATCCTTATTTTCTTGGTAGATGTTGCATCATATTGGCTAAATACCTATTGTACATTTTTATTTTCCCCTTTGAGTCCTGTATACTTCTACCAATCAGAGTTCATTCTTAAGCCTTCTGCAAGATTAGTATTTAGAGACATTCCCTTTGCTTTTCTTTGTTGGATCCCTCTTTCTTGGATCCTGTGCCATTTTATTCTTACCTTCTTTCTTTACTTCCCTGGAATGTATTCTTCAGGAAATTCCTGAGATAGAATATATGGTATGTCCTTTAATGTCCCCCAGTTTTTTTACTCTTAATAATTTCATTGATTTATAGTCTTCTAGCTTCATGGGTTGCTATTTTAAAATCCAGTGCTTTTCTTTTTTCTAATCCTTCTAATGTGACTTGTTTTATTTTTAATTTTGGAAGCTTTTAGGGTCTCTCTATCCCTTTTGTTTTGGTATTTCATGATGTTGTATCTTGATATAGATTATTTTTTCTTTATTACCCTAGGTAATAAGTGGGCCCCTTCAGACTTGAAGCTGCTATCCTTGACGGCTTTTTGAAATGTTCTTATTTCCTTAGTAATTTTTTTATTCTCTCTCTCAGGCATTCTAATCAATTTGTTATTGGACTGCTGAGTCCACCTTTTATTCCTTTATTTTATCTGTGTTTTTGTTATTTCATTTTGTTTCCCTTTCCAGGAAGTTTTCTAAATTTTATTTTAAGCCTTCTATTGAATTTTTTATGTTGTCATATTTTTTATCTCCAAGAAGTTTTCTTTGTTATCTCATTATCCTTTTCTAAACACACTGTTCCTTTTTGTTTTATGGACATATTTTCTTCTCTTACATCTTCAAGGGTAATTTTGAAGTTTCTTTATTCATCTCATCTCTCTTTTGTTCAGATTCTTTATTGCTATTTGTTTTGCCCCTCTTTAATATTCATAGTTTTCTTCAAAAAGCAGGGATATCATATTTAAGAGTAAGGCAGTAAAGAGCTAATTGGGAAATCTTTGCATGGTGGAACATGTCTCCTGTCTCTTGCACTGTGGTTATGTTTCTGGCTGACTAGCAGCCCAGGAATAGGGTAGAGAGAGGGGAAGGATCAAACTGTTCCTTCTGTAGACTTTCCATTAACCCCCTGTTTTTAGCTTAAGGCTAAAACCTTACCCTCTGCTGTAATTTAACTCTGTAATACCTGGTTAATAAACTGTTTGGTCCTTGTCTTGCTGAAAAAGATGAAGAAGGGACCATCACTTACAATACAGACTTTCAGTTAAACCTGTTTTTAGCCTTCTGCATCACTCTTGCCTTTCACAATTTCTGATGACTGCAAATTCTGAGCCTTTCAGGTGTTCTGGGCAAAACACTTTCCTTCTTAAGCCTTTAAGCCTCCACAATTTGATATAGTTTGCTACTATATCTAATATAGTAGCATGTATGGTTGTTATATCGTCATTTTTAAAAATGGGTATTTTTCATGGAAAAGTTAAATTATTATTAGAGTTATTTGAGGAAATTGGCATTACCAAAGTGATTTTATTGCAATGAAAATCATTTTTAGGGACTGACACAATTTGAATTTAACTAGCTACTAGCTAGTTCACTATTAGCTTTTAGCTACTTAATTGCTCCAAACCTCAGTTTCCTAGTCCATTCAGTGAGAATGACAATACCTATTTCAGGCTTGGAGACTTATCAGTTAAAAGCTATTAAGCATTGATGTAATGTGTGGGACAAAGTAGGTAGATGCACCATGATAAATCTATAATATTGTTTTTCTCCACCCTACTTAACGTTTTCAGTATTTTTCTCATTTTCATCTTAAATAAAACCTGTTACATATATTTTTAGAATCTTGATGCTATTTACAAAGTAATTATGTATTTGAAAACTTGCTGTCTTGCTATTTGCTCTAAATGGAATTAAATATAAATTGAACACAAGGCCTGTTTTTTTTTGGTTGGGCCATTCAAGCTGCATTATGACAAGACATGTTTTAAGTTTTCAAGGTTAATATAAATAATTTCAGAATTATTTCATTATTAATAACATACTATTAGATATATGTGTTTTGATAGTATATTGCCAGGTTTAGTAAAAAGAACTTATTTTCTATTGTGAATACTGAATATCTTTCAGAAATAAAATGATTATTTAATATTTACTATAAATTTCAAATCTGCACTAAAATCCAAAATTAAATATTTTACAAATAATACCTTTTAACTGATAAATCAACAGTGCTTTATCAATTGATTATGAACCCTCCATTTCTTATAAACCAGCCAAATGCACTGGTGTCCTTGACCAAAAAATTAAGTAAAAGGACTATAGTAAATAGTGCATGAATGTAAAACTGTGCTTGCTTGCTTTTTTTTTTTTAACTGTGCTTACTTTTGAAATTAGATTTGTCTTGTTATTTAAGATAGCTCTACCTTCATCCTGAGTCCTTTTGTAGACCAAGGAGGCTTACATACATGAAGGGTAATAAGATAGTAAAGAAGAGAATGAAATTGTGAAATTTTAAATTTTGCATTGAGAATATTTGAGTGTAGTACAAAAATAGAGATCTTATGCTTTTCTATTATAGACTGACTTGATACTTTAAAATGTGTGTTTCTTTTAGGAATCACAGTGCATTGATAACAAGTGTAGTCCCAGGGGATTATGATGGAGATTCACAAATGGATGTCCTGCTAACATATCTTCCCAAAAATCATGCCAGCAGTGAATTGGGAGCTGTTATCTTCTGGGGACAAAATCAAACATTAGGTGAATTTGTTTTAAGAGTTCTTAATATGTGTCTCTGGGTATTAAAGGAAGAATATGCCTGTTGTTCTTAGGTAAATTTAACAATAATATTGTTCTGAAATCAGTTTAGTAATGCAGTTCTTAAGAGTCAGTAGTTGTAGGGGCACCTGGGTGGCTCAGTTGATTGAACGTCCGACCTCAGCTCAGGTCATGATCTCTCAGTTGTGAGTTCAGGCCCCACATTGGGCTCACTACTGTCACCACGGGCCTGCTTCTGATCCTCTGTCTTCCTTTGTTTTTGCCCCTCACCCACTACCTCCCTTTCTCTCTCTATCTCTCAAAAATAAACATATAAACTTAAAAAAACGTCAGTAATTGTAAAACTTTTTTTAAAGTCAATTTTTAAATTTTTCTTTCTCAACCCAGGACTAGTGTGGGGTTGAACAAACTCTGCTCTTGCTAGCTTAAAGAATAGAGACAATTATTTAAGGGTTTTTATGGTCTGTGGAATCATTGGGATGGCTAAAAAAACAGCTTCTAGGTTGACTTTTCAGGAACAATCCCCAAAGCCTTTCAAGGAAGGCTTTTTACTATCAGAACATGGCCAATTACACAGTAGCTACTAGAATGACACTGTCTGCTGTGACCCTCACCAGCCAAATGGTTGCCCTGTACCCTGCCTCTTGCTACTCACAAATTTAGTGATCAGACACTGAGGTGTAAATGGCAGAAGCACAGCCTTCACTTACCTCCTGGCTTCCAAAACTCAGAGTATATCTGATTGTCAAGGCTTCTATCTTAATCAGAATCTCAGATGCAAAGATATGTGAGAAATGCTATTTTGGTTTCTAATCCCCCCTGCCCCCCAGTACAGAAAAGCACAAAAAGGTTGGAGTGGAGCTTCAGAGTCAGTCTACCATATCTACCCCTAATCCTTCAAAAACTTATCTGAAAAGCCAATTAATTTTAACTAAATAGATGACTTTTGTTCGTGGAGCCAGTTTTCAAAGTGGGGTGGAAGGGATGCAGTTGTATTTTCTCTAACATTTAAACTAAAGCAGTAGTTTCAATACTTCAAATTCATTCAGGCAGTAAATAGCTGAAGAAATAGTACCATGTGAAAAGCACTTTGTTTACATAAGCATGGACATTTTAGAGTCAAGTAGTTTTGTACATATTGCCAACTGAGTTAGTGCTAAATTGTATTTAAAGAAGATTCACCTAAGAGATTTTTAGATTGAAGCCTCTGAAAAAAAGTTATTTTAACAATGGTCTTAACTATAGAATGAACCCCAATGATGCCTGGGTGACTCACCAGGCTGACATCGCAGTGCCTGCTTGTGATTCTCTCTCTGCACCTGGTCCACACATTCACTCTCTCTCTCAAAATAAATAAACTTAAAAAAAAAAAATGAACTCCAGAATTTTGTCTTTACCTACTTGGATGTTCGTTTGTGTTAGATTTATAGTGTCTTGTTAATGGTACTAGTTGGAATTAATTAGAGATGAATGTTGAAAATAATATAGACATTTTACCCCAAGTGTAGATATCAAAAATAATAGTGGTTCTGGGTGGCTCAGACAGTTAAGCATCCAACTTCAGCTCAGGTCATGATCCATAGCTCGTGGGTTCGAGCCATACATTGGGTTCTGTGCTGACAACTCGGAGCCTGCAGCCTGCAACCTGCAGCCTGCAGCCTGCTTTGGATTCATTGTCCTCCTCTCTCTTTGCCTCTCCTTTGCTCATGCTCTGTTTCTCTCTCTGTCTCAAAAATAAGTAACATTTAAAAAAAATTTTTTTAAATAATAGAAACTGCCTGACTTATACATAAATTTTATTTCTATACAGATCCTAACAATATGACTGTACTCAATAGGACTTTTCAAGATGAACCACTAATTATGGAGTAAGTATGTGCTTCCTACTCTTTGAATGGTTTTAAACTTGAAAACATGAAATTTCTCACTTAAGAGACTATTTTGCTAAGTCCCATTGAAACTAAATTCATTCTCCCTTTGAAGGTGATAGATAGATTAAATGATATTTATTTGTCATGATGGAGGAAAGAGAAAAATGAAATTCAGTATTTTGGAAAGAGGAAGAAATTTGTGTTTTATTTTTGTTTCAGTAGCTTTGAATATGTTCATTATGGATCTCTATTGATTCTAGCAATGTCATTACTCAAAGAATTAAGGTAACTATTTCAGGGTAAACTATTAGTGCTTGATTGACAGATATGAATGGTATGGGATTTTTTTCCAGAAATTTAGACAGATGTCTCTACTAAGGAAAAACTTACCCGTTTTTAATTTATTTTAAAAAAATTTAATGTTTATTTATCTTTGAGAGAGAAAGTGAGAGAGACAGAGCATGAGTGGGGAGATGCAGAGAGAGGGAGACACAGAATCTGAATCAGGCTCCAGGCTCTGAGCTGTCAGAATGGATCCTGACACAAGGCTCAAACTCAGGGACCACAAGACCATGACCTGAGCCACAGTTGGACATTCAACCAACTGAGCCACCCAGATGCCTCAACTTATCCTTTTTTAAAAACTCTTCCTTAGTATTATTTATTCCTCAAAGTAGACTCATGTACCAGGATAAATGTAATCCAAATTCCTGTCAGGATTTTTGATAATGTGTATGATCATTTTGGGAGCTAAAACAATGTACAGCTACATTCTTGTTTCCATTGCTGCCCTTCATATAGTTATTAAAATAATAGTCATATTTTATGGCCAGTGGCCATTAGAAGTCTGAACTATAAATCCATGGATTAATTATTGTAAAGGCCCTCAGCTTAATTTCATTTATAGTTGTGTATATTTTCATTGTTGTTGCAATATTCAATGGCCAGTATGAATTTTTATATCAGCTGGAAATTACTTTTGTGGGTTATTTCTCCTCAGTCCATGTAACTAAACAGGGTGGGTCATGATTCTGAAACAAGTACTGTTTTCTTACCACTCAGAAATAGGCTAGGTTATGCAGAAACTACAGACAACCCTAAAATTTCACAACAAAAGTTTATTTCTTACACCATGTGTCTTTCCACTGTGGGTCAGTGGTAGGCTTTGCTCTGTACCATCACTCAAGGTATATCAGAGGCTTCCATCATCTGTGGAGCTGGACCATCTGAAACACATGTTCTTCTCATTGCTACTAACAGCTTAAAGAGGACTAGAGGTCCAGTAATAGATAATAAACACTTTGGCCTGGAAATGACACATATCTGACACTTTTCCTGACATTTTATTGACTACAGCAGAAACTGGTGAGCATTGTGATGTCTACCACACCCCCCCCAAAGATTATTATCCTTTTAAAGCTAGAACATGAGAATTTTATGAAATATCAGGTTTATGTTTTTAATGTTTTTTTTTCAGCTTTAATGGTGATTTAATTCCTGATGTATTTGGTATTACAAATGAATCCAGCCAGCCACAGATATTATTGGGAGGGTGAGTAAACATGATTATAACCATGTAATTAATTGTACTTATTGCTGCTACAGGAACTGTGTATATATGTAAACTGATTGCTTTAACCATTGGGGAAAACCCTAGCTCATTGGAAATCTTTGCTTTTAAAGATTTTTAAAAGGTCATTTGGTCAACATATAAGCTTTCTCAAACAGTTTGGGATTTGATCTGCAACTGCTGTCTTGGTAGAGCCAGCTTAATCCATTTATCCTTCTGGAAATTAGAGACACAAACTTTACAGGTTCCCTTTTGAATGTTGATTCATTAGACATTTTTTAGGAAAGATTTAATTTGAACGTTCCTGTAGTCTTGATTGGATTCTCTACCTTAGTCATTTTATCTCTGAGCTTTTTAGTGATAGGCCTGTTCCTTCTTCCTTTTATTTGTTCATTGAGCAATCAATAATTGCCTGAGAATGTAAACACTCCTCTGAGCTCTGAAAACTTTTCCCTGTATACTTACTTTATCCTTGACTGACATGTATGCTAGGATTCTCTCACTATCCTTGCGTGCCGTTCTTTTGAAAATCTGTTTGGAATTTTGCAGCTCGAAGATATAATTCCTCTAGGCTTAAATAGAACTGGCCTCTTGAACATTTATAGACAGATACTTTCCATGAGATCCCTTTAGCTTGGTTAATTCTTTCTGTATCTAATAAGGCAAAAATTTAGTTTAAGAATACAGAACACATTTACTTTCTTGACTTGACAGTGAGTTCAGAGAACTACCTTTTTATCATTCTGTCATTCCCAGGTGTTTGGAAACCTAATGAATTTCCTTTCTGGGTTTTGGAAAAGTTGTATATTTTTATATGTACCTTTTTTGTTTAAACTGTTTTATTTCTGAAAGACAAAGAAAGAGACAGCATGATCAGGGGAGGGTCAGAGAGAGAGGGAGACACAGAATCCAAAACAGGCTCCAGGCTCTGAGCTGTCAGCACAGAGCCCAACACGGGGCTCGAACCCACGAACCGCAAGATCATGACCTGAGCTGAAGTCAGACGCTTAACCAACTGAGCCACCCAGGCACCCCATATGTACCTTTTGAAATGTGATTCATCAGCATATAGATGAGTAATTGCCAAAATTTAAGGTATTATGAGAAGGAACTATTACATTTCCTGTCACTTTTTCTGAAGGTTTTCAATAAAGAATATGGGTGTTTTGATGCTAGGGATAGTGACCTTTGAAGGACTTACTGTGAATCTTGAATGAGAAATTTGTTTCCCCCCCCCAAACTTTGAAAAAGCTTGAAGAACCCTGCTCTAGAAACCAGTTGTATGGAGATCTTTGGCCTACTGTGGCCCTGTTTAGGGGGAACTGAGTGTGGTTGAGGCTGGAAGAAGGCCCAGGCCACTCCTACCATGATAAGTCCTGCTTATTTGCCTTGGGCTGGGACTACTCAAGAAGTTGTCTTTTCATTTCCTTTCTTTAAAGGCGTGTGTGGGGGGCCGCCTGGCTGCCTCAGTCAGAAGAGTGTGCAACTCCAGGGTTGTGCGTTTGAGCCCCATGCAGGTATAGAGAATACTTAAATAAAGAAAAACTTAAAAATACATAAGTAAATAAAGGCATTCATGTGATTGAGAATGTGATGTTGACTTCTGGCCTGCTTTGTTGCATGATAATTTCCATTTTAGTCAAAGAAATACTTGGGATACCTTTAATATGTTATTTGATCTTTAGAAACTGAAAATTTGTAAACAGCTTTTGTTAATTCAGAAAGTAAAACTTACAATATCTTTATAAATTTTCTACTTTAATCTAAAAGAAAGCTAGAGTATCATGTGATAGTGCCATAGCTTATTTACTTGTTCTGAATTCTGCATCAGGGTTTTTCCTCTGTCTCTTCCTAAAAAATGATACCTTTTAAAACTTATTCTGCCTAGAGAATTCACTTTTCACTTTTATTCACTTTTATTTTTTAGACCTTATACTCTGGCATACTTTAGTATACTGGAGTCATATAGTAATATCCTGGTATTTTATGATATTTCTCATTTAAACTTTCATTTACAGATGAAACTTTAATAGCTAACTCTATTATAAGTAACAAGTTTGTATCCGAGATATCCTAATTCCAGTTTAGAGAATGAAATTCTATAACTTGGCAGAAAAGAATTCCTGTCAGTAGCATTTTAGAATAACTATAGCCTGGTGATATCATGATTCAGGTAACAGAAAACTGAATATGTCCCTATGAAAGCAAGCATTAATTTGTAATTAAAATAAGACATATATTTAGGCCATACCACTTTTACAAATACTGACATATATACAGGTACATAAGTGAAAAAGCCATCAGCATTGACATTTGGGACTTTTCACATGACCTCTGATTAGAAGCCCAATCTTATTTATCAAGAAATCTAACCTACTTTTTGCAACTTAAATATTGTGCTTTATGGGCACAGCAGACCCAAGATTATCTTAAATTTAATTAAATTTTTCCAGAACCTTAATTTTATGGGAAATTTGCAATGATCTTTAAATAGAGTGCTAAATGCTCCCATAGGATTTTGCTGAAAAGCCCACAGCTGTAACCTGGTCCAGTGCAGGCATAGAAATAGGAGATTGCCCACAAGTAAAACTCGAATTACTGATTTGGCTAGAGTAAAGGTACACATGGCCAGTCTAAGAAGGCAGTGGTAATAGGTAGAAGAACCCCTTTTCCTTTGTACAGTGGGGGCTATCTAACAGGGACAAGAAGGATGCTGAATCTACTGAGATGCCAGAGATAATTGAACTATGTTAAATGGTCAGAGGTGAGGCTTTGGTTTGTGTCTCAACCCCACTTTATAATTACTTAAAATAACGTAATCATGTGTCACATTACTTAAAAATAACACCTAGCCATAAAGTGTTAGAATGGTTTTTGCAGTGATGTGAGGTTATGATTAATGAGCATTTTTCTATAAAGGGGAGTTTGAAACTGATGTTGCAAAAGCATTCAGAATATTTAATATTGAAACGAAAACATTTTACTTGTAATTTTAATCAAAGCCAAATATAATATTGGTCTGTTCAAAAACTGTGACACCTGTACTGAGTTGAAACACAATTCTGGATCAGGCCAAAGTTGTATACTTGAGAATATTAATGTAGGTACGCGATAGATAAATACTTTGCCATACTCTTTACTTCAAAAGTGATTGCGTAAGAATTCTGAATGAATATTAGTGGCAATGAAAGCAGCCATTTTTAACTGTAGATGAGTAATTTTCCTCCAATGCCAGAAAAAAATTTATATTTCTACTATTTAAATATAGTTAGCTAGTATCCATCCAAGAGGTATAAATACCTTTTTCCATGTAATCTTTTCTCACTTTATACTAATGACTGATTTATTTAATTCCCTTCATTTTTACTGCTGCTTCTTTTGTTGGCTTGCTGATGCATTACAAAAAATATTGCAAATATTTTCTTTAATGAAATAATGATATGATATTGTATTACAAATCTGTTGTTTGAAAAAGTAATGAGTTAAAGATTTATGATACAAAGGAACCAAATGATCATCAAGGCAGCTTTTAACTTTGTAATTAGCATTAGTATCCATAATCTTAACAATAAAAGGTAGCTTGAGATGGTTCATATTTTCAGATATGAAAATACTTGAATTCCCCTAATAACCATCACCCCTTCTGGCCTTATACACCATTTATATTTGGAACATTGTTGTTGATTGGAATCTATTAGAACTTGAGAAATTAGTTTAATATTGATATTTCCTTAGAAACATTACAACAGTTTTCTAAGTTTCCTCTTTTCCTAAAGAAACTTTCTTATTGAAGATAAATTCATTTATTTTCCCATCATTTCTCATCTAAACCTTTCTCCTTTCAAAATTAAGCCACGGAAATAGTGAACACTTTTGCAAGATGACAAAATTGAATATGAAGTGATTATTTAAATAGCATGTTACTTAAGGATCCTTAATTTTATTTTCTGGAGTCCCACTAGGAACTTTTTATTTTTTTATTTTTATTTTTTTTTTAAATGTTTTATTTATTTCTAGGAGAGAGAGAGAGAACAGTGTGAGCAGGGGAGGGTCAGAGAGAGAGGGAGATACAGACTCTGAAATAGGCTCTAGGCTCTGAGCCGGCAGTCAGCACAGAGCCCGATGCAGGGCTCGAACCCACGAACCGCGAGATCATGACCTAAGCGAAAGTCGGACGCTTAACCGACTAAGCCACCCAGGCGCCCCCCACTAGGACCTTTTTAAAAGAGAGAAAATGGGGGAGAAGGGGAGAGGGAGAGAGAAAGAATCTTGAGCAGGCTCCATGTTTAGCACGTAGCCCTATATAGGTAGGACTCAATCCCACCACGCTAGAATTATGACCCAAGCCGAAATCAAGGTTGGGGCTTGATTTTCAGAGCCCTTTTCAGGGGTCAAATGACCCACAAATCCCTGGTGATTAATCATACTTTGTTTGAGGTATTGGTTGGCAAGATTGTATGTAAGTGAGTTTTTGTTTTTAAGTGCATGATTTAAAATATTTTTTTTTTCTTATTTTAATTTACATGCAAATTAGTAAACATATAGTGTAATGATTTCAGGAGTAGAATTTAGTGATACATCACTTACATGTAATACCCAATGCTCAACCCAGCACGGGTCCTCAATGCCTCTTGCCCATTTAGCACATCGCCCCACCCACAATCTTCCAGCACCCTTAGTTTGTTCTCTGTATTTAAGTCTCTTATGGTTTTTCTCCCTCCTGGTTTTTATGTTTTTTGCTTCCCTTCCCTTATGTTCCTCTCTTTTGTATATTAAATTCCACATATGAATGAAGTCATATGGTATTTGTCTTTCTTTGACTGACTTATTTCACTTAGCATAATACACTCTAGTTCTATCCATGTTGTTGCAAATGGCAAAATTTCATTCTTTTTGCTTGCTGAGTAATATTCCATTATATATGTATATAATGTTCCATTATAGGTGTGTGTGTATATATATATATATATATATATATATAATGTGTATTATATGTGTGTATATATACATACATCACATCTTCTTTATTCATCATTCAGTGAACATTTGGGCTCTTTCCATACTCTGGCTATTGTCGATAGTGCTGCTATAAATACTGGCATGCATGTGCCCCTTCAGAACAGTGCTCCTGTATCCTTTGGATAATTACCTAGTAATGCAATTGCTGGGTCATAGGGTAGTTCTATTTTTTTTTTTATGTTGATCTCTCTCTCTCTCTTTTTTTTTTTTTTTACAAATAGTTTATTGTCAAGTTGGTTTACATATAACACCCAGTGCTCATCTCCACAAGTGTCCTCCTCCATGCCCATCTCTCCTCTTTCCCCCAACACCCATCAGTCCTCAGGGTAGTTCAATTTTTAATTTTTTGAAGGGCCTCCACACTGATGGCTGTACCAGTTTGCATTCTCACCAGCAGTACAAAAGGGTTCCCCTTTTCTCCGCATCCTTGCCAAAATCTGTTGTTGCCTGAGTTGTTAATTTTAGCCATTCTGACAGGCTAAACATTCTGACATTCTGTCAGACAGTCTGACATTCTGACAGGTGTAACATGGTATCTCATTGTGGTTTTGATTTGTATTTCCCTGGTGATGACTGATACCGAACATCTTTTCATGTATCTATTAGCCATCTGGATTTCTTCTTTGGAAAGGTATCTGTTCATCTCTTCTCCCCATTTCTTCACTGGATTATTTGCTTTTAGGTATTGAGTGTGATAAGTTCTTTATAGATTTTGGAAAGTAACCCTTTATCTGAAATGTCTTTTGCAGATATCTTCTCCCATTCCATTGCTGGCCTTTTAGTTTTGCTGATTGTTTCCTTTGCCCCGCAGAAGCTTTTTTCTTGATGAGGTCCCAGTAATACATTTCTGCTTTTGTTTCCCTTGCCTCCTGAGACATGTCAAGTAAAAAGTTGCTATGGCTGGTCAAAGAGGTTGTTGCCTGTTTTCTCCTCTAGTATTTTGATGGCTTCCTGGGTCACGTTTAGATCTTTTAACCATTTTGAGTTTATTTTTATGCATGGTGTGAGAAAGTGGTCCAGTTTCATTCTTTTGCATGTCACTGTCCGGTTTTCCCAACACCATTTGCTGGAGAGCCTGTTTACTTTCCATTGGATATTCTTTCCTGCTTTGTCAAAAATTAGTTGGCCATACATTTGTGGGTCCATTTCTGGGTTCTCTATTCTGTTCTATTGGTCTGTGTGTCTGTTTTTGTGCCAGTACCATACTGTCTTGATGATTACGGCTTTGTGATACATCTTTAAGTTTGGGATTGTAATGCCTCCCACTTTGGTTTTCTTTTTAAACATTGCTTTGGCTATTCAGGGCCTTTTTGGTTCCATACAAATGTTAGGATTGTATGTTCTAGCTCTGTAAAGAATGGTTGTATTTTGATAGGGATTGCATTGAATGTATAGATTGGTTTGAGAGTAATCGATGTTTTAACAGTCTCTGTTCCTCTATTCCATGAGCATAGAATGTTTTTCCACTTTTTTATGTCTTCTTCAACTTCTTTCATAAGTTTTCCATATCTCCGTGTGTAGATTTTTTACCTCTTTGGTTAGATTTATTCCTGGGCATTTTATGGATTTTGGTACAATTGTAAATGGGATCAATTCCTTGATTTTTCTTTCTGCTGCTTCATATTGATTTATAGAAATGCAACTGATTCCTTCTGCATTGATTTTATATCCTCGAATTCTTGGATCAGTTCTAGCAGCTTTTTTCGTAGAATCTTTTTGGTTTTCCACATAGAGTATCATGTCATCTGTGAAGAGTGAAACTTTGACTTACTCCTTGCCAATTTGGATGCCTTTTATTTCTTTTTGTTGTCTGATTGCTGAGGCTAGGACTTCCAATGCTATGTTGAATAACAGTGGTGAGAGTGGACATCCTTGTTGTGTTCCTGAATTTAGGGGGAGAGCTCTCAGTTTTTCCCCACTGGGGATGATATTAGTGGTGGGTCTTTTGTATATGGCTTTTATGATCTCGAGGTATGATCCTCCATCCCTACTTTCTTGAGGGTTTTTATCAAGAAATAATGCTCTTTTGTCAAATGCTTTCTCTACATCTACTGAGAGGATAATGTGGTTCTTATCCTATTTCTCTGATGTATCACATTGATTGATTTGTGGATATTGAACCTGCCCTGCATCCCAGAAATAAATCTTACTTGATCATGGTGAATAATTCTTTTAATGTATTGTTGGATCCAGTTGGCTAGTATTTTATTGACAAATTTTGCATCCAGTTCATCAAGGAAATTGGTCTGGAGTTCTCCTTTTTAGTAGGGTCTTTTTCTGGTTTGGGGATCAAGGTAATCCTGACCTTGTAGAATGAGTTTGGAAGTTTTTCTTCCATTTCTAGTTTTTGGAACATCTTCAAAAGAATAGGTGTTAACTCTTCTTTAAATGTTTGCTAGAATTCCCCTGGAAAGCCATCTGGCCACGGACTCTTGTTCGGGAGATTTTTGATTACTGATTCGATTTCTTTACTGGTTATGATAAGTCTGTTCAGTTTTCCTCTTTCTTCCTGTTTCAGTTTGGGAGTTTATATGTTTCTAGGAATTTGTCCATTTCTTTCAGATTGCCCAGTATATTGGCATATAGTTTCTCATATTGTCTTATTATTGTTTGTATTTCTGCAGTGTTGGTTGTGATCTCTCCTCTTTCATTTATGATTTTATTTATTTGGGTCCTTTTGTTTTCTTTTTGATCATTCTGGCTAGTTGTTTATCAATTTTGTTAATTTTTTTCAAAGAATCAGCTCCTGGTTTCATGGATCTGTTCAGTTTTGGGTTTTTTAAAATTTCAATATCATTGATTTCTGCTCTATTCTTTATTATTTCCCATCTTCTGCTGATTTGGGGCTTTCTTTGCTCTTTTTTTCCCAGCTCTTTAAGGTGTAGTGATAGGTTTTGTATTTGAGACCTTTCTTCCTTCTTTAGGAATGCCTGGATTGCTATATACTTCCTTCTTATGACTATCTTTGCTGCATCCCAGAGGATTGGGGCTGTCTTGTTTTCATTGACTTCTATGTACTTTTTAATTTCCTCTTTATGTTCTTCAGTAGGCTATTTTTTAATCTTCAAGTATTCATTGTCTTTCCAAATTTTTTCTTGTGGTTGATTTTGAGTTTCATAGTGTTGTGGTCTGAAAATATGCAAGGTATGATTTTGATCTTTTTGTACTTGTTGAGGGCTGATTTGTATCCCAGCATGTGGTGTATTCTGGAGAATGTTCCATGTGCATTCGAGAAGAATGTGTAGTCTATTGCTTTAGGATGAAATGTTCTGAATGTATCTGTTAATTCCATCTGGTCGAGTATATCATTCAAAACCATTGTTTCCTCCTTGTTGATTTTCTCCTTAGATTATCTGTCCATTGCTGTTACTGGGATATTGAAGTCACCTATTATTATATTATTATGAATGGATCTCTTTATGTTTGTGATTTAAGATATTATTCTTAAGATTTATTCACTTTGCTTTTAGTTACATCTTACAATTTTTAGATACATATTTGTAGTAATCATTCAGAATTCTTTTGAGAATCAGCTTCTTTTGAGAAAGCATAGTTTTATAGTTTCTGTACAAAATTTGATAGTAACAGTTCATTATGAATACTGATGATATTTTTAAATGTCTTGGATTCAACCTTTTCCATCAGTATATGTCAGGGTTTTGTTTCTTTCTTTGAGAGCAATCTATTTTTATATTTCATTATTTTTTGCATATGTACTGAAAAATGTCCATTTTAAAACAAGCATAGAATACACAGAACTATACACTTAAAAATTATTGCAATGGTAAATTTGATGTCATGTATATTTTACACAGTAAAAACAATTAGAAAAAGAAAAACTAGGGGCACCTGGGTAGCTAAGCGTCCAACTTCGGCTCTGGTCATGATCTCACGGTTAGTGGGTTCAAACCCTGTGTCAGGCTCAGTGCTGACCACAGGTCAGAGCCTGGAGCCTGCTTCAGATTCTGTGTCTCCCTCTCTCTCTGACCCTCCTCTGCTCGTGCTGTCTCTCTCTCTCTCACTCAGAAATAAATAAAACATTTTTAAAAATTAAAGAAAAAATAGAGCAGTTGTAGATACAGCAGACTTTGAGTAAGATTAGTAATGTTCCAATTTAGTGTAAACTGAGTCAAAATAGTTTATAATTTCTGAAAATACAGGCTAAATCTCTTTTATTAGATTTCTATTACATTTTTAAAAAATGTGTTTGCCATTCAAAATGCCCTACAAATAATTTTATTTTTACTGGTATGCAGGCTTAGGCTCTAAGCTGTAGTTCTTGAGTTCCACAATGGTCCTGAGTCAGACAGTTCAGCTGTCCAGGCCTATGCTTCTCTTCAGACTTCCTCTCCTGTTGTTATATCTGCCTGCCGTAGGAACTACAGCTACTCAGCACATCTCCTAGATATAATATTATGATGTATACCCTTTGGAGGTAGGAATACTGGGACAGAGTAAGAACATGGCTGAAAAAAATATCTCCATATTTTCTCCTATGAACATGTTATTTCTTGAGGTCCTTAAGATTTACCTGGTCCATCCTACACCTTTGAATTCTAACAGAGGCCCAGCATGCGTGAATGACCCATCACGTGTTACCAGGGTAACTTTGTTCTCCAGTGATTCCTCTTGCTCCACCTTCTCCCCTAGATCCTGCTCCTCACTGTGTCCCTCTAGAAGAGGCCAGCATACCCTGGATTGCACAGCTTATCTGTCTTCTTTGAGGCTTGAGGCTTGGGGTTGGATGGGTAGGAAGCAAAGAAAGAAAATCTTAAACAGGCCTCTTGGTAACTCTAGGCTTGGCACTACCTCACTTGTCTTATATTTTTTTTTCTCACAACAGATAATTTGTGTGGCTAAAGAGGCTCTTTCAAGGAGGCTGCTTAAAGAGGCTAATTCAAAGGTGAAGTGACCGTTGTAAGCTTAGAATTTATAACTACATGGTAGATCTGGGATTTGAATCTTGGTCTAAAAACTGTGCTCTTGCCTTCATTTCTGTACAGCTATTACCATTGCTATAGTCACAGAGGGTCTTTGGTGGTGCTCCTACATGGCTGGCTTGGACTTCCTCATAGCATAGTGGCTGTTTTCCAAGAAGGAATATTCCAAGCAACAGATGTAGGTAGAAACTGTAGATCTTTTTTAGATACAGTCCTGGAAATTAAACAGCATCACTTCTGCTGCATTCTAGTGGTCAAAATAGAGGAAGGAACTAGCTAAGATTCAAGGGGATTGGAGGATTATAGACTGCCTGTATATGTGGGCATGGCAGAATTGAAAAATGTGGTCATCTTTAGAAACATAACATAGTAGTCTGTTTATTTACTTTACCATAAGTGAAGACCTGCCAACGAATATGCAAACAGATTATTTAAGTAAATCACTTTCTAGATCCTTATGTTCAAAGGTACTCTTAACTAAAATTGATGAGCCTGAGAATATAACCATTTTCACCATAACTTTCTCCTCCTTCATATGAGAATGCCATATTCCTTAACCTTCCTAAATTTTGCTGATGGATTTCCTGGAGAGTAAAAACCCACAGGGCACCAAACACAGCTATACTAAACTATTTTCAGTATTTCTATCTCATGATACCTATATCTCTTAAGATGAAGCTTGTCTGCAAAAGGGAACTTTTTGATCCACAGTGAGATAATCTGAATTCAGATGTGGTAGAATAGGGTCTTAGGAGTAATGGCAGTTTTTGGTTTAATGGCTTTGTCTCTTCCATTCTATGGCTATTGTCAAAAATCTGTTAACTATTGAGAGAGAGAAAAGCAGAAAGTATCCATAATAAATACCAAATTCCATAAAGCAGATCTTTCAGCTTTTCTTAGTACTCTGCCCCTAGGAAAAAACATTAACTGGAAGGAAGGTACTTTCATCCCAATGTAGTTTTGGATGATGACAGGGATTATTTTATGTGACTGGAATGTCTTCTTGGACTACCAAGCCTATGGATAAAACTTATATATAATTTCCTTCATATTTCGTATGCATTTTTCTGTCATATAGCTGAAACCTGTTGTATCAAATCATATCAAGAAAATTCCATTAAAATTTTTTTTAATGTTTTATTTTTTTCTGAGAGAGCGAGCGAGTGAGCAGGGGAGGGTCAGACAGAAAGGGAGACACAGAATCTGAAACAGGCTCCAGGCTCTGAGCTAGCTGTCATCGCAGAACCCGATGCTGGGCTTGAACCCACTAACCGTGAGATCATGACCTGATCCAAAGTTGGACACTTAACCAACTGAACCACCCAGGCGTCCCAAGAAAATTCCATTTATTTTATTTTTTATTTTTTTAGAATTTTTTTTAAATGTTTTATTTATTTCTAGGAGAGAGAGAGAGACAGTGTGAGCAGGGGAGGGTCAGAGAGAGAGGGAGTCATAGACCGAAACAGGCTCCAGGCTCTGAGCTGGCAGTCAGCACAGAGCCCGATGCGGGGCTCGAACCCACGAACCGCGAGATCATGACCTAAGCGAAAGTCGGACGCTTAACTGACTAAGCCACCCAGGTGCCCAAGAAAATTCCATTTAAAGTCAAGCATCTCATTACGTCTTTTTGGAATGTTTATTATTTTCTTTCTCTTATTAATAAAAATTAACTTTACATGCTGGCTCCTGAGCCAGATAATTTTTTTTTTTAATGTTTTTTTATTTATTTCTAGGAGAGAAAGACAGCGTGAGCAGGGGTGGGTCAGAGAGAGAGGGAGTCACAGACTGAAACAGGCTCCAGAATCTGAGCTGGCAGTCAGCACAGAGCCCGACGCAGGGCTTGAACCCACACACCACGAGATCATGACCTAAGCGAAAGTCGGGCGCTTAACCGACTAAGCCACCCAGGCGCCCCCAGATAATTTTTTACAGTATATACCTTTCTCATTTATTAAAGTCATAGGAAAAATTTCTTCTATCTAAAGAAATGAGAAGAAACAGTGTTATTTCTCATTTTTATACTCTATTTTTTTTATTTTTTATACTCTACTTTTATTGAATTATTCCAAAACCTAGACACCAGAGGTCAATATTCATGCACATTTAGTAAAGAAATACCATCTTTTATCATACTTCTTATATTGTAAATTATTTAGCTATATTGCATTGCTATGTTGATTGAAAAACGGCATGTTGCCTTACTGCCTTGTTTTTCTTACCTATTTTATAAAAATAGGTCAATTTTATAAAAACTATATTCTTTTAATTTTGACTGCTTTTAGTAATCAGCCCTACAGTATGTATTCTATATTTTTCTCAGCTTTTTAAATAATATTCCTTGAAAAACACATTAATATATTTTTTTTTGAGAGAGGGAGGGCACAAGTGAACGAAGGACAGAGAATGGGGAGAATCCGAAGAGGGGTAGAGAAAGAGAGAGAAAGAAAGAGAACGAGAGGTAAAGGGAAGCGGGGCTCACCCAACTTGGGGCTCCTGCTCACCTGACTCAGGCTCAAGCTCACCTGATGGGGGCTCAAACTCACGAACTGTGAGATCATGACCTGAACCAAAGTCAGATGCTTAAATGACTGAGCCAATCAGATACCCCCACATGTATTTGAACTGAGAAACTGAAGTCAAACTCTGATGGAAAATGACATTTGTTTGGCATTGAGAACTGGCTCTGCTGATTGGACTATATGGCAAACATTTTCCATAAATAGAATGAAATAAATCAGCAGTTCTAATTTGTTTTATACTTCCTTTTTTTTTTTTTTTTTAATCTTTTTATTTGTTTCTAGGAGAGAGAGAGAGACAGCGTGAGCAGGGGAGGGTCAGAGAGAGAGGGAGTCACAGACTAAAACAGGCTCCAGGCTCTGAGCTGGCAGTCAGCACAGAGCCCGACACGGGGCTCAAACCCACAAACCGCGAATTCATGACCTAAACGAAAGTCGGACGCTTAACTGACTAAGCCACCCAGGCGCCCCTGTTTTATACTTTCATTATGGAAAATTTTAAAGGTATGCAAGGTACAGAGAATGAGACAATTAATTTGCTTATAATATACCTGTCAGGCAGCTACACTTATTTGTCAATACTTGGCCAGTCTTATTTCTTTCACAGCCTTCCTCTCATTTCTCTCTTCTGACCCAGAGCCAACATATTTTTAATCTGTAAATATTTCAATATCTATTTCTAAAGTATCTCTAGTATTTTAAAAATATATGATCTCAATATATTTATTATACCTAAATAACAAAGAATCATTTTGGGGGAGATTTTTTAAAAATATAAGAACAAGATTTCTTAGCATTTATATCTGTAAAGAAGAAGAGTAGGAATAGACATTATGCTGATTCCTGTCTTATTCTAGAAATGTCATGTTATTATAAGGATAAATAATGTATTTTAAAGCTCTGGTCATCTCTTTAATAAAATACATTTCTAATAAAATTTTACATTTCATTTAATAAATTATCAAACTGTATAATATGTGTTTTCATCGGGGCGCCTGGGTGGCTTAGTCGGTTAAGCGTCCGACTTTCGCTTAGGTCATGATCTCGCGGTTCATGGGTTCGAGCCCCGCGTCGGGCTCTGTGCTGACTGCCAGCTTAGAGCCTGGAGCCTGTTTCAGTCTGTGACTCCCTCTCTCTCTGACCTTCCCCTGTTCATGCTGTCTCACTCTCTCTCTCTCCTAGAAATAAATAAAACATAAAAAAATATATATATATATGTGTTTTCATCAATTGTACACTAATAGTTGAAATAATTCAACTGCAAAGAGATCTCTTTTAACACTTGCATGTATAAGTAAAACCAACTTAAATACCAATTTAAATTTGTGTATTCATTTATAGACATACATTTCTTCATAGATGTATGATATAGTGACTAAAATTGCTTCAGATGTGAAAACATTTTAGGTCATGATAAAGTTCTCTAAGAGATGGAATAAAATTACAAACTTAAGGATAAAGAGAAAGATGTATAATTAAAGAAGACCTCGTTCTCATGTATTTATTTAAGTCTACTATAGTTAACATACAGTATTTTATTGATTTCAAGTATACAATATAATGATTGGACAATTCTATACTCAGAGGTCATCAAGATAATTGTAATCAGGGCACCTGGGTGACTCAATGGGTTAAGGTTCTGATTTTAGCTCAGGTCATGTTCTTGGGGTTCAGGGGTTCAATCCCCACGTTGGGCCCTGTACTGACAGCTCGGAGCCTGGAGCCTGCTTCAGATTCTCTGTCTTCCTCTCTCTCTGCCCCTCCCTCACTTGGGCTCTGTCTCTTTCTCTCTCAAAAATAAACATTAAAAAGAAAAGGATAAATGGGATCCCTTTTCTCCTATTTTACCCATTCCCCACCCACCTCCCCTCTGGTAACCGTCAGTTTATTTTCTATATTTAAGAGTCTGGATTTTTAGGGGCTCCTGGGTGGCTCGGTTGGTTAAGCGTCCAACTTTGGCTCAGGTCATGATCTTACAGTTTGTGGGTTCGAGCCCCACATCGGGCTCTGGGCTGACAGCTAGCTCAGAGCCTGGAGCCTGTTTCAGATTCTGTGTCTTCCTTTCTCTCTGCCCCTCCCCAACTCATGTTCTGTCTCTCTCTGTCTCAGAAATAAACTATAAAAAAAATGAGTCTGGATTTTTAAATTTATCGTTTTCTTTACTTTTTTCTTTGGTTTGTTTCTTAAATTCCACATGTGACTGAAATCATGTATTTGTCATTCTCTGACTTATTTTGTTTAATATTATACTCTTTTGTTTCATCCATGTTGTTGCAATAGGCAAGGTTTCATTCTTTTTTATGGCCGAATTGTATTCTATTAATAAATATATCATCTTTATCCATTTATCTATCAGTAGGCACACTGGCTGCTTCCTTAATTTCACCATTATGAATAATTCTGCAACAAATATAGGGGTGTGTATATCTTTTCAAATTAGTGGGTCTGTATTCTTTGGGTAAATACCCACTAGTGTGATTATGGGTAGTTCTATTTAAATTTTTTGAGGCACCTCCACACTCTTTTCCATAGTGGCTGTACGTGTTCCATTCCCAGCAGCAGTCACAACTGTTCCTTTTTCTCCACATTTTTGCCAATACTTCTGTGAAAAATACTGTTGGTATTTTGATAGGGATTGACTGAAGTGTGTAGGTTGCTTTGGATAATATGGACATTATAATAATATTAGTCTTTCCAATCCATGAATATGAACTATCTTCTGTTTGTGTTTTCTTTAATTTCTTTCATCATGTTTTATACTTTTCAGAGTACAGGTCCTTGGTTAAATTTATTCCTAGGTATCTTATTTTTGGTGCAATTGTAATTTGAATTGTTTTCCTAATTTCCTGATTTATCTTTCTGCTGCTGCATTATTAGTATATAGACATGCAACAGATTTCTGTGTATTAATTTTTTATTCCATGACCTTACTGAATTGATTTATCAATTCTAGTAGTTTTTGCTAGACCCTAGGTTTTTTTCTTTATATAGTGTCATGTCATCTACAAGTAGAGAAAGTTTTACTTCTTCCCTACTGATTTGGATGCCTTTTATTTGTGTATGTTGTCTGATTGCTGTAGCTAGTTCTGTTGCTATATGAGTAAAAGTGGTGAACAACTTGTCTTGTTCCTGACCTTAGAGGAAAAGCTCTCAGGTTTTTACCATTGAGTATGATGTTAGCTGTGGCTTTTTCATATATGTCCTTTATTATGTTAAAGTATGTTCCTTCTAAACTTTGTTGAGGGTTTTTATCATGAATAAATGTTGTACTTGTCAAATGCTTTTTCCACATCTGTTGAAATGATCATACAGGTTTTTTTCCTTTATCTTGTTAATGTGATGTATCACCTTGATTGCTTTGCCAATATTGAACCCCCCTTGCATCCCAGAAAATATCACACTTGATTGTGTAGATGATTTTTTAAATATGTTCTTGGAATCAGTTTACTAATATTTTGTTGAGGATTTTTGCATCTGTGTTCATCAGAGAATATTGACCTCTGGTTCTCTCACTCATTTTAAGTTTTTATTTAAATTCCAGTTAGTTAACATACAGTGTAATATTAGTTTTAGATATACAATATAATGATCCAACAATCCCATACATCACTTGGTGCTCATCACAATAAGTGCATTCCTTATTCCCCATCAACTATTTAACCCACTCCCTCACCCAGCTCCCTTCTGGTGACCATCAGTTTGTTCTGTATACTTAACATTCTGTTTCTTGGTTTGCCTCTTTTTTTTTCCCTTTACTTTTTTGTTGTTTCTTAAATGCCACATATGAGTGAAATCTTATGGTACTTGTCTTTCTCTGACTGACTTATTTCACTTAGTATAATACTCTCTAGCTCCACCCATTTGTTTCAAATGGCAAGATTCTGTTCTTTTTATGAATAGTATTCTATTGTATATTCATACCACATCTTCTTTATCCATTCATCAGTTGATAGACCTTTGGGCTGTTCCCATAATTTTCTGTTGTTATTGTGGATAATGCTGCCATAAACATGGAGTTATATGTATCCCTTTAAATTAATATTTGTATATACTTTAGGTAAATATCTAGTAATGCAATTGCTAGGTCATAAGGTAGTTCTCTTTTTACCTTTTTGAGGAATTTTCATAGTGTTTTCCCAAGATGCACTGGTTTGCATTCCCACCAATAGTGCAAGAGGGTCCCCTTTTTTCCACATCTTCACCAACACTTGTTGTTTCTTGTGTTGTTGATTTTTGCAATTCTGACAGGTTTGAGGTGGTATCTCATTGTAGCTTTGATTTGTATTTCCCTCTTAATCAGTGATGTGGAGCACCTTTTCATTTGTATGTTCGAAATCTGTATTTATGTCTTCTGTCCATTTTTAAGTGGATTATTCATTTTTTGAGTATTGAGTTGTATAAGTTCTTTATACATTTTGGATAGTAACCGTTTAACAGATTATCATTTGCAAGTATCATCTCCCATTCCATATTCCTTTTAGTTTTGTTGATTGTTTCCTTCACTGTGTCGAAGCTTTTTATTTTGATGAAGTCCCAAAAGTTTACTTTTGCTTTTGTATCCCTTGACTCAGGGGATGTATCTAGAATGAATTTTATATGGCTAATATCAAAGAAGTTATCTCTAGGATTTTTATAGTTTCAGGTTTCACATTTAGGTCTTTAATCCTTTGAATTTATTTTTGTGTATGGTGTAAGAAAGTGGTCCAGTTCATTCTTTTGCATGTTGCTGTCCAGCTTTCCTAACATTATTTTTGAAGAGACTTGGATATTCTTTCCTGTTTTGTTGAAGATTAATTGATCGTATAGTTCTTGTTTTCTTTCTTATTCTCCTAACCTATGTGTCTGTTTTTGTGCCATACAAGACTGTTTTGATTATCACAACTTTGTAATGTGAGTCCAGAACTGTGATGCCTCTAGCTTTGCTTTTCTTTTTCAAGGTTGCTTTGACTATTCAGGGTCTTTTGTGGTTCCATACAGATTTTAGGATTGTTTGCTCCAGCTCTGTAAAGAATGTTGTTGCTATTTTGATTGAGATTGCATTAAATGTATAGATTGTTCTGGGTAGTATAGACATTTTAACAACATTTGTTCTTCCAATTCAGAAGCATAGAATGTCTTTCCATTTCTTTGTGTTACCTTCAACCTCTTTCATGAATGTTGTGTAGTTTTTATTTTTTTTTTAATTTTTTTTTTTAATGTTTTATTTCTAGGAGAGAGAGAGAGAGAGCGTGAGCAGGGAGGGTCAGAGAGAGAGGGAGATACAGACTCTGAAATAGGCTCCAGGCTCTGAGCTGGCAGTCAGCACAGAGCCCGACGCGGGGCTCGAACCCACGAACCGCGAGATCACGACCCAAGCGAAAGTCAGATGCTTAACCGACTAAGCCACCCAGGCGCCCCTAGTTTTTATAGTACAGGTCTTTCACTTTCACAGGTTTATTCCTAGGTATCTTAGGGTTTTTGGTGCAGTTGTAAATGGGATAGATTCCATTCATTTCTCTTTCTGCTGCTTCATTATTGGTATGCAGAAATGCAACAGATTTCTATGTGTAGATTTTGTGTCCTGCAACTTTACTGAATTCGTGTTTCAGTTCTGGCAGGTTTTTGGTGGAGTTTTTGGGTTTTCTGTACATATATATTTTCATGTTATCTGCAGATAATCAAAGTTTTGCTTCTTCCTTGCCAGTTTGGATGCCTTTTATTTCTTTTTGTTGCTTGGTTGCTGTGGCTATGATTGTCAGTACTATGTTGAATAATAGTGGTGAGAGTAGACATCCCTGTCTTGTTCGTGACCATAGAGGAAAAGCTCTTGATTTTTCCCCATTGAGGCTGATACTAGCTGTGGGTTTCTCATGTATGGCCTTTATCATGTTGAAGTTTATTCCCTCTAAACCCACCTTGTTTAGAGTTTTTATCTTGAACGGATGTTGTACTTTGTCAAATGTGTTTTCTATAGCTGTTGAAATGATTATGTTTCCTCTCCTTTCTTTTATTAATGTAAGGCATCATGTTGATTGATTTGCAGATATTGAACCATACTTGCAACACAGGAATAAATCCGACTTGGTCATGGTGAATGATTTTTTTCATGTATTGTCTGACACAGTTTGCTTGTATTTCATTGAGAATTTTTGCATCTATGTGTATCAGGAATATTGGCCTATATTTCTCGTTATTAGTGTGTCTTTATTTGGCTTTGGTATCAGGGTAATGTTTGCCTCATAGTACAAATTTTGAAGGCTTTTCCTTTTTACTTTTTTTTTTTTTTTTAATGTTTTATTTATTTCTGGGAGAGAGAGAGACAGCGTGAGCAGGGAGGGTCAGAGAGAGAGGGAGACACAGACTCTGAAATAGGCTCCAGGCTCTGAGCTGGCAGTCAGCACAGAGCCCGACGCGGGGCTCGAACCCACGAACCGCGAGATCATGACCTAAGCGAAAGTCGGATGCTTAACTGACTAAGCCACCCAGGCGCCCCTCCTTTTTACTTTCTTAATTGAGAAAAATAGATATTATCTCTTTAAATATTTGGTAGAATTCATCTGTGAAAGCCATCTGATTCTAGACTTTTGTTTGTTACAAGTTTTTTTGAATACTGATTCAATTTCATTGCTTATAATCTGTTGAAATTTCCTATTCTTCATTCATTTTTAGGAGGTAGTAGGTTTCTAGGAATTTATCAATTTCTTCTTCTATGTTCACTTTGTTGGTATATAATTATTCATAATATTCTCTTATAATCTGTTGTATTTCTGTGGTGTTGGTTGCTTATTTCTCCTCTTTTACTTCTGATTTTATTTGAGCCCATCCCCCCCGTTTTTCTTTTTCTTGATGAGCCTGGCTAAAGGTTCAGTTTTATTGATCTTTAGGAAGAACCAACTCCTGGTTTCATTGATATGTTCTATTGATCTTTTAGTTTCTATTTTGTTTGTTTCTGGTCTGATCTTTATATTCTTCTACTGGTTTGAGGTCTTCTTTGTTCTTCTGTTTCTAGCTCCATTAGCTGTAAGTTAAGGTCGCATATTTGAGATTTTTCTTGCTCTTCAGGTAGGCTCATATTGCTATAAACTTCACTCTTACAAAACCTTTGCTGCATCCCAAAGATTTGAGGAAATTGTGTTTTCATTTTCATTTGTCTCTATGTGTATTTTGATTTCCTCTTTGAACTTTTGGTTGACCCACTCTTTATTTAGTAGCCTGTTGTTTAACCTGCATTTATTTTTGTTCATTCCATATTTTTTCTTGTGGTTGATTTCTAATTTCATAGTGTTGTGGATCAGAAAAGATGCTTGGTATGACTTCGGTCTTTTTCAATTTGTTGAGGCTTGCTTGCAGCTGAATATGTGATTTATTCTGGAGAATGATCCTTGTGCTCTTGAAAATAATATGTATTCTGCTGTTTTAGGATGGAGTGTTCTGAATATATATCTTAAATGTGGTCCTGTGTGTCATTCAAAGCTACTGTTTCCTTATTGATTTTCTGTTTGGATGATCTGTCCATTGACGTAAATGGGGTGTTAAATTCCCATATTATTATTGTATTAATATCAATAAGTCCTTTTATGTCTGTAATTAACTATTTTGTGTATTTGGGTACCCCTATGTTGGGTGCATAAATATTTATAATTATTATATTACCTTGTTGGATTGTTTCCTTTATGATTATATGATGTCTTTTTGTCTCTTGTTTCCAGTTATTGCCTTAAAGACTATTTTGCTCAATATTAAGTATTACTACTCCGGCTTTCTTTTCACTTTCATGTGTTTAATGAATACCTCTCCATCGCTTCACTTTCAGTGTGTATGAGTCTCTTGTAAGCAGCATAATGATGGGTCTTATATTTTATCTATTCTGTCACCCCGTGTCTTTTGATTGGAGTGTCTTGTTCCCTTGTGTTCAAAATAATTATTGATAGTTATGTGCTTAGTTGCCATTTTATTCCTTGTTTTATGGTTGTTTTTGTAGTTGTCTCCTTTCTTCTCTTGCTCTCTTCCTTCATGTCTAGTTTGCTTTCTTTAGTGGTATGCTTGGATTCCTTTCCCTTTATTTTTTGTAAATCTTGCTGGTTTTTGATTTGTGGTTACCATTGGTTTTGTATGTAACATCTTCCGCATATAGCAGTCTATATTAAGCTTATACTCACTTAAATTTGAACCATTGTTTGCCCCTCTGCCCCCCACATTTTAGGTATGTAGTAAAGTATGCTTTACATGCTTTTATTTTGTGAATCCCTTGACTGATTTTTACAATATACTTGTTTTTCTGCTTCGGTGCTTCCTACTTTTCTTGCTTTTACTTATATTCTATCGTTTCCACACAAGGAGTCCCCTTTAAGATTTCTTTTTTTTTTTCCTTTTTTTTTTTAATTTTTATTTTTTACAAATAGTTTATTGTCAAATGAGTTTCCACATAACACCCAGTACTCATTCAAACAAGTGCCCTCCTCCATGCCCATACCCCCTCCCCCCCACCTCCATCAGTCCTCAGTTTTTGTCAGCATTCAAGAGTCTCTCATGGTTTGCCTCTCTCCCTTTCCCCCACCATCTCCCCCCTTCTTCTCCCCCTTGGTCCTCAGTTACATTCCTCCTAATCCTCCTATACGTGCACACATATGATATTTGTCCTTCTCTGCCTGACTTATTTCGCTCAGCATAACCCCTCAAGGTCCATCCATGTTGCTACACATGGCCAGATTTCATTCTTTCTCATTGCCATGTAGTATTCCATGGTATAGATAAACCACATCTTCTTGATCCATTAGTCTGTTGATGGACACTTAGGCTCTTTCCATGTTTTAGCTATTGTGGAGAGTGCTGCTATGAACATTGTGGTCCATGTGCTCCTATGCCTCAGCATTTCTATATCCCGTGGGTAAATTCCTAGCAGTGCTATTACTGGGTCATAGGGGAGTTCTATTGTTATTTTCCTGAGGAACCTCCACACTGTTTTCCAGAGGGGCTGTACCAGTTTACATTCCCACCAACAGTGTAGGAGAGTGCCCGTTTCTCCACATCCTCGCCGGCATCTAGAGTTCTCTGATTTGCTCATTTTAGCCACTCTGACTGGAGTGAGGTGGTATCTCAGTGTGGTTTGATTTGTATTTCCCTGATGATGAGGGATGCTGAGCATTGTTTCATGTGTCTGTTGGCCATCTGGATATCCTCTTTGGAGAAGTGTCTGTTCATATCTTCTGCCCATTACTTCACTGGGTTGTTTGTTTTTCGGGTGTGGAGTTTGGTGAGTTCCTTATAGATTCTGGATATTAACCCTTTATCTGATATGTCATTTGCAACTATCTTTTCCCATTCCGTCGGTTGCCTGTTAGTTTTGTGGGTCGTTTCCTTTGCTGTGCAGAAGCTTTTAATGTTGATGAGGTCCCAGTCATTTATTTTTGCTCTCAATTCCCTTGCTTTTGGGGATGTGTCAAGTAAGAAGTTGCTATGGTGGAGGTCAAGGAGGTTGTTTCCTGCTTTCTCCTCTAGGGTGTTGATAGTTTCCTGTCTCACGTTCAGGTCCTTTATCCATTTTGAGTTTATTTTTGTGCATGGTGTGAGAAAATGATCTAGTTTCATTCTTCTGCATGTTGCTGTCCAGTTCTCCCAACACCATCTGTTAAAAAGGCTGTCATTTTTCCATTGGATATTCTTGCCTGCTTTGTCAAAGATTAGTTGGCTGTATACTTTTGGGTCCACTTCTGAGTTCTCAATTCTGTTCCATTGGTCTATGTGTCTGTTTTTGTGCCAATACCATACTGTCTTGATGATGACAGCTTTGTAGTAGAGGCTAAAGTCTGGGATGGTGATGCCTCCCATTTTGGTTTTCTTCTTCAATATTACTTTGGCTATTCGGGGTGTTTTTTGGTTCCATACAAATTTTAGGATAGTTTGTTCTAGTTTTGAGAAGTATGCTGGTGCAATTTTGATTGGAATTGCATTGAATGTGTAGAGTGCTTTGGGTAGTAATGACATCTTAGCTGTATTTATTCTTCCTATCCATGAGCATGGAATGTTTTGCCATTTCTTTGTGTCTTCTTCAATTTCCTTCATAAGTTTTCTAAAGTTTTCATCATATAGATCTCTTGTATCCTTGGTTAGGTTTATTCCTAGGTATTTATGGTTTTTTGTGCAATTGTGAATGGGATCAGTTTCTTGATTTCTCTTTCTGTTGCTTCATTGTTGGTGTCTAAAAATGCAACCGATTTCTGTACATTGATTTTGTACTCTGCAACGTGGCTGAATTCTTGGATCAGTTCTAGTAGGCTTCTGGTGGAGTCTGTCAGGTTTTCTATGTAGAGTATCATGTCATCTGCGAAGAGTGAAAGTTTGACTTCCTCTTTGCCAATTCTGATGCCTTTGATTTCCTTTTGCTGTCTGATGACTGATGCTAGGACTTCCAGCACTATGGTAAACAACAGTGGTGAGAGTGGACATCCCTGTCGTGTTCCTGATCTCAGGGGAAAAGCTCTGAGTTTTTCCCCGTTGAGGATGATGTTAGCTGAAGGCTTCTCCTAGATGGCTTTGATGATGTTTGAGTAGGTTCCTTCTATCCCGACTTTCTCTAGTCTTTATTAAGAAGGGATGCTGTATTTTGTCAAATGCTTTTTCTACATCTATTGACAGGATCATATGGTTTTTATCTTTTATTGATGTGATGTATCACATTGATTGATTTGCGAATGTTGAACCAGCCCTGTAACTCAGAAATGAATCCCACTTGATCTTGGTGGATGATTCTTTTTATGTGCTGCTGGATTCGATTTGCAAGGATCTTTTTGAGAATTTTTGCAAAATTCAATCCTTGCAATCCTTGATCCGTATTCATCAAAGATATTGGCCTGTAGTTCTCTTTTTTTGCTGGATCTCTGTCTGGCTTAGGAATCAGAGTGATGCCGGCTTCATAAAATGAATCCGGGAGTTTTCCTTCGATTTCTATTTTTTGGAATAGCTTGAGAAGAATTGGGATTAATTCTTTTTTAAATGTCTGATAGAATTCCCCAGGGAAGCCATCAGGTCAAGGGCTCTTATTTGTTGGGAGATTTTTGATACCTGATTCGATTTCTTCATGGAGGCCTGCCCCTCCAGCACACACTCTGAGATTAATATAAATAAATTTCCCTCCTGTATGACCCTGGCACTTTTCAAAGTGCTGCTTCTGTGCTGGATCTCCTCAGGCTGTTTATTGTGCTGTCTCTTTAAGGGCAGTGACTTAGTTTTCTCTTGCCTTGAGTGGAGACTAATTTTTAAGTCTTCAAGTTTTAAGTCCTGCTCATGAAATTCGACCCTTCTGGTTTTTAAAGCCAAATGTTAGGGAGATTGTCTTCCCTGTAGGGGCTGCCTACTGTGAGAGTCTGTTTCTCTCCCCATAGTATCCCTCCCTCCTGTGAACAGTTCTTAGGGTCCCTTTGGCTCCCTGCAATGTCTCTGCCCTTCCTATCTTTTTAGATGTGGCCTCTTCTCTATGTTTAGTTTTGGAGTTTGTTCTGCCAATCTTTGGGTGTTGTTTCCTGCGTTATTTACACTCATGTGAGTGTTTTCTAATTATATATGTGGGATGAGGTGAGTTTAGGGCTCCTCCCCCATCTTTTCACGCAGTCTTTTTCATGTCGTTTTTGTGTGTGTGGATGATGGTGAATAAAAATTCAGTATGGTATTTATATTCCACAAATATACTTTAAAAATAATTATTTTAGGAACGTGTGGATGGCTTAGTCAATTAAGCGTCTAACTCCTGATTTCAGCTCAGGTCATAATCTCATGGTTCGTGAGTTCGAGACCTGGGTTGGGCTTATACTAACAGCGTGGAACCTACTTAGGATTCTCTCTCTCTGCCCCTCCCCTGCTTGTGCTCTCTCTCTCTCAAAATGAATAAATATAACTTAAAAAAAAATTTTAAGTATAATTATTTTAAAATCTCAATAATTCTAATATATTTGAAATTTACATATTTATAGCTATTTAAACTGATGAAAATATTTAGGTTACATTTTTTTAGAAATGAACTTAAATGTATTAAGGGATACATGGTTTTTAAAATTTTTTTAAAAATTGGAGCTTATCTGAGCAAAAATGTTTGAAGATCACTGGACTAAAGAACTAGAGAGCTTGGAGAGGCATGCCAAGACCCATCTCCTGGTAACTGCTTTTATCTGGTTATCTAAAATAATGATAATTCAGTATAGACTGATCACTGAAAAGTGGGTGGATTAGCAGTCATTTCAAAGAGCAGTTACCATAGGCAACCAAAAGCTACAGCTGACATTAATTACATTTAAATTCATCCTTTGATAGATGCTATTCTTTGAGATTAAGCGTAATGGTGCCCACAAATTAGAACACCTTGACATAATTAGGTTTCCTGTGGGGTGGATGGTGGGGAGCTAGTAATTGGAATTTTCTATGAGGTCAAGAAATGTCAATGAATAGACTCCACATGGCACAGAACTGCCCATTTTATCATCTTTGCTGTTTCTTCCTTTGTAATCAGAACAGTTTGTATATGTGACCTTTTCTTTCAGATGGAGTTGAACATGTATATGAAAAGATTATAGTTTATATGAATATAGTTGCTTCTAAAGATGGTATCTGTTGCTTCTTATTGAAAAGCATACACACAAAGAACAACAGTAAAAGGAGAGATTAGTTATTTTCTTTTTTTTAATGTTTTATTTATTTCTAGGAGAGAGAGAGAGACAGCGTGAGCAGGGGAGGGTCAGAGAGAGAGGGAGTCACAGACTGAAACAGGCTCCAGGCTCAGAGCTGGCAGTCAGCACAGAGCCCGACGCGGGGCTCGAACCCATGAACCGCGATATCATGACCTAAGCGAAAGTCAGACGCTTAACCGACTAAGCCACCCAGGTGCCCCAAGATTAGTTATTTTCAACTGTAAATTTTTAAACATTCGAATTCTGATAATAAGACTGTATATACATTAAATATTCAACCATCTTACAATGCACTACAAAAAGAAATAATAGCTCTTCCCTTCTCCCCCTACAATAAACTATTAAGTACAAGATTCAAGTAACTGCCTTTTAAGAGACATTGCTGTAAATTAACAGATAGGCAATAAGTATAAAACTTAAAATACTACGACTATGACTATTGATTTGATATATTCCAGAAACCAAGATTATAATTAATATTTTGTTAAGAGTTGCATACTCAGATGTCTAAGGGGACCCAAAAGGAAACCAAAGTGAGCAAAGCAGATTGAGAAGGTTGGGACTTTACCTGCCCATAGGCCCTATAGATCTTCTGAAAAGAGCTAGTTTGTTACCTGACCTGGTATTTCAAGAGAAACTGGAAATCCATATTTTTACATGAAATCTGATGTTTTTATTTAAGCTTTACTAATGAATTCAAAATATTTAAAACAATGTATAGGCCAAATAAAACACATCTTCATGTTGAGTTTGGCCCATAGTCTGCCACTTCATCATTTTTGCTTTATCACTCTTCCGGAATCTTTATTTGAAATGTACATTTTTGTCAAGTAGTTTCTAGAGTTAGTTAAGTTTTCCAAAATTCTAATGATAATTAATTTCAAAGTACACCCATAAAAAATTCTTTAGGGAATGAGATCAATAATTTCTCAGGTAGTAATTAAAGACAACCAGATGATTAACTTTATTGAGCTCAATTCTGTAGAAGCTTGTGTTTTTTAATTTACTTTTGGCCTGTAATTACAAACTTGTTGGGAACATTAGGAAACTCTTCTGAAATGACTTTGGGTTAAACTTATAGAATTTCTCTAGCCTGCATCTGATTATTTTGTTTGTTAGTAATTAAAAATACTTCAATGCTTGAAAATTTAAAGATCCTATGAATAAATGGCCTATATTAAAAAGAAATGAGCCAGCCATTATTAAATTGGACTTGACTGAAATTATTTTAGCCATTTCTCACATTGTCAGAAGAACATGACACGAATGCTTGGCATTGAATTACCCTACACCAAAATGCTAAATATGATTTTGCACTTTCTTTTAATATTTTATTGCCAAAACCTTACATTGTGGGATTTGGGTTAAAAAATAAAATCAAGGTATATGAACATTGCTTAGTTTTGTTTCTACTGTCTTTTTGAGTTAACAGATGATGCCTACTGTATGCTAAAAACTGTAGAAGAAGGCTGTTGGGAAGAGGTTACTATTTGTAGAACTTAGACCCTTTGTGTTGAGAATTTTCTCCTGAAAAAGAATGTTATTCTTTTTCCTAGATTCCACCTACCAAGAGCAAATTAGTTAATTTTTTTCTCTGCTTTCCCAGTATATCAAAACCAAATTCAAATAAACCTTGTTTGCTATCCACTCAATTGGATGCTATGTTGACAATAAATTTAGACTTAATTAGCCTTAAATTTATTTTTGAAGATGACATATCTGTGCTTCCCTATTTCATTGGAACATATTATTTTTTAAAAAGTAAGCATGTTTTTACTAGAGATAGAGAAGAAATAGGTGATGCTATTTGAAACTATAATGTAGTCCAGCAAATATTTGCTGATTGGGCCATGATTCATTTCAGCCACTACTTGGAAGCCACGTCCTAGTTAGGTGATATAGTCAGAAATATCTATGAATCAGGATATCCAGAGGAGGTTACATCTTAAAAAGTGCTATTAGCTGAGAAAAATGTACTCAGATACCAGTAACAAAGGTAAAGTAGGCCCTTGATAAATGGGAATGCCTTTGACACTGTAGTGTGTTCTACTGATGAGGAATTGAGAAATTATCTTATTTAAACTTCTTCTATAGTTTATAACAGTCTAATAATGTACCTTCCAGTTTTATAATTGTTCTATGGTTATATTAGGGGAAACTGGATGAGGGAATATGTGAAAATTTGTACTATTGTTTTTTATAATGAAATAAAATTTATATAACATATAATTAGCTATGTGAAGTATACAATTTAATGATATTTACAATATTTTACAGCCATCACTTACTTCCAGTAGCTTTTCATCATTCCTAAAGGGAACCCTGTACCAATTAAGCAATCATTTTCCCTTCCCTCCTACCCCTAGTCCTTGGCAACCATGAATCTGCTTTCTGTCTCTACAGATTTGCCTATTGTTGGTATTTCATCTAAGTCAAGTCATACAGGATGTGACCTGGCTTCTTTCACATACATAATGTGTTAAGAATCCATCCATGTTGTACCATATATCAGTACTTTAGGTTTTTTATCGCTGAATAACTTTTTTTTTTTAATGTTTTTTATTTATTTCTAGGAGGGAGAAAGAGAGAGACAGCGTGAGCAGGGGAGGTTCAGAGAGAGGGAGTCACAGACTGAAACAGGCTCCAGGCTCTGAGCTGGCAGTCAGCACAGAGCCCCACGCGGGGCTCGAACCCACGAACCGTGAGATCATGACCTAAGCGAAAGTCGGACGCTTAACCAACTAAGCCACCCAGGCGCCCCGCTGAATAACATTTTTTAAATGTTGTGGGCATGAGCACTGGGTGTTATACAGAAACCAACTTGTCAATAAACTATTAAAAAAGTAAAATAAAATATCTAAAAAAAATGTTTATTTTTGAGAGAGCAGAGGAGGGGCAGAGGTAGAGGAAGACAGAAGATCAGAAGCAGGCTCTGTGCTGACAGCAGAGAGCCCAGTGCAGGGCTTGAACTCATGAACCGTGAGATCATGACCTGAGCCAAAGTTGAACACTTAACCAGCTGAGCCACTCACATGCCTCTGGCTGAATAATATTTCTATTGTATGAATAGATGGTATTTTGTTTATCCATTCATCCTTTGATGGACATTTGGGTTATTTCCAAGATTTTGTGAATAGAAATTCGTGGTCTAGTATTTGTTTGAATACCTGTCTTCAATTATTTTGGTTATGTACCTAAGTGTAGAAATATAGTTATGTGTCAAGTCTGTGTTTCACTTTTTAAAGAACTGCCAAACTATTTCCACAACCAATGCACCATTATATATTCCCACCAGTAGTGTATGAGATTTCCTATTTCTTCATTTCATATCCAATGCTTGCTTGGTTTTTGATTCTTGACCATTATAGTAGTTGTGAAGTAGTTTCTCATTATGGTCTTCTTTTATAGTTCCTTAATGACTAATGATATAGAGTCTTTTGATATACTTAGTAACCATTTATATATGTTCTTAAGAGAAATATCTAGTCCTTTGCCCATTTTTAATTACGTTTTTTTTTCACAAGCTTTTTTTTTTTTTTTACAAATAGTTTATTGTCAAATTAGTTTCCACATAACACCCAGTGCTCATCCCCACAAGTGCCCTCCTCCATGCCCACCCCTCCTCCCCCCCACATCCACCAGTCCTCAGTTTTTGTCAGCATTCAAGAGTCTCTCATGGTTTGCCTCTCTCCCTTTCCCCCACCATTTCCGCCCTTCTTCTCCCCCTTGGTCCTCTGTTAAGTTCCTCCTAATCCTCCTATACGTGCACACATATGATATTTGTCCTTCTCTGCCTGACTTATTTCGCTCAGCATAACACCCTCAAGGTCCATCCATGTTGCTACACATGGCCAGATTTCATTGTTTCTCATTGCCATGTAGTATTCCATGGTATAGATAAACCACATCTTCTTGATCCATTCATCTGTTGATGGACACTTAGGCTCTTTCCATGTTTTAGCTATTGTGGAGAGTGCTGCTATGAACATTGGGGTACATGTGCTTTAATTAGGTTGTTTTTATTATCGATTTGTAAAAATTCTGAATATAGTCTAGATATTAGATCTTTATTGGAGATAAGATATTTGCAAGTATTTTTTATCCTCATTCTATGGAATTGTCTTTCCACTTCCCTGATAGTATCTTGTGATACTTGTGATCAGGGAAGTATAGTATCACAGGATACTATACTGTGATACTATTTTAATTTTGATTAATCCATCTATTTCTTCTTTTGTGGCTTATTCTTTTGGTGTTATATTTAAAGATTTTTTTTTTTTTTAATATTTGTTGGGAGAGCAAGTGGGGAGGGGCAGAGAGAGGGAGACAGAGGATCTGAAGTGGGCTCTGTACTGACTTCCTGACAGCATCAAGCCCAATGTGGGGCACAAACTCACCAACCACAAGATCATGACCTGAGCTGAAGTTGGTGCTTTACAGACTGAGTGACCTGCATGCCCCCTTTTTGGTGTTATGTTTAAAAAAATCATTTCCAAATCCAAGGTCATGAACATTTTCCCATGTTTTCGTTCAAGAGTTTTATAGTTTGGCCCTTTGATCCATTTTGAGCTAAATTTGGGTTAAATTTGATGTATGGTGTGAGGTAAGGTTCTAAATTTGTTTTTTTGCTTGGCTCAAAATATTGGAATTAATATTCATAAAAGGTAATCGTCATCATTCTTCAGTGTCTTGAAAAAACATCCATGATAATATTTAATCACTTTTTTATACTTAAAAGAATTGAAAGCAAATATAAGAGTTAAATTATAAAATTATCAGGAGAAAGCATGGGGCTGTATCTTTATGAACTTGGATTTTGGAATGGATTCTTAGATATGACAGCATAAGAACAATCAAAAGGAAAAATAGATGAAGTGGATTCATGAAAATTAAAACTTCTGTATATCACAGGATACTACCAAGAAATTAGGAAGACAATATGTAGAATGTGAGAACTCTTACAACTCAAAAGTAAAACATTATATTTAATAATATAATTTAAAAATAGGCAAAGGATTCGAATATACCTTTCTCCAAAGAGGTAAAATGACCAATAAACACATAAAAACATGCTCATCATTAGCCATCAGGAAAATACAAATCAAAACCATGAGATACACACCCTCTAACATAATTATAATAAAATGACACTAAATAATAAGTGTTGACAAAGAGATATAGATATTTGATCCCTCTGACATTGCTAGTTAAAAAGATAATACGGTGAAGCCACTTGATATGAAAACAGTTTGACAGTTCCTCAAACAGGTAAACATACAATAACCGTGTGATATGCCAATTTTTAGATCTATGCCCAAAGGAACTAAAAACATATGTCCACAGAAAAACTTGTACATGAAATATTTGTTACACCGTTATTCGTAATAGCCAAGACTGGAAACAAGCTAAATGTCCATCAACAGATAAATGGATAAACAAAAAAATGTAGCCATACAGCCATTAAAAGGACTGAAGTGTTGACACATGCTACAACACAGATGAACTTGAAATTAGCATACTAAGTGAAAGAAACCAGACATTAAAGGCCACATTTTCTATGATTCCTTTCATATGTAATATCCAGAATAGGGAAATCCGAGCTGATAGAAAGCAAATTAGTGGTTGCCAAGAGCTGAAAGGACGGGAAAATGGGAAGTAACTAATGGATACAGGGTTTCTTTTTGAGGTGATGAAAATGTTTTTGAAGTCATTAATGATGATGGTTGCACAATGTACTAAAAGCCACTGAATTGTATACTCTAAAAGAGTGAATTTTATGGTATGAGAAATATCTCAACAAAAATCAATAAATTTAAAAAATACCTTAACAGGCCGAGATTTTTCTGTTTTAAAACAAAGCTTATTTAATGTTTGCCTCAAGAAAATTATTATTTTTTTAGGAATTTGTCATGGCATCCTGCATTGACCACTAAAAGTAAAATGCGAATTCCACATTCTCATGCGTTTATTGATCTGACTGCAGATTTTACAGCTGGTAAGTTGAACATAAATGTAAAATATTTTTTCGAACTGCCAAAGGATTGTGAGA
This sequence comes from Proteles cristata cristata, assembly GCA_017311185.1. Taxonomy (NCBI): domain Eukaryota; kingdom Metazoa; phylum Chordata; class Mammalia; order Carnivora; family Hyaenidae; genus Proteles; species Proteles cristata. Next base: position 513,767 of record JAESUZ010005544.1, read on the forward strand.
TTTTATTTACTCTTCTCTTAACAATAATTTTCCTATTGAGGGCATCTGAGTGCCTCAGTCAATAAACATCTCACTTTGGCTCAGGTCAAGATCTCACAGTTCGTGAGTTCAAGTCCCAAATTGGTTGAGCTCGAGCCCTGCTTCAGGTGAATATTAGCCCTGCTAAATTGAAGCCCTGTAAAATATGAAACCCCAGGTGACCCTCACTTCACTCTCTTCTCCCCTCCCTCTCCCTCCCCACCCCCCCCGCCCTTCATGGGATTCTGTCTCTCTCTCTGTCTCTTGCTCACTTGCACCCTCTCTTTCTCTCAAAAAAAAAAAAAAAAGTTTTCCTGTTGAATTGAGTGAGTCAGTTGCCAGTGGTTGTATAAGTCGCTTAGTTGATGGCATAACAGGGTTGTAAGGCAAAGTAGAGAATTTAGGAAGAATATTTGTTTTGGAAAAAGGCTATGGGAGCAGGAGGGGGACATACGTGCAGGTAACCATTGTCAATTTTGCCTTAGAGCTTGAGAAAACCGTGCAAAGTCAAGCCTTAATCTAGGTATTTTCCTACATTATTGAGGTTATGGAAATGGCTGAGCTCTGAAAAATTGAGCTTGGAGTGGTAAGAACAGAGGGCTATGAATTCAGTATTATATTTGTTTTTGTTTGATGACTTATTCATGTGTGTATTTATTTCTTTGAATTATTTAAAAGTAACATTATGGTAAGAAACTCAAAAGAGTTCAAATTATCTAAAGCAGAGCCAGCCACCATTTTCAGTTTCCTTTCTGTCCTTCTTGAAATGCACAGATAACACACTTTCTCTATTTACCCAAATGGAAGTAAACTTTGTGTATAATTGTGATTCTGTCTTAATTCAGATATATTAACATATCAGCACAGAGATCTACCTAGGCTTTTTTAATGAATTAATGGGTCTTCCACTATACAGAGATACTATAATTTGCATAAATATCTATTCCTTGATGGACGTTTATATGCTTCTCCTTCTTATTTTGCAAGAGTACTCCATTACACATTTTTGATTGTACATCTCTATGTTCTTCTGCAAACCTGGGAGTATCACTTATTCCCAACACTTTAATTAAAGTTATGTATGTACTTTTCTTTCCATTAAGTGTCTTTTTATAGAGTATTTTAAATATATGGAAGAGAACAAAAGATAAGCTGGAATAAACACAGAAAGCTTTTATTTTTAATTCTAATAAGTATCACAGTTTTCCTTCAAAGGCTGTACCAACTTGCCTTCCCACAAAAAGTATATGAATGCTCATTCTAGCCAACACTAGAAATTTTCTATCTTTAGTTTTCTAAAATGTGTATTAATTAATTATGTATTATCTCAGGCATAAAAAATAGATATAACATTTATTATTTTAAATGTTCACAGCTTTGCTAATCTAACAGGTATAAAATCATACTCTGTATTGATTTGCACTTCTTGAGATGTTATTAATCTTAAACAGCTTTCCATATCATTATTAGCCACTTCCAATACTTTTTCTGGGAATTGTCTGTTTTTATACTTTGCCCTTTTTTCTGTTAAGAGTTTTTTCTTATTTTAAAATTTATAAAAGTTCTTTTACCTTAAGGAAATTAGTCTTTGTGATGCATGCTATACATATCTCCAGCTTGTTGTATAACTTTTTACTTTGTATATAGCATTTTTTGGCCATATAGACTGTTTAATACTTACTAATCAATTTTTTTCTTTCATGGTTTTTTAAAAATGTTTTTTAGAGAGAGAGAGAGAGAGAGAGAGAGAGTGTGTGTGTGTGTGTGTGTGTGTGTGTGTGTGAGTGGGGGAGGGGTAGAGAGAGAAGGAGACAGAATCCAAAGCAGGCTCCAGATCCTGAGCTGTCAGCACAGAGCCCAATGCAGGTCTTGAACCCATGAACCATGAGATCGTGACCTGAGCTGAAGTCGGACACTTAACCGACTGAGCCATCCAGACACCCCATCTGTTGTGTTTTTTATGTTGTGTGTCATGTTTGGAAAATGCTATCTGCATGTAAGATCTTTTTAAAAACAAGCGGTGCTTTTAAATCTTTGTTTGAGTTGGATTTCCTTGTTGATATTTTTGTTGCATCTTTATATTCACATCTTTATTGATGGCCCCTGAGGGCTCCTTCTTCAGCAGCACAGGCCTCCTGTTTCTTGCCTTGCTGCTGAGAAATTAATCCCTGTACTTAACTTTTGTCTGTGTCCTCCCTTATAGAGCATATGGATCTTTTCCTTCTTTAGATTTGCAAATAAAGGAAATTTATTTGCAAATAGTGACAGTCCCAGTCATTAGTCATTTAAACAAGAAATTCATTATATTTTTTAAAAAAGATGACTCTCTTTAAAAGGAATATCGTAAATAGTGGAATTATCATTTTAACTGAGTATAACACATGTATACACAAGAAACATTGACTGTTTATGTACTAAAATAAATGCCCTATGCCTTAGGCATGTATGGGACACAGGGAATTTAAACTTCTAAATTAAAATTGTCTTGGTCTCTTTAGGGTTTTAATTTGTTAGTTAAAATTTTAGTTTTTCTGGATCTTACCCCCTTTTCCCTTCTAGCATAAATGGCAGCTGGGTGAGCCTAAGAATAGGCTCATAAGTACTCAAAGATTCAAAAGGAGTGCCATCCTTCCACTGTGCCACCACATTGATGACCTTATGTACTAGAGACCCTGTTGGCACTTAACTGCTGAAGTTTTTGGCTGGGGCCTTCCTCAACTTTTCTAACTTAGTCAGAGCCTCATAGTTTGCCCCAACCTAATTCTTCCTTGAGTCTCACTGTTCTAATGGATTCCTCTGAAGCTCCACCTCTTCCATCCAGCCGTCTGACTTGGATTGTCCATCGCATTTCCTCTACCATGAGATTCATTTGATTTATATTGTACTAGCCTGTGGAAGGTCCATTGGGCTTCAACTTGGCTACCCTTTATGTCCACCACAAATCAAAGGCAAAGGAAGTTGGGGAGTACTAGGTTAGACCCTCTGTGCTGTCTTTCATGTCACTAAGGACAACCCCTGTACATGGCTGTCATTTCACAAGATAGGCTTCTTCCTGAATTCCAACAGGAAGCAGAGTGCAGATCTGTATGCCACTTTCCTTTCAGCTTTACCACTTTCTGTATTCTCAGTCTTTTCCTACTCCAGGTTGAACCCTGACACTGAGGCCAAGGTAAGTAGTCATGGAAACTGCCCTTGAATCTCCTTTTTCCAATCTCTGACTTCTCCTCTTTGCCCCCAACCTTCTTGTTGCCTCCCTAGTAGCTGACTTGCAGACTTGAGTTCTTTCTGCCTGTGATTTAAGTAAATTTGTTCAGATCCTCAGGTTTTGCTTTTAATATGTAAATAGAATTATGAGGGTTTAAGAATCTTTTTTCATTCTCAACAGAGCCTGACTTTCAGTACTTTTTTTCTGGTTGGAGACTCAAAACCTACTATCATGGAGATCAAAAGCTGAATAATTGACTCTTTTTTATGGTTCTGTTGTGATAACCCTAATTTTCCCCTAGGCCAACAGTTCTCAAAGTAAGGTCTGGGTACCCCTGAGGATCCCAAAGGCCCTTCTGGAGAGTCAATGAGATCAAAATAATTTTTATAAAAACTGTAAGACATTATTGCCTTTTTCACCCTCATTCTCACATTCTTTTCCCTGTCATCCTCTTTGCTCTCCTTCTTTCTTAAATAGGTGGTAGACTTTCATAGAAACTTTAAAACATGTGTTCATTGTCTTCACATCCTGTGTGTTTATGTATTCTTATGTTTTAAACATGTCTTTTTAAATGGTGTGTGGCCAGTACCCAAGTTCAATAAATGTTTGTTGAATAAATCCCCAACACAAATTTGGCAGAGTCTGCCCTGGACTTTTGACTATATAAAATATGTTTTTCACATAATTGTAACTTCAGTAATCATGTTTTTTAAATGCTAATTATTTTAATTATGACCTTCCTATTTATAAAAGGTGCTTCAATTTTTAATTTGGTAGATTATATCAAAATTATATCTATTATGACAGATACAGCTCACATAAACAAAAACTCTTTGGGGTCCTCAGTAATTTTTTAAGAGTGAAAAATCCAGAGGCCAAAAGGCTTGAGAACTGCTGCCCTAGGCAAATGGATGTCTCTGGCTCACTGGGGTCACTATACAAAGTAATGAGAAAGAGTATTTAATATACTTGATGCATATTTATTTATCAACCAGAGATAAAACCTCAGCTATGAAAATTCAGGGAGATTAGAACAGTCTTTCCAAGCATCCTCTTGCCCCCTATTCGTGCCATTCAGTTGCATGGTTCCTGGCATCTAGCCCTCAGAGACAACCAACTGAAGGAATTTAGGAGCTAGACTGCCGGTGAGGTGATATTATATATACAGCCCTTGACCCCAGAGATTCTACCACTTTCTTTGTTAGGCCCTTTATTTGCTTATTACAAAACTGGAAAGAACTCACTTCATGTGGCTATTAGCCATGAGTTTTACTTTTAGAACTTGAAAGTTTACAGTTAGAATGCCTTCCTTGTCATTTCCTTGAGCATGGTGGATGGAGCCTGCTACACATTTAAAGGAGCAAGTGTTGGGTCTCCTAGGTGGCTCCATCGGTTAAACGTCTGACTTCAGCTCGGGTCATGATATCTCACCGTTTGTGAGTTCGAGCCCCGTGTTGGGCTCTGTGCTGATGGCTCAAAGCCTGGAGCCTACTTCAAATTCTGTGTCTCCCTTTCTGTCTGCCCTTCCCTTTTTCTCTCTCTCTCAAAAATAAATAACATTTAAAAAATAATAAAGGAGCAAATGTTATGTCATTGGGAAGGCAAGGAAAACATGACCCGAAAATTTCTTTTTCTTCCCCTATTTTATTGAGATATATTGAGTATAACACTATATGAGTTTAGGGTATACAGTATAATGATAGGATATACCTACATTGTGAAATGATTACCACAATAAGTTTAGTTAACGGCTATCATCTAATATAAATATAAGAAAAACAAATAAAACCACACATGCAAGGTATTTTTTTCCTTTTGATGAGAGCTCTTTGGATTTACTCCAATAGCCTTCATATACATCATTCAATGTTAGATATAATCATCATGTTGTACAGTGCACCCTACTCTTTATTTATAACTGGAAATTTTGTACCTTTTGACTACCTTACTCTAATTCTCCCTCCCCCTACTCCCCACCTCTGACAACCACAAATCTGATCTCTCTGAGTGTGGCCTATTTTATTGTCTTAGATTCTGCATATAAATGAGATTTGTCTTTCTCTGTCTGATTTGTTTCACTTAGCGTTATGCTCTCAAGGTCCACCCATAATGTTGCAAATGCCCAGATTTCCTCATTTTTTATGGTTGAATAATACTGCCTATACCTGTGTATATACATATTTACATACCATATATATATACACATATATGTGTATATTTAAATATATATCACAACTTCTATATTATTTTGTCCATCAATGGACACTTAAGTTGTTTCCATTTATTTTGTTTTATAAATAATATGACAATGAACATGGGGATACAGATATCTCTTTAGCACGATGTTTTCCTTTCCTTTAGGTGTATTCCCAGAAGTGGACTTGATGGATCATATTGTAGCTCTAGTCATTCTTTGAGGAATCTCCATACCAATTTCCATTGGCTACACCAATTTACAGTCCCACCAGCAGTACACAAGCGTTCTCTTTCTATACATCCATTTTAGCATTTTTTGTCTCTTGTCTTTTTGATGACAGCCATTCTAATAGGGATGAGGTGATAACTCGTTGTTTTGATTTGCATTTCAACATGACCTGAAAACTTCTTTGCTGTCACAAATATTTTTTTACTCATTCATCAATCTCAATAATTACTTACTGATTTTTCTTCTTTCCAAGGCATTATGCTAGATACCAGGGACTTAAAAATGAAAAATAAGATCACTAGACTCAAATGCTACAATAGCATGAACCTCAAGGATATTATTATAGCAAGACATCACTTTATTCATGCTGGATTCAGAAGTTTAAGTTTGATTTTTAAAATACACTGATTTACATCTTAAATGTTTTAAAATGCAGCACAATTTCAGACTCAGGTGCTTGTTAATGCTAAAGAGCATTTGCTTATAGTGCATTTGGTGGAGCTATACAAGATTCTTCTTATCTTTCTTTCCTTGCATACCCTTGGTGATCTCTTGATTTTAAGCATTATCTACATGCTGATGACTCCCAAATTTATGTATCTCCAGGATAGATCTTCCTCTGAGCTCCAGAATCACTGCCTGCTAGCCATCTCCACATCTGTGTCTCTGTCTGATAAGACATTTCAGACAGTGTTTCCCTTTAGACTTTCTCAACCCCCTAATCTTCCATCTCACTTAATGCTAGCCCTACCTTTCTTTTTCATAACGTTGGGAGTCACCCTTGCTGCCTCCTTCTGTCATACCCAACATCAGATCTCTCAGGAAATACTGTTCATTGTGCCTTGAAAATATATCCACAACCTGAACACTTCTCAATACCTGCACTATGGCAGTCCTGGTTCAAGACAACATCATTTCTTTCTTGAATTATTCCAGTTACTATTCCTTTCCTTCTGCCTTTGTCCCCCTACAGTCTGTTTTTTAACACACGAGCTGTTGTGATCCTTTAAAAATATAAATGAGATCATATCACTCTTCTCAAAGTTTTCTGCTAGCTTCTTCATTAGATTTAGAGATCCAGCCAAAATCTGTAAAATGGCCAAGTGAGCCGTATATAATTTTACCTCTTCAACCTTCTGTTATCTTTGTCGTTTGTGCTTTGCATTAGCCACACTAACTTCCTTGATGTTCCTTAAACACCACAAAGCAAGGTCCAGTTGCAGGGCTTCATTCAAGTAGCTATTTTCTCTGCCTGGAAAATTATTCTTCCAGAGACCTATATCACCTCTTTCAAGTTATTTCTCCAAATGTACTTCACTTCCTTCACATCTTCATTCAGATGTCATCTTTTCTCATTGAGTCTTGCTGTATTCAGAATTGCCACTCAGAAGCACTCCCCTTTACCTTTGCTCTGCTTTAATTTTCCCCCAAAACCCTTTCCTTTGCTAAAATACAGTATACTTATTTTTTTATTATATCTTCTCATACGAAAACATAAATTCCATGAGGGCGTGGATTATTGTTTGTTCTGTTCACTAGAACAGTTCTTGGCACCAAGTAGAGACTTAAGGATATATATTGAATAGTCGCAACAGAACAGGACCTGAAGACAGCTAGCATATTAAAAATATGTGCTCAAACTGTCTGTAATTGGTAGACCTCTTTTTCCTAAGATTTAACAGCTAAGGAAGGAAGCTCTTGATGAAAATGATATTTGTTTGCAGAAGTTCAAACATAGATTGTTAAATGGTTTCTCTTTTAAAACTCCATAAGGGTTTTCTCAGAACTGTATACAAAGCTTAGGAACTTAGGCTGTGGAAATTTTATCTAAGCAGATATAGAAAATAATGGAGACATTTTTTAAGAATTCTGGCCATTTTTTAAAAAATACAAATTAAGCCATTTCAGCCCTTAAGATATCATAAGGTTATCTTATAAATACCTCTAAATGCATTCAGTTTGAACTGATTCAAATCCTGTTCTAAATAATAGTTGATCTTTATCAACAAAGATGAAGAGACCTGTTTACTAGAAATTGCAGTTGTTTCTGATGTTATCTTTCTGGTCTCTGATAAGGATAGGGCACCAGGGAGACAAAGTAATAGGAAATGTTTTTTTGTAAGCATCCTATACTTTGATACTTACACAGTTCATTCTTAAACACTTCTGAGAGAGACTTTATAGAAGAGATTAGTCTGTTGAAGCAATATTTCACTTATTTCATAGCAATTAGTACCTATTATTAGTAGCTGGGCTTAATCAGGGATGTCCAGCCCTTCCCTCTCAAAAAAGTCTATTAAAGTACTGAATCTGTCTTAATTTTTTTAGCTTTTATCTAAAATAGAGTCAGCGATTAAGAATCACTACCATTTATTGAGCACTTAAATGAGCCTGGCCCTATTCTAAGCAGCTTAAGTATTATTTATTTATTTAGAAAGTATTCACTTATTTGAACCTTACAACCTAATGGATCAAATTCTATTAATAAACTCATTACTATATTGTGAAACCAACATAGAAAGGTTAAGTAATTTCCCCAAAGTCATACCATGGAACCAGAGGAAGAGACTCTGTCTCTAAACATTCAGTTTATTATATATTTATATAACTGTGTAGAGCTGTATTCTTAGCATGTGATCCTAAACCTCTTTGAGAATCTAGGGAAAGTTATGGAACCTCTCTGAAGACAAATGTAAGAACGTATAAGTACAATATGTTCTTTATTGTATAGAAATAGCAACATGGAATTTCTTCCTTTGATTCAAATGGTTCTTGGTATTTGTTGCATAAAGTATGATTTTTTTCCGTTGCATTAAAAATACAATTGTATTTCAGTATGTGAGATATGTTGTACATCTGTTCTATGATTCTACGCAAAGGTGTTTGATACTCATGTGTTACGGTTCTAGAAATAGAAGCGTAATCTCCTTATATTCATGATCAGTTGGGTTGTTTAAACAACTAACCAATAAATTTAGCCTATAAAACTGTTAAGATTAGAAAACATAGTTGAAGTCATTTGCCCATTTGGTACCATATTCCAGATATTTATAATCACAGGTTAAGTGAACATTATTTAACAACCATACACAATGGCTGTGGGTGTCCAGAGCCAATGTTCTATAGGGAGCAGTGTCTTGGCACCCAATAAGGTTGATCTTTGGGTTCTTTCCCTCATAGCCTTGGTTTAGGTCAAGTCTTTTTTGGTTTTTGAGACTGTCTCCCATTTGTAAAAATAAGAATGGTATGCAGTGGCTTTAGAGTGTGTCTGACTAAGAACGATAGTAAGAAAACATTTTACATCATAACCTGTATACACATAGTTATACCATGTATATCTATAGGTATATACCTATATATGCGTAAACATTTTTATATAACAAGTTTTACCCATACTGTGTGTTACACTTTATTTTAATATGTTAATGAAATTGATTTCGAGAGCCAATAAAAGGTAATGACCATTGGTTAAAAAATACTGAAGATTCAGTTAGTTTCAGATTCTACTACCGAAATGATTCTACTACTTCTGTCATTCAATTAGGAAACATATCTTGAGCAGTTATCATGTAACTGTGGGAATGGAACTAGCAGCCCCTAGCCTTTTGTTGTTTACTATAGCCCCTTGGGGAAGAGAGAAAATGCACAAGAAAATAGGCCATTGTGAACTGTCAATTAAACCACAAAAAAGCACCTGGGCAAGGTGTTTCATGTGGGCATGTGAAAGAATACAAGCGGGATCAGCTTTATAATGGACATAGGAGACTGCAGAGTGAGAGTATGGCTCAAACTGGAGGGAAAGGACAAAGGAAACCAGAGCAAGAGCGAGGGAATGCTTCAGTAGGGTTCTTGAAACTTGTCTTGACTAAACAAATTTGAAAATTATGCTTTCAACCATGTCTCCTGAGGGCACTGATTTTTTATAAATGATCCTATTGTAATTAACCACATAAGTAATTATTTGCACAAAACGCTTTACCAAATGATTTTAATCTTTAACTGTCTGTTCCATTTAATAACCATCCCTGTGGACCAGCACCCCCACCTCATTTTAGGCACCAGTCCCCGAGTCATAGCTACTGCTTATCTCCCAGAATTCCTACCACAATTCCCTATCCTTTTGACTCTGATTTAACCTCTAGGCACCACCTGACAGAACTTTTCTATCTTTATAATACTTGCCTTCTTTGACCATTTCTTTTTAAATGTTTTTTTTTTTTTCTAGGAGAGAGAGAGACAGTGTGAGCAGGGGAGGGTCAGAGAGAGAGGGAGTCACAGACTGAAACAGGCTCCAGGCTCTGAGCTGGCAGTCAGCACAGAGCCCGACGCAGGGCTCAAACCCACGAACCACGAGATCATGACCTAAGCAAAAGTCGGACGCTTAACCCAGGCGCCCCATTGCGCCTTTTTAGAACCCACTATGGGCTCCTCTTTGTCTCTCTGATTCCTAGATGTGGGGTAGAGCTCAGGATTTTGTCCTCAGCCCTCTTCCCTTTTTACACTAAACACTCTTCTTGGGCACTTCATTGATTGGTTTGTTCACTTCCATGGCTTAAATCAGTTACATTAGTTGTGCCACCAACTCCCAAAATTATGTCAACTATTTAGATCTCTTATTGATTTTACCACGCCTATAATCCACAGGCATTTCAGACTCCACATGCCCAAAATAGAACATTATCTTACCTTCCAAACCTCCTCATTCTGCTTTGCTTTCTATCTTGTCTCCCTGGTGGTCAAGCTATTTACAAGAGTCATTCTTAATCTTTTTCTCATTCTTTACTTCCAGTTACCAAATCTTAATGATTTTGCCTCCTAACAACCTTTTGAAACCACTATTTCAGCTACCCAGGTTTGGACCATATTATATCTTACTAACTATACCTTAACAGTCTCCTAACTGGTGTCATAGCCACCAGTGTCTTTCTCTCAAGTCCAGTGTTCAGTTGAAATCCTAAAGTAGAGATTTGATCTTAGCACACCCTTATTAAAATCTCTTAGTGGTACCTCATAACCATCAGGAAGAATATTGTGCTCCTTATCACAGTACCCAAGTCCCTCCCTAGTCTAGTCCCTGTCATGTCTGACCCCCATCTGAACTCTCTCTAAACCCCTTCTTTGTGCTCCTGCCACATGGAACTTACATGCCATTTCTTCTGCCCAAGACACTCTGGACTCACCTGCCTCCTTTCAACTAGCTGACTCTTACATATCCTTTGGCTCTCAATTGAGCTCTCTCTCTTTTTTTTCTGGGAAGCTGTCTCTGACCCCCCCAGTGTAACAGCTAATACTCTGTCATAATTGCTTGTTTACTTGTCCTTTTCCGTAGGAGATTTTTAGCTCTTAAGAGCTGTCTGTCTTCTCTGTTTATCATTTTAGCCCCAGCTCCTGACACAGTGCTAGTGCCTAGCAATTACCTATTTGAATGAGGAAGGCAAGAATGAAAGTGAGAAAAAGCCAGCTATAAAAGCAAACAGTGTACCACTGTGTTTAAGAATACAGGCTTTGGAGTCCAGTGGGTCTGGGTTTTAATCCTGCCTCTACCACTGATCAGCTGAACAAATTATTTTTACCTAAGCTTCAAACCCCTCAAATGAGGATGTTAATATTTCTTACATTGCAGGGTAAGGGATAAAATTAGAGAACACATGCCGAGTATCTAGGACAGTGCCTGTAGCATAACAAATAGAGGATAAGGTTAGCTTCACTGCATTCTAATATATGAACAGATTGAACGAAAAGGCCATCTGATTATCACTATATGTTTTGGTCAATAAAAGCACACGTACCTAGAAGACTACATGACCCCACTGACAGAGATTGCTTAATTAATATCAAGAGACATGAGACATACTGTTATATGTGGCCTTGAATTCCTGAAAATATTTGCAAAAAGTAACTGAATTCCTACTTGGATAAAAATATAGTTATCATACTGTTATACTTTGTAACAGTATGCCACATGAAAAAGAAGGGAAACTTTATCATTGCTGATAGTAGATAGAATGTGAGGTTTCTAAACTTTTTCTGATGGAAACTTCTGTCTGCTAAAGCATGTCTTCTACAGTGTTTTTTAAGAAAAATGAATTGTAGCTGTCTTAAAATCCACTTACTATTATTATTCCATTTACCTTTTATTTCATGTTCACTGGATTTATTATCTATTATTTGATAATACAAATTAAATTACTTACACCTTTGTAACATGTCTTATATTCTTTGCAATCAGTCAGAGTAGCCTTAGCCCTCAAAATTTCATCTGTGCAGAGAGGGAAACACTTATCTGAGCTATGAAAAGGGCAGGTAGAGCAGCTTTCTCTCCTTCTTGATGTGGAAAGTTACACTGTAGGTTTTATTTACTCTTATCCGTACATGTGGTGTGAAGAATTGGGCTTTTCTTTCTGAGGTGACCCCAACCCAGCATCATAACCTTCCTATCTCAACTACCTCAGTTAACTCCCAATACCTTGTAGGTACCAGAAAATATACTGTCCCAAGAATCACTAATCATATGTCCCACCCTCCCACTACCGTCTCCTGTCCTTCTAGGCTGCCTGCCTAAGTGCCTTCCCTGCAACATTTCTTGGACCTTACTGAGATTTCCAGGCCACTGACTGACCTTGCTGCTTTATAGCCACCCATCCCCCTCCCACCACCACTTCTCTCCCTGTCCATGATACATCATTACAGTCTCTTACAAACACTCTTAATTTCTCTCGTTCTCCAACATTCCAACACTCTAAACCTAGCCAAACTGAGTTATTTCTCCAAGAAAAACATTAATTCATTGAATTAGAGGTCTGTTCTTGATCTCAATCAGACATTCTAAAGTCAAGGTCTCATTTTATTCTCTCATTTTTCCTGAATATTTTCTTCACTTTGTCACAGTTTAAAATTGAAGTCTCTTCTCATGCTGATATATGTCAGGTGATCTCTCCTGTTTCTCTCCCTAAAGCCATGCACACATTTCAACAACTGCTAGCAGCTGTACCTGTTCCATTTTGGCATTTAGCAATGTATTTGTTCTGAATGCCTTCAAAGACTAATGTAGACCCTCCACACCCCATATTCTTAAGAAGATAAAAAGACACAGTTAAATGTTTTCTGCTACTATCAAGCAGACTAAAGTAACAAAATATTCTTTGAATAACTGAGTAGATGTAAATTGGGTCATCAGATATCTAAAACATTAGGCAGTCTTTTACCAGCAGACGGATATGACATTTAGTAGCAGATTATGTTGCATGGTTTGATATTTCTTCACACTTGCTTTCTGAATATAGATGTGTTCTTAATCTGATATCCAGGATCGCATACTGCTGACGATAGACACAGGGCAATAATACTGTATTTTTACATAAATGGAAGTTTTTGAAACTCAGGTTTTTTGGACAACATTATAAAATTGGATATTTTTATTATTAATAGAGCTTTAGAAATTTCATTTTAAAGCAGTATTTGGTACCCTTAGATACTCAGCACTCACTGACTATACAATAATGAAAATAAAATTACATGTTTTGCTTTTATTACAAATGCTTTTCAAGTATTCAGGTACCCTAAACAGTGATTCTCAGTTATCTGAGTATTTCTTTCAGTCCTTGTCAGTAGTTGACAGAACTGTGTTGACGTTTCAACTTTTCCTAGTTACCTTTTCATAGATTTAGATTGTAACATAGACTTTTTTTTTTTTAAGTTTATTTCTCTATTTTGAGAGAGAGGGGGAAAGAGAGAGAATCCCAAGGAGACTCTGCATGGGCAGCTTGGAGCCCCACGCGGGTCTCGAACTTGCAAACCATGACACCATGACCTGAGCTGAAACCAAGAGTCAGACACACAATTGACTGAGCCACCCAGGTGCCCCTATAGTATAGACTTTTAAAACAAGTTTGTTTACGTGGGCACTTCACCTGAATTAGAATGTGTAATGTGCTGTGTCTTTTATACTTCATGGTATCTCCAAGCCTTACATATTATGCCAAAAAACTTAAATGATTCTGTAGCTTATCATATTTTTAATACCCTGTGTAGTAAATGTATTTTAAGTAGCTAAAATTTTTTGAATTATGATCTAATCATATTCAACATGAACTAAGTTTCTATCCATTATAGTTGGTGTGCTATGAACTTAAAGGCTATTAGCATTAAATGTCATGGACCTTGAAACTGTCACATTGGTACAGTTAAGAAGGTTATAAAATTAACATTCAAATTAAGTCATTTAAAAACGTTTTGACCAAAATGTATACATTTATCTTAGTAGAAACTGTCTATAATCATAATGGACACTGCATATTGTATATTAACATGTAAAACAGAAATGCCTGAAAAGAAATATTTAGTTGCAACTTGCCTGCCTTTTCCCCAAAACCAAGAGAGCCAGTTTTCCATTGATGTTTTATGGAAAGCTACCTGAAATTATGGAGTAAAAAGAAACTGTAATTGACTGAAGAATCCATTATACTCTTTTAGCACCAAGGATTTTGGTATCATTCATGCAAGTTAGGCGCTTTGAGAATACTTGAGAATGCTTTTAGTTACAAAGTAATTTAAATATGTGGTAAAATAAAGTACATAGCATTACTTTTTACAAATTGAGTGACCATCCTTTTTTGCTTTTTGAATTTGATTTTTGAAAGAACTTTTATTACAGTGCTCCTGGCAAGCAATAGGACCTTAGCCCTACCACTGTAGGAAAACATAGTGTCTGAGACACAGCATCTGATCAGCATTCTCAAAGATAGGTTTTTTGGTTTCCTTCCCCTACTCCCCACATGGCCTAAGGTGCAATAGAATTTTTTGTTTCGGAAATAAACTCTAAAATCAGTCTTTGTCAGTGAGTCATAACAGATATAAAACAAAGCTATCAAAAGGCGAGCATGCTGAGATAATACAATTGACTTCTGAGAGTCTGCAAGCTGTCAGCTCACTTAAAAGTATTTAGTAATCCCAGTTTTTAAATGATGATCTATTGAAAGGATCAATAGATGCAGAAAAACTTTTGACAAAATACAGCATCCTTTCTTGATAAAACCCTCAAAAAGTAGGGATAGAAGGAATATACCTTAACATCATAAAAACCATATATGAAAAGCCCACTACTGGTATCATTCTCAATGGGGAAAAACTGAAAGCTTTCCCACCAAGGTCAGGAACATGACAAGGATGTCCACCCTCAGCACTGTTGTTCAAGATAGTGCTGGAAGTCCTAGCTTCAGCAGTCAACAACAACAAAAAATAATAAATGGCATATAAGTAAGCAAAGAAGAAGTCAAATTTCCACTCTTCACAGATGACATGATACTCAACCTGGAAAAGCCAAAAAACTCCATCAAAAAACTGCTAGAACTGAGTATGTGATTTCAGCAAAGTCATAGGATATAATATCAATGTACAGAAATCACTTACATTTCTATACACCAATAATGAAGCAGAGAAAGAAAAATCAAGGAATCTATCCCATTTACAATGTACCAAAAACCATAAGATACCTAGAAGTAAACCTAACCAAAGAGGCAAAAGATCTGTATGCTGAGAACTACAGAAAACTTAAGAAAGAAATTGAAGAAAACACAAAGAAATGGAAAAACCTCCATGTTCATGGATTGGAAGAACAAATATTGTTAAATGTCAATACTACCCAAAGCAATCTACATATTCAGTGGAACCCCTATCAAAATAACACCAGCATTCTTCACTGAGCTGCAGCAAACAATTCTCAAATTTGTAGGGAACCAGAAAAGACCCTAAATAGCCAAATCAATGTTGAAAAGGAAAACCAAAGCAGGAAGGATCACAATTCTGGACTTTAAACTGTATCACAAAGCTGTAATCATCAAGACAGTATGGTACTGGCACAAAAACACACATATAGCAATGGACAAGAATAGAGAACCAAAAATGGACCCACAAATGTGTGGCCCACTAATCTTTGACAAAGGAATAAAAGAATATCCCATGGAAAAATGACAATCTCTGCAACAAATGGTGCTGGGAAAACTGGACAGCAACATGCAGAAGAATGAACCTGGACCACTTTCTAACACCATACAGAAAAATAAATTCAAAATGTATGAAAGACCGGGTTACCTGGGTGGCTCAGTCTGTTAAGCGTCCAGCTCAGGTCATGATCTTATGGTTCGTGGGTTCAAGCGTCAGGGTCTATGCTGACAGCTAGCTCAGAGCCTGGAACCTGTTTCAGATTCTGTATCTCCCTCTCTCTCTGACACTCCCCTGCTCATGCTATCTCTCTCTCTCAGAAAAAAAAATTTTTTTTTTAATTTTTTTAATAAAAAAAACCACCAAAATGTATGAAAGACCTAAACGTAAGACAGGAAGCCATCAAAATCCTAGAGGAGAAAGTAGGCAACAACCTCTTTGACCACAGCAACTTCTTACTAGACATGGCCCAGAAGGCAAGGGAAACAAAAGTAAAAATGATCTATTGGGACCTCACCAAAATAAAAAGCTACTGCACAGTGAAGGAAACAATCAGCAAGACTAAAAGGCAACCAACAGAATGGGAGAAGATATTTGCAAACCACATATCAGATAAAGGGTTAGTATCCAAAATCTATAGGGAACTTATCACACTGAAAACCCAAAATAAAACCAAATAATCCAGTGAAGAAATGGGCAGAAGACATGAATAGACCCTTTTCCAAAGAAGACATCCACATGGCCAATCGACACATGAACAAATGGTCAACATCAGTCATCATCAGGGAAATAAAAATCAATACCACAGTGAGATACCACCTCACATCTGTCAGAATGGTTAAAATGAACAACTCAGAAACCAACAGATATTGGCAAGGATGAGGAAAAAATGGGAATCCTCTTGTAGTGTTTGTGGGAATACAAACTGGTGCAGCCACTCTGGAAAAGAGTGTGGAGGTTCCTCAATTAAAAAGAGAACTACTCTGTGACCCAGCAATTGCACTATTGGGTATTTATCCAAAGGATACAAAATGTTGATTCAAAGGGACACATGCATCCCTATTTTATAGCAGTGCTATCAACAATAGCCAAATTATTGAAAAAGCCCAAACATCCATAGATTGATGAATGGATAAAGATTTGGTTGGGCGAGTGCACACGCACGTGCGTGCACACACACACACACACAGTGGAATACTACTTGGTATTCAAATAGAATGAAATTTTGCTATTTGCAACAGTGTGGATGGAAGTAGAGGGTATTATGCTAAGCAGAGTAAGTCAGGCATATAAAGACAACATAATTTCACTTATCTGTGGAATTTAAGAAACACAACAGAGGAACATAGGGGAAGGGAAAGACAAATAAGATCAAAACAAAGAGGGAGGCAAACCATAAAAGACTCTTAAATACAGAGAACAAACTAGGGGTTGCTAGAGGAGAGGTGGGTAGGGGGATGAGCTAAATGGGTGATGAGCATTAAGGAGAGCACTTGTAATGAGAACTGGGAGTTGTATGGAAGTGATGAGTTTCTGGGATCTACTCTGAAATCAATACTATACTCTATGTTAACTTACTTAAATTTTAAATTTAAGAAATAAATTCTTTAAGAAATAAATTTAGGGGTGCCTGGGTGGCTCAGTTGGTTAAGCGTCCAACTTTGGTTCAGGTCATGATCTCACTGTCCGTGAATTCAAGCCCTGCATCAAGCTCTGTGCTGACAGCTCAGAGCTTGGAGCCTGCTTCAGATTCTGTGTGTCTCTCTCTCTTTGTGCTCCTCCCTCACTCATGCTCTGTCTCTCAAAAATAAATGAATATTAAAAAAATTTTTTTAAAGAAATTTAAAATAAAATGATGGTCAGTATGCTAAACACATACATACTTTTTCCCCCCTTAAAATCAGCATGGAATATATCTTAAAGACAGCACATTTAGATCTAACTTTTCAATGTTTCTGTCCTCTTAAGCCAAAGTTAATTTTTTGTGATCATTAGAAATATATTGCAGATGAAAGAAATAAATGGGTTCTTTTACAAAAACATTTAGTGTATGAACTGCTAAACATAATGAGTTTTTTTTTTTTAATTTTTTTTAATGTTTTGTTTATTTCTAGGAGAGAGAGAGAGACAGCGTGAGCAGGGGAGGGTTAGAGAGAGAGGGAGTGACAGACTGAAACAGGCTCCAGGCTCTGAGCTGGCAGTCAGCACAGAGCCCGACGTGGGGCTCGAACCCACAAACCGCGAGATCATGACCTAAGCGAAAGTCAGACGCTTAACCGACTAAGCCAGCCAGGCGCCCCTAAAATAATGAGTTTTTAAAGCCTGCTGCTAGCGAGTAAATTCCTCCCCATTGCTCATAGAAGCATTTCTAGTATTTGTACTAGAATAAATGGTAATTCCAGTTTGCATACCAAAGTATATAAAATGTTTAATCTCCCAAAGGATGAATCCTAATCCTTTTGGTAATTGAGAACTCCATTTACCTAAAGGGATTTAAATTAAAAGCTATATATTTTAAATGACATGAACTGTTAATATGTTATGGTTACCCATGGTTTTATTAATCCCAAAAACATAAGACAGTCAAACGTTTGATGAAGTTTGTTATATATAATTCCACGGTCTTCTATTTAATAACTTTATATTTATCATGACATGAAGTCATTCTTTGTTTTCCAAAAATTTTAAATCTTTGTATTTTATGTATATACTTAAGACAAAATTTACCACCTGTTTTTTGTTTTTGTTTTAGTTATTATATAAAAGCAATTTTATTTTATTTTTTATCTAATAATTTATTCATTTTTTATAATTTACATCCAAGTTAGCACATGGTGCAACAATGATTTCAGGAATAGATTCCTTAATGTCCCTTTACCCACTTAGACTACCACCCTTCCACAAGCCCCCCAGCAACCCTCTCTTTGTTCTCTATATTTATGAATCTCTTATGTTTTGTCCCCCTCTCTGTTTTTATATTATTTTTGCTTCTCTTCCCGTATGTTCATCTGTTTTGTATCTTAATAATACCCTCTAGTTCCATCCACATAGTTGCAAATAGCATGATTTAGTTCTTTTGATTGCCACGTAATACTCCATTGTAGATATATATATATATATATATATATATATATATATATACCACATCTTCTTTATCTATTCATCTTTCAGTGGACATTTGGACTCCTTCCATATTTTGGCTATTGATGATAGTGGTGCTATAAACATTGGGGTGCATGTGCCCCATTGAAACAGCATACCTGTATCCCTTGTATAGTTACCTAGTCATGCAGTTGCTGGGTCGTAGGGTAGTTCCGTTTTTAACTTTGATCATGACCTAAGTTGAAATCAGTAACCAGGTGCTCCAATCCATTGTTTTTTTTTTTTTAAGTGTGTTGTTTAATTTCCACAAATATGTGAAATTTCTAGTTTTATTATTGATTTCTAATTTTATGCCCTTGTGTTCAGAGAAGATCTTTTGATTGATACCTTTTAAATCTTAGAAATAGTTAATTTGCAGCATAACCTATGGTCTCCTAAAGATGTCCCACATGTACATAAGAATATGCTGCTGTTGTTAGTAACGTGTTCTGTACATGTCTATTATATATTGTTAATTTATTTTATTATTCAAGTCCTTTATTTCCATATCTTCTATCCAGTTGTCCAGTCTGTTATTGATAATGAGATATTGAAATCTCCAGATATTATAATAGAATTATTTCTCCCTTTAGTTCTGTCAGGTTTTATTTCACATTTTGCTGGTCAAGTCATGTATAAATGTTACTACTATATCTTCCTGCTTTATTGCACTTTTTAATAGTAATGCCCATCTTTGTCTTTTGAAACCATTTTTGATGTAAAGTCTACTTTGTCTAATATTAGTGCAACCACTAATATCAGTTTTGCTTACTCTATATATCAAAGATATTTTTTTCATCCTTTTACATTCAGTCTGTTTGTGACTTTGCATGTAAAGTGAGTCTCTTATGGACAGCATATAGTTGGGTCATATGTTTTTATTCATTCTATAAAGCCCTAACTTTATTTTTTTAATGTTTATTTATATTAAGAGTGAGAGAGTGGATACAAGCACAGGAGAGACAGAGTGAAAGAGGGAGAGAGAATCCAAGCAGGCTCTGCGCTGCCAACACAGACCCCAATACAGGACTCAAACTCATAAACTGGAAGATCATGACCTAAGCCAAAACAAGAGTTGTACCCTTAACCCACTGAGCCACCCCGGCAGCCCATGAATCCCTGACTTTTGTTTGGAGAGTTTAATCTTTTGACATTTAAAGTAGTTACTGATAAAAAGGGACTTATGTCATCAGTTTACTATTTGTTTTCTCTGTGAGTTTTAGCTTTTTTTGCCTCTTATTTCCTAAGCTACTATCTTTTGTGTTCAGTTGATTTTCTTCTGTGGAATATTTAAATTCATTTCTCATTTCTTTTTGTATATAGTTTGTATCTGTTGTGGTTATCATATTGGTTAAATTTAACATTCTAAAGTTATAACATTCTAATTTGAATTTATATCAACTTAACTTCACAAACATACAAAAACTCAGTTCCTTTACTGCTCTCTTCTCACCCCTTTAGGTTATCACAAAATTGCATCTTTATTGTGTGATCAAAAATATAGATTAATAAATATTGTAAATGTATTAGTCTCTTAAAGTATATAGAAATCAAAATATGTTGTAAACCAAAGTTATGATGATACTAGCTTTTATTAAAAGAGAATTTTTAAAAATTTAAAAAACAGGTGCCTGGTTGGTTCAGTTAGTTAAGCAACCGACTCTTGATTTTGGCTCAGGTCATGATCTCAAAGTTCATGTGTTCTAGCCCCACATTAGGCTCTGTGCTGAGAGTGCAGAGCCTGCTTGGGATTCTCTCTCTCCTTCTCTCCCCCTCTCCCTCTTGCTCTCTTGCAAAGTAAATAAACTTTAAAATAACTTTTTTAAAAACATCGTCTTGTATATTTTGCATAAGTACAAAAATAAAGTATGTATTTATTTTTACTAATATCTTTATTGCAGTATATGGCTTCAGGTCACTGTCAAATGTGCTTTCATTCCCCCTTGCTAGACTCCCTTCAGTAGTTTTTTTCAGAGCAGATCTAGTGGTCATGAGCTTCATCAGCTTTTACTTATCTGAATGTCTTAGTTCCTCCCTTGAAGGACAAGGAGTACAAGAACTATCTGCTCGTTTTGCTGGATATAGGATTTTTGGTTGACAGGTTTTTTTCCGTTAGCATTTTGAATGGATTGGTGCACTGCCTTCTGGCCTCCCAATATTTCTGATTAAAAATCTGCTTTTAATCTTATTTAAAATCACTTGTGTGTGATTACTTGCTTTCAAGATTCTCTTTTTGACTTTATCTTTTGAAAGTTTTGATTATAATGCCTTGGTGTGGCTCTTTTTGAATTCATCTCTTTTGGAGTTCATTGGGCATCTTGGATGTTTATATTCATGTCTTTCATCAAATTAAGGAATTTTTTAACCATTAGTTCTTTAAATTTCCTCTCTGCCCCTCCCTCTTCTTCTTCTTTTGAGACTTTCACAGTGTTCCACAGGCCCCTTAGAGATTATGCCCTTTTCTTCAATCTTTTATCTCTATGTTCTTTAGACTTAATCATTTCCAGTGTCCTTTCTTCAAGTTCACTGCCTTTTTCTTTTTTCTTTCTGCCTGCTCAGATCGGCCTTTGATTCCCTTTTGGTGGATGTTTTATCAGTTACTATACTTTTTAGCTCTAAAATTTTATGGCCATTTATTTTTAGGTTATCTCTATTGATATTTCCATTTTGTTCAGACATTGTTTTATTGACATTCTGCACATCTTCCTATAGTTCTTTGAACACCTTTAAGGTGGTTGTTTTAAAGTCTTTGTTTACTAGAACTGCCAGGAGGTCTTTTTCAGGGACAGTTTCTGTTTGTTTTTTCCTTTGAATGGGCTGTACTTTACTTTTTCTTTGTATGCATTGTGAATTCTTACTTAACACTGGACATGAGAATCTAATAATGTTTTAACCTTTGAAATCAGATAATTCCCCTTCCCCAGGGTTTACTGGTTTTTATTGTTATTGTTTGTTGTTTTTGATTGTTGTGGGCTCTCTCAGTGCCATGGGTCATCCTGAGGTGTAAACTTATTTCTGGAACCGAGCCTTTCCCTTAGCATGCATGGCCACTTTCTCAGTTTTCCCATAAATTCAGTTGCTTTTTAATGTCCTAATCTTTAATGTCTGATTCCTAAATTGGGAAAAAGAAAATAATGGGGTTGGGGGGACTAATCCTTAAACCCTCCTGGAAGTCATAGCAGCTGAAAGTGGGGGTATGCAACAGTGAAGGCAGGCGCAACAATGGCTGCCCTCTTCTTTGCCTAAATGTCTGTGATCAGAGAACAGATCCCCAGTATCTGGAGGACAGAGTCCTCTTTGCCATGCCTAGCTCCTGCAGACTGTGTTGATGTTGCTTCAGGAACAGGTGTACACTACCTTCCATGAAGCTAATAATGAGATGGGTGGCTGATATTAGGCTAGGAACTGAAATAGAACAAACTTAACTGTAGTTTGCCATACATGCCTTCCTCTGGAAACTGTAAGTCTTTGATAAACTACAGAATTCCAGAATAATTACATGAGATAGATTCTGCCAGAGTAGTTGTTGTCTTAGTGGGGAGACAGATTCTTGGTGCTTCCTACTCTGCCATCTTCCCAGAATCCTCTCCCCTATAGCCACTCTTAACTATGAATAAACTTGAAAAGATCTATCCTGTAAGCAATCACAGAAAGTAAAATTTGCCTGCTGCCTCTTTGCCATTCTATCTTCTAGAATATTTCTAATGTACCAAGGACCTTCTCTTGAACTCCTAGAATACCTCAACACCAGCACAGTCCTTTGGATAGTGTATTATGTTTGCTGCATATCATTACACTACTGATTATCTAATTATGCTGGAGGAATAAAGGCTCAGGCACCCTGAAGTATGACATAGTCAGAAAAGGAGCAGATACATTATTAGGTGGATGTTTCCTTGGCTGTTGTTAGAAATCTAGAAAACTCTGGGGACCACTTTTCTAGTAGCTCTGCTTCTATGTACTGTTTTTGTTACTTTTCCCTCTACTGGTTAGCTTGTATTGCTCCTCAGAGGCTGCAGCTTTGGACATGTACACAGTGACCCTGGGATGACAGTAGTTTTAGTAGGGCTTTGTCTCTTTCCCTGATCACACTCAACTATTAGGCTAATTGCCAGCTGATTGCTCTTTTACTTATTTTTTAATCTTTATTTTTGAGAGAGAGAGAAGACACAGTGTGAGTGGGGGAGGAACAGAGAGAGAGGGAGACACAGAATCCAAAACAGGCTCCAGGTTATAAGCTGTCAGCACAGAGCTCAGTGCAGGGCTCGGACTCACAAACCACAAATTCCATGACATGAGCCTAAGTTGGACGCTTAACTGACTGAGCCAACCAGGTGCCCCTGCTCTGTTATTTTTAACAATACCTTGGGCATAAATTGCTCCATAGCCTCATATAATTAACTTTGGACTGCTTTGCAGGTTAGTTTTTTTAGGTCGGTGTTTTAGGTTGTTTTCATCCCAGAAAGGCTCTTATTTCTTCTTTCCCTAATTCTCTCTGCTAAGTTATCCAGTGTATGGTTTAGGATGTTTCTTTTATGAAGACTGATAGCCTTCTCTTAATTGCTTTTCTTTCGTTGGTGTTGAGTGTGTCCTTATGCTTGAACTTCTCAACCTTCTGTTTCAAATAATGTCAGTTTTCTAGACAAGAGCTTGGAGCTCTGTGTGTACAGCCTGCCTTTCCTCGTGGGTAAAAGCTTTGAGCCATGACTCCAGAGCTAGGAGCCAAGACAGTGACATTGCGAGTGACATACCTGCTTTAGGAGCAGAGCTCAGGTTGAGGGCAGTAGCTTCTGATCCTTTTGGCATACCTCTCTAGCATGGAACCAACAGCCTACAATTGAGCAGTAGTGCAGGTGGTCAGAACACCACTATTTTAAATGTGCTATGCCTTAGGAAGATCCTCTATCCTATGAGTGGGGGCCGAGTTGAAAAGAGATCCCCTGACATCTCACATATACTCACTTGAAATTTAGCCTCTGGACCTCATTGCTGAGGGAGGTAAAAAAAAAAAAAAATACTGGCACCCGCCCCTCCCAAGAACATACCATAGCCCTTGATTAGCCTTGAAGAATAGAATGGTATAGAGGAATAGCTTGTTTTGTAGCTTGGGAGAAAGGGAACCCTCTGTTTTGGCTCCATACCTGCTTAGAGCAGTTTTCTGTCACACTGACCTAGGAGGGGAAGGGAGAGAGCTGTTTGTGGTTCAGATGCCACAGATCTCACTATTCTTATTGAATCTTATTAGTATATATTTTTGAAGAGATGTTTCTCCATCTGCTATAAGCTTTTTACAGCAATATCCAAAGACTTTCAGCAGCTGGGTTTTGGGGAATTTTTTAGTGATTTTTTTCCTGTTATGCTTGTGTTCCTGGGGAGCAGGTCTCTGGCACTATCTCTTCATGCTGCCATCCAGAGACAGAACTTTCACATTTAGTAGGCATTTATCAACCTTAAGGAGCCCATCATAATGCCAGAAAATAGTTTTTGTTTAAACCTATGGCCTTGAATTTTGTTGTTTGCTTTTTCTGGTGGGACTTTTTCAGGATAAGGTTTATAATGGATGCTATATAGGATTATTCTGCCGTGTTAGACATTATACTGTAAGTAAATATGATAAATTTACAAAGCATCATTAGAACTTTCCTATCTGGCTTAACAAGCCTTTCCTTTTCTTAATTTTGACAGTGTTTTAATTAAGTTTTCAGTTTTAAATAATGAGGTTCTGATTCTCATGTAAGGCCTTTTAACATTAAAAAGGAAAGGTTAACTCTCTTGTTATTAATGTGAGCTCTTAACATGACCTATAAATAACATTCTGCTACTACAACGGGCAGAGAAGACAGATTTAAAAGGAGGTTAATTAGAAGTTTAATAGATACCATAAAGTTTACTATTTGCATTATAACTGTCCACTTTCCATATCACTAAAGATGTACTTTTGGAGCCAACATAAAGTTTTTAAAATTATTTCATGTAGCTATTTGAAAACAAGCTTTAGTGCATTTAATATACATTTAATTTTTATGTTTATACCCTATTGTACTTGTTTCTACTTCATGAGAAATAGGTTTGTAATGTTATATGTGAGATTTGGGTACTATTTTAATCAAATTCTATAATCTTGAGGAAATTATTTACTCTCAGAATAATCATTAACTTCAGATTTTGTATAGCAGGAATGGGTATATGACCAATTTTTGTAATTATCAAGTGCACTTAGTATGTATATTGTATCAATAAGATAAGCTTTACCTAATACTTGTTTTTTAATAAGGGAAGGGCTGTATGTCTTATTATTTTAATTAGTTGGTTTAACTTGATAAGCTTTACCTAATACTTGTTTTTTAATAAGGGAAGGGCTGTATGTCTTATTATTTTAATTAGTTGGTTTAACTTGAAGTTTCTTAATTTTCTGATTGCTTGGTTTTAACTTACTCCGTATATGAGGAGTTTTAATACAAGAAAACATCATGTGTTGGTAATGTTAGCACTTTACTGATGTGAGTATTGTTAACTTCTAAAAGTAATTACCTGTTAAGTTTGTGACCGTACAAATGTCCCCTTCTCAGTGAAGCCCTCCCCAGATTCATCTAAGCAGTGAATATCTCTGTCAATTCAGTTCCCATGGTACACATGTATAATTCTAGTACGGCCATCACCACATGCTATTTGTCTTTTCACATCTGTCTCCCCCACAGACAAGTTCCTCAGAAGTAAGGAGCATGCCCCATTTGTCTTTATCTAATACCTAATTGAATGCCAAGTGCATGAAAGGTGCTCAAAAGATGTTGAACAAGTAGGTGGATATAATATGAAAGAAATCTTAAAGATCATTTAGTTTAACCACATCATTTTATAGGCAAAGAAATGAAGCCCAGAGAGGTTAATGCTTAGCTTTACTTTTTCCAGCTTATTGAACTTTATTATACTTTAAGGCTTTTATCACCACACTGCTCTATATTTAGCAAAAGTATTCCCATCTAGTATATTCCAGAAATATGACGCATAGAAACCATATAGATGGATTCTCTCCTTAAGGCCACTGTTATTCTAGTTTGCAGAAAGTTCTGTGGTGTTTTGAAGAAGACTGGGACGGAGGCACCGGGTGACTCCGTTGGTTAAGCATCTGACTTCGTCTCAGGTCATGATCTCACAGGTTATGAATTCAAACCCTGCACTTTCAGTGTGGAGCCTGCTGGGGATTCTCTCTCTGCCCCACCCCCACTTTCACTCGCTTGCTCTGTCTGTCTCAAAATAAATGAATAAATTTTTTAAAAGTTCCTAATAAGGAAGAGACTGGGACCAGGTAAGAAGAGAAGCTGGCATACAAATCAAGAGTTCCTAAATGGAATGGGGCGTAACTCCCTAGAAGTTTGCTTTTGAGTACTATGAGTTTAAATCATTTCAAATAACTCCTTTTGTATGCTAAACTGTCCCGCCCATGGATTTACAAGAGGAATAATCTGCTAAACTTTTCTGACCATATGTATTGTGTTTTGCAGTTCAGTCGGACATAGCCATTATCAGAGAGATCAGCAGCTTCCACTCATAAATTTTAGAGCATTCATCACCTTGATTGAATCATGCCACTTGAGAATTAAATTAATTTCAGGTTGAATTTGATTTTAAATGTCTAGTGACTATGTTTGTGAGCAAAATTGAGGTTTCTTCTTTAACCCAAACCCCCTGAGTAGGAGCCCATGTGTAGTGAAAATTAAGAATTCTGTTAAAAAATTAAGAATTCTATTAAAAATGAAACAGCCCAGGAGAAAGAAATCCATAAAAGATATATTTGAGGTTCTTTAACAGTCCTTTAACATCATTATAGACTGACACACATTTTTTTTTCTTTATGCTTCTACACATAAGTTGGGTGGGTTGTTTGTTTTTTTTTAGTTTTTATTTAAGTTCCAGTTAGTTAACATACAGTATACTAGTTTCAGTAAAATTTAGTGATTCATTACTTACATACAACACACAGTGCTTGTAACAAGTGTGCACTCCTTAAATACCCATCACCCATTTAGCCCACCCCCAAACCACCTCCCCTCCCCTCCATTCTCTGTGGTTCAGAGTCTATTTTATGGTTTGCTTCTCTCTTTTTTCCCTCTATGTTCATTTGTTTATTAAATTCCACATATGAGTGAAATCATATGCTATTTGTTTTTCTCTAACTTACTTAGTATAATACTCTTTAGCTCAGTCCACATCACTGCAAATGGTAAAACATTGTTTTGATGGCTGAATAATATTCCATTGTGTATATATATACCACAACTTCTTTATCCATTCTTCAGTTGATAGACATTTGGGCTCTTTCCATACGTTGGCTATTGTCGATAATATTACTATAAGCATCAGGGTCCATGTATCCCTCGAAACAGTATATTCATATCCTTGGGTAAATACCCAGTACTGCAATAGCTGGATCATAGGGTAATTCTATTTTTAACTTTTTGAGGAACCTCTATGTTGTTTTTCAGAGTGACTGCACCAGTTTCCATTTCCACCAACAGTGTTCCCCTTTCTCCACAACCTTGCTGACATCTATTGCTTCCTGGACACACAATCTTTTTTTTTTTTTTACAAACAGTTTATTGTCAAATTAGTTTCCACATAACACGCAGTGCTCATCCCCACAAGTGTCCTCCTCCATGCCCATCCCTCCTCCCCCCCACATCCATCAGTCCTCAGTTTTTGTCAGCATTCAAGAGTCTCTCATGGTTTGCCTCTCTCCCTTTCCCCCACCATTTCCGCCCTTCTTCTCCCCCTTGGTCCTCCGTTAAGTTCCTCCTAATCCTCCTATACGTGCACACATATGATATTTGTCCTTCTCTGCCTGACTTATTTCGCTCAGCATAACACCCTCAAGGTCCATCCATGTTGCTACACATGGCCAGATTTCATTGTTTCTCATTGCCATGTAGTATTCCATGGTATAGATAAACCACATCTTCTTGATCCATTCATCTGTTGATGGACACTTAGGCTCTTTCCATGTTTTAGCTATTGTGGAGAGTGCTGCTAGGAACATTGGGGTCCATGTGCTCCTATGCCTCAGCATTTCTGTATCCCTTGGGTAAATTCCTAGCAGTGCTATTGCTGGGTCCTAGGGGAGTTCTATTGTTAGTTTCCTGAGGAACCTCCACACTGTTTTCCAGAGGGGCTGTACCAGTTTACATTCCCACCAACAGTGTAGGAGGGTGCCCGTTTCTCCACATCCTCGCCAGCATCTAGAGTTCTCTGATTTGCTCATTTTAGCCACTCTGACTGGCATGAGATGGTATCTCAGTGTGGTTTTGATTTGTATTTCCCTGATGAGGAGGGATGCTGAGCATCGTTTCATGTGTCTGTTGGCCATCTGGATGTCCTCTTTGGAGAAGTGTCTGTTCATATCTTCTGCCCATTTCTTCACTGGGTTGTTTGTTTTTCGGGCGTGTAGTTTGGTGAGTTCCTTGTAGATTCTGGATATCAACCCTTTATCTGATATGTCATTTGCAACTATCTTTTCCCATTCCGTTGGTTGCCTATTAATTTTCTGGGTTGTTTCCTTTGCTGTGCAGAAGCTCACACAATCTTTTTATTCAGAGGAAGTAAGTACTCAAAAATCCAACATGCCATGTTGGTGCTGTGTAGGGAACTGTTGAATAATTTGCAAGTATAACATTTTTATAAATTTGTAAATGAGACATAAGTGGACATAATAAGAAAGGATCAGGATTTTGGAATGAAAGGACTAATGGAAGTAGATAGCCTTACTGTATAAATTAGGTGGATGCAGATTGATGTTATAGCCCTGATTAAAAAAAAAAAAATCAGGTCAAATGCAGTTCTAAAATTTGTGTTATAAAACCTTCATTTCAAAATTATTTTTTTTTTTTTACAAATAGTTTATTGTCAAATTAGTTTCCACATAACACTCAGTGCTCATCCCCACAAGTGTCCTCCTCCATGCCCATCCTCCTCCCCCCACATCCATCAGTCCTCAGTTTTTGTCAGCATTCAAGAGTCTCTCATGGTTTGCCTCTCCCTTTCCCCCACCATTTCCCCCCTTCTTCTCCCCCTTGGTCCTCCGTTAAGTTCCTCCTAATCCTCCTATACGTGCACACATATGATATTTGTCCTTCTCTGCCTGACTTATTCGCTCAGCATAACACCCTCCAGGTCCATCCAGGTTGCTACACATGGCCAAATTTCATTGTTTCTCATTGCCATGTAGTATTCCATGGTATAGATAAACCACATCTTCTTGATCCATTCATCTGTTGATGGACACTTAGGCTCTTCCATGTTTTAGCTATTGTGGAGAGTGCTGCTATGAACACTGGGGTACATGTGCTCCTATGCCTCAGCATTTCTGTATCCCTTGGGTAAATTCCTAGCAGTGCTATTGCTGGGTCCTAGGGGAGTTCTATTGTTAGTTTCCTAAGGAACCTCCACACTGTTTTCCAGAGGGGCTGTACCCGTTTACATTCCCACCAACAGTGTAGGAGGGTGCCCGTTTCTCCACATCCTCGCCAGCATCTAGAGTTCTCTGATTTGCTCATTTTAGCCACTCTGACTGACATGAGGTGGTATCTCAGTGTGGTTTTGATTTGTATTTCCCTGATGAGGAGGGATGCTGAGCTTCGTTTCATGTGTCTGTTGGCCATCTGGATGTCCTCTTTGGAGAAGTGTCTGTTCATATCTTCTGCCCATTTCTTGACTGGGTTGTTTGTTTTTCAGGCGTGTAGTTTGGTGAGTTCCTTGTAGATTCTGGATATTAACCCTTTATCTGATATGTCATTTGCAGCTATCTTTTCCCATTCCGTTGGTTGCCTGTTAATTTTCTGGGTTGTTTCCTTGGCTGTGCAGAAGCTTTTAATCTTGATGAGGTCCCAATCATTTATTTTTGCTCTTGATTCTCTTGCTTCTGGGGATGTGTCAAGTAAGAAGTCGCTGCGGTGGAGGTCAAGGAGGCTGTTTCCTGCTTTCTCCTCTAGGGTGTTGATAGTTTCCTGTCTCACGTTCAGGTCCTTTATCCATTTTGAGTTTATTTTTGTGCATGGTGTGAGAAAATGATCTAGTTTCATTCTTCTGCATGTTGCTGTCCAATTCTCCCAACACCATCTGTTAAAAAGGCTGTCTTTTTTCCATTGGATATTCTTGCCTGCTTTGTCAAAGATTAGTTGGCTGTATACTTTTGGGACCACTTCTGAGTTCTCAGTTCTGTTCCATTGGTCTGTGTGTCTGTTTTTGTACCAATACCATACTGTCTTGATGATGACAGCTTTGTAGTAGAGGCTAAAGTCTGGGATGGTGATACCTCCCGTTTTGGTTTTATTTTTCAGGATTACTTTGGCTATTCGGGGTCTTGTGGTTCCATACAAATTTTAGGATAGTTCTAGTTGTGAGAAGTATGCTGGTGCAATTTTGATTGGAATTGCATTGAATGTGTAGAGTTCTTTAGGTAGTAATGACATCTTAACTATATTTATTCTTCCTATCCATGAGCATGGAATGTTTTTCCATTTCTTTGTGTCTTCTTCAATTTCTTTCATAAGTTTTCTATAGTTTTCATCATACAGATCTCTTGTATCCTTGGTTAGGTTTATTCCGAGGTATTTTATGGTTTTTTGTGCAATTGTGAATGGGAGCAGTTTCTTGATTTCTCTTTCTGTTGCTTCATTGTTGATGTATAAAATTCAACCGATTTCTGTACGTTGATTTTGTACCCTGCAACTTGGCTGAATTCTTGAATCAGTTCTAATAGGCTTCTGGTGGAGTCTGTCGGGTTTTCGATGTAGAGTATCATGTCATCTGCAAAGAGTGAAAGTTTGACTTCCTCTTTGCCAATTCTGATGCCTTTGATTTCCTTTTGTTGTCTGATGGCTCAGAATTACTTTAATGAGAGTTGATGGAAAATCTGAAAATCTTAGTAGTGATTAATGCCAAGCTCTTATTCTCCAGTTTTTTCCATCGTTAAGTGTTGTCATCGCTAATAAATTCTTTACCTTCTGAAACATAGAGAACTATTCTAGAAGATGAAGTGTCTTTTCATATTGGAATTTTGAATCATAATGTCTGTTCACCCATAGAAACATTACAAGACTTAAAACATTAAAACTGTGCACTCCATCAGATTCTTTTAAGACCCTGACCTCTTAGGAATAGAGGAAATATGTGACTTCAATTGAAATATATATATAAAACACTAGAACTCAGAACATTGCTAATACTTATTATTAACTTACCATAATTACCTTGAGTATATTTCTCTTAAATATTCAACATGCAAGTTCTGAAAAATAAATTTCCTATGGTAATGTAAGTAAAATATCATTCTTCATTTGTTAATAATCCTCATCAAAAGAAAATTATAATCCCCCTAAACATTCAATTTGAGCATGTTTACTAGGCTCCCCTCATCATTTGTTGCCAGCAGCCTATTACTTCAAGTTTATTGTTTTCACCTGAGATTTTTGTGTTCCTACACAATGTGAAATAATAAATCCAATCTGATTGGGGTTTTTTTCCTTACAACAAAGCACTTCTGATAAGGATTTCACTGATGAGGTAAGGTGGGCGGGAGTTGTTTTTGTTTACCCAGGATTGTGGGCTCCTACTCTTATAATGTTGTTGTATTCCAGAGTATGATTTCTAAGTCTTTCTGTTATCTTGTGTACACACTCTTAAGTTGGAGGTAGTCAGAGCTCTCTGCTAAGTATAGTCAATCTTCATATAGGGTGCAGTGTTTCAGGATAGGAAAAAAAAAGGGAAGTCTAGATAAAAGGTTATAAACTTAAAAAACAAAATTTAAAAATGATTCCTAGAAATGTATACTTTTTCCTAAGAATACTGTCTTGTGAATGGGACACCCATTTGAACAGGTTCCTCATATCTTAAATGTCAAAAAATAAAAAAATGGAGTCTGCAGACATGTTTCTGGTTTTGTGCCCTTACTGCTTAAAATATTTTGAATCAGATTTCAATATTTTTAAAATATAATTTTTCATATTTAAGAAAAACATATTTCCATACCTGCCATTGCCTGGAGCTAATTAGTTGCTGTCTTCTTTGGTCAGTGATAGGCTCTTGTTACTTCTTTTAGGTCCCCTACTTCCCACTGCATCATCCATCTTGAGACCCATCGTCCATTTTCTTGCTATGTGACTTATTACCATTTGATTATCTTGGTTGTACCAGGGCCTGTTAACTTATTTAATATGGGGCCTCATGCCTTACAGTGTGTGAGTTGATGACCTTGGAACCACAGAGTGCAAACTGCTGCTGAGAAGGAGAAGATTTCATCTGTCTCCACAATTTCAGCTGTCTGTGGCCTTCAGTGTGCTTTTCTATGAACAAATAGAAGCAGAGGAAATGTGTTTTTATTCTACACTGTTATGCTGATCTTCACTAATATAACCATGCCTGAGAAAGACTTGACAGTATTGTAGAACAGATGTAAACATGAGCTTAGCGTGTCCTCCTGGCTCAAGCATTGAAAGAGCATAAACTATGATACTGCTTTGAACCATTCTTTGTGGAAATATCTGATATGATGCTTCCAGGAAATACTAAAAATGTTTTATTAACTATTTTCCCAAATGAAACATAATATTTACTCCTTTGGAAATATAGTAACTTTTATTGTTCACGGAGAATTTCTTATTACAGGAAATCTAAATTTCTAAATTACAGGAAAATAAAATGACATTTTAAAAATGAATATTTTTAAAAAAATCTCCATCAGGCATCACAATCCCAGACTTTAGCCTCTATGACAAAGCTGTAATCATCAAGACAGTCAGGTATTGGCATAAAAACAGACGCATAGACTAATGGAATAGAATAGAGAACTCAGAATTGGACCCACAAATGTATGGCCAACTAATCTTTGACAAAGCAGGAAAGAGTGTCCAGTGGGAAAAAGACAGCCTCTTTAACAGAGGGTGCTGGGAGAACTGGACAGCAACATGCAGAAGAATGAAACTAGATCACTTTCTCACAACATACGCAAAAATAAACTCAAAGTGTATGAAGGACCTGAATGTGAGACAGGAAACCATCAAAACCCTAGAGGAGAAAGCAGGAAATAACCTCCTTGACCTCAACTGCAACAATTTCTTACTTGACACATCCCCAAAAGCAAGGGAATCAAGAGCAAAAATAAATGATTGGGACCTCATCAAGATTAAAAGCTTCTGCACGGCAAAGGAAATAATCCAAGAAACTAATAGGCAACCGACAAAATGGGAAAAGATAGTTGCAAATGACATATCAGATAACGGGCTAATATCCAAAATCTATAAGGAACTCACCAAACACCACACAGGAAAAAACAAATATTCCAGTGAAGAAATGGGCAGAAGACATGAACAGATACTTCTCCAAAGAAGACATCCAGATGGCCAGCAGACACATGAAACGATGCTCAGCATCCCTCATCATCAGGGAAATACAAATCAAAACCACACTGAGTGGGCGCCTGGGTGGCTTGGTTGGTTGAGCGTCCGACTTTCGCTTGGGTCATGATCTCGCGGTTCGTGGGTTCAGACCCCGCGTCGGGCTCTGTGCTGACTGCCAGCTCAGACCCTGGAGCTTATTTCGGAGTCTGTGTCTCCCTCTCTCTCTGACCCTCCCCTGCTCATGTTGTCTCTCTCTCTCCTAGAAATAATATAGAACATTAAAAAATTAAAAAAAAAAAAAGAACACACTGAGTTACCACCTCACACCAGTCAGAGTGGCTAAAATGAACAAATCAGGAGATTATAGGTGCTGGCGAGGATGTGGAGAAATGGGCACCCTCCTACACTGTTGGTGGGAATGTAAACTGGTGCAGCCCCTCTGGAAATCAGTGTGGAGGTTCCTCAAAAACTTAACAATAGAACTCCCCTATGACCCAGCAATAGCAGACCTAGGGATTTACCCAAGGGATATAGGAGTGCTGATGCATAGGGGCACATGTACCCCAATGTTCCTAGCAGCACTCTCCACAATAGCCAAAACATGGAAAGAGCCTAAGTGTCCATCAACGGACGAATGGATCAAGAAGATGCGGTTTATCTATGCAATGGAATACTACATGGCAATGAGAAAGAATGCAATCTGCCATGTGTAGCAACATGGATGGACCTTGAGGGTGTTATGCTGAGCGAAATAAGTCAGGCAGAGAACGAAAGATACCATATGTTTGCACATCTAGGAGGATTAGGAGGAACTTAGTGGAGGACCATGGGGGAGAAGAAGGGGAAAAATACTGGGGGAGAGGGAGGGAGGCAAGCCATGAGACTCTTGAATGCCTAAAACAAACTGAGGGCTGATGGGGTGGGGGCGAGGGGAAGGGGGGGTAGGGATGGAGGAGGGCACTTGTGGGGATGCGCACTGGATGTTATATGGAATCCCACTTGACAATAAACTATTTTAGAAAAAAAAATCTCCATCAAAATTGTTTTTAAAACATCAAGACTTCATATTGAAAGGATACAGTGCCAGAAATTACAGCTTTTAACCTTTTCCTTCATATCATACATAGTATATCCAAAGGATATTATGTGTCTATTGCCATCTAACTTCAAACTTTAATCACAGCCATGAAACTTTGTATTTTTCTGAACGTGGTTTAGTTAGTGTAGTCAAACTTCCAATTTAAGTTTTTAAAATTCCTAAGTGGGCTTCCTTTTGATGCCAACTGTAGCCAAAAGGCTTTGCATTTGAAAAGAAAGCAGTGCTGCGCTTGGTAATGTTTAAAAATGCAGTAGGGTAATCCTTTCAAGCTATGAATGGAGATAATTGAAGCAATACCATTTAATGTTTTTGTATACACTTACTTGACTATGAGTCTGTATTTTCTGGGAAAGAACTGCATATGCATTGAATAGTTTCACTATTTTACTTGTTATGGATTCTAATGGAAAAGGATTTGAGTTTGGGGTTTATATCCTGAATTTTTCACTAACTCATGATGTGATCTTTTGTTAAGGATTATTTCTTCAAGTGAATCCTAGTGATGTCAGCTATCATCATACCGTTCCTATTAGCATTTTAAAAATTAGCTTCCAAGACAGAAAAGGCAAATCCAGATTTTGAGTATGGTCTAGTCCTGAAAAGTGAATTGCTGCCTCTTCTAGGATGGAAGGGATCCAGTGTAGTCACCTTGTCCCCAATTACTTATTCTGCTCCACTCCATACTTCAGTCTCCGTGCTCCACCCTTTACCCTGGGGTACTTCTTGATCAAGCACTCTCAGAGTATAGTCTCATGCATACTCTCCTAACTCCTGTCACTACATGTTAGCTAGGTCCTGGACTTAATTCAGGCTATAGTTCCTTTTTCCTTTACATGTCTGTCCCATTTCTGGCGAGTTATTTTGTAACTCAATCCCACTTTTTGGCATAGTGGCCAGGAGAGATGAGACAGACTGTAGGAAGTGGGAAGCATGCTGCCCAACGGCAGCAGAATTTTCCTCATCTTTAAACAAGAGAGAACATTAGCCTTTAGGAGAAACTTCATCATTTTCAAACAGGAGCCTTTAACAGTAAAGAGTGGGCCACTTATGCAAGCTTTGAAGGCTCAAGTTAGTCTGAGGATTAAAGATTGTGAGATTCATCACCCAGATGTTCCTAATCCATGAAACAAGTATCATTCTTTCCTAAGTAGGACCCAAACCCCGCTTAAGGTTAAGACTAGCTTAGGTTGAGAATTTAACCTTCTTGGGAGCTCTTTTACCATTAAATCCTGGTCTTAGATTCAGCCCATGTTTGTCCTCCTCCTGCAGGAGATGAGAACCTCTTTATATGCTACCCAAGAGGCCCTCTGGCTTTCACACATAGCTTTTAATTTCTGAGCAGTCATGCTTAGCCTTTGTGTCTCTTCTCTATTTCCTTAGTTAACCTTAGCAGTAGCTATCTAATTCCACTGTCCTTCAAGTTAATATTTACCTCTTTTTCTTAAAAAGCCTGAGTGATGACACCCTCTAGTCCATTCCCCTCCACCAGAATACCATCCCAGTAATACCAGTAAAAGATAGTATGGCCATCTGTACACTGCTTACCCCTGTGTAAGAATTGTTATTGGGAGTCCCTTGTTAAGTGATCCAACTCTAAAATCTTAGTATCTACTTTCTCAGATCTCTTTTAGTATCAACTGTTATAAATTGCGTTTCCTAGGATATAGACTCTGAGATGAAAACCAGTGTATAAGAAGTTTAATTTTCGGGAGTGCTCTGGCAGTCAGTACTGCTGGAGGAAAAGGGAAGGAAGCAGAGTTGGGCTATGATTTAGTGTCAATAAAAGCCTCAATTGACCTTGGGCTTCTGAATGTGCAGTAGCCCTGAAGAGTTGTCCTGAGTTATGGTGAGAGGGTCTTGCCTTTATTTCTCTGAACTGACTAGTTATTGAATTCAGGCCAGTGCAGAAAGGGATGCAGCCTTTGGCAGGGTATCTCTTTTCACCCAAGGCTGTTCCAGAAAGGGTCACTACAAAGGGCTGTCTGCCAGTAGCATTCCGAGCAGCTGAAGTATTAAGTCCTTCATGCCTAAGAGGGAACCTGGGTGGCATGTCACAGCATCCACTACAGTTTCACTGGGAATGTTTCCTTTCAGTATATTGTGTGGATTACTCTCAACCATGTAGGAGGGTGAGAACTTTGTTGCTTTGTTGACTAAAATTTTTTGCTACTTGTTATTTCATTCTCATTTCATTCAGTCAGAGGTATGATTCTTCATATTGAATTATTAATAATTAATTGTCTCTATTTCTCCACATAATGAATCATTTATTTTTCCTATAACCTTTTTACACAATTGAATAGTGAAATGATTTTTTAATCTGTTTTACAAGGTACTTCTTATCCCTCATCTCACTTTACTGTGTTCCAAAATCTTAATAAATAGCTTGTGAAGCTCTGAAAATAGAATCAGCAAACATTGTGGTTATGGTTGTTCAATTTTCTAAGTATGAATGAAAGAGCAGAAAGCTCATAATTTATCACCTTTTATACAAATATATTGAGAGTAGTGCAACACCAACAAAAAGAAACATTTTGTTTTATTTTTCCAGGAGTGATGAGAGAATGCTGGTAACTATCCACCCCTCCCTTCTAAGTATCCGGGGTTGGCCACTTATGGTAACAGAATAGCTCTTCCTGTCCTACAAAGCTAACTGGCTCATCAAGGCCACAAGTCTGTGATCCCTCATTGGAAAGATGCCTCCTCATTTATTCTCAAATGCATTAAGAATTTCAGGAGTGTAATGTTTTCTGTTTGAATAAATTCACCTGTGTTATATAATAATCGCATAATTATCCATTTTTTATGTCTTTCAAATAGCTCAGAGCTTGCACTGCCATGGCTCTAAGTGATTCTTAGAAATCTCTGTGGCTGTTATTCCTAATCACTTCCTTAACCTGATCACATTTTCAGATAATAAAAAGATTAACAGCTTTTAAACATTCTTAGGATAGTAGTCATTATAATCAGTCATATTTAGTGAAATGCTTTAACATAAGACCATTCTTTTCCCAAGACTCTTTAAAGAGGCAATAGAGTAACTATTTTTAGTTTTTATATTTGCAAGAACCACTATATATATTGAGTAACTAAATGGTTCCATGTGTGTGTGTGTGTGTGTGTGTGTGTGTGTGTGTGTGTACTGTATATGTCAGTACATGTACAGATATATTTAGTATTGTTTACTTATTAAACAGTCATTTGAACACATATTATTTCCAAGTCCATAGGAACCACAAAGATAAAAACCAATTAAACATGGTTTCCATAGCTTCAAAAAGCTCAGGAAAGACAGATATGAGGTCAGAGTATCATGGTATCTTGTAATAACCCTTGACTGATATCATAGTGGAATAACAATGGAGGGAAAGCTGTGCCTAAGGGAGAGGAAGGGCATCAGGATTGGTGGAGACACCAGATGGCTATGCGGTAAAAGAGTACTATGGAGAGTCAGTTTCATGTAAAGGAGTAGCAGGAAATTAGCATGGAAGCTTAGGTAAGTGGGCCTTCTTCACATGGGGAAAAGAGATCTTGGAGGAGAAGGAATGAGATCGAATTTGCATTTCTGATTTTTCATCATGCTGATGGCAGTGTGGAGGGTATATGGGAGGAAGAGAGGATATCAACTGTAGGTATATCATCTCACAAATCTCGTTCGTATTGTTTGGGATTTTTCCTAAATGAGTATGGAAATAGACACTTCACTGGAAGTGTATATTTGATGGAGTAATGAAATTACCTTCATTAAAGACTACATTTGTAATGTCCACAGGCAAAGCATCCTGAGTATAAAAATAAACACAGATATTTGATACATTGACATAAAGAATAATACCACTTACTTGTAATCAGGAGTTTGAGTATAGCAGATCCTACAAGTGAAGACTACTCCTTAGTTTTCTGGGGCTTCTATGAAAATTATTGTTATTATAATACATAAATTAGTTTCATGAAATTCATATGAAAGCTCTACAGAAAACACATTAAACTGTGAAAGATATTTCTCCTAAACATATTTAATGGTGCAAAAAAAACCCCTTTTCTTTAAAATAGTCGTGGTCTGCATATCACTCTGAATAATTCCCATTTTTAAAGCACAGAATAATTTTATTTTAATATTCCTGTGAGTTAACTCATCATTTTGAAACTTTATGTATTCACTAAGTAAAATTGTCATTATGCAAATATAATAAATACTGCACTAGAATAGATTTGCAATTCACCTGGCCTTTCCATTAATAGGATGTTAGATTTGACTGTCAATCTCTTTTTCAACAAATGTTATTAAAAATCTTGCACTTTCCAATAAATCAGTTTTGTTTAGTTGGACTACATAAGAACAATTCTGTTCAAAACTTGAAATATAATTTATTGTTCATCTAACATAAGTACTAAAAATTTTGGCACTAGAATACTATGATTTAAAATAATTCTGAAACCCAACTATGACATATAGGGAAACATAGCTTTTATGTTAAGAAAGCCCAATGTGCGTATAGGAGGATTAGGAGGAACGTGACAGAGAACAAGGGGGAGAACAAGGGGGGAAATCGTGGGGGAAAGGGAGAGAGGCAAACCATGAGAGACTCTTGAATGCTGACAAAAACTGGGGACTGATGGATATGGGGGGGAGGAGGGATGGGCATGGAGGAGGGCACTTGTGGGGATGAGCACTGAGTGTTATGTGGAAACTAACTTGACAATAAACTATTTGTAAAAAAAAAAAAAAGGAAAAAAATTTTTAAGAAAAGCACAATGTGATTCTGATTAGAATATTTTTTTAAAAATATAGTCTACCTTAACATAAAAATGTGTGACATAAAAAGGTTAGTATGCATAGCCACTCTTAAAGAATGCTTGGGGCACCTGGATGGCTCAGTTGATTAAGCTTCTGACTTCAGCTCAGGTCATGATCATGGTTCATTGAGTTCAGAGTTCTAGCCCCACATCAGGCTTCTGCCATTAGCGCGAACCTTCTTCAGATCTTCTTTCTCCCTCACTCTCTGCCCCTCTCCTGCTCATGTTCTCTCTCTCTCTCTCAAAAATTAAATATTTTAAAAAGAAAGAATGCTTTTGAAAGACTAATACAAATTTCCCCTTTAAATACATTTTCGTTAATTGTACAAGCACAGGATCATCTGCTTGCTCTCTTTGATGGGATCAGGCTCCTTAAAATATAATTTAAAATATATTTAGTTTCAACTTAATGTATTAATAACTATTTTTATGTATTGCATTTCTTCATGTTTTAAATGTACACATCAGTAACAACACTTACAATTCTATTATTTTCCTTCTAGATTTATTCCTCACGACATTGTCTGCCTCTAGTACCTTCCAGTTTGAGATATGGGAAAATGTGGTAAGAAATCTTTTCTTTGAAGCATTTTTAAATGATGGCTTTCACTAAAAGCACACAATTTTAGAAAATAAAATGAAAGTAATCACTTGGTCGGTTGGTTTCAACAATAAATAGAACAACTTTAAGAGCCTTTGGTTGCATTGCTGCATTCAAACTGCTGAATATTGCTGAAAGAAATGATTCATTCAGCATCAATTCCTCTGCAGGTTTTTAGGCATGACTGCCAATTAAACCAATCAGTCTGCCCTAATGTGAATGTTAACAGGGCCCCTGCTAGGCTGTCAGCTGTTGAGAGAGGTTACTATCATTTAATTTGTCAGCATGATGGTTTATTGAAGAAAACCCTTTTTAAAAGACTAATTTTTCCTCCTTGCCTTCAGGCTTATATAAAAAAATATGAACAACATACACTAAACTGACTGCCAACTTGATCAGGATTAAGGAGTCTTTCCCAATATATATACATATTTAATTGCAAGTAAAAGACTCCCAAACTGATTATTTTATTTTATTTTACTTTTAGCTTGATGCAGATTGTATGAAATATTAATTAATGAAGAATAGAACACTCCAAGTCTTAAAGTGGAATTTCAGGCTGTATAATAGAAGACAGGATTTGAGTACAGGCCAAATTGTCCATCTCAAAAATGTACAGTACAAGTTTGTGGAAGAAAGTTCATTATCAGCCATCAATTAAAGCATAGTCATTGATGTTGGTCATGACTCACATTTCTTCATAGAAGGAAACTAGGATGAGTAGAGGAGCTCTGTGTAGACAAGAGCAGAGCTTCTAAATGCTACTTCTACAGTAAACAACTTGATCCTCTTTTTTTTTATTTAACATGGGAAGAGGGAGAAAGAAAGATAACTAAGCCAGAACAATTTATTTTTTGTTTACTTTTGAAAAAATTAATTATATTTGTTTTACTGATGATAGAAATATGATTGTTATATACTTAATGATTACTATAAATTAAATCTCCCACTGCTGAGGTATATTTGTTTTCTAGGTGGCCTTGAAAACAATACTTAAAGTAAATCTTAAGGTATTAGAAATGAGAAAATCATTTTGATTAATCTGTATCCATCTGGAGAATAAAAACCCTCATTACACATAAATATAAGGTGTAATAAAATTATGAAGTACTTTTAACTGTTTGATATCCTCTCAGCCAAGGCTGATTTTCTTTTGCCCTAGGTTAGATTTTTTTTTTTTTAATTGAAGTGTAGTTAACATTCATTGTAAGTTCATTTCAGTTATACAATATAGTGATTCAGCAACTCTATACACCTCAAAGTGATTATCAGGGTAATTATACTTTTAACCCCTTTATCTATTTCAGCCATCCCCTCACCCACCTCCTCTCTGGCAAATACTACTTTCTTCTTTATATTTAAGAGGCTGTTTTTTAGTTTATCTCATTTTCTTTATGTGTTTCTTTGTTTCTTAAATTCCACATACAAGTAAAACTCATATGATGTTTATCTTTCTCTGACTAACGTATTTTAGCAGTATACCCTCCATATTATTGCAAATGGCAAGGTCTCATTTATATTTATAGATGAGTAATAGTCCATTGCATAATATAACCCATCTTCTTTATCTGTTTGTGAATGGATACTTGGGTTGCTTCCATATCTTGGCTATTGTAAATACTGATGCAGTAAACATAGGGGTGCATATATCTTTTCAAATTAGTACTTTTGTTTTCTTTGGGTTGATACCCAGAGTAGAATCATTGGATCATATAGTAATGCTATTTTTAATTTCTTGAAGAACTTCCATGCTGTTTTCCACAGAAGCTGCATCTGTTTGCATTACAATCAACACACAGGATTCCTTTATTTTCACATCCTTGCCAATACTTGTTATTCCTTACGTTTTTTATTTTAACCATTTTGGCAGGTGTAAAATGGTATCTAACAGTCATTTTAATTTCCATGATGATTAGTGATGTTGAACATCTTTTAAGTGTGTGTTGGCCATATATGTCTTCTTTGGAAAAATGTCCACTCAGTTCCTCTGCCCATTTTTAAGTTAAATTAGTTGGTTTTAAGATGTTGAATTATATGTTGTTTATGTATTTTGGATATTAACCCCATTTCGGATATCATTTCCTGTTATATCCCGTTGGATAACTTCTCCCATTCAGTAGGTTGCCTTTTTGATGGTAGTTTCTTTTAGTGCAAAGGCTTTTGATTTTTGTTATATAGTCTCAATAGTTTAATTTTGCTTTTGTCTCTTTTGCTTGAGGAGAGATAGCTAGAAAAATGTTGCTATAGCCAATGTCAAAGCAGTTACCGCATGTTTTCTTCCAAAGAGTTTTATGGTTTCAGATCTCACATTTAGGTCTTTAATCTATTTTAAATTTAATTTTTCTGTATGGTGTAAGAAGATGGTCATTTTTACCCTTTTACATATAGCTGTCCAGTTTACACAGTACCATTTGTTGAAGAGACTTTTCTTTTGTCCATTATGTATTCTTGCCTCCTTTGTCAGAGATTACTTGAATATATAAATGTGGGTTTATATCTGGACTGTATTCTATTCCAGTGATCTGTGTGTCTATTTTTGTGCCACCGTCATACTGCTTTGATTACTATAGCTTTGTATTCTATTCTTGAAATCTGCGTTTATGATGTCTCTAGGTTTCTACTTCTTTCTCAAGATTGCTTTGGCTATTTAGGATCTTTTTTTGGTTCCATACAAATTTTAAGATGCTTTGTTCTAATTCTGTAATAAATGTTAGTTGTATTTTGATAGGGATTGCATTAAATCTGTAGATTTCTTTGATAGGAATTGCATGAAATTTGTAGATTGTATAATGGACATTATAACAATGGTGGGTCTTCCCATCCACAAGCATGGAATACCTTTCCATTTGTGTCATCATCCATTTCTTTCATCAGATTTGTATAATATTTGGAGTACAAGTCATTCACCTTCTTGGTTATGTATATTTCTAAGTATTTTATTATCTTCGGTGCAGTTGTAAATGAGATTGTTTTCTTCTCCTGCTGTTACTTCATTATTAGGGTATAGAAATGCAACAGATATCTGTGTATTAATTTTATATCCAGTGAATTTACTGAATTCATTTATAAGTTCTAATAGATTTTTGGTACTTTTTTAGTAGCTTTTTTTTTTCTATACATAGAATCATATCACCTGCAAATAGTGAAAATTATACTTCTTAACAATTTGAATGCCTTGGATGTCTTAATGCTGTGGCTAGTATTTCCAGTACTTTGTTGAATAAAAGTGGTGAGTGGATATCCTTGTCTTGTTCCTGATCTCACAGAAAAGCTCAGCATTTCATCATTGCATATGATATTAGCCGTGAGTTTTTCATATATGGCTGGTATTTTGTTGAGGTATGTTTCCTCTAAAACTACTTTGTTGAGAGTTTTTATCTTGCATAGATGTTGTATATTCTCAAATGCTTCTTCTGTATTTGCTGATATGATCACATGGTTTTTATCCTTTCTCTTGTTAATGTGACATATTACATTGACTGCTTTGCAAATATTGAACCATGCTTGCAACCCTGGAATAAATCCTCTTAATCATGCTGAATAATTTTATATGTATTGTTATTTTTGGTTTGCTAATATTTTGTTGAGGACTTTTCCATCTATATTCATCAGACTTACTGTCCTATAATTTTCATTTTTTTGTAGTGTCATTTTTGGTTTTGGTATCAAGAGTAATGCTGGCCTCATTGAATGATTTGGATAGCTGGCTTTCCTTCCTCATCTGTTTTTTGGAATAGTTTGAGAAAATTAGGTATAACTCTTCTTTTAACGTTTGGTAGAATTTATCTGTGAAGCCATCTGGTTCTGGACTTTGGTTTGTTGGGAGTTTTTTGAATATTGATTCCGTTTCACTGCTAGTAATGAGTATGGTCAAATTTTCTACTTCTTCCTGATTCAGTTTTATTAAGTTATAGTTTCTAGGGATTTATCCATTTCTTCTAGGTTGTCCAATTTGCTGACATATAATTTTTTAACATACTATTCTCTTGTAATTCTTTGTATTTCTGTGATGTCACTTTTTATTTCTCCTCTTTCATTTCTTTGTATTACTTATTTAAATTTTAGTTAATATACATTGCAATATTGATTTCAGAAGTAGAACTCAGTGATTCATCACTTATATACTACACCCAGTGGTCATCACAAGTGCCCTCCTTTTCATGCCCATCACCCATATAGCCCACCTCCCACCCACAGCCCTTCCTCAACCCTCAGATTGTTCCTTGTCATTTCATGTGGTTTGTTTCCCTCTCTCCCCTTTTACCCCCCTTCCCCATGTGTTCACCTGTTTTGTTTCTTAAATTCCCCATATGAGTGAAATCATATGGTATTTGTCTTTCTCTGATTAACTTATTATACTTAGCATTTTACTCTCTAGCTCCATCCATGTTGTTGCAAGATTTCATTCTTTTTGATGGTTGAGTTATATTCCACTGTGTGTGTGTGTGTGTGTGTCTGTGTGTACACACACATGCTTATATATATATATATATATACACACACACACTACATCCTCTGTATCCATTCATCAGTTGATGGTCATTTGAGCTCTCTCCATCATTTGTCTGTTGTTGATACTGCTGCTGTAAAAACATTGGGGTGCATATACCCCTTCAAATCTGTATTTTTGTATCCTTTGGGTAAATACCCAATAGTACACTTCCTAGATCATAGAGGGTAGTTCTAATTTTAATTTTCTGAGGAACCTCCATACTGTTTTCCAGAGCAGCTGCACCAGTTTGCATTCCCACCAACAGTGCAAGAGGGTTCCCCTTTCTCTGCATCCTTGCCAACATTTGTTGTCTCTTGTGTTGTTAATTTTAACCATTCTGACAGATGTGAGGTGATAATCTCATCATGGTTTTGATTAGTATTTCCCTGATGATGAGTGATGTTGAGGATCTTTTCATGTGTCAGTTAGCCATCTGGTTGTCTTCTTTGGAAAAATGTCTATTTATGTCTTCTGCCCATTTCTTACCTGAGTTGTTTGGTTTTTGGAGTGTTGAGTTTGGTCATTTCTTTATAGATTTTGAATATAACCCTTCATCACATATGTTGTTTGCAAATATCTCCTATTCCATAGGCTGACTTTTCGTTTTGTTGATTGTTTCCTTTGCTGTGCTTTTTATCTTGATGAAGTCTTAACAGTTCATGTTTTCTTTTGTTTCCCTTTCCTTTAATGACATGTCTAATAAGAAGTTGCTGTGGCTGAAGTCAAAGAGGTTGCTACCTGTGTTCTCCTCTAGAATTTTGATGG
The DNA here is from genome assembly GCA_017311185.1 of Proteles cristata cristata. Taxonomy (NCBI): domain Eukaryota; kingdom Metazoa; phylum Chordata; class Mammalia; order Carnivora; family Hyaenidae; genus Proteles; species Proteles cristata. The sequence continues at coordinate 558,636 of JAESUZ010005544.1, forward strand.
TTTTCTATCTCGCATTTAGGTCTTTTATCCATTTTGAGTTTATTTTTGTGGATGGTTTAAGAAAGTGGTCCAGTTTACCTCTTTTGCATGTCATCATCCACTCCTCTTTCGTTTCTGATTTTGTGAGTCCCCTCTCTCTGTCTCCTTGGTTTTGTTTTTTTGATGAGTCTGGCTAAGGATTTATCAGTATTTATTGATCTTTTTAATAGACCATCTTCTGGTTTCATTGATCTGTTCTATTGTTTTTTAATCTCTATTTCATTTATTTCTGCTCTAATCTTATTATTTCATTCCTTCCACTGGTTTGGAACATTGTTATTATTTTCTAGCTCCTTTAGGTGAAAGGTTAGGTTGCTTATTTGAGATTTTTCTTGTTTCTAGATGTGTCTGTTGTATAAACTTCCCACTTAGAACCGCTTTTTCTGCATCCCCAACATTTGGATCATTGTGTTTTCGTGGTCATTTGTGTGCATGTATTTTTTTATTTTTCTCTTTGATTTCTTCCTTGACCCATTCATCGTTTAGTATTATATCACTTAGCTTCCATGTTTTTGTGTCCTTTCCAGATTCTTTCTTGTGATTTATTTCCAGTTTCATGCTGTTGTGGTCAGAAAAGATACATGATATGCTTTCAGTCTATTTGAATTTATTGAGACCCATTATGTGATCTAATCTGGAGAATGTTCCATGTGCACTTGAAAAGAATGAGTTTTCCACTGCTTTAGAGTCATCCAATATGTCATTCAAAGCTATTGCTTCTTTGTTGATTTTTGTCTGGATGATCTATCCATTGATATAAGTGGGAGTTCCCTATTATTGTATTCCTGTTGATTTTTCCTTTATGCCTGTAAGTAGTTGCTTTGTGTATTTTAGATGCCTCCATATTGGGTGTATAAATACTTACAATTAGTTTTATCATACTCTTGTTGGATTGTTGGCTTTATCATTATGTAGTGTCCTTCTTTGTCTCTTGTTGCAGTTTTTATGTTTTTGGTGTTATTTTTAAGTTTATTTATTTATTTTGAGAGAGAATTAGAGACAATCTCAAGCAGGCTCCCATGCTGCCAATGCAGAGCCTGATGCAGGGCTCAAACCCACGAAAGTGCTAGATCATGGGCTGAACCTTAATCAAGAGTCAGATGCTTAACCAACTCAACCACCCAGGCACCCCTACAGTCTTTTTTTAAATGTCTCTTTCTTTGATATAAGTTTTGCTATCCCAGCTTTCTTTTCACTTATATTTGCATGATAAATGTTTTTCCTCCCTTCACTTTCAATCTGCATGTTTTTAGGTCTGAAATGAGTCTTCTGTAGGCAATAGATAGCTGCATCTTGCCTTTCTATGCATTCTGTCACCCTGTGTCTTTTAGTTGCAGTATTTAGTCAGTCCATTTACACTCAGTGTGGTATGTACTTACTGTCATTTTGTTATTTGTTTTATGCTTATTTTTGTAGTTCTTCTCTGTTCCTTTCTTCTATTGTTGTCTTTTCTGGTGGTTTGATGGATTTCTTTAGTGATACGCTTGGATTACTTATTCTTTATTTTTTGTGTATCTATTATAATTTTTTGATTATGTGGTTACCAGGTTTATATATAACATCTTATGCAAACAGTAGTATGTATTGAATTGATAGTCACTTAAGTTTAAACCATTCTAAAAGTACTAAATTTTTACTCCCCTCCCCCCTGCTGTTTTATGTACATGACATCATATGTTTCATCCTCTTTTAAAAAAATTTTTAATGTTTATTTTTTTTAATTTTTTTTTTAATGTTTTATTTATTTCTAGGAGAGAGAGAGAGAGAGAGACAGCGTGAGCAGGGGAGGGTCAGAGAGAGAGGGAGTCACAGACTGAAACAGGCTCCAGGCTCTGAGCTGGCAGTCAGCACAGAGCCCGACGCAGGGCTGGAACCCACAAACCGCGAGATCATGACCTAAGCGAAAGTCGGACACTTAACCGACTAAGCCACCCAGGCGCCCCAAATGTTTATTTTTTTTGAAAGAGAGACAGAGTGTGAGCTGGGGAGGGGCAGAGAGAGAGGGAGACACAGAATCTGAAGCAAGCCCCAGGCTCAGAACTGTCAGCGCAGAGCCTGACATGGGGCTTGAACTCACGAACAGTGAGATCATGACCTGAGCTGAAGTTGGACACTCAACTGACTAAGCCACCCAGGTGCCCCATCATCCTTTTATTTTATGAGTCCCTTGACTGGTTTTTACAGATATAATTGATTTTACTGCTTTTTTTCTTTAACCTTTGTACTGATTTTATAAGTGATTAATCTGCTTTTCTTATGTTAGTATTTACATGTGAAATTTTTTCCTTTCATAATTTTCTCACTCATATTTATTATTGCCTTTTCTCTCCACTCGTAGAATTCCCTTTAACATTTCTTGAAAGGCTCAGTTAGTGGTGATGGACCCCTTTACCTTTTGTGTGTCTAGGAAACATTTTATCTCTCCTTCTCTTCTGAATGTTAACCTTGATGGGTAGAATATTATGGGTTGTAGGTTTTTCCTTTTAGTATTTTGAATATATCATTCCATTCCCTTTTGGCCTGCAAACTTTCTGCAGACAGGTCAGCTTACAGCCGTGTGTGGTTTTCCTTGAATGTAACTGTTTCCTCTCATTGCTTTTAAAATTCTATCTTTATCAGTACTTTTTGCCATTTTAATTATTATGTGTCTTAGTATGAACCTTCTTGGGTTGATTTTGTTGGGAGCTCTCTTTGCCTCCTGGATCTGGATGTCTGTTTTCTTCCCCAACTTAGGGATGTTTTTAGCTATTATTTTTTCATATAAATTTTCTGCCCCTTTGTCTCTTCTCCATCTGGGATCCCTATAATGCAAATATTATTACACTTGATGATGTCACTGACTTCCATAAGTCTATTCTTATTTTTTATTATTCTTTTTTCTCTTTTCTATTCAGCTTGGTTGCTTTGCATTACTCTGTCATCTAGGTCGCTAATCTGTTCTTCTCCCTCCTCTGATCTTCTATCAATTCCCTCTAGTGCTTTTTAAGTTTTCGTTATTAAGTTCTTCTTCTTTAATCAGTTCTTTTTTATATTTTCTATCTCTTTTTGAATGCCTCACTGAGACTCTACACTCTTTTCTCAAGTCCAGTATCTTTATGACCATTACTTTGAATTCTTGATGACGCATATTGTCTATCTCCATTTCCTTTAGCTCTTTTGCTTTTATTTCTTTCACTTGAGAAATACTCCTCTGTTTCTTCATTTTGTCTGACTCTCTGTTACATATTAGGGAAGTTGGGTATGTCTCCTGATCTTGAAAATCATTTTAGCCTTCGGAATTAAACCTAGTAATGCAATGTATTAGGAGAAAAATCTTCAGGAAGAGACCAGGTATTTATTTGATCTCTTTTATTATTGTTTTCTTTAAAGAAGTTGATAAAATGGTGATGGGAAGTAGAGGCTAAGAATTGTTCTTGCTGTAAAACAGCTGGGTCAGTAAGGTACCCATATTAACAAATAATAAGTCACTGGTACAATCAAGGGAAATGTGGACTCAATATTAATTAAGTAGTTTAAATGAAGTAGGTTTTTTAAATGGAGGATTATTTTCAGTTAGAGATTGGGCAAACAGTTTGTAGTATACACTAATTGACCAAAAACCAAAACAAAACAAAACAAAAAATCCCTACAAATCTGTAAAACCATATTAGGTAGTAGAGCTAGAGCTTCAGCACATCTCATTAGAATGTCAGTTGTGTATTCTGTCTCATGCAGGTGCTCTGGGAGGCACAGAAATGAATTGAGCTTATAGGTCAATAGGAGTAATTTGTGAATATGGGCAGCTCTGGCTGGTATAATGAGATATACAAATCTCATGCTATAATTAGCTCAAAGACAAAGCAGTTGCTTCCATTTGGTCCACCAAGGATCATCAGGGAAGACTTCAGAAAGATGTGGTATTTGAAATATCCTGTACAAATGAGTAGGACATTAGTGATTGGAAGCGAGAGAAAGAAAGGGATGGGGGAGTAAGTACACAGGAAACCCAGGACATATTCAGAGAGTAGGACATGGCTGGTTTCGGCCAGAGAATGAAAAAATGCAGGAAAGTAAGATAAGAATTGGTTTAGACAAGATCAGCAGAAGCTTTGACTTCTAAACTAAGTAATTTGATCTTTTAAATATTTATTGAGAAGGGTTTAAACCTTTTAGGACTGAAGGTGAGTTGAACAGAGCTCTCATTGTTGTCTATTTTGCTACTGCATATCAGATAAGTTTGCATGGAAAATCTGGAGGCAGGGAGATAACTTAGGTGGAATTTACTGTCCTGAGAAAGAGGTGAATGATTAAAGGAGTAAAGAATTAGGATAAATATGAGAAGGCATAATGACCATTAATGCAAAAGTAATTTGTGTTTTATACTAGTGACCAGTTAGAGAAAAGAAAAATGAAATATATAATTTGAGGCAGGAAAAAAAATTATTTCGGATAAGAGACATATCAAGGAGGCAATTAGAAATGTAGGACTAGAGCTCAAGGAAGAGACTAGGTAAATGCCACAAAGGGGAAGACTAAGAACAATAATGGCAAAGCTAGACTCATGGGTAATACCTACCACCCTTTATCTCAGAAACTTACAGTCTTGGCACTGTTACCATTTGGGGCCAGATCATTTTTTTTTTAAATAGTTTATTGTCAAGTTGGTTTCCATATAACACCCAGTGCTCATCCCCACAAGTGCCCTCCTCCATGCCCATCACCCCCCTTTCCCTCCCCCCCCATCAGTCCTCAGTTTGTTCTCAACATTCAAGAGTCTCTCATGGTTTGCCTCCCTCCTTCTCTCCCAGTATTTTCCCCCTTTTTCTCCCCCATGGTCCTCCATTAAGTTCCTCCTATTCCTCCTAGACATGCAAACATATGGTATCTGTCGTTCTCTGCCTGACTTATTTCGCTCAGCAAAATACCCTCAATGTCCATTCATGTTGCTACACATGGCCAGATTGCATTCTTTCTCATTGCCATGTAGTATTCCATTGCATAGATAAACCGCATCTTCTTGATCCATTCATCCGTTGATGGACACTTAGGCTCTTTCCATGTTTTGGCTATTGTGGAGAGTGCTGCTAGGAACATTGGGGTACATGTGCCCCTATGCATCAGCACTCCTGTATCCCTTGGGTAAATTCCTAGGTCTGCTATTGCTGGGTCATAGGGGAGTTCTATTGTTAAGTTTTTGAGGAATCTCTACACTGATTTCCAGAGGGGCTGCACCAGTTTACATTCGCACCAACAGTGTAGGAACATACGCATTTCTTCACATCCTCGCCAACATCTAGAGTCCTGATTTGCTCATTTTAGCCACTCTGGGGCCAGATATTTCTTTATCATAGAGTTCTGTCTTATGCATTGTAGGTTATTTATCAGTATACTCTGACTTCTGCTCACTTAGATGTTAGTAGCTAACCCCAGTTTTGACAGTAAAAAGATGTCCAGACATTGCCCAGTGTCCCTGGAGCACAAAATCACCCCCAGTTGAGAATCATTCCTTTATATGAATAAAGATGTAAACATAAAATAGTCAACAGATATTGCTTCTTGGTCATTTTCTCAAACATTTAAATACAACAATTTTAACATTAACTATTAAAACATACAGGCCAAAGCATGGGTAGCCATCTACAAAAAACATACTTGTTACAATATTGCACCTGTGGTTGGAATTTAAGCAGAAACTGGCAAGTAGTTTCCTCTTTCAGTGGCAGGGGGTTAGCTGCTTCAACGCCAGATGGTAGTTTTTGTAGCAGGAATAGTGGTATTACTCTTAGTGTTCCTAGTAGTGATAATAGTTAATGTTAACTAAATCCAACTGTGTGCGTATATTCTGCTAAGCACTTTATATGAACTATCACTAATCTTCACAAAAACTTTGTAAAATACATTTTTCAAGGGGCGCCTGGGTGGCTCAGTCAGTTAAGCATCTGATTTCGGCTCAGGTCATGATCTACAGTTCGTGGTTTCAAGCCCCACGTCGGGCTCTGTGTTGACAGCCAGCTCAGAGCCTGGAGCCTGTTTCTGATTCTGGGTCTCCCTCTCTCTCTGAGCCTCCCCTGCTCACGCTCTCTCTTTCCCTCTCTCAGAAATAAATAAATAAATGAAAACATTTAAAAATTTTTAGGAAAAAAAAAAAGACCTGACGAGTAAGTAGGGGTCAGAAGGGTGAAAGAGGAGGAAGGGGATTCCAGGCAGAGGAAAGCCCACACACAAAGGCTTGGAAATGAAATAGGAAAAGGAGTTTGATATAGTTGGGGAACTGTACACACATCACACTGTGTCTGTCAAGTCTTGCTGTGGTTAAGTAAAGAGAAGCCCGACCTAAAAAAAAAGAGCCTGCCTGGTGTGGCACGGTGAACACTGGACCTTATGCTAAGGGCATAGGGAGCTTTTTGAGGATTTTAGTTTTATTTATTTTATTTTATAAAATTTATTTTATTTATTGAAGGATTTCAGCACTACACAGTGGAGAATGGTTTGGAGAGGCACAAGAACAGAGCTGGAAGACCAGTACTCATTCTTTCAGTGGGTATCTACTCAAAAGGACAGTTTAAAGAAATATGAAGGGGGGTTCCTGGGTGGCTCAGTCGGTTACGCATCCGACTTCGGCTCAGGTCATGATCTCGTGGTTCGTGGGTTCAAGCCCTGCATCGGGCTCTGTGCTGACAGCTCAGAGCCTGGAGCCTGTTTCAGATTCTGTATCTCTTTCTCTCTCTGACCCTCCCCTGCTCACACTGTTTCTCTCTCTCTCTCAGAAATAAATACAACAATAAAAAATTTTTAATACTTTTTTCAAGATAAGTAAACAGATGCTTTTACATTAGAGCTGACTTATTTGGACCTGAAAGCTAGCAAATAGTGGAACTAGAAGTTCAACTAGGAAGTCTGTTTCTAAAATTTCTACCCTTAAGTCATTAATTGTAGTCAGAAGGAAAGGTGAAAGACAGCTGCAGCAGAACCCCTAATGATTCAGCTCAACTTCAAATTGTAGGCATACAGTGAAAGCCAGTGAGAACAGCATGGTAAAGAATGGGACAGAGTGCAGTGCATTAGTGTCAAATAGCAGTCCATGAAAAAGGTAGCTCATAAGCATAAGACTGCCATTATAAAAATACCATGTAAGTTTCTGATAACTTTACATTTTGTAGAATACTTTCTAATCTATCATTGCACTGATCCTCTATAGAACCCTTAAGTAGACAGTATGTTTACTCCTTCTAAAGTCTTAGAACTGAGACCCAGACCACGAAGTGGTTGTTCCGAAGTTATACAACTTACCAATGAAAGGAGAACTAGAACCCCTGTCATCTAACTCTACATCTAGTGACCTTTTCACTAGACTATTCTGCTCGCTCAGCATGACAGTCTTGATGACATGCTGATATTTTCTATGTTAGATAAGTATAAAGCAATTTCATGTTTGAAAGTATGTATGGTCATACTCACTTTAAAATGTACTTTCTAAAAAAAAATAAATAAAATAAAATGTACTTTCTAATAAGAGTAATAACATGTTGATGAAGTTTATAGAATCATATTTATCAAATATTAAATATGTAAATGACACTAATCTGAATGGAGTTTGAGTTAGTTTTTTATTACCAGTTAGATCAATGAACAAGTAATGATAATAAAGAGATGTTAAATTTGATAAATATTATCTTCCTCCAATTATGTCATGTATATAATGTACTCTGCATGCTCTCACTGTAGTAGGATGTTATGTTCTCTTTCTCCAATGGTTGAAAGGAACTATTGCTTTTTTTTTTTATTGAGGTTAATATGGCATCTTAGACATAGGAGGACATCACCTGGGAGGTACTCAGTGTTTCTTGATGGAGATGCACCATGAGGTTATATCCAGAAAAATTTCTAGGTATATTTACTAAGTTTAACAGAACTTAACTGGAGTAATTTGTTCAGTTGAATCAGTATAATGAGTTGACATTCTGCTTTATGTCACATGAAGCTGATGTATTTTAAAAGAGATTTTCCATTTATTCTAGAACCATTATGTCCACTCTGTACCCAATACTATGATCTTTCTAAAATGCAAAAACACTTGAAATTTCAGTCAGAAATTTGGCACCTTTGATATACCTCTGATATAATTTCAGGTACTCCATAGGACTGGAGGGGATTCATAAGTTTAAGACACTATGTGAATAAGATTTCTATAGAAACATCATTCAAAAAGTATATCAGATACTTTAGTAATCATAGAGGAAACATGTTTCTGCATGGAGACAACAGTGTTAAAATGTTTGGAAAATGTTTGATTTGTAACATGACATATCTTACCCACTTACTCATGTTTCTCAAGCACTTGGTCTTCATATTTTCAGTGCAGCAGTGCCTTTCTCTAAAATAGTGACTTCTTAAAAAATTAACTTGCAAATCTGTAGTATCCTTAAAAGAAAAATATTTTAATTTTTTTAAATGTTTTATTTATTTCTGAGAGAAAGACTGTGTGAGCAGAGGAGGATCAGAGAGAAAGGGAGACACCTAATCTGAAACAGTCTCCAGGCTCTAAGCTAGTTGTCAGCACAGAGCCTGATGCGGGGCTCAAACCCATGAACCGTGAGACTGACCTGAGCCAAAGTCTGACACCTAACTGACTGAGCCACCCAGACACTCCCAAAATTTTAATTTTAAAATATTTTTAACATATAGGTATCTATATAAAGTATGTAGTAATCAAAGTCAGTATGTCAAATAGTGAATAAAATGTCAGTGATAAAAAGAACACTTGGGCGGGGGGCACCTGGGTGTGATAAAAAGAATACTCTGGGGGCGCTTGTGTGGCTCAGTCGGTTAAGCATCTGACTTTGGCTCAGGTCAGTCTCACGGTTCATGGGTTTGAGCCCCGTGTCACTCTCTGTGCTGACAGCTAGCTCAGAGCCTGGAGCCTGCTTCAGATTCTGTGTCTCCCTCTTTCTTTGACCCTCCCCTGCTCACGCTGTCTTTCTCTCTCTCACAAATAAATAAAACATTTTTAAAAACTTAAAAACAATGCTCTGTATCAAACTAAGTGCTCCAAATTCAGTGTTTTGGTTGATTTTTCTGGTGTTATAATCTAAAATTGTAGAAAGGGAGAACAGTGCACCTGGGTGCCCAACTCTTGATTTTTGGCTCAGGTCAAATCCCAGGATTATGGATTCCAGCTCCATGTTGGGCTCCTCAGTGATCATAAAGGCTGCTTAAGAGTCCCTCTCTCTCTCTCTCTCTCTCTCTCTCTCTCCCTCTCTCCCTCTCTCCCTCCCTCTCCCCCCTTGTCTCCCCCTTGTTTCCCCCTCATCTCCCCCTCTCCCCCTCTGCCTCTCCTCTCCCCTGCTTCTGCTCTATGAATGAGTGAATGAATGAATAAAATTATAGAAAGGAAAGTTACTCCATTTTGGAAAGAGTAACTAAATAAAGGAACTCTAATGGGTTTCTCTCTTGTTTAGCTTAGCCTCCTCCCCTTAACACCTACCAGTTGTTGTAATTCTTTGCTCCCTTTTCATAATGATACACAGACTTGAGTTGTTAGAGTTGTTAATGAATTATTTAAGGATCAGTGGAATTCCCATCTCATTTGAATCTTTTTTTTTTTTTTTTTGAGAGAAAGAGACATGTACACAAGCCAGGGAGAGGGGCATGAGTTGGGGAAGAGATTGAGAGGGAGATGGAGAGGGAGAGGGAGAACCTTTTATCAACTCACAGCAGTTTCTTTTTTTTTATGGTAGAAGTAAAACAGGAAAGTGGGATAATTTTTGTGTAGTATGACAAAAGCCTTAAATTATTTATTTCCTTGCTTCAGCTAAAATGCTCTGTTTAACACTTGACAGATGAATGAATTATAATAGTCTAATCCAAAATTTTCTGCCCTTAACAGGATGGAAATTTCTCTATCAGCACTGTATTTGAAAAACCTCAAAATATGGTGGTGGTTGGACAATCAGCATTTGCAGACTTTGGTAAGATTCTTTTCCTCTTTCAAATTCTACCCGTTTCTCTAACCTCGTCATATTAATTTCCCATACCTGAAGATAATTTTATTGTCTTCAGAACTATTAAAGATTTAAAAGGTGCCTTTTCTAGTATTATACATGGTATGTGGTCAATCCTTAATACAAGAAGGGGCCATTTATGACATTTATGTTGAAAATATAATTTGAACTCCTGTTTGCAGGAGTAACATGCAAAACAGGGAAGTCTATTGAGGCTTTTCTAGAGAATATCAAATAATGATTATCTTGAAGTCTTCATATATATCTAGATAATGGAACAACAAAAAAAAATTGGAGTTAATCTGACCTCTTGAAACTTGAATACTAAAAACCAGTTTTATTTACATCATAATTCCAAAGAAGAGTAATATCTATTATGAATTTGCCAGATGAGGACACATGAATCTTTGTTTTCCTTGAGATTCTACACTGTAAATCAAGTTCATTTTGATTTACAAAACATGTATGGCTCTTTCATCATTTATCAGTTATTATTTAAAAGGATTTTAGTATTAGTTGGGAAAGTAGTCTAGATGACCACCACCTAGGAGTTTAAAGCCAACTCCCCTCCTTTTCCTTCATTCTGTCAATAAACACCTCAACTTGTTCCTCAGAATCCAGATGACATGTCACCATGTCCAGAAGCCTCAGTTTCCTCATTTGTCAATTTTTGGTGACAATCATATCCACCTCACAAGACTATAGTGAAGAACACAATGTGAATAAAGTGCATTGTCAGGCACATAGTAACATCACAAGAAATTACTGTATAACATGGGGCGCCTGGGTGGCTTAGTCGGTTAAGCGACCGACTTTCGCTTAGGTCATGATCTCGTGGTTCGTGGGTTCAAGCCCCGCGTTGGGCTCTGTGCTGACTGCCAGCTCGGAGCCTGGAGCGTGTTTCAGTCTGTGACTCCCTCTCTCTCTGACCCTCTCCTGCTCACGCTGTCTCTCTCTCTCTCCTAGAAATAAATAAAAACATTAAAAAAAAAAAAAAAGAAATTACTGTATAACATGAATCTTTTCATTGGACTTACCTGGTTTTTTCTTGTCATTACTGCTCTTTGCTCAGTTGACTAAATCAGCTCACTGTTTGGTGTCATAGATATGATTCCCAAGGCAGCTATAACAAGTTTAATAGTGTTAGTTGAGGGGCACCTGGGTGGCTCAGTCGGTTAAGCATTGGACTCTTGATTTTGGGTCAGGTCATGATACCATGGTTTGTGAGATTCTGTGACAGGGCAGAGCCTGCTTGGGATTCTCTCTCTTCTCTCTCTGCCCCTTTGTACATGTGTCCATTCTCTCTCTCTCTCTCTCTCTCTCTCTCTCTCTCTCTCTCTCTCAAAACTAAATATAAACTTAAAAAAATAGTGTTATTTGATGGAAATATCAACATATGTCTCTCTGTTGTACTGTATTTTAGTTTTATGTTGCATGTTACTTTGATTTTGAACTCATTCCTGGTGCCTGATTTATATATCGTCTTTTAATAAACAAATATTCAAGTTATAGAATACATGAAATTTTTTTTAATTTACTGACTGACTTGATAAGCCGGATTGATGACAAATCCTTTTGCAAATCTCTCTCTAGAAAATAAAGATTTATATGCATTATATGATTTTAAGATGGCACACATACCTCCCTTAACTCTGGGTAAGAACGTCCAAATTGAAGTTATTTGTTTAATGATTGTGTGTTTTATATAAGTGCCTTGATTTTAACAAAATTATTAATAGCTTTACTTAAAATTTATTTAAATTTGGCTAACCATAAACATAGACTTTTATGTCGGTATTTTTTTTAATGTATAGAAAATAGTCCATTAAGAAACGTAACTATATTTTCCCACTATTTTTTATAACTTTAGGTAGTATGTCAGTAAACACTTTTAATATATCAATAAACTTAAGTAAATATCCAGAATATATTTTTAAAAATCCATGTATTTTTAGTTGGGTATTATTAAAAACCAAGACTGCTAATGAGTCTTAAAAGCAGATGGCATTGAATAAGGTTATGAATATTAACATGTACAAAATATACATTTTCTAAACATTAGAATATACCTGTGAATTGCATTCTACCCCCTCCCCCACTCTCTTAGAACCAAGTCAAAGAAGTTTGACTGACAGCCAGGAAATCAGCATGATTTCAGAAATTCACCATTTACCAAATTGGTTTAAAAAATAGCTTGAATAAATGATAGAGCTCACAGGAGGAATCCTATACGAGAAAGGAGGGTTTGAATGGCTTCCAGTTCACTTAAGTTGTCTAGGAACAGAACTTTTTACAGCTATGATGTTTTTATTTGCTAACAAAAAATATTTTGTTGAAAATTTTAAAAATCTGCTTTAAACTTAGGCTATTCTTATATAGAATAAGGGTAGGGTGATTTGAAATCACACAAATCAAGAGCCTTTACCAAAAAATCAACAGAATAATTTTTCAAACTAATTATGTTATTTATTTACTTTATAAGACAGATACTGACCCAGGAATTAGCTAAATAAAACACCATGGAGTATTATGCAGCTGATGAAAATGATGGTTATAATGATCCTTTTCAAAGAAAAGAGCAGAACATTGTTACACAATATAATCATCTAAAAGAAACCAGACTAGAAAATATATTTCAAACTGATAGTAATGGTTGTAGGTAATAGGTTATCTTATTCCCTGTTTTTCTTATTTTCTATTATGTAATTAGATTGAGTCATTTAATATATGAATAATGAAAAAGTAAATTATGGAAGAGTAGTCAGCAATAGCAAGAAAGACACCAAAGAATGTACTTAAAGTGTTAGATATTTTTGTCATAGTCCTTGTAACTAAGTTCATATATAAGTGATCCTATCCTATGAGTTGCATCAAAACTTCTTTAGAGAGGTCATGTCCTTTAACAAGATCTTTAGCTCCTACAAATAAAATACAAAAGTTAGACCTTTGTTATGTTTCAAGTATTCTGCTAAATGCCATGTAATAAGGCAGAGATTTTTGTGATAAGGTCCTTGCCTTTAAGAAATTTATAGTCTTGCGGTGCCTGGTTGGCTCAGTCAGTTAAGCATCCAGCTTTGGCTCAGGTCATGATCTTGTGGCTCATCAGTTCAAGCCCCATGTCAGGCTCTGTGCTGACAGCTCAGCCTGGAACCTGCATCAGATTTTATGTCTCCCTCTCTTTTTGCCCCTCCCTCACTCCTCTTCTGTCTCTCAGAAATAAATAAACATTAAGAAGAAAAAAGAAACTTGTGGTTTTGGGGTACCTGGGTGGCTCAGTCAGTTGGGTGTCTAGTTCTTGGTTTCGGCTTAGGTCATGATCTCATGGGTTCGTGGAATTGAGCCCTACGTGGGGTTCAGCGCTGGCATTGTGGAGACTGCTTCCAATTCTCTCCCTCACTCATGCATGCATTACTTGCATGCTCTGTCCTTAAATAAATAAACTTTAAAAAAAAAAGTAATTTATAGTCTAATTTGGAAAACAAAAGACAAATTTGAAAAAGCACAGGAATAAAGAAACAACTACCATAATGTAAGAGACACCAGACTATTTCACTGTTAATTACAGAATTAATGTTATAAACAAGATGTAAAGTCTTATGCCAAATTGAATCACTTTAGGATAAGAAAGGGTAGGAAGTTTCATGGAAGAGGTGAGATTTTGAACTGGACTTTGAAACAACTCTGGTGTTTGGCTAAAAATCTGTACAGTTACTAACTAACCCCAGGGTGCGACTAGAGAATAAACAAACCACTGAGACTTGAATAGAGTTTCCGTAAAAATGTAAAAACACTAAAATGGACTGGGAACACATTTAATTACCAAATGAATAGCAAATGAACAAATGTTAATTTTATTTGGTGAAAGCAATGGGAAGTAGTAAAACAGTTTTGGACATCTCTGTGTTAATGCCTTTTTAAATTAACTTCAGAAAGTAAAGTTAAAGTCTTCCGGTCTTGTAGGACATGCAGAAAGTATTGCTCCTTGGACATAGAATAGGAATTCAGGGGGAAATTACTAGAATTTCTAAGATCCCTGAGATTTTTATATCAAAAGAGGGGCAAATTTAAAGTTTAAAATATTGGATTTTCTAGGGATAGAAACCAGTCAGGAGACAGGTCAAGGCATGCACTTAACTACATCAATTAATGGAGGAACAAGTGTAGAAACGTTGTAAAAAATCGGTAATGTTAGCGATTGATTTGACTCTAGAGAATTAAAAAAAAAAAAAAAGCCTCTGAATGACTAAAGGAATTATTTTCTAGACCATCCTTCATAGAGATATGTAGTTAGGAGAAAGGGCTGGTTTGAATACTTAGAGATACTTTAGAGCCATCACATTTTGTTTTCCTTTTATTTCTTTAAACTTTTTTTTTTAATGTTTTATTTATTTCTAGGAGAGAGAGAGAGAGAGAGAGACAGCGTGAGCAGGGGAGGGTCAGAGAGAGAGGGAGTCACAGACTGAAACAGGCTCCAGGCTCTGAGCTGGCAGTCAGCACAGAGCCCGACGCGGGGCTCAAACCCACAAACCGCGAGATCATGACCTAAGTGAAAGTCGGACGCTTAACCGACTAAGCCACCCAGGTGCCCCTTGTTTTCCAAATTAGACTATAAATTACTTTTTTTAACTTTTTTATTAATTATACTAATAAGACAACAAAGCTGGAACATTTAGGAATCCTAGTTTCAGGAATAAAGCAAGGCAAGTTTAAGTCCTCTAAGAGCTAAGAAGTCAAGACCTGAAGAGAGTATAAATAGCTTTACAGAGGAATAAGGGGAGAAAAAAACAAGGTCTGCAAGGTGGTCAGAAACCATTTACGATATTACGACCAAGAAAAGGCCTTTATGCTGCAGGTTACAAAGGTATTGACCCAAAGTATTGTCTGCAGAACTCTTTAGCAATCTCTGAGCCTTAGAAATCAGCTCATAAATAGTGGCTGCTATTGGTTGGTGTCAGATGAGGTATTTGGGAAATCTGCAACCCATAGATGCCTCTACTAATTAAGCAGTCATCTTCTAGAAAACATGTTTTATATCTTATCCTATCGTGTAACACTTTTAAACTATATCTTAAAGTTTGGGTCGGAATATTCTAGAATTTCTATAAAGAAGATGGTATCTCATTATTAAATTACATAGGACAAAAAAGTCAAGAAAAATAAGATACATTTTTTTCTATCAAATAGAATTATATAAACCAGACTTAGAGAAAAGATTAATTTTGTGTACAATGCCAGCGGTAGTAGAAATCAATAAAAAACTACAAAACTGAAGGGAAAATAGAAAGCTTAATAGGGCACCTGGGTGGCTCAGGCAGTTGAGTGTCCAACGTCAGCTCAGGTCATGATCTCATAGTTCTTGGGTTTGAGCCCCACTTCACACTTTGCACTGGCAACATGGAGCCTGCATTGGATTCTCTGTGTCATTCTCTCTGTCTCTACACTCCTCACGCTCTCTCTCAAAAATAAACAAACATTAAAAATATATTTTTAAAAGATAATTTTAAAAAAGAAAGCTTCATACGATGTTAGTATTTTCTATAGACTGAATCATTTTAAATCTCATAATAAATAAATTTATATATCCAAATATGCTAACATATATATCAGATCATCATAAGGAGGTCACATTTTATTCTTTAAGCAAATGGAGGATATCTAGCATGTTGGTGAAGCCTGGAAATTGTCAATCTGGTCATCTAAATATTTTATAAGAAATAAGAGGGCTAATGAAACTAGAAAACTTGGTCACCCTTGAACATTATCAACATATTTCAAGATATCAAACCCTTTAATGATTGTGATGGTTTAGACCAAATATTCAGTTGAGTATCCCCATTGCCTAGCCCAGTAAATAATAATAATCTTAAAATTAAGGAGAAAAAGAGGGAAACCTCAAAATCAAATTATTCTATGAAGTCTATATGTTGCTTGGTAAAAATTAGGATTTAATTCCAAATTAACCGTGGTAGAACTGAATACTTAGTTCAAAGTAACATGACAGTTATATTTTCTTGTTATACAGTTAGGTATATTCAGTAACAAATCTGCCAAATTAAAATTGTTTCTTGTTACTGCTTGATCTGGTAATAAAAGTAAATCCGATGAGCCATGTATAGAAATTTAAATTTATTATTTAGCCTGAATGCTAATGGAGAGCCAAATGTTCATATTTTCTTTACAGAAGAACTTTGAAAATCAAATATCTTCAGATAGATGATCATATCATAAAAGAGGTTGCATAGGGGAAAGTTCTAGGTGTTACGTTTTCTGGGCCTTTTATTCCAGAGACTTAATCGTGGAGTTTGTTTGTTTGTTTGTTTGTTTCATACACTTGGAAATTGGCTGCTCTTTTGTTAAGTAGCTTTGTTTTTTCATCAAAAAGTGACACTGAATTCTAATGGAGAATAATCAATAAAAGAGAAAATGTTCGAGGTTTCAGATACTCTCTCTTAAATGTACTACATAGCACCTTCATCTCCAGTCAGAATTTATTAAGTAGATTCAAATACACAATATTTTAATATATTCAGTATGGACAAATTAGATATAATTCCTGGATTCAAGTAATTTGTAATATAATACTTGTGGTGTTCCTTTGAATGAATTTATGATACAAACATATCAAATAGTTTATTTTTTTTATTTTTTTTAATGTTTTATTTATTTTTGAGAGAGAGATAAAGACCGCATAAGCAGGGGAGAGTCAGAGAGAGGGAGACACAGAATCTGAAACAGGCTCCAGGCTCTGAGCTAGCTGTCAGCACAGAGTCCTACACGGGATTCAAACCCATGAACTGTGAGATCGTAAGTCGGATGCTTAATTGACTGAGTCACTGTTTGGCATATACCATAAGTAAAGCACACAAGAATCCTGTTCTTATAAAGTTTAAATTCATTTGAGGGGAGAAAGACAAGAAGAATTAATTAAATTAGTAAGGTATTTTTAAAAAATGGTAAGAGCTTTGAGGAAATAAGACAAAGTATTGTAATAGGAAGTGAGAGGAGCTTTGAGGAAATAAGACAAAGTATTGTAATAGGAAGTGAGAGGAGCTATGTTCCATAGCTGATTGGAGATCATATTTGACCCAAGATGAAGTCACATGAGGTTTCAGGAGCGCTTTCCATGTAGAGGTAACACCTAAGCAAACACTGAAGGAACAAAAAGAAGTCTAGCATTCGGCCAGGTTTTTGGGGCCTTGTGGTCCAAGGTAAAGAGTTTGGATTTTATTCTAGATGAAATTGGAAGCTTCAAGGAGACTTGTTAAGAGGATTATGCAGTTAACCAGGCAAAAGATAATGATGACTTGGACCTGGAGATAAGAGAAGTGGTCATTTTTAGGAGATACTGGAGACAAAGTTGATGGGACTTACTGATTGATATGGGAGGGAAAGGAGAAAGAAAGGTTTGGACCTTGAGCAACTGTCTGGATACTGATACCATTCACCAAGGTAGAAAAGGGGTCAAAAGAGGAAGTTTGGAGTTCTGTTTTGGATATGTTAAGTTTGAGATGTCTCAAACAAGATACTAATGGGAGATACAAGCTCTGGAGAGGCACAGAGTTGGATATCAGTATATCCTTTTTAAAATGACTTTTAGAAGATGGGGTAGATGACGTAGAAGGGGTAAATGAAGGAGTTCCTGCCCAAAGAATCCCACCTTTCTTCCTAATTGTATAAAAATGTAACTGTATTCCAGCTATATTGGCCTCTTTGTGTCCTTGAAACAGTCCAGACATGGTTTCCCCTGAGGGCTTCTGTCCTTGCTCGTTCCTCTCCATAAAGTTTTCTTTCTGTAGGTATTTCTTATGGGTCACTCCCTCACAACCTTCTAGTCTTGCTAAAATATTACCCAATGCAGTGGACCTTCTCTGATCACTCTATTTAAATTCTGCCCCCTGCTCCCAGCACTCCTATCTCCTTTCCCTCTTTATTTTTCTCCATAGCACTGATCACTGACATACTGTGCATTTTACTCTTGTACTCACTAGAATATACTACATTGTTGTGTTTTGTTCACTGCTTTATTTCATCCCTGGAGCAGTGCCAGTCGCTTTGTAAATTCTCAATGAATAATTTTTAATGAATAATTTAACTAAATGAAAATATATTCTAATTTATTTAACTAATTGGTTTTTAAGAATTGGGCCCAAATTTAGGATATGTGTTAAGTATCTTTTACTATAATCCTAATAAACCAGAACTGCTAAATGCTTGAATTAAAAAGTGTTCTGAATCTTTAAAGTAGATGGGTGCCGGGGTGCCTGGGTGGCTCACTTGGTTAAGCATCCAACTCTTGATTTCGGTCATGATCTCACAGTTCGTGGGTTCAAGCCCTGCATTGGGCTCCATGCTGATTCTCTCTCTCTCCCTCTCTCTCTGTCCCCTCTATTCACTCACTACCTCTCTCTCAAAAATAAATAAGTAAGCTCAAAAAATAAAATAAAATAGATAGGTGCTGATTTCAGTAGGAGATATCCCGAGTCCTTATAAATTTTTATTCTTTGTCCTCATATTTCTGTTTTTCTGATTCCTGAATTCTGACAACATGTATTATCTATAGTATTTATATGATTTAACACTGAAACAAGCTACTGTATTTGCACAACTTATCACTATTTTTTTTTATCTTTCTAGTGCCAGTTTATTCTGACATGATTAAAGTAAAAGCAACCAATTTAAACATTTTTCTCTCTAACCTGCTAGACCTTGGCTCCCCTCCACCTGACCTATCCCTATCCCACCAAAGATAATACTGTTATAAATTTTTGGTAAAACTAAAATATTTTATATGCACACGTTGCCATTTGGAGCCTAAAATGAGTAGATGTTTTTGGAATATTCTAAGTCCAGTTTGTTCCATTTCATGTCACTATGGCGATTACACTGCAATGGTTGCCATAGCAAAAGTGATTACTGTCTGACTTTCTACTTTCTAGCAAAGACTGAAGCATCTATCTTGGTGAGTCACGGATGCCAGATGTGATTCTGATAAAATATTTTGAATGCTTTTTGATTGGAATGCTAATTTATATACAAATCATAAAATTGCTGCTTCAGAGTCCTGATTTTATACATACTCAGCATTTAAAGCAGCGTTAAAGCTGTGCTCATTTCTTTTAAGATATACAAGCATGAGGAAAAACTAGGACTCTGAATCCCTGAAGGCTTTATGTACACGTTTATATATATAATATATCTAGGTAAGAAGATTTTTTAGTGAAATTATACCTCTGATGATGTTCGGTATGCTCAAAACTATACTGTTTTTTATTTTTTATTAGAATGTATAATTAACCCTTTGAAAATTAAAAATTCTGTAGGATAATTATTTTACATTATTACATTGCTGTTTTGTAATTTAACAAGTGATATTCTTACTATATCTGATATAATCCACAATTTAATTGGGACACTTGTCTCTCTAAGCCTGTCCCAATTAGTAGAATGAATTTGATAAATAGAGCAATCCATATAACTGCCCTGTGAACTTCAGCAGGCATTTATCTTTCCCTATTTAATTGCCAGAGTACTAGGAAAGTGATTATTGCAGGATCTGGCCTATTCTTACATTTCTAGTTACATATAGCCTGGTAAAGAGGAAAAAGTGAAATTTATCCCTCTTTGGCATATAACACCTGAGGGGAATTCCCTGCTATCAGAGCAATAAAGAAACCTGAGAATAAATTATGAAGCTTCCAGTGCCACCCCCTTTCTAAATTCACTGTTCCATTTTCAAACAACGTAGGCTTTCATTTCAGACCCATTTTCTTCCATCTACAATGCTTTTTCATTTTGTATAAATGCCCCATCCATTAATAAGCAAAAGCAAAGATGTACTTCTTCGTTGTAGGTAGGTACTCAGCTCTTCTGTGCTTAACCCTCACTCACTAAAGAGTTGAGTGATGGATTGGGTAGATGGATGGATGGATAGTTAGGTAGACAGTGGATGAGTAGTAGATGGATAGACAAGTGAAAGTGCCTTTTGCAACCATCCTTTGTCTAGAGCAATTCATTTCCATAGCAGCTCTCGCAAAGCAATGCCATTTTCCTCTTCTGTTACACAGTAGCAAGTCTGTTCCTTTTTATTCCCTGTCACATATAAGATGAATGATACTACCTGTATCATGATATTACCTCATATAACTAATGTACTCTTAATTTAATCATAGAAAAGATTCAGATTCTTATTACTTAGTGACATTTAAGGATTTAAGATTTTAGTATTTTCCAAATGTTTGTTTACTTCTTTTAATAATACTTAACAGTACTTATTATCTGGCAGGAACTCTTTTACATTTATCTCAATTAATCCTCCCAGACTTCCAGAGGTATGCAGTATTATTTATCCTCATTATACTAATGTCGTAACAGGGATTAAGAGAAATTAAAAACTTGCCCAAGGACACAGAGCTGGTAAGTGGCAGGGTTGGGACATCATCCTTGTCTTTGTCTCACAAGATGTGCTCTTAAAGACTATACCTCTTCTTCTGCATTACATATTAAAATATGGGACCATCCTTGTTGATGGCCACCAACAATGACCTCCTCATATACATGTTTCAGTTTTATAAAGTTGTACAGTATGTTAATAGTGAGTATCTTCCTTATATGACCATTTTACCATTTATCCATCTCAAAATATGTGTATATTAGTGATTCTAACATATATAATGCTTATGAATTTCAGAAAGGAATCAACATAAGAATTGGTGATTTTGATATAAAAACTCACTGTATATTAGTATCACTTGAATTAACAGCTTTTCAGAATATCTCTATCAAGTGTAATAAATGCCTAGTTATTATTAGTGTAAAGCCATTAATTTTCTGAGTACTTGTGGGAGGTCATTTCCTAGAAATAAGCTCCTTGATCTTCCTTTGATTTTGATTGTTCCCCTTGCTACAGTTGTTTATAGTTATGAGCCACATGTCCACATTATTTAGTCAGTGTTTGAAACTCTGACTCACTTCTAAATTGTGACTCATCCTTTGAAAGCAGTGCTTCTCTATAGATTTATTCAAATACATTCTTTCTTATATGAACTCTTTATGTTCTCTCCTAGTTCATATTTTTTATTGAGAATGTTTTGCTCATATTATACAAATGATTTCTTTTACTTTCCTTCTCCTTTGATTTAGTAGTCTTCATTTGAAACATTGGTTATATCTATCAGGTATTAAGGATGTCTGTTAAGTCTACATCTCATATAATCTTTTCAAAGTAAGCTGTCATTTTTTAAAATGTAATTCATTATTTATTTATTTATTTTTATGGATGCAAGTCCCCCTTGGTATATGCTTCTTTTGTTTTTATTGAAGAACTATTGACATACATTATATAAGTTTTAGGCATACAATGTGTTGATTCAAAAATTCTCTGCATTATTGAGTGCTTGCTATACTTTACATCTCCATGATTTATTTACATTATAATGGGGATTTGTACTTCTGAATCCCCTTTATTTCCTCATCCTCCCACTCATCTCCCCTCTGGCAACCAATTTGTTCTTTACATTTAAGAGTCTGGGTTTTTCTTTTTTTTTTTTTTTTTAGTAGTTTATTGTCAAGTTGGTTTCCATATAACACCCAATGCTCATCCCCACAAGTGCTCTCCTCCATGCCCATCACCCCCTTCCCCTCCCCCCCCCCCCACCTCCATCAGCCCTCAGTTTGTTCTCAGAATTCAAGAGTCTCTCATGGTTTGCTTCCCTCCCTCTCCCCTCCTCCATGGCCTCCAGGGCCTCCTCCATGGCCCTTCGTTAAGTTCCTCCTAATCCTTCTATACATGCAAACATAAGGTATCTATCCTTCTCTGCCTGACTCGTTTCGCTCAGCATAACACCCTCAAGTTCCATACATGTTGCTACACATGACCAGATTTCATTGTTTCTCACTGCCATGTGGTATTCCATGGTATAGATAAACCGCATCTTCTTGATCCATTCATCTGTTGATGGACACTTAGGCTCTTTCCATGTTTTGGCTATTGTTGAGAGTGCTGCTAGGAACATTGGGGTACATGTGCCCCTATGCATCAGCACTCCTGTATCCCTTGAGTAAATTCCTAGCAGTGCTGTTGCTGAGTCACAGGGGAGTTATATAAGAGTCTGGGTTTTTCTGTTGGTTGGTTTTGTTTTGTACATTCAACATAAAAGTAAAATCCTACAGTATTTATCTTTTCTTTATCTGATTTTCTTCACTTAGCATAGTACCCCCTAAGTACATATATATTTTGTCACAAATGGCAAGATTTCATTCTATTTTATGGATGAATAATACTGCATAGTTTGTGTGTGTATGTACCACATCTCTTTGTCTATTCATCTAACATGGATGCCTGGGTTGGTTCTATATATTGGCTATTGTAATAATGCTGCAATAAATCTAGGGGTGTATATATCCTTTTGAATTAGTGTTTTTGTTTTCTTTGGGTAAATAACCAGTACTGGAATTAATGGATTATATGGTATTTCTGTTTTTAATTTTTTGAGGAACCTCCATACTATTTTCCACATAGTTGTACCATTTTACATTCCCACCAACTGTATGAAGGTTCCTTTTTCTCCACATCCTCCCCAGCATGTATTTTTTCTTATCTTCTTAGTACTAACCTTTCTGACTGGTATGAGGTGATATCTATTGTGGTTTTGATTTGCCTGATGGTGATGTTGAACATTTTTTCATGATTCTGTTGGGCATCTGGATGTCTTCTTAGGGAAAATGTCCATTCAGGTCCTCTGCCCATTTTTATTTGGATTATTTATTTATATGGTATTGAGTTGTATACGTTATTTAGAATTTTGGATATTAATCCCTTATCAAATTTATCATTTATAAGTATCTTCTCCCATTCAATTAATTGCCCTTTTGTTGGGTTGATCATTTCCATTGTTGTGCAAAAGCTTACTATTTCCCTCTAGTCCCAATAGATTATGTTTGCCTTTGTTTCCCGACCTGTGGAGACATATCCATAAATATGTCGCTAAAGCCAGTGTCAAGAGATTGCTGCCTGTGTTTTAGAGATTTATGGTTTCAAGTCACATTTAGGTCTTTCATCCATTTTGAGTTTATTCTTCGTGTGTGTGAATGTTGTAAAAAAGTGGTCCAGTTTCATTTACTTGTATGTAGCTATCAAATTTTCCCAGCACCATTTATTGAAAAGACTGTCTTTATTCCATTGTATATTTCCCCTCCTTTCTCATAGATTAATTGGCCATGTAAGTGTGGGTTTATTTCCAGGCTCTCTATCCTGTTCCATTGATTCATGTCTATTTTTGTGCCAGTACCATACTGTTTTGTTTACTGTAGCCTGTAGTTTATCTTGAAATCTGAGGTTGTGATACCTCCATATTTCTTCTTCTTTCTCAAGATTGCTTTGGCTCTTTGGAGTCTTGTAGTTCCATAAAAATTTTAGGATAGTTTGAGTTCTGTGAAAAATTTCATTTGTATTTTGATGGGGATTGCACTGAATCTGTAGGTTAATTTGGGTAGGATTGACATTTTAGTGATACCAGTTCTTCCAATCCATGATATCTTTCCATTTGTTTCTTCCATCTTCAGTTTCTTTCATCAGTGTCCTAGAGCTTTCACAGTATAGGTCTTTCACTTCCTTGGTTGGCTTTGATACTATGTATTTTATTCCTCGCACGTTTGTAAATGGAATTGATTTCTTTTTTTTTTTTTTTTACAAATAGTTTATTGTCAAATTAGTTTCCACATAACATTCAATTCTCATCCCCACAAGTGTCCTCCTCCATGCCCAACCCCCCCTCCCCCCCACATCCATCAGTCCTCAGTTTTTGTCAGCATTCAAGAGTCTCTCATGGTTTGCCTCTCTCCCTTTCCCCACCATTTCCGCCCTTCTTCTCCCCCTTGGTCCTCCGTCAAGTTCCTCCTAATCCTCCTATACGTGCACACATATGATATTTGTCCTTCTCTGCCTGACTTATTTCACTCAGCATAAGTGGACCCTCAAGGTCCATCATGTTGCTACACATGGCCAGATTTCATTGTTTCTCATTGCCATGTAGTATTCCATGGTATAGATAAACCACATCTTCTTGATCCATTCATCTGTTGATGGACACTTAGGCTCTTTCCAGGTTTTAGCTATTGTGGAGAGTGCTGCTAGGAACATTGGGGTCCATGTGCTCCTATGCATCAGCATTTCTGTATCCCTTGGGTAAATTCCTAGCAGTGCTATTGCTGGGTCCTAGGGGAGTTCTATTGTTAGTTTCCTTAGGAACCTCCACACTGTCTTCCAGAGGGGCTGTGCCAGTTTACATTCCCACCAACAGTGTAGGAGGGTGCCCGTTTCTCCACATCCTCGCCAGCATCTAGAGTTCTCTGATTGGCTTATTTTAGCCACTCTGACTGGCGTGAGGTGGTATCTCAGTGTGGGTTTGATTTGTGTTTCCCTGATGAGGAGGGATGCTGAGCATCGTTTCATGTGTCTGTTGGCCATCTGGATGTCCTCTTTGGAGAAGTGTCTGTTCATATCTTCTGCCCATTTCTTCACTGGGTTGTTTGTTTTTCAGACGTGTAGTTTGGTGAGTTCCTTGTAGATTCTGGATATCAACCCTTTATCTGATATGTCATTTGCAACTATCTTTTCCCATTCCGTTGGTTGCCTATTAATTTTCTGGGTTGTTTCCTTGGCTGTGCAGAAGCTTTTAATCTTGATGAGGTCCCAATCATTTATTTTGCTTTTGATTCCCTTGCTTTTGGGGATGTGTCAAGTAAGAAGTCGCTGCGGTGGAGGTCAAGGAGGTTGTTTCCTGCTTTCTCCTCTAGGGTGTTGATAGTTTCCTGTCTCACGTTCAGGTCCTTTATCCATTTTGAGTTTATTTTTGTGCATGGTGTGAGAAAATGATCTAGTTGCATTCTTCTGCATGTTGCTGTCCAATTCTCCCAACACCATCTGTTAAAAAGGCTGTCATTTTTCCATTGGATATTCTTGCCTGCTTTGTCAAAGATTAGTTGGCTGTATACTTTTGGGTCCACTTCTGAGTTCTCAATTCTGTTCCATTGGTCTATGTGTCTGTTTTGTGCCAATACCATACTGTCTTGATGATGACAGCTTTGTAGTAGAGGCTAAAGTCTGGGATGGTGATGCCTCCCGTTTTGGTTTTCTTTTTCAGTATTACTTTGGCTATTCGGGGTCTTTTGTGGTTCCATACAAATTTTTGGTTAGTTTGTTCTAGTTGTGAGAAGTATGCTGGTGCAATTTTGATTGGAATTGCATTGAATGGAATTGATTTCTTAATAACTCTTTTTGCTACTTCATAATTAGTGTATAGAAATGTAACATATTTCTATATTTTCATTTTTATCCTGCAACTTTGCTAAATTGATTTATCAATTCTGATAGCTTTTTGGTTAACTCATTAGAGCTTTCTATGTATAGTATCATGTCTTATGCAAACAGTAACAGTTTTACTTATTCCTTACCAATTTTGATGCCTTTTTTTATCTTGTCATTACATAAGTTCTGTAGCTAGGACTTCCAGCCAACTGTATTGAGTAAAAGTGTTGAGAATGCACATCCTTGTCTTGTTCCTGATCTTAGGGGGAAAACTTTCAGTTTTTCACCACTTAATATGATGTTACTTGTGAGGTTTTCATATATGGCCTTTATTATGTTGAGATATGTTCCCTCTAAATTGACTTTGCTGAGAGTTTTTATCATGAACTCTTGTTATACTTTGTCACATACATTTTCTATATATATTGAGTTAATCATGTGATTTTCAATTTTTGTCTTGTTAATGTTTGATTACTTTGATTGATTTGCAAATGTTTGATTACATTGAACCACCCTTGCATTCCTGGAATATATCCCACTTGATTGTGGTGAATCATTTTTTTTAAAGCATTGCTGTACTCAATTTGCTAGTATTTTGTTGAGGATCTTTGTTTTTGAGTTCGTCAGAGATACCTGCCTCTAGTTTTGTTTGTTTGTTTGCTTTTCCCTAGTGTCTTTGTCTGGTTTTGGTATCAGGGTAATGCTTGTCTTGTAAGTTTTCCTTCCTTTTCTGTTTTTTAGAATAGTGTGGGGAAAAAAGGTATAATTTTTCTTTAAATGTTTGGTATAATTAACATGGACTTTTGTTTATTGGGAGTTTTGTTATTAGTGATTCAGTTTTATTACTAGTAATCCATCTGTTCAAATTTTCTATTTATCCTTGATTCAATATTGGAAGGTTTTATATTTCCAGGAGTTTATCTGTTTCTTCTTAGTTGCCCATTTTATTTGGCATATAATGTTTCATAATATTCTCTTATAATTCTTTGTATTTTTATAGTGTCAGTTTTTATTTCTTTTCTCTCATTTCTTAGTTTATTTGAGCCCTCTCTTTTTTTTCTTGATGAATGTGACTAAAGGTTTATCAATTTTTTCTTTCAAAGAGCCATCTCTTGGTTTCATTGATATTATCTATTGATATTCTGGTCTCTTTTCATTTATTTCTGATCTAATCTTTATTATTTCCTTATGCTAGCTTTGGCTTTATTGTTCTTTTTCTACCTCCTTTAGCTATAAGGTTAGGTGGTTTATTTGAGATTTTTCATGTTTCTTGAGGTAACCGTATGTTGCTATAAGCATCCCTCCTAGAACTACATTTACTTAGTCTAAAAGACTCTAGACCATTGTATTTTTATTTTCATTTATATCCATGCATTTTTTTAATTTCCTCTTTGATATCATCTCTAACATATTCACTGTTTAGAGACCTGTTATTTTGTCTCTAGTATTTGTGTTTTTTCTTTTTAAATTTTTTTATGTTTATTTACTTTTTTTTTGAGAGAGAGAGAGTAGAAGCTGGAGAGGGCAGAGAGAGAGGGAGAGAAAACCTCAAGCAGGCTCTGCGCTTTCAGCACAGATCCCAATGCAGGGCTCAACTTCAGAAACCATGAGATCATGACCTGAGCTGAAACGACGAGTCAGACCCTTAACCAACTGAGCTACCCAGGCATCCCATGTTTTTCTAAATTTTTTTCTTGTGATTGATTTCTAGTTTCACACTGTCATGGTCAGAAAAGATGCTTGACATGATGTCAGTCTTGAATTCATTATGGCTTGTTTTGTGGTCTAACATGATCTGTCCTGGAGAATGTTCCACATGTACTTTAACGAGTGTATTCTGCTGGTTTGGGATGGAATGTTCTATTAGGTCCATCTGGTCTAAGGTGTCATTCAAATCCACTGTTTCCTCATTTATTTTCTGACTGGATAATCTATTCATTGATGTAAATGGAGTGTAAAAGTCTCCTATTATTACTGTCAATTTCTCCCTTTAGGTTTGCTTTATGTATTTACATGCTCCATTGTTCGGTGTGTACTTCTCATAACTGTTGTGTCCTCTTGTTAGATTGTTCCCTTTATCATTAGGTAGTGTCCTTTGTCTCTTGCTACTGTCTTTGATTTAAAATTTGTTTTGTCTGATATAAATATTCCTACCCTTGCTTTTTTTTTTCTGATTCCATATGTGTGGAATATCTTTTTCTATCCTTTCACTTTCAGTCTCTGTGTCTTTAGGACTGAGGTGAGTCTATTGTAGGCAATATAAACAGCAAGTCACAAAGCTATTAAAAGTGATTGAGGACTTACAAAGAAAATATATAATATGTATTTTAACTCCTTCACAAATCACTTATAACAGTTAGTACTATTTTGTTATAAAGATTTGTTTTAGGCTTTTTTTTTTTTAGCATTTATTTATTTTTGAGAGAGAGAGACAGTGCAAATGGGACAGGGTCAGAGAGAAGGAGACAGAATCCAAAGCAGGCTTCAGGCTCTATGCTGTTATCACAGAGCTGGACATGGGCCTCAAACTCACAAACTGCAAGATGATGACCTGAGCTGAGGTCGGACGCTCACCGAACTGAGCCACCCAGGTGCTCCCTACACTTTCAATTCATATAGATCTAGATTCAAAATTCAGTTCTGGGTAGTTATTCAAACTCTTAACCAACTGTTTCCTCATGTATACCATAGGATTATAACTAGGTTTGTGAGAAACATAAAACGATATTTTGGTTACTTTAGCTCCTTCCACATGGTTCTTGCTGAATAAATATGAGCTGCAATAATAATATTTTAGATCATTTTTACTTACAGTTTAATATCCTCTTTATTCAATATATTCTTCAAAAGACACAAGAGAAGAGTTCCTACTACAAAATCATTCTTTAAAGCCTTTCTCCTTTCTCCTCTGCTGCTCCCAGAACATCTACCTAAAATTTTACTGTGTCTTCACTACCCTGTATTCCTCAAATTATCAAAATGCATGTGAGTTACTCCCTTCATATTTCTTTATTTTTTTTTTATTTTTTAATGTTTTATTTATTTCTGAGAGAGAGAGAAACAGTGTGAGCAAGAGAGGGTCAGAGAGAGAGGGAAACACAGAATCTGAAACAGGCTCCAGGCTCTGAGCTGTCAGCACAGAGCCCGACGCAGGGCTTGAACTCACAAACCACGAGATCATGACCTGAGCCGAAGTCGGATGCGTAACCGACTGAGCCACCCAGGAGCCCCCCTTCATATTTTTTTAAACTGTCCTTTTGAGTAGATACCCACTGAAAGAGTGAGTACTGGTCTTCCAGCTCTGTTCTTGTGCCTCTCCAAACCATTCTCCACTGTGTAGTGCTACTTCTACACAAAATATCTCTGAAATCCTTCAATAAATAAAATAAATTTTATAAAATAAAATAAATAAAACTAAAATCCTCAAAAAGCTCCCTATGCCCTTAGCATAAGGTCCAGTGTTCACCGTGCCACACCAGGCAGGCTCTTTTTTTTAGGTCGGGCTTCTCTTTACTTAACCACAGCAAGACTTGACAGACACAGTGTGATGTGTGTACAGTTCCCCAACTATATCAAACTCCTTTTCCTATTTCATTTCCAAGCCTTTGTGTGTGGGCTTTCCTCTGCCTGGAATCCCCTTCCTCCTCTTTCACCCTTCTGACCCCTACTTACTCGTCAGGTCTTTTTTTTTTTCCTAAAAATTTTTAAATGTTTTCATTTATTTATTTATTTCTGAGAGAGGGAAAGAGAGAGCGTGAGCAGGGGAGGCTCAGAGAGAGAGGGAGACCCAGAATCAGAAACAGGCTCCAGGCTCTGAGCTGGCTGTCAACACAGAGCCCGACGTGGGGCTTGAAACCACGAACTGTAGATCATGACCTGAGCCGAAATCAGATGCTTAACTGACTGAGCCACCCAGGCGCCCCTCTTCTAGTCTTAATTAATAGTTATACTTAGCAAACTAATTACAGTACCTGACCCATAATAGGCTCTCTGAAAGTGTGTGCTGGATAGATAAATAAGCTGCTTACTTATCCGTGATCGATTAGGTGATTATATGAGATGAAGTTTCAAGTTAGAATCACTTTCCAATTCCTGTTTGCTCCTGATGTACCTTCGCAGTTTTGTACTTGTGCAGTGATTAATTTACTTATGTTTCCCCCTTAATACAAAAAGGTTTTTTGGAGACAGAGAATGACTTTTCATATTTATAGTTCAGTGTCTAAGATAGTGGTTACCACACAGTAAACACTTAGTGAATGTTTAATGAATAATCCCTCTGAGAGGAGTTTACATAAATAAATTTTTTTAAAAGTTTTAACACTTTTATTTTGGTATAACTTGCATGCCATGAAAGTCTTCCATTTTAATTAAAAGTGTAGAGTTCAGTGGGTTTTAGCAAAGTGTGATATAGTTGTGCAAGCATGACCTCTGTCCCAAGTCTGGAATACTTTTATCACCCAAAAAGCTTTCTCATGCACATGGGTAGTCTACACTCACCCCCAGCCACAGACAACCACTAATCTATTGTTTTTTTTAACTGTGGTTAAGTGTGACTTACAAATATATTCTTTTATTCTGTAGCCTGCATTTTCATTTTGGTAATGGTTTCCTTTGCTGTATCACAGCTTCTTAATTTGATGTAGTCCACCTTGCTAATTTCTGCGTTTGTTGACTTTGCTTTTGGTGTCAAAAATTATTATTATTATTATTATTTTTGATTGTTGGTATATGAAAACACAACCAGTTTTTTTTTTATTTTTTTAATGTTTTATTTATTTCTAGGAGAGAGAGAGAGAGAGAGACAGCGTGAGCAGGGGAGGGTCAGAGAGAGTCACAGACTCTGAAACAGGCTCCAGGCTCTGAGCTGGCAGTCAGCACAGAGCCCGACGCAGGGCTGGAACCCACGAACCGTGAGATCATGACCTAAGCAAAAGTCAGATGCTTAACCGACTAAGCCACCCAGGTGCCCCACAACCAGTTTTTTCTGAGTTGATCTTGTGCCCTGCCACTTCCCTACTATATCGATTATTCATTCATTATTACATCCGGTAGCTCTTTTGTGGATCCTTTGGGATTTTCTCCATATAGCATCATATCTGGAAATAGAAATAGTTTTATTTCTTCCTTTTGATTTTGAATACCATTTCTTTCTTTTCTTATCTAATTGCTCTGGCTAAAACTCCCAGTACAGTGTTGAATAGCAGTGCTAAAAGTGTCTTGTTCTTGATCTTAGGGGAAAAGTTTTCACCATTGAGTACCATTTTAGCTGTGGGGTTTCTTAAATGCTCTTTTATCAAGGTAAGAAAGTTCCCATCTAGGGGCGTCTGGGTGGCTCAGTCGGTAAAGTGTCCGGCTTCAGCTCAGGTCATGATCTCACGGTTCATGGGTTTGAGCCCCGCATCAGGTTCTTTGCTGGCAGCTCAGAGCCTGGAGCCTGTTTCAGATTCTGTGTCTCCCTCTCTCTCTGCTCCTCCCCTGCTCATGTTCTGTCACTTTCTGTCTCAAAAATAAACTCTAAAAAAATTAAAAGAAAAGAAAGAAAGAAAGTTCCCATCTAGATGCCTGGGTGGGCTCAGGTCACAATCTCACAGTTCATGAGATCAAGCCCCCGTCAGGCTCCATGTGCTGACAGCATGGAGCCTGCTTGGGATTCTCTCTCCCTGACTTTCTGGCCCTCCCCTGCTCATGCTATTCTCTCTCTCTTTCTCTCAACATAATAAACTTCAAAAAAAGAAAGAAAGCTCCCTTCTATTTATAGTTTTTGGGAAATATTATCAAGAATGTTGCATTTTTATCAGATGCCTTTCCTGTGTCACATGAGATGATCATGTGGGTCTTCATTCTTTATCCTATCACTACCATGTATTACCTTAATTCATTTTCTTATATTGTGTCACCCCCTTGCATTCCTGGCATAATACCACTTACTTATGATTTATAATCATTTTAATATGCTGTTGGATTTTGTTTCTTGGTATTTTATTGAATTTTGCACCAAAAACCATAAGGAATATTGATCTGTAATGTTCATTGATGTCTTTGTCTAACTTTGGTTTCAGGGTAATTCTAGTCTCATGCAGTGAGTCAGAAAATGTTCCTTCTTCTTTTATTGTTTGTATGAGCTTGAGAATTTAGTGTTGATTCTTTAAATCAACAATCTTAAAATTCACCAGAGAAGTCATCTGCTTTGTCTTTTTTTAGTTGGATAGATTTTCATTAATGATTCAGTCTCTTTACTTGGTATAGGTTTGGTGAGATTTTCTATTTCTTCTTAAGTTAGTTTAGGTATTTGTTTCTCAGAATTTGTTCATTTCATCTAGATTATCTGATATTTTTTCCATAAAACTGTTCAAACTATTCTCATACACTACCTTTTACTTCTCACTTTCATAGCTGATTTTAGTGATTTGATCTTCTCTCTTTTCTTCTCAGTCTCACTAAAGTTTTGTCACTTCTTTTGAACTTTTCAAAAAGCCACTTAATTGATTCATTGATTTTATTTTCTGTCCTCTATTTTCTTTACAGTCTACCCTTTGTTATTTTCTTTCTTTTTCTTGCTTTTGGAGTAGTTTGCTTTTTTTTCTTATACCTCAAGGTATGTACTTAGGCTATTGATTTGAGATCTTTATTCTTTTTAAAGGTAGACATTCTATTTATAGTTATAAATTACCTCTGAGCACTGCCTTCACTGTATCCCGTATGTTTGGATATGTTATGTTTTCATTTTCATTCTTCTCTTAAGTACTTTCTAATACTTTTTAAAAAAATTTTTAATGTTTATTTATTTCTGAAAGATAGAGCATGAGTGAGAGAACGGCAGAGAGAGAGGGAGACACAGAATCCAAAGAAGGATCCAGGTTCAGCACAGAGCCTGACACAGGGCTCAAACTCGCGAACCCTGAGATCATGACCTGAACCGAAGTTGGTCACTTAACCAACTAAGCCACCCAGATGCCCTATCTCTTAAGTACTTTCTAATTTCTGTAGTGATTCTCCTTTGATCCATTGGTAGTTTAAAACTATGTTGTTTGATTTTCACGTATTTGTGAATATTTCGGTATTTCATCAGTATTGATATTCTAGCTTCATTCTGTTATGGTCAGAAAAGATAATTTTTATGATTTCAGTCTTTTTAAATTTACTGAGATTTGTTTTGTGGGCCAACATATGATCTATCCTGTAAAGTGTTCCATGTGCACTTGAGGAAAATATATATTCCGTTGTTGGTTAGATTATTTTATACATGTCTGTTAGATCTGTTTTTTTAGTGTTGTATAACTCCTGCTTTTCTTTTTTAATTTTCTGTCCAAATGTTGTGTTCACTACAGAAAGTAGAGTACTGTAGCTTCCGACTACTGTAGAATTGTCTCTTTGTTTTCTTAATTCTGTCAAAGATTACTCTGTTTATTTTGAGGCTATATAATTTAGTTATATTTATTTTATATTTATTGTATTTTCTTGGTGAACTAACCTTTTCTTCAATATATAACATCTTTTGTCTCTTTCAATCATTTTTGACTTAAGACTATTTTCTCTTATATGAGTGTAGTCTCCCCAGCTTACGTTGGTTACTCTTTTCACTTTGCTGGAATGTCTTTCTCAGTCCTGTCACTTTCAACTTTTTTGTGTCTTTGGATGTATGCTGTCTCTTACAGATACCATATATGTAGACCATGTTTTTGGTTATTGTTTATTATTTGCTTTGGTTTTTAATCCATTTTGCAAGTTGCTGCCTTTTGATTGAAGAGTTTAATTCAAGTACACTTAAAATGATTGATAAAAGACTTTGTCCTATCATTATGCTATTTGTTTATGTAGCTTTATTTTCCCCATATCTTTTGTTTTGTGTTTAGTTGACTTACAGTGAACTTTTTTGATTCCTTTCTTATTTCAGTCTGTATAGATTCTGTAGATTTTTGTGTGTTTATATTAACATGGGGATTACAGTTAAGAATCGAAAATTATATGAGGCGCCTGGGTGGCTCAGTCGGTTAAGCGTCTGACATCAGTTCAGGTCATGATCACATGGTTTGTGGGTTCGAGCCCTGCATCAGGCTCTGTGCTGACAACTCAGACCTTGGAGCCTGCTTCAGATTCTGTGTCTCCCTCTCTCTCTGCCCCTCCCCTGCTTGCACTCTTTCTCTCAAAAATAAATGAAGATTAAGGAAAATTTTTTTCTTAAAAAATTGAAGTATTGAAAATCATAATATCTAATTTGACTTGAAACCAACCTAACTTTATAACATACAACAACTCTGCCCATATGTAGCTCTGTCACTCCCTTTATTTTGCTGTCCCAAATTACACATATGAATACATGCCAGATATCATAGTTGTATAAGTATTTTAATGTAGTTGCCTTTTAAAGCAAGTAGGCAATAAAAAGTAGAATCAGAAAAGATTCAGTAATATTGGCTTTTATATTTGCCCAGGTATTTATGTTTACCAGAACTCTTTTCTTCATATAGCTTTGAATTACTGTCTAATGTTCCTTCATTTATCTTATAAGGCAGATCTAATTATAACAAACTCACTCAGCCTTTGTTTATCTGGAAGTATCTTAATTTATCCCTCACTTTTGAAGGACTGTTTTGCCAAATCTAGAATTCATAAGTAACAGTGGTTTTTCTCCCTAGTGTTTTAAATATGTCTTCCCACTACCCTCTAGCCTCATAGTTTCTAAGAAATTGATTGCTAATTTTATTAAGTCTCCCTTCTTCATTATGAGTTGCTTTTCTCTTACTGCTTTTAAGATTTTCCCTTTATCATTGGCTTTTGACAATTTTATTATAGTGGGTCTCCTTAA
Organism: Proteles cristata cristata; assembly: GCA_017311185.1. NCBI lineage: Eukaryota > Metazoa > Chordata > Mammalia > Carnivora > Hyaenidae > Proteles > Proteles cristata. The sequence goes on from JAESUZ010005544.1 coordinate 592,765, forward strand.
GAGTATCCAGCTTAGAATTTGTTGAGCTTCAGATTCATGTCTTTCCTCAAATTTGGGAAGTATATGGCCATTATTTCTTCAAATGTTTCTTCTGTTACTCCTTTTCTGTTTCCTGGCACTTCTGTAATGCCTGTGATGATCCACAAATAGAATCCCACTTGTCCTTTAGGTTCTGTTCACTTTTTTCATCTTTTATTTTTCTGTTTCTCAGACTCAGTAATGTTAATTGTCCTATCTTCAAGATGACTATTTCTCCTCCTACTCACATCTAATGTTGAACTGAACTCCTCTAGTAAACCTTTCATTTCAGTTGTGTGTTTCAATTCCAAATACCTATTTGGTTTCTTTCTGTGATGTCATTAGATACTCTCAACTTGTTTATTCATCATTTTTCTGATTTCTTTTACTTCTTTGTTATTTTTTTCTTTTTTGTTTTTGTTTTTTAGCTCTTTGAGAATATCTAAGACATTTAAAATGCTGGTTTTAAAATGCTTGTCTATTGAGTCTGTCTGGGTTTCCTTCAGGACAGTTTCCATCATTTACTTTTGTTTTCTTTGAATGGGATGACCTTTTCTGTTTCTTTGTATGCTTTGTGATTTTTTATTGTACACTGGATATTTGAATATTATAGTGTGGTAACTCTGAAAATCAGATTCTTACCCTTTCCCAGAGTTCTAGAATGAAGCAGCCCATTTGGTTAGGTACTTTTCCAGACTTCTCACAAAACCTGTGTTCTTTGTCATGTACACCCACTAAAGTCTCTATCTAAACCTTTAGCTCATGTTCTTCTAATATTTGACAGATGTCTTTGAATACCAGGAGCTTTAACAAGGAAAAAACAACCAAAAAACAAAAAAAAAAACACCTCACTTCTTCTAGTCTTCACATATTTTCTCTGTGCTAAATCATTCCTTCAAATCTTAGCCAGGCTTCCACTGAATCTGTGGAGCATACCAGAGTGAAAATCTTTGGGTTGCTTTTATTTTGGGTTTTTTCTAAGCACGTGGCTTGCTCTAGGTATGTAGCTTTCTAAATCAGTCATTTCTTCCATCCCTCACCCAGGTACTTTTAAATTTCACAAAGAATATCCTTCAGATTCTCCTCCCATGACTTAGGCAGCCAATTATATCTTACCCACACATCTGTAGGCCTTGCAGTGGTTTTAAGCAGTGCCTGCTGCTTTTCTGGCTTGAGTTTCAAGTTAGCCCAAAATACCAGAATCATCTTACATCTGTCTTTCAGAGATCCCTTAGGTTAAAATAGACACATATAATAATTTGCAGATAAGGTCTCTCCTAGATTCTGGATCCAGAGTCTCATGCTGGGAATAGGAGCATCACTGTTTCAGCACTGCTGTCACACTGAGAGGGGTAGGACAGGGGCAAGTAGAAGTGCCATGTTTCCGACCATTTTCAATTTGTCTTTGTTTTTAAATCAGAGTTTGCTTGGTTGCCATCAACCTTTGTTTTCAGCATTCTGACAAAGTTGTTTCTGTAAGTTCTGTTTGTGATTATTTTGTTTATTTGGTTGGTTGGTTGGTTGGCTGGCTGGCTAGCTATTTGGTTATTTGGAGTTTGTTTGTTTGTTTTTTTTTAATTTTTAAGTGTGTCTATGAGGGAACAAGAGCCTAGATAGAGATACTTAGCCTTCCATCCTGTTGATGTCACTTGATCTACTTTTTCTTTGTAGTTTTGCCTATTTTAGAAATTGTATGGAAATTTATTGTATAATCATACAATATTTCTGGCTTTTTACAGTTAGCATTATGTTTCTGAAATTCATTCATGTTATAGTATGTATTAGTAATTTGATTAGTAATTGTTATTACTTAGTGGGATTCCGTTCCCTGAGAGTACTGTATTTCATTTGTCACCCATTGACAAACATTTTAGAATGTTTTCAGTTTGGAACTATTAGAATAATACTGCTATGATAATTGGGTTAAAAGCCTCTCTGTAGATATATGGCTTCATTTTTCCATGGTTATAACTAGGAGTAAAATGACTAGGTCTCTATAATAAGTATATGCTTAACTTTTGTAAAGTTGCCAAACTTCTGTAAAGTGGTTTTATCTTTTTAAGTTATTACCAGTAGTGTATGAGGGTTTTACTTTGTCTTGTGACACTTAGTATTGTGATTCTTTTTTGTTATAATAATTCTGTTGTGGATAGTGATATATTATTATGCCTTTTATTTGCATTTCCTATGTGACTAATATGCTGAGCATTTTTATGTATTTATCTGCCGTTTATATATATTCTTTAGTGATATATCTATTCCAGTTCTTTGTCCATTTTTTAAAATTTGGTTGTCTATCTTACTAAGTTGTAAGACTTCTTTGTATATTCTCAACACAAATCCTGTATTAGGTACATGATTTGAAAGTCTTTTCTTTCAGTTTGTGGCTTATCTTTCTCTTCATTTCCTAAGAGAGTCTTCTGAAGAGCAAAAGTTTTAAATTTTTCTAAACTGTAATTTGTTAGATTTTGCTTTTATTCATCATGCTTTTAGTGTCATATCTGGGAAATATTTGCCCAACCCAAGAATGGAAAGATTTTTCCTATGTTTTCTTCTATAAGTTTTCTAATTTTACCTGTTACATTTAGGTCTATGATTCATTTCAATTTTAAATAAGATCTTGAATGTTCTGTTTATCAACAACATATATTTTTTCTCATCTCAGAATAGTGTATTACTTAGAGTATTTTCTAATCATAGTATTTGTGTGTAAGGAAAGTAGTATCATAGTATCTTAAAATGGAATCTTTTAGTGAGATTATACTCATGTTGACCGATGACTATTTGCTATAGCTCAGAGTGAGTAAGAAGCTGCAGAAATTTCTTGGTTGTGAGAGTTGAATTTACCTAGACCCAAGTGTCAGCATTGTAATCTAGCTGACAGTTCTTTATCCACATGAAGATATATAATTTGTGTGGAAACGTGGTTTCATGAAATGAATCATACACACACACACACACACACACACACACACACACAAAACAAAACAAACAAAAAAAGTCTGTAATTACTTGGTCTGGGATTTTTTTTATGATTCATTACACTTAGATTCAGGTATTTATTTAATGTAGAATGAAAGGTATTCCCAGTAGCCATAACTCATCAGACAGGGAAATAACATCATTTATCAAGGAAAGAAGAAAAAATATACTCCTCTGTTAAGGAGAGGGTCTTTAGATGGGAGTAACATTAATGCATTTCATTGCCTTAGCGAAAACAGTGATTAACCACATGAAATGGAACACAATTGAAATCCTCTTCACATACTAACACTTCTTTCACAACACCTAGCAGTGGGCCAGTATAGCAATATGGTTAATGCTGTATCTTAAATACTACTGTAAATAGCTAATTAGATACCGTTTAATCTATAGTGAAGTCATGTAGATATGGACTTTACAATTGTTGACTTTTGAAGTCTCAATTGGAGCCATTTGAGTTTTCAAGGTTTAATATTGCTTAGCAAATACCCAGTCAGTGAGGAAGAATACATTTATTTTCCTGTTCCCAGAACACGGTAAAGAGGGCCAATTCTTTAAAGCAATAATGAGGCCTAATGTCTACACTTGCTGAGATGAGCATTGGGTGTTATATGTAAGTGATGAATCACTAAATTCTACTCTTGAAACCAATACTACACTATATATTAACTAACTTGAATTTAAATTAAAAATTTTAATTTAATTTAATTTAAAAAATAAAAGAGATCTCATGTCCACTTGGCTTGTTTTTGTGGATTAGAAAATTGAGTATATGAACTAAAGTAACTTACTTATTGTCTTAAAGTCAGACAGTTTTTGGTATGATTCCTTGCTCCTCTCCTAACTAACTATATGACTTTATCAAAGTTACTTGACCATTTAATATTGGGGTTAAGTAAATATAGTGTTAATATATTTTGCTAAATCAAATATGTTAGAATTAAGTGTTCACATTTCTTACACCTGAACTGATCAACCAGTATAAGACAAAAGTTATATTTGAGAATGCATTCATTACTGTCCGCTCCCTTAAAATCCAGAGAAAAACAATATTCCCTAGCTGTTTGCTAGGTCTCTAATTATGGTTGAATCTTTGAAAGTGTCTGTTTCAGTAAAAGAAGGAGACAGTCTTGGATAATAAACTTAGACTTGATTTCAAATCCCAAGTTTACCTCCTACTTACTGGCTTTTTCCCTGAGTGAATAATATCACCAAGAATTATTATCCCATCTCTAAACTAAGCATAATACTGTTATCATTTTTTATCCCCAGAATTAAATGTGATGATGTATATTTAAAAGCCTCCTCTAGGACTTAGCAGATGTTAAGAAATTATCTGTTCTCTTTCCCTGTGCACTTCAGGACATAACCCTTCCTTTGTATCAGAGTAAGAAATAAAGTTGAGAACTCCAGCTTTAGGCATGGTGTTTTTATTTTCTTTCAGTGTTTATGAACACAAATGAAATAATTGTTTATAAATGTGATACTAAATGATGTTTCAAATATTTCACAGATAAATTACCCTTTAAATCACTTTGGTACCTTTAAATAAATGCTATTCTAATGGAGAAGGTAGTTGGAAAGATGATGTCATTATTCTGATATTGTACAGTGACTTATGCCTAACAAATTGAATAATTAACTGGTTCTGACCATATCCAAATAAAGCCTGCATTGTTGAAGAAACATGTGACTGGATTCAAGTCTTGGCTGTCCCTCTCCATGTAATACTGGAAAAACAGTTTCATCTTTCTGAGGCTTAGTTTTCCCATCCTTAAAGTATAGAGGTGATGGACATAATTTATATGACCCTTTATATTTCTATTATATAATTTGAAATCAGTAAGAAATTTATCTAGTCAGGCTGACTGTTATATTCTTTTCACTGATAATTGAAAATAAAGAAATTAATAATTAAGAAAATATGTGAATAAACATCAGTGTTATGAGGGAACTTTATACCTCTTAAAAGGTTGAATATTTTACTTTTAATTAATGCCCATGAAATAATTACAGGGATCACAGCTTGCTATAGAATTAATTGTTCAGTTCACTTTGCTTATGTACTTAGCAGCTTCATAGAGTTTGATTCCCTATTTCTCCTTTGAAACGATGGGTAATAAACATTTTAATCTTGAAAAGGAGTATCTTTTGAGAGTAATGGTATTATCACTATTGCCAGTGTTTGTTTCATCTATCCCCATTTTTTCTGACAAGAAGTTCACAGCCAATCAGTGAAACAGAATTCATCCAGAGCTAGAAAGTCAGAACTCTTTCAGACATTCCATACAGAAGAATCTTTCATTAATATTATAAGTTGGAAAATCATACTTCTTAAAGATAAGGAGCCAGGACTTGAGAGCTTGGTGTCCTAATAACTGTTACGTATTAATAAAGATGCATATTTGGTTGTTTAATAGATATCCTAAATAAATTTTGGTCCTTAGTGGAAATTATAACTACTCTATAGTTGTGAAGGGGATTAAAGATGTTTATCTTCTGAGAAAGTGCTAATTAGCTCATTGATTGTACAATCAAATGACTAAAATCCTTTAAAATATTTTTTCATGAAACTTTCAAAATTAGCATGACTAGAGCATTTATTTTTTAAAAGAACATGTCATAATAGTCTACCTATTTCTGAAATTTGTCCTTTTTTAGTACTTCTAAACTAGTCCATGTTTCTTTAAAATGTTGCCAGTTATAAAAAGGTCCCAAAGGTGAATCTCCCAAAGATACATATTTCAAAGAAAGATGAGTCTAGCAAAAGTTGTCCAATAACTCTAATTAGTGGTTATTATTGATGCCCATGTTATTGGGAGCCATATTCTACCTTTTTTGGAAGTAACACCCTCATTCATACTTTCCAGAAAAAACTAAATAGCCATAGCCCTTCTTTGCTTTTTGGGAGTAGTGACTCTGTGTTTATGTGAAAGCAACAATCTTTGACATTGTAGTTATCAACATTTCACCTTTTTGAGTGTTCATCATACCATAAATGGCTATCATTTATTAAGCTTGTATGTGCCACGCATTGTGCAAATGGCAGTGGCTAGAAATAGTAGCTCCAGAGTCAGTCGGCCTAGGTTTTAAGTATTCTGGCTCTGCCTCTTACCACTCTTGCTCACTGTTTTTGAGGAAGTTATTTTATCTTTGTTTTTTAATTTAAATTGTTTTTTTTTAATTTTATTTATTTTTAAGAGAGAGAGTGTGCATGTGCATGTGCATGAGCATAACCAGGGGTGGTACAGAGAGAGACATAGATCCCAAGCAGGCTCCACAGTGTCAGCATGGAGCCTGATGCAGGATTTGGGCTCACAAACTGTGAAATCATGACTGAGCTGAAACCAAGAGTAGGATGCTTAACCGACTAACCCACCCAAGTGCCCCAATGTTTTTTTTAATGTTTACTTATTTAGAGAGAGAGCATGTGCACGCACACAGAAGGGGCAGAGAGAGGAAGAGAGAATCCTTAGCAGGCTCCACACTCAGCATGGAGCTGAACATGGGGCTCGATCTCACAACTGTGAGATAGTGACCTGAGCCGAAATCAAGCCAGACGCATAACCAACTGAGCCACCCAGGCACTCCAAAAGTGAGAATGTTCTACTTTTATTATTTGCCTTAGTTTAGGGCACCTGGGTGGCTCAGTCAGTTAAGCATCCAACTTTGGCTCAGGTCATGATCTCACAGTCTATGAGTTCAAGCCCTGAGTTGGGTTCTGTGCTAAAAGCTCAAGCCTGGAGCCTGTTTCAGATTCTGTGTCTCCCTCTCTCTCTGCCCCTCCTCCACTCATGCTCTGTCTCTGTCTCTCTCAAAAATAAACATAAAAAAATTTTTTTTAATAATTGTCTTAGTTCTTGCTTTCAAAGCCATGTATAATTTCATATATTTATATGATCATGAATATTATGGAAAATTTTTACTATGTCCATATGTAGCTAAATAAACACATACTATTCATTTTTGATAATAAATGATAAAAGAATTATAATTTCACAGCATATTTGACAATTAGCATAAAATAATAGAGTTTTAGATTTAATCCTAAAAATCTTAAAAATTACCTGGTTGAATGTTCCTCTCTCTTCTCCCAGCTTCAGAAAGTGAAATAAAGCCATTGCCATCCAGAATATTAAAGACACATTTCCACTACCTACTGGTAACTGGCCTGGAATTAGTCCTCTTTACTCTATTACCTCCTACTCAAAAAAACAGTTGTTTTTACCTCTATTCACATAATAGAGCAGGGGAAACTCAGAACAGGAAGTGGAATAGGTCGTGACTTTTATAAAATTCTTAATAAGGAAAAAAATCATGAAACCATGGTAGTCAAAGAATCAGTATATTCAGCAAATCAGAAAGCATCAGCAGATAAGTATCTTGCAGACATTATTGGAGCCTGATAGATATTTAGCTATTGAAAGGACAACAAAACATGTTATCTTTTCAATAGGAACAAATAATAGAATTAACAAAAATAACCTCAGTCATTATGAAAGTCCTATTTCATGACTAGCTAGTCAATAAAACCTACACTTTAAAGCAAATTTGGTGAACTTTGTATATTTTTGGTCCCACCTCATGCTTTTGAGCATTACCATGGTGAGAGTGACTAGCAGCATCTTAAACAATTATAATTTTTCTGTTTTGATCAATTTCATATTCTTTGATAATATGTGTTTCTTATCAGTAGATCTCTGTTAAGGCCCTGGTACTTTATAGATTCATCTTCAATCACATAAGTATATTAATACTAGGTTTATATGAACATAATTAAAAATCAACCTGTATGCTATTTAGTGTCTGAAATAAAATTAAGTAAACTGATGTGTGCATTCATAACTTTGTCATTTATGTCATTTAAAAATGAATATTTTGAATAAATTAAGTTTATACCGTTGACATGATATATGTGATAATATTCTTTTTTTCCTCTTGAGTCTTTAAGTAATATAGTGACTGTTTCTCATTGTTATCATTTGATTTATGAGCATTTTTAAAGCTAAAGAAATTAAATGTTTTCATTCATACCCTCTTTTTTAAAACAATTTATCATTTTTTAAAATATTTATTTATTTTGAGAGGGAGCAGGCATGTGGGGGTAAGAGGCAGAGAGAGAGGGAGAAAAAGAATCCCAAGCAGTCTTCCACACTGTCCATGCAGAGCTGGACATGGTGCTCAATCCCACAAACCATGAGATCATGACCTGTACCAAAATCAAGAGTCAGATGCTTAACCAACTAAGCCACCAAGGTGCCCCCATCATTTAATTTAAAAATCTACTTTTTATTTCCTTAAAAAATCAAATCTGGCTATTACATTGTCATAGATTTTGTATCAGATTCAATTTATTTCTGTGCCAGTTATTTGTCTAATGTTAATTATGTGTTCTGAAAAATATACAGTGATAAGCTTCATATATTACAATGGAAGTAAAAAGGAAATAGATTTTTGGTAAGTGGTTTTTTATTTTAGCATGTATATTTCTAGATTTTTATTAATAATCACAAAAAATGTAGTTTAATATGTGAATACATTATCTTTCATATGTCTCACATGTATCTTGACAAATGTGATGGGAAAGCTGTTACTTCTACTTATATTCTTGGTCTATTTTAGCAATAAATGCAAATTTAAAAACCCTGTGTAGAAATCTCTCAGCCTTCAGTTGCCCATGGTAAAAGTTAAACCATTGAATTCCATTTAGAACCTTCTACCATTAATTAGTTGTATGACTTGTGGTATTTATATCCTGTGCATGCTATAGCCATCCATGAGTAAATTTCCCAGATGGTGGAAAGAGTCATTTTGACTTATTCCCTGTTTGAGCTGTCGTGACATGTTCTGCTCTGTAACTCAGAAATTACTGATTTATTTTTGTTACTGAACTCAGAGTTCCAGGTTATAAATCTAAATATTCAGTGATTCTACTTACATTTTTTTTCTCCATCTATGGAATAAAATTCATCAAATCCTAAATTGTTACTTTCATTTTTCATGACCAAATGTTTCAGTGTTTCCTACTAGAAGCATTAAGTGGTTCCTAGAAGTGAGAACTCTAACGGAAAAAGTAGTCCTTCTAGGAGTTATGCATTTTTTTACTCTGTTGCCTACCTTATAAGCACAGTATACTGCTGTCCTAAGTATGTATAGCAGCTCACTGTAATAGAGGGAATATATAGGGATCATATATTCCTTTGTGGTTCTTTACTGTTTTACAATATTTCCCAAATTCTTTCACCCACATTTAATCCTCCCAATGATGACTGCAGGTGGTAGACAAATTATGTTCCTTTTGGTCATTTGACAGATAAAGATAAAGAATACAGAGATAATGAGTTTCCTGAAAACTGGATCATTCAGTAAGTGGTGTGAGACAACTGGATATATTCTTCTGTAAAAAAAGTACAGTCGGATCATAACTCACAGCTTAAGCCAGAATAAATTCTAAGTGAATCAAAGACTTAAAAGCAAAAATAATGTCCCCAAGTACTATGAATTTAAAAGGTCTTCTAACTTATAAGCAAACGTAGATGCTACAAAGAAAAATATTAATAAATCACAAACAGAAGAATAATTTTCTTAAGGTAGAATGGACCCTTCAAATTGGCAAGAAAAGACCAACAACATTATTAATAAGAAAACTAAAAATTGGGCCACCTGGGTGGCTCAGTTGGTTAAGCATCCAACTTTGGGGTTCTGTCTCCCTCTCTCCCTGACCCTCCCCTGCTCACATTCTGTCTCTCTCAAAAATAAACATTTAAAAAAATAATTTAAGAAAAAGAAAAGTATTCTTCACCATCCATCATAAATTCACAGTATTAAACTAAAGAATGAGAAGGAACAAGGAAATAGTTTTATTCAAGAATGTTTTTGGGGCCTCTTGGTGGCTCAGTCGGTTAAGCATCCAACTTTGGCTCAGGTCATGATCTTGCAGTCTATGAGTTCAAGCCCCACGTCAGGCTCTGTGCTGACAGCTCAGCCTAGAGCCTGCTTCAGATTCTGTCTCCCTTTCTCTCTACCCCACCCCCCACTTGCTCTCTCTCTCTCTCAAACATAAATATTTGTTAAAAAAATTTTTTAAAAAGAATTTTTTTCATAAAGCAAGAAAAAATCATAATTTTATTAGATCTTGACTCTTAAATACATATCTTTTTAATAGTCTTTGTTGGGAAATTAGTTCATAAAACTTTTTTGCTTTACAGAGTAAGGAAGGTGGTTGTCTTGATGAAAAGCACTGGGGTGATTGGATTGTTAGCTAAACTAACCACTTTTTTTTTTTAATGTAACACTATTTTTTACTTGAACAACTGACAAACCTATGGTTATTCACATTTGGGGTTTGGTAGACATTTTCTCTAAAATGAGCAAAATGAACTCATCATTTTAAGGCAAGAACTGACAGGAAAGTACCAACAATAAAATTTAATGTTTCAAGCAAAAATTGGGATTTTTAGAAAATTTGAATCTGCTACCATGACCTGACAGCTTCCCAATTCCTGAAGACTTTTTTGATGAGATTTATGGTAATATTGACAAATGGGAATTGTTGATATTATACAATGAAATGTTTTAACATTTGGAAAATCTACATAACTCAGTGAATTAGTATCTTCTAAATGTTTGATAGTGGTTTTACAAAGTCATGCAATGGTAAAATATCCATTCAAAATGCAAAATAAATTGCTAGATTTAAATTAACAATAGTAAAACTTCGTTGCTATGGCTCTAGATTCTTCATTGCAACTAACCTTTAAGAAATTATTACTTGTTGAATTTTTGTGGTAGTATGAAAGAATATCCAGAGTTTCCTGATAAAAACTATTGAAATACTCTTCCAAGTATATGTTTGTTTTTTTCTGAGAGAGAGAGAGAGAGCATGAGCAGGGGAGGCTCAGAGAGAGAGGGAGACACGGAATCAGAAACAGGCTCCAGGCTCTGAGCTGGCTGTCAGCACAGAGCCTGACGCGGGGCTCAAACCCATGAACCGTGAGATCATGACCTGAGCCAAAGTCAGATGCTTAACTGCCTGAGCCACCCCGGCACCCCCCAAGTATATGTTTTCATGTTTATCAATCAAAATAACAGATTGAGAACAAAAGTAGCATGAAAATCCAACTTTTTTCCATTAGGCTGAGTAATGCCACTTTTCTTGCAAAATGTTTTTGTTTTGAAAAGTACAGTAATTATTTTTCATGATAATGTTATTTATGCTCACATGTAGATTTATGGTTATTTTTTACTTAATATTTAAATTCCTCAGTTTTAATTTCTAATATGATAAATAATCCATAGATATAACTCACATAAACAAAACTTGTTGGGGTCCTCAGTTTTTAAGAGTTTAAAGGATTCTTGATGCTAAAAAGTTTGAGAACTACTCCTTTATGGAAATTAAAATAAAAACTTTCAGTTCATTATAACTATTGAAACAGTAATTTCCAATTTAGGAATTTATATTACAGATAAAACCTCAGAAGATGAGGTAATGTAAGTACCAAATTATTCATTGTTGGATTCTAATCAAAAGATCATAAACAACCTAGTGTCTTCTTATGAGGAGAGAATTGGTTATATTGAGTATATTCATATAACGTAATGCTATGTCACATACGAGGCACATACAAATTCATCAGTGTGCAAAGATCTCAATGATATCTTTTCAAGGTGTTGAAAACTATGTAGACTACTGTCTTTTGTACAGAATTATATATAGTATATGTATATGCATAGATAAAGGATACACAAGGGCACCTTGGTGGCTCAGTCAGTTGAGCATCCGACTTCAGCTCAGGTCATGAGCTTACTGTGAGTTTGAGCCCTGCATTGGGCTCTGTGATAACAGCTCAGAGCCTGGAGCCTGTTTTCAGATTCTGTGTCTCTCTCTTTCTCTGCCCCCAAAAATAAATGAACATTAAAAAAAAATTTTTTTTAAAGGATAAACAAGAGACTGCTTGTGGCTGCCTCTGGAGGGAACCTAGCAACAATAATATAAGGAAGACATTTCAAAAAAAAAAAAACTGAATACTCCTTGAAGAGTTATAAAGAATATTAAAAAAAAAAAAAGAGATGCTTCACTTGTTTCCAAAAAGTCCTAATGTTCTAAAAATTGTGTTCCCATTTCTTTCCCAAAATTACATGGCAAATTACTTATTAGGAGCTAAGCCAGATTAAAAATCAAATCTGTCTAATCTTGGTTCTACCTTCTTCCCATTATATTAAAATTTCCGCACACTGTCACGGAGTGGGAAGACATTCACAGAAAACAGCTATTTTATGTAGTGGTAATTGTTTTGTTGCTGTAATGAGTTGACCTGCCCAAAAGACACAAGAATTTGTAGAAGATGAGCTGGACTCAGTCCCAAGAGGCTAGATGGAGCAAAGCTCCCGAGAAGGAGATACAGACTGAGTCCTAATGGGATAATGGAGTGCGGGCACCTGGGTGGCTTAGTTGGTTGAGCATCTGACTTCAGCTCGGGTCCTAATTGATCCCACAGTGCCTGGGTTTGAGCCCCACATTGGGCTCTGTGCTGACAGCTCAGTCTGAAGCCTGCTTCGGATTCTGTGTCTGCTCCCCCTCCCCGCCCCCCTCCCCGCTCGTGCTCTGTCTTTCCCTCAAAATCTAATAAACACTAAAAAAAAAAAAGGTGGGGGGCTGTAATGGAATTTGATTAGCAAGAAGAGTTTATTCAAGACAGAAGTAGGGATCCATGTAGCACCCCACAGGTATCCCTGAGAGATCATTGTAAATGCCTCAGAGCCGTGGTTCCCACACATTCCCATGCATCCGTATCAACAATAAGGTGTATGAAAACACAGATTCCCAGGCCCCACTCTCTGAGGTTGTGATCCATTAGATCTGGATAGGGGCTTAAGATTTCACATTTCTGACAAGTTTCCAGGTGATACTGAAGCTGTGGTGACTGAGATGCCACTTTGAGAATCACTGCTTTAGAGAAACGGTGCTGTTCGATGTTGGATAGGTAATATGTGATCTGGAGCCAGAACAATGAATTGTAATGTGTTTAAATGATACCAAAGGTCAATTAACTTTAAGAGACTTAATTATATATGTTTAAGGAAATAAGTAATATATATGTTACCCTTTTTTATCTATATCTTCTTAATCCTCTGCTTAATGAAAAACAAAAATTATTATATAAAAGTTCATTATCCATCTTTATGAAAACAGTAACTCAATTTTAGTGTCTTCTTGGTTTTAAAGTTAAAATTTCTCAGAAAATTGGTTCGAGTCATTAAACTTATTTCAGTAAGTTACTTCTCTGTTTTTAAGGGAGAATTTCATTTGAAAATTAGCTAAGGTCAACATCAAATGGAAATTAACATGTGTTCAATGTGCAGTGTAGTCTCTAGAGGTTAACTATTCCAAAGGTCAATTTTTACACTGCAGTTCATAAAATAATGTAATCAAAATACCATTCCTTCTGTTATATTTTCTATTGAGTCTTTGAGAAGTGATGTTAGCCTTCAAGAAAACTTGAGATATGTAGTGTACTGTAAGTCCTGGGGAGAGGGAAGTACAAAGTTACTAATTACTGGAACTTTTTTAAAGAATCTATCCAAGTTGGGGCACCTAGGTAGCTTAGGTGGTTAAGCAGTTAAGGTAGGCTCAGGTCATGATATAATGGTTCATGAGTTAGAGCCCCGTGTCAGGCTCTGTGCTGACAACTCAGAGCCTGGAGCCTGCTTCAGATTCTGTGTCTCCCTCTCTTTCTGCCCCTCCCCCACTCATGCACGTGAGCTCTCTCTCACTCTCGCTCTCTGTGTCCAAAAAAATGAAGAAACGTTAAAAAAAAATTTTTTTAAAGAATGTGTCCAGTTCACAGACTGGAACCTACATCACCATGACTTCTTCATAGCCTATTCAAAATCACATTATTCTTAGGGAATTTGCTTAAATTAGTACTAGTTCCTAGTCTTGGGCATTTGATTCATATAAAATGTATTTTTCTGAAACTATTTTCTTCCCTAAGTACAAAACTTAAAGTAATATCAAAGTGTGGTGTGTTGTTGTTGTTGTTTTAAGTAAAATGGTACTATAGTCTGAGATAAAAAAGATATGCGGATTATGAAAGACAGCAGCTATGGAAATAGTCTAGATTAAAGGAGGTTAACTAAATGCAGAGGTGCCTGGGTGGTTCAGTCGGTTAAGCATCTGACTCTTGATTTCAGCTCAGGTCATGATCTCACGTTTGGTGAGTTCTAGCTCCCATCAGGCTCTAAGCTGATAATACAAAACCTGTTTAGGATTCTTGCTCCCTCTCTCTGCCCCTCCCTGGCTTTTGCACTCATGCACTAAGTAAGTAAGTAAATAAATAAATAAACGAACAAATAAATAAATAAAATGCAAGTCCTATCCCTAGATTGGATCCTGTGTTAGACAGGAGGCAAAAATGCTATAAAAAGACATTGTTTGGTCAAAGGAAAAAATTGGAATATAGGTAATATATTAGATAAAGTATTTGTGTGAATTGAAGAACTGATAACTACTGTGGTTATGTAAGAGAATATCTGTTCTCCCTAGGAAACAAACACTAAAGTATTTAGGGGTAAAGGGCCATAACGTATGTAATTATGTATGTAGTTCAACAGAAGATTGATTTCATAGAGCATACAAATTATAAAACAAATGGGGTAAAATGTTAACAGTAGGCATATCTGGTTAGAGGGTTCATAGACATTCCATGAACATTATTATAATTTTAAGTTTAAATTATTTTCAAATAAAAAAATTTTTTAACCCTGCAGAAAGTGAAATGTGAGATTTAAATGTTTGTTTCCTTTATGAAAGAAAACTTTCCTCTGGGTTTGAAGTTGGATTCTCAGAACGCTTTTCTGTTACTTCCCCTAAATATCAAAAAGTAGCACTTAGGACACAAGAAGCATTCTCTGATTAAGTTCTCAACTTCTATGACCATATCTATAAACTATTGCTGATAATTTATATTAAAAGGTATAATTATGAGTTACCACTTGAGTTTATGTTTATTAGATGGTTATCTGCCAGCATTCAATATCAGCTAAGTCATGGTTGAAATACTTGTAGGCAATAGGAAACTACTTGGAAGAAAGACCAACTAGGGGAGAATAAAAGTATGAATCAGAATCTAATCTGAGTATTTTGCAATTGGGTAAAAGTGAAGGGCAGAGAGTTGGTGATGGTCTTCTAACTAGTCCCCCATTAATTTGCGATAAAATGGTTTGGCTTTTATTGATGTCGATGATATTACTAGAACCTACTTATAAATCGTACGTTACACTTAACTCATTCTTACTTAGCTAGCTGTTTTTTATTTATTTTTAAACCATGGTAGGTGTTTATGGCCTTAGAAAGCTTTCTCCTTTCCAAGTATTTCTGTCTAGAGTTATATCTCTTTCTCTCAGCTTCTTTCTCCATAATCCAAAATCTATACACTGTCAAATCACAGATATTCTCCATACCTTCCATTATCAATTAAACTATTTTATTTAATATTTTAATCTGTGTAAGGGTTTATTATCACAAATGATATTAATCATAAGAATCATAAATAATTAAACCATGAAATTAAATGAAAGAAATTTATTTTCCACTATGCTGTGCCTTTTTCCTTGCTGAGGTAAGTTTCCATTGGCTAGATTTTCAACACATCCAGCCTAAAATTATTTTTTCCTTTGTGAATATATTCCTGAAGTCTTGATAGGCTTGTAAAATTCTTTATTTCTCTTAATATGTAAGCCTACACAAGGATGAATATTTCTTTATTGTTAATCCTTATTATCTCCTTCCATCCGAAGGTACGTACTTCAGACACGCTGGATGTTAAACCATATAGCAAATAAATCAGTGAATAAAGCAACACAAAATTTAAAATCTAAATGACTATTCCACTGTGCATGTCACTATAGAGATTTAACTCTAGATCATCAAAATCAGTACTCCAATAAACTCCCATCAGGTAAGGGGCAGTAGATAGGAGAGAGGCTCCTTAGTAATCTCATTTCTTTTTTTTTTTTTTTAATATTCATTTTTGAGAGAGAGAGAACACAAGTGATGGGGGAGTCCGAGAGAGAGAGAGAGGCACAGAATCCAAAGCAAGTTCCAGGCTCTGTTCTGTCAACACACAACCCATGGGGCTTGAACCCACAAAGCACAAGATCATAAACTGAGCTGAAGTCAGATGCTCAACCGACTGAGCCACCCAGGTGCCCTAGAAACCTTATTTCTGAAGGTCTATTCAAAACATTGTGCAGCTTTTTAACCAGTTACCCAGAAATGATATCTATATTCTCTTCATTTGCCTTTTTAATTGATAAAAATGTATTAATGCTTTTTAGAAACCAGGGGGCAAAGAGCTTTACAACTCTTAAACTGAAGTTCATACTGTATAAAAGACACTTAAGAGTATGCGTAAAGACACATTTAAGCCAATAAATAATGAGTTACTATTGACATGTTTGTTTTTCTCCTATGGCAGCAATGATACTTATGTAAATAAGTCAAAAACCACGTTGTTTAAAAGTTGATGATTTTAACATTGAAGCCTGAAATGGAATCTTTTTCCAACACTGGATACATTTTTAACTACATTAGAGTGAGCAGTGTAAAGCAAGATACAATCCAGGGGCACTGAGTGGCTTCGTTGCTTAGGCGTCTGGCTCTTGACTTCAGCTCAGGTCATGAACTCACAGATTATGGGTTTGAGCCCCACATCACACTCTGCACTGACAGTGCAGACAGAGCACAGAATCCCCTGCTTGGGATTCTCTCTTTCCCTCTCTCTCTCTGCTCCTTTCCTGCTAATGTTCTCTCTCTCCCTCTTTCTCCCTCTCTATCTCTCTCAAGAATAAATAAATAAAATTTAAAAAAATAAAAAAGCAAGATACAATCCAGGTAATAGATAGCAAGGGCCAGAGTAATTGAATCACATTTATTACAAAGTCATTTGTCAAACTCTTCTATTTATCCAGATTGATACAGACTTTGAACAAATAGGAAATGTAATCCGCTGTACAAGCACACTTTATTTTGTAGCTGTTAATGAACTCTTGAAGTTTCTTTTGGCAGATGGAGATGGACACATGGATCACTTACTGCCAGGCTGTGAAGATAAAAACTGCCAGAAAAGTGTCATTTACTTAGCAAGATCTGGAACAAAGCAGGTATATCAGCTTATTTTTTAATGTCAGTAGAGTTACCTTCTTGCAGAAAATCTTCAGAGATCTGAAAAAGTACCAAGAATCATAACACAGAGAAACCAAATATAAATTATTCACTTCTTCATTTTAATTTAATGAAAGGCATATAAATCTTTTTGAGGGGGGAAAGAACTGTTATAATCATTTCTGGTGAAGAAAACCTATTATTGTTCCTGTAATTAAATTATCCATTAGCATTTTATAGGCTGGAAATATGGTTAAAATGCACTGAAACTATAATAAAAGGTTATGGAAAACACCATCATATCTATTGTCAAGGCTAATCTTGTCTTTACTTTTGGTTTATAAATCTGTTTCATTCTCTCATGCTGACTTTTTACCTGTAGCTTACTGTATGTAAACAATTTAGATCTTATAGTCATAGCAGAAGATTATTGTGGGAATGATAGGTTGTAACATTGAGAATTTTTTCATATTGATAGCACTAGGAAAAAAAAAAAGCCAGTAATATAGTAGTAGAATTAATTGGCTTTGTTTTTAAGGTAATAAATGATAGAATAACATACTAACTTTTATTGCCCTTTTACATAGGAAATCACATTTTATCCTAAGACAATAAAGAAAAATCTTCGGTCAACAGTCTAAAAGCATTTACTACACCCAGGAGTTTCATTATATTAAACTTTTTTAAGTTTTGAATTACTGAAAACATGAAGTCAAATAACACCTAATCAGTGGTTCATAGGTGTAAGTAAACACAGTAATTAAATAGCCTGGCTTCAAGTGAGAAACTACTGTAAGAATATTTTCAAATTATACAGTAATCTCTCTTTGGGAAGATAAATGTCACAGCTCTTTGGTGACTCATAAGGAGGTCATAGAAATAAAAAAATCCTTTTACTTTTTAGACCTTAATACGTTTACCTTAATAGGAATCTTTGATCCTCATTAATAGTCTGCCAAACATTTCTGAAATTTGTGGTAGCTTGGTATTTTGTGAAATTTCCTATCTTCTTCCAAAATAAAACAAACTATTTTTTTCAAAGTTAAGTGAATCATCAAAACATAATAGTTTTTTTGCTTTTAGGCAAGATTGAAAAATTGATTAAAGATGTAAATAAGATTTTTTAAATAGTTTTCTATAAATATGGTCTTTTATTAGCTGTTTTTTTTCTTTTTGGCAAATTATGATTTCTTTGGAAAACCTAGAAAATGTTTGGGATACCCTATGTACTAAACCCTTTCCAAGAAGCCATTTTTAATATAGTTTGACTTAGAGACACAAGAAGAGTCACCTGCTTGAAAGAAAACATAAAAAAATAAAAACATATTTAGGCATGTTTGGCCTGCTGGCACTTCAAGCCAGCTGCACCTATTTGCACATATCCAGAGTATGTGCCAGTATTTTATACTTTTAACTAATTATGGGCATATTTCTAATTTTAATGGTATGATTTCCACTCTTCAGATTTTAGTGTGCATTCGGTTATTAAAAGTAAAGATGGGGGCATTCAAGAGAGAAATGGATTCCCGAAAGCTCTTTTTGAAATCAACCTATTCTCTCTGTTCTCTTCACTGTAATCAGGATAGAAATAAACAGTGTATGAAAAATGTAGCTTCCAGCCATTTTGGTGACGAAGCTCACCCCCCTGGGCAGGCAGAGCCTGCCTTCTTCAGGGTTGGTGCTAGTGTTATTAGGAAAGCCTCAGAGCTCTTGGCTCTGAAGATGGTAACTGAAGTCATCATCATGTATAAGAGGCAAAGCAAGGGAACAAGGGAGACTCCATCATCTTCTAGCTTTCTTCCTAAACTGGTTCTCCTGAAAGGACATCAGTATTAGATGATATTACAGTTTGCTGTAATTTAAAAATAAAACATTCATTTGAGATTACATGTCCACTCAACACATGTTTAAAATGGGGGATTCAACTATGAGAATCAGCATCAGTTCAAATCTAAGAGTCTGTGGTTTTGTGAAAAACTTTCAAAGGCTCTATGTACCAGTTTAAGGAAAAATAACTAGTGATAAATTTCATTATTTTCTTTTTTTAAATATAATTTATTGTCAAATCTGTTTCCATACAACTCACAGTGCTCATCCCAACTAGTGCCTTACTCAATGCCCATCCCCCACTTTCCCATATCCCCCACCCCCAGCAACCTTCAGTTTGTTCTCAGTATTCCAGTCTCCTATGATTTGCCTCCCTCCCTCTTTGTAACTTTTTTTTTAACCACTTCCCCTTTCCAGTGGTCTTCTGTTGAGTTTCTCAAGATCCACATATGAGTGAAAACGTGGTATCTGTCTTTCTCTATCTGACTTATCTGACTTAAATTAATACCCTCCAGTTCTATCCACGTTGCTGCAAAGGGCATGATTTCATTCTTTCTCATTGCCCAGTAGTATTCATTGTGTATATAAACCACATCATCTTTATCTGTTAGTCAGTTAATAGACATACAGGCTCTTTCCATAATTTGGCTACTGTTGAAAGTGCTGCTATAAACATTGGGTACATGTACCCCTATGAATCAGCACTTCTGTATCCCTTGGGTAAATTCCTAGCAGAGCTATTCCTGGGTCATAGGGGAGTTCTATTTTTAAGTTTTTAAAGAACCTCCACACTGATTTCCAGAGCAGCTGCAACAGTTTGTATTCCCACCAACAGTGCAAGAGGGTTCCCAGTTTTCCACATCCTCGCCAGCATCTATAGTCTCCTGATTTGTTCATTTTAGCCACTCTGAGTAGCGTCAGGTGGATTGAGTGTGGTTTTAATTTGTATATGCTGATGATGAGTGACATTGTACATTGTTTTGGTGTCTGTTGTTTTGGTGTCTGACTGTCTTCTTTGGAAAGGTGTCTATTCGTGTCTCTGCCCATTTCTTCACTGGATTATTTTTTTGGGGAGTGTGGAGTTTGGTGAGTTCCTTATAGATTTTGGATACTAGTCCTTAATCTGATATGTCACTTGCAATATGTTTTCCCATTCTGTCAGTTGCCTTTTAGTTTTGTTGATTGTTTCCTTTGCAGTGCAGAAAATTTTTATCTTAATGAGGTCCCAATAGTTCATTTTTGTTTTTGATTCCCTTGCGTTTGGAGATGTGTCGAGTAAGAAATTGGTGCAGCTGAGGTCAAGAAGGTTGTTTCCTGTTTTCTCCTCTAGGGTTTTGATGGTTTGACCTCACATTCAGGTCCTTCATGTTTTGTGTTTATTTTTCTGTATGGTGTAAGAAAGTGGTCTAGTTTTATTCTTTTGCATGTTGCTGTCCAGTTCTCCCAGCACCATTTGCTAAGGAGACTCTTTTTTCCATTGGATACTCTTTCCTGTTTGTCAAAGATTAGTTGGCCATATCTGTGGGTCCAGTTCTGGGTTCTCTATTCTGTTCCATTGGTTTATGTGTCTGTTTTTGTGCCAATACCATACTGTCTTGATGATTACAGCTTTGTAGTAGAGGCTAAAGTCTGGGATGGTGATACCTCCTGTTCTGGTTTTCTTCTTCAATATTAGTTTGACTATTCAGATCTTTTGTGGTTCCATACAAATTTTAGGATTGTTCTAGCTTTGAGAAGAATGCTGATGCAGTTTTGATTGGGAATGCATTGAATGTGTAGATTCCTTTGGCTAGTATTGACATTTTAACAGTATTTATTCTTTTAATCCGTGAGCATGGAATGTTGTTCCATTTCTTTGTGTCTTCTTCAGTTTCCTTCCTAAGTTTTCTATCGTTTTCATCATATAGATCTTTTACATCTTTGGTCAGGTGTATTCATAGGTATTATAGTTTTTGGGTACAGTTGTAAATGGGATCAGTTTCTTGATTTCTCTTTCTGTTGCTTCATTATTGTTGTATAGAAATTCAACCTTTTCTGTAGGTTGATTTTGTACCCTGCAACTTTGCTGAATTCCTGGGTCTTGAATTCATGGATCAGTTCTAGCAGACTTTTGGTGGAGTCTTTCGGGTTTTCCATGTAGAATATCATGTCATCTTGAAAAGTGAAAGTTTGACTTCATCTTTGCCAATTCTGATGCCTTTTATTTCCTTTTGTTGTCGGACTGCTGGTGCTAGGACTTCCAGCACTATGTTAAACAACAGTGGTGAGAGTGGACCTGATCTCAGAGGGAAGGCTCTCAGTTTTTCCCCATTGAGAATGATATTAGCTGTGGGCTTTTCATAAATGACTTTTATGATGTTTAAGCATGTTTCTTCTATCCTGACTTTCTTGAGGATTTTTATTAAGAAAGGATGTTATATTTTGTCAAATGCTTTTTCTGTATTGATAGGATCATATGGTTCTTTTATTTTATTAATGTGATGTATCACATTGATTGACTTTCAAATATTGAACCAGTCCTGCACCCCAGGAATGAATCCCACTGGATCATGGTGAATAATTCTTTTTATATGCTGTTAAATTCATTTGCTAGTATCTTGTTGAGAATTTTTGCATCCATATTCATCAGGGATATTGGCCTACAGTCCTCTTTTTCTGCTAGGTGTCTGTCTGGTTTGAGAATCAAACTAATGCTGAATGAGTGAGTCCAGAAGTTTTCCTTCCATTTCTATTTTTTGGAACAGCTTGAGAAGCATAGATATTAACTCTGTTTTAAATGTCTGTATAGAATTTCCCAGGGAAACGATCTGGTTCAGGACTCTTATTTGTTGGGAGATTTTTGATAACTAATTCAATTTCTTCACTAGTTATGGGTCTGTTCAAATTTTCTATTTCTTTCCTTTGAGTTTTGGTAATGTCTGGGTGTTTGTCCATTTCTTCCAGGTTGCCTAGTTCGTTGTCATATAATTTTTCATAGTATTCCCTGATAATTGCTTGTATTTCTGACGGGTTGGTTGCAATAAATCCATTTTCATTTGTGATTTTGTCTATATGGGTCCTCTCTCTTTTCTTTTTGAGAAGCCTGGCTAGAAGTTTACCAATTTTGTTTATTTTTTTCAAAAAACCAGCTTTTGGTTTCATTGATCTGTTCAACTGGTTTTTTGGATTCTATATTGTTTATTTCTGCCCTGATTTTTATTATTTCTCTTCTCCTACTGGGTTTGGGGTGCTCTTGTTGCTCTCCCTCTAGTTCCTTTATGTACACTGTTAGATTTTATATTAGTGCTTTTTCTAATTTCTTGAAATAGGCCTAGAGTGCAATATACTTTCCTCTTAGGACTGCCTTTGCCGCATCCCATAGAGTTTGGATTGTTGTATTCTCATTTTCATTTGTTTCCATATATTTTTTAATTTCTTCTCTAATTGCCTGATTGATCCATTTTTTCTTTAGTAGGGTGTTCTTTAACCTCCATGTTTTTGGAGGTTTTCTAGACTTCTTCGTGTGGTTGATTTCAAGATCATAGCATTGTGATCTGAAAGTGTGCATGGTATGATCTCAATTCTTTTATATTTATTGAGGACTGCTTTATGTCCCAGTCTGTGATCTATCTTGGAGAATGTGCCATGTGTACTTGAGAAGAAAGTGAATTCCATAGCCTAAATATATCTGTCAGATCCATCTGGTCCAATGTGTCATTCAAGTCCATTGTTTCTTTAGCGATTTTCTGTCTAGTCGATCTATCCATTGCTATAAGTGCAGTATTAAAGTCCCCTACAATTACCACATTCTTATCAATAAGATTGCTTGTGTTTGTGATTAATTGTTTTATGTATTGAGGTGCTTTTGAATTCGGTGCCTAGACATTTATAATTGTTAGTTCTTCCTGATGGATAAACCCTTTAATTATTATATAATGCCCTTCTTCATCGCTTGTTACAGCTTTTATTTTAAAGTCTGGTCTAACTGATATAAGTATGGCTACTCCAGCTTTCTTTTGACTTCCAGTAGCATGATAGATAGTTCTCCATCCTGTCACTTTCAATCTGTAGGCGTTCTCAGGTCTAAAATGAGTCTCTTGTAGACAGCAAATAGATGGACTTTGTTTTTTTATCCATTCTGCTACCCTGTGTCTTTTGATTGGAGCATTTAGTCCATTTACATTCTGTGTTATTATTGAAAAATATGCATTTAAAGTCATTGTGTTATCTGTAGGCTTCATGCTTGTAGTCATGTCTTTGGTACTTTGTTTTCCTACGACATTTCCCTCATAGAGTTCTCCTTAGGATCTCTATGGTTTAGTAGTGTTGAATTCCTTTAGTTTTTGTCTATTTGGGAAAACCTTTATCCCTCCTTCTATTCTGAATGACAGGCTTGCTCAGTGAAAGGTTCTTGGCTGCATATTTTTCCTGTTCATCACATTGCAGATTTCCCACCATTCCTTTCTGGCCTCCCAGGTTTCAGTAGATAGTTCTGCTACTACCCTTATGTATCTCCCTTTGTGTGTTAAGGCCCATTTATCCCTAGCTGCTTTCAGAGTTCTCTCTTTATCCTTGTATTTTGCCAGTTTCACTATGATATGTTGTGCAGAAGATCGATTCGAGTTACGTCTGAGGGGAGTTCTCTGTGCCTCTTGGGTTTCAATGTCTGTTTTCGTCCCCAGGCTGGGGAAGTTCTCAGCTCTGATTTGTTCAAGTACCCACTTCAGCTCCTTCCACTCTTTCTCTTCTTCATCTTGTGGAATTCCTATGATATGGATATTGTTCTGTTTGATTACATCACTTAGTTCTCTGATTCTCCCTTCATACTCCTGGATTTTTTTTAATCTCTCTTTTTCTCCGCTTTCTCTTTTCCCATAACTTTATCTTCTAATTCACCTATTCTCTCCTCTTTCTCTTCAATCCACACTTTGGCCACCTCCATTTTATTTTGCACCTCATTTAACATTTTTTAATTCATTCTATTTTTAAGATCCGTGATATTTGCAGCAATAGGGTCTCTGCTGTATTCTATGCTGTTTTTTCAAGCCCAGTGATTAATTTTATGACTACTATTTGAAGTTCTTGTTCCATTATGTTGCTTGTATCTGTTTTGACCAATTCTTTAGCTGTCATTTCTTCCTGGGATTTCTTTTGAGGAGAATTCTCCCGTTTTGCCATTTTGGGTAGTTTTCTGCCCCTTATGAGTTTTAAAAGCTTTTTATGTGCTCGGCTCCTGCAAGCACTTCTATATTAAAGGAGAGTCATACACTGTCCAGGGTCTGGCCATTCAGGAGGTGTTTTTTCGAGAGTGTAACTTGGTCTCTGTTGTTGTGACTTTGGTTATTTTATTTTCCTACTCGTAGTGATGTTTTGGACTCTCCACCAGGAATGCTTTAATTTGTTCCTTGACATAGCCCTATGGGCCCTTTAGGATGTCTGAGTTTCTCTCTGGTAGACTCAGTCTCTTCCTTCCAGACTCTTGAGGTTCAAAGTCCTTTGGCTTCAGCCCTTCTTTAAGAGACGCAGGAAGTATGGATCCCTACATTTCTCCACCATGTTGGCCCCTCCCCTCTCAACTAGTGATGAATTTTAAAGGGGAACTTTACTTTTTCAGAGTGTCAATTTCTGTTCTTAAAAGTAAATTATAATACCCAGCATATTGTAAAGAAGTTGTAGAAAGATGATGCTTATCTTGAGGACTTTTAATGGATCATTTATTTTGCAAATGCTGAAATTTTTTTTCTCAAGTAACTGTAAAATCTGATCTTTTACCTCTTATTTCATAGTGGGTTCCAGTTCTACAGGAGTTCAGCAACAAGGGCACACTCTGGGGCTTTGTGCCATTTGTGCATGAACAACGACCAACAGAAATACCAATTCCAATTACCCTTCATATTGGAGACTACAACATGGATGGCTATCCAGATGCTCTTGCCATACTGAAGAATACATCTGGAAGGTATGGAAATTAAGTGAGAAATATCTGTAAAAATATGTGTACTTTGATACGTTGTTAACTGAGTAGCACCTAAATTTGGTAAAATGCCTCAAATAAGGAACATTCTGAGCTTAGTTCCTGTTTCTTTACACTTTACCTGAATCACCAGTTGCTTAGAATACCTGATGTTTTCCATCTACTATAGAACAACGATGAACTTCTTATCTAAAATACAAAGCCCATTTTTTATTCAACCAAACATTATTGTTAAAAGGCCCAAAATTTTTTGGGAGACATAGTGTGCATGACAGTTCTTCCTGTGTGAATTTACTTTTGTCAAAAAAGCATTTGTAATTTTTTGAAGTTTTTTAATGTTTTACTTATTTTTGAGAGAGTGATAGAAACAGCATGAGCAGGGGAGGGTCAGAGAGAGAGGGAGACATAGAATCTGAAACAGTCTCCAGGCTTTGATCTGGCTGTCAACACAGAGCCCAGCGCAGGGCTCGAACTCACAAACCATGAGATCATGACCTGAGCTGAAGTTGGACACTTAACTGACTGAGCCACCCAGGTGCCCCGACTCTTTCTCTTTTAATAGGAGAATATAATCCATTTAAAGCAATACAGTTTAGTGGATAAAACCTAGATTCATGGCAACTATTGACCTGTGTTTTAATATGTTACTGATTATAATAATAGTACCTACTTCATGAGGTTATTGTGAAGAACAAATGAGTTAACATATGCAAAGGACTTAAAACACTGCATGGCGCAATGTAAGTTCCATGTGTAAGTGTCTATTATTTTAATTATTTAATAATATTTTGTGGTTACACATGTTTGGTCTGTTCCTGACATTTTATGTTCTGTATTCATTATGTTTTTTTCTTATTTTTACCCCTTTTCTCTCTTCTGTTGGATCATTTAAACATTTCTTCTTTTGTTGTTCCTAACATGGTTTATATATTACCAATTTTATTTCTGTAGTAGTGGTTACACTTAAATGTTTAGTATATATATTTAAATTTCATTTTTAAATGAACTACTAAAGATACAATAATACTTAAAGAATTTTTAGCACGCATTCAGTTCTTTCATTCCCCACCACACTGACTCCCTATTTAGTGATATCATCACCATTTATTTAATTACTTGTTATAATATTTGTTGCTATAATTATTTATACTTAGCTACAAAGTTTACCAGTTTCTTTGATCACCATTGAATATGGTGTGTTCCATCTTTCTCTGATTTATATATTATTTTTCTAGATACATTATCAAATAATTCTATCAGTGAGAATATAAGGAGTCTTTCTGACTGTCCATATCTGAAAACTTTCTTTTTAATATAATTTATTGTCAAATTGGCTAGCATACAGTGTGTAAAGTGTGCTCTTGGTTTCTTGGGGTAGACTCCAGTGGTTCAGTGCTTACATACAGCACCCAGGGCTCATCCCAATAAGTGCCCTCCTCAATGTCTATCACCCATTTTCCCCTTTCCCTGTGCCCCCCATCAACTCTCAGATTGTTCTCTGTATTTGAGAGTCTCTTTTGGTTTGCCTCCCTCCCTCTCCGTTTGTAACTGTTTTTTTTTTTCCCTTCCCCTCCCCTGTGGTACTCTGTTAAGTTTCTCAAGATCCACATGAGTGAAAACATGGTATGTCTTTTTCTGACTGACTTATTTCACTTAATATAATACCTTCCAGTTCTATCCACATTGCTGCAAATGGCATGATTTCATTCTTTCTCATTTCCAAGTAGTATTCCATTGTATATATAAAATTTAAACCACATTTTCTTTATCCATTCATCAGTTGATGGACATTTAGGCTCTTTCCATATAATTTGGCTATTGTTAAAAGTGCTGCTATAAACATGGTGGTAAGTGTGCCCCTATGCATCAGCGCTCCTGTATCCTTTAAATTCCTAATAGTGTTATTGCTGGGTCATAGGGGAGTTCTATTTTTAATTTTTTAAGGAATCTCCAGCTGCACCAGTTTGCATTCCCTCCAACAGTGCACGGGCGTTCCCATTCTCCACATCCTCACCAGCATCTGTTGTGTCCTAATATGTTAATTTTAGCCACTCCAACTGGTGTGAGGTGGTGTCTCAGTGTGGTTTTGATTTGTATTTCTCTGATGATAAGTGATGTTGATGATCTTTTCAGGTGTCTGTCAGCCATCCGGATATCTTCTTTGGAAAAAATGGCTGTTCATGTTTTCTGCCCATGTCTTCACTGGATTATTTGTTTTTCAGGTGTGGAGTTTGGTAAATTCTGTATAGATTTTGGATACTAACCCTTTATCTGATATGTCATTTGCAACTATCTTTTCCCATTCTGTTGGTTGCCTTTTAGTTTTGTTGATTGTTTCCTTTGCAGTGCAGAAGATTTTTATCTTGATGAGGTCCCAATAGTTCATTTTTACTTTTGATTCCCTCTCATTTGGAGATGTGTCGAGTAAGAAATTGGTGCAACAGAGGTCAAGGAAGTTCTTTCCTGCTTTCTCCTCTAGGGTTTTGATGGTTTCCTGTCTCACATTCAGGTCCTTCATCCGTTTTGAGTTTATTTTTGTGTATGGTGTAAGAAAGTGGTCTAGCTTTATTCTTCTGCATGTTGCTCTCAGTTCTCCCAGCACCATTTGCTAAAGAAACTGTCTTTTTTCCATTGGATACTCTTTCCTGCTTTGTCAAAGATTAGTTGGCTGTACATTTGTGGGTCCAATTCTGGGTTCTTTTCTTTTTTTTTTTCTTTTTTATTTCTGAGAGAGAGACAGCATGAGCAGGGAAGGGTCAGAGAGAGAGGGAGACACAGAATCTGAAACAGGCTCTAGGCTCTGAGCTAGCTGTCAGCACAGAGCCCGACACAGGGCTCAAGCCCACAAACCGCAAGATCATGACCTAAGCCAAAGTCGGACGCTTAATCGACTGAACCACCCAGGCGCCCCCTGGGTTCTCTATTCTGTTCCATTGGTCTATGTGTCTGTTTTTGTGCCAATACCATACTGTCTTGATGATTACAGCTTTGTAGTAGAGGCCAAAGTCTGGGATGGTGATACCTGCTGTTTTGGTTTTCTTCTTCAATATTAGTTTGGCTATTCAGGGTCTTTTGTGGGTTCCATACAAATTTTAGGATTGTTTGTTCTGGCTTTGAGAAGAATGCTGATGCAATTTTGATTGAGAATGCATTGAATGTGTAGATTCCTTTGGCTAGTATTGACATTTTAACAATATTTATTCTTCTAATCCATAATCATGGAATGTTGTTCCATTTCTTTGTGTCTTCTTCAATTTCCTTCCTAAGTTTTCTATCGTTTTCATCATATAGATCTTTTACATCTTTGGTTAGGTGTATTCATAGGTATTTTATGGTTTTTGGCACAGTTGTAAATGGGATCAGTTTCTTGATTTCTCTTTCTGTTGCTTCATTATTGTTGTATAGAAATTCAACCTTTTCTCTAGGTTGATTTTGTACCCTGCGACTTTGTTGAATTCATGGATCAGTTCTAGCAGACTTTTGGTGGAGTCTTTCGGGTTTTTCATGTAGAGTATCATGTCATCTTGAAAAGTGAAAGTTTGACTTCATCTTTGCCAATTCTGATACCTTTTGTTTCATTTTGTTGTCAAATTGCTTTCTCCCACTGTGCACTGTGCCTCTAAACTAGTTACGAAGCCCAGGGCTGGCTCCCCTCCTTCCCCAGGTGCACGACCAGGGCAGCTGGCCCAGTTTGGAGAAAGCCCTGAAATTAGAGATTGGATCTTTGTCTGTCCAGTCCCTGGTTTTTCTCTTATCCAGATACAGTCCTATGCTTCCCCAGCCTCTCTTTCTCTTCCATTTGTCTCCGCAAAAGGGGATCCCTCCTATCTGTGCCTTTGCAGCCCATTTTATCTCTACCACTTCACAATCACGCACCTGTGGTCCACCAGGTTGTCCCTGTGGGCCTCTGGAGATGTCTTTGTCACTCTGTAGCGCAGACTCTTGGAATTCAATGTTCGGAACTTCCGGACCCCCTACTTCGCTGCCATGTTGGATCTCTCTCCTTGTTAAATTTCCTTTTGTTATTTACATCTTTTCTTTGAGTCTCTTGACTCTTTCTTGTTTGCTTGTTCATTTTTTCTAAAGCATATGTTAGGACAAATACAGGATCTTCTAGATCTGTCTTTTGTTATTCATCCTCAACCCCTCACATTTTTTATATTTTTGTGTGCTGATTTCTAGAAAAAGATTTGGCTCAACTGACTACCTTCATTACAGAAGTGAATAGGACAGAATTTGAGGTTAATTAATACAGATCATTAATCACCACTATGAAGACAGCTCATAAAATATGACGGACAGTGTATCAGGAGCATTATTTTATAAGTACAGGGCAGCACACATAATTAATTTCAAAGTGTAGTGAATGATGTATGAATGTATATGGTAGTCTTTCCAGACAGACTGTGTTGATAAATTTTATGACTTACACAGGATTACTACCAAGATAAATTCCAATAAGTAGTTCCTATATAATTGATGAGTACACTGCTAACTTTGTTTTTGCATAAAATTATACTGTTATAGAGTAAATTAAGCTTTTTAGCGGTTGAGTCATCAGCATATATACAATTAACTTTTATAAATGGTTGGGAGGTGCTAGGAATAATATACTTAAATCCATTTTATTTCATTTAAATCAGCTCCCTTACTAGAAAAGTAGCTACAGTTTCATGACCTCTAAGGAAAAGTAACAGTGTCCTTCAAAAGAGCAGTAACATGGACGATTTTGAACTCCTCTACTTTTTTTTTAATTCTTACTAGCCATATCAATTAGACTAATGGTGGTAGAAACTGGCAGTATAGAACCCATTTCTCAGGATGACAGAATGGAAAATGCCTCTCCTATTAGGCCATGAATAAGAAAGGACTTAGATTTGGACTTCTCTGTTATGTATGTACTTGCAGTCAGATATATTAATAAAAGAAGAAGTAAAATATACACTTCTTCCACTACATTATATATCACTAAGTTTAAAAGAAAAGTTTAATTCTAAAAACAGCTTAGTAAAAAAAGACAAGACCAGGGACTTTGGATTCCAGGTTAAATGTTAGTGGTGCCACTTAGGAGTTCTGTTTTCTTCAGCATGGTATTTATCCTATCTGTCTATCTCCAAATCTATAAAATAAGTATGTTTTTACATCCTCTACTAGTTTCTTGTGAGGACTGTATGAGATACCACTCCTTCATCTTTTGCCTGTCAAGTTTACCTTACTAAGAAGGCTATATTTAAACTAGACTATTTAAAGCATCATCAGGCACTTTAGTGGCTCAGTCGGTTTAAGTGTCTTAATCTTGATTTCAGCTCAGGTCATGATCTCACATTTCATGTGTTCAAGCCCCACCTCAAGCTCCATGATGACAATGCAGAGCCTGCCTGGGATTCTCTCTGTCTTTCCCTCTCCTTCTGCTCCTATGCTGCACTCGCGCTCTCTCTTCTCTCACTCTCTCTCTCTCTCTCTCTCTCAAAATAAATAAACTTTAAATATATATATTACATATATATATTATATACTTACATATATATATATAACTAGACTATCAACAACATGAATGTTGACTTTAGTTCCAGAAGACCAGTAACAGCTAGGTAACATCTGACGTATAAATTCCACAGTGATTTATATTGTCATGGAAAGAACTGATGGCTAATTTTGAACCACAACTCCTAAACCCAAATTTATGTATTAGAAATTTAAAATATTTAAGTTAAAACATATCAACCTAAGCATATAATGTAAATTTTTAAAAATTTTTTTAAAATCTATGTAGTTTAATCAGATTGGACTCTTTCAAAACACAGCATATTATTTAGAGAGCAGTAGTCTCAAAATTATCTCTCACAGGTCAACTATTTTAACTAAAGATGGAATTGTTTCTTCTATTGACTTTTAAAAATAACTTAAAGTTTTCCAGGTTTTTCCAGATCTTCTATATGCAGGCTTTTTTCCACAAGGCTGATAGATTAAATACTATAATGTGTCACTGTTTGCATTGTTGTGACACATTAATTAAAGAAAACAAAAAAAGGTCTGTGGTAGTAAGCTCTTTTTGTGTAAATCTATCACCTTTTCTCATTTTCTTCATGAGCAAAGAGAAAGGGACAGTCATAAAGAATATGTAATGAAAAAATATATTAACATTGCTACCCATTGTCTTTGTATCTTCAACATTAAATTAAATCTCAATATAATTTTGAAAAGTTGGGCTGTTTTTTTTACAGAGAGGAGGCTCAATTCAGACTTTTCATCCTCAGTATCCACAGTTTGCAAACATACCAAATATAGACCAGGCAGTATAGCAGCAGGGCACACAGGATGAGAATTACATGTGATGAAAAAGATTTATTTTAGAATCTGGACTTTGGATTATCATTTCCTCATCTGTGAAATGAAGCAAATACTTGTGCTGAGTTACAGAGAAGTTGTCAAAATAAGATAATATGCATGCAAGAGAAAATTACAAAATGCTTTATTGAGTTAAGCCTTTATTTTAATCTTTAATTTCTTGGTAACAGATTTTTACTCCTCTAAGCATGTATTTACAGTATTTAAATTTACACCATCTAGAGATTGTAGTATTGAGATTTGGGGTATAATATAATCTTATTTAATTATATATTATATTAGGCACTCACATTGCTAAAATAATAATAATAATAAAACCAAATAAGATAAATCATACCTAAAGAAGAGATCTATTCTTTGGTAGTACTTTTATTAATTGAAATATTTGGGAGACATGCTGACTTAAAAAAAAAAAGTTCAGATTACTCTTGTAAATATGAACACAAGTTTTTACTCTATTGTTTCTGTTAATTAAAAAAAACTAATACAAGTTTTGACACTTCTGTTAATAGTAAAATTCTAATACAGAGTCCTGACACTAGGATTCTTAAAGGACCAGAATAATAGCTTATATATTTTAATAGAAGTTGTCTTTTATCTTATTTATTCTGATGCTTCTTTTCAAATATTCTGCATAACAGCATTACATTTTTAATGAGTAAAATTCGTTTTTTAAATAAATAAAAAATAAGTTTTTTGTTTATAAATTTATTTTTTTTTAATATTTTTATTTATTTTTAGGAGAGAGAGAGAGCCAGCGTGAGCAGGGGAGGGTCAGAGAGAGAGGGAGATATAGACTCTGAAACAGGCTCCAGGCTCTGAGCTGGCAGTCAGCACAGAGCCCGACGCGGGGCCCCAACCCATGAACTGCGAGATCATGACCCAAGCGAAAGTCGTACGCTTAACCGACTAAGCCACCCAGGCGCCCCAAATTTATTATTTATATATTATAAATAATATATATTTCTTTAATATTTATTATAAATAATGTATATTTATTTATAAATTTAAATAAATAAAACATGAGGTTTTCATTTTATAAAAAATTTTTAATGGTTTAGTTATTTCTGAGGGAGAGAAAGAGAGCGAGAGAGAGAGCGTGAGCAGGGGAGGGTCAGAGAGAGAGAGAGACATAGAATCTGAAGCAGGCTCCAGGTTCTGAGCTAGCTGTCAGCACAGAACCCGACGCGGAGCTCGAACCCACAGAACTGTGAGATCATGACCTGAGCCGAAGTTGGACGCTTAACGGACTAAGCCACCCAGGCGCCCTCAGTTTTTCATTTTGAAAAGTCACTTGGGGAAACTAGATATGGTCACATTCATATGGTTGGCTCCCTCCTCAGTACCTTTCATCCACGTAAAAATAACCTAATGGAGTGAGTTGAGAGAGCAGCTCTGAGCTGCTCAAATACTATAATCTGGGAATAAAAAATCTGGCTGATTTTGATCAACCAATAAAATGAGACTTATTAAACAATATTTGAACTGGGATCTTTGAAAAATTTGTTGCATGTATGCATCAGATAAATATGAGATTGTTCTCTAATTGATACTCTGTCACATCATTCTGCCATTCTCTATATTCTTGTCATTTATCATTTGTCAGTCATATACAATATTTAGGTAAAAGAAATTAGAAATATTACAGTCTGTAGTAGAAGTTACTTATTTTTACTCTAAATCAAAACAGATTCATTAATGCACTTATCGTTTTGCCTCTACTTTATTATAATATATTTATCCCCATTTTCTCAAGTCTTAATCATTTGTCTTTCAGTGTAAATATACTTCAAGAATCACCTTTGATTCTTTTATTGATATGGACAGGAGAACTGGCTAATGGGCATTGTTTTCTTTTGTCTTGTTGTATGTTTTGTTCCCATTCTCTTTTGGGAATTCTCTCTAGTCATGAGTTTTATTTAACTTTATAAAAGTATATAGACTTGGGTGGTTCAGTCTGTTAAGTGTCCAAATCTTGATTTCATCTGAGGTCATGATCTCACAGTTCATGAGTTCAAGCCCCACGTTGGCCTCTGTGCTGACAGTGCAGAGCCTGTTTGGGGTTCTCTCTCTCTCCCTCTCTCTCTCTCTGTCCCTCTTCCTCTCTAAATAAATAAATAAAGGCATATAGAATGCTGTTTTCCTATAGTTGTTAAAAATTTAGACTCATGGCCTTTTAGGGTTGAAAGGAAATTTTAAAACATGTTGTCCATTTCCCTCATTTATAAATTAATTAGGGCTGAAAGAAGTAAAGTTACTTAGCTAAGATCACTGAATTAGCCGTAAAAGTGAGTAGATTACTTCATTACTTCTGGATTCAGTCTATTGAACTTTTTTGTTTGATTGTGCTGAGTATTTATTCATTCAACAACTTTCCTACATGTGGAGGGAGCATTGTGCTAGGATCTGAGGATACAGGAACAAGACATACATATCTTCTTCCTCATGTTGTTTCAATCTAACTGCACAATTCTTTTAAAAAGTTAAATCCTGTGAAGGAATAATCCAAGACATAATGAAAATGTACAGTAGGGTCATTTCTCCTATTCTAGAAGGATCCAAATGGGAAGACTTCCCTGAGGAAGTCATGTTAATAGTTGAAGTTACTATGTACATAAAACACTGTATAAGACAGAGGAAAAGTAACTTGAGATATTAACCCCATCCATGAGTTCTAACAGAAGAAGTTAATACTCAGTTTCCATCTTAAAAACAAACTGTAAATCTTATAGAAAATCTACAAATAGCCAGAAACACATGGAAACATGCTCAACATCATTTGTCATTACCAAAATAGAAATCAAAGCCATAATGAAATACCACTGAAAGAAGTATTGATACTACTACATGGATGAATCTGGAAAACATTATGCTTAAGTTAATGAAATCAGACACAAAGTCCCCATATATATGAGTCAATTTATTTAAAATTTCCAGAATAGGTACATCTATGATACAGAAAAAAGGATTAGTGGTTATCAGGAGGTAGGGGCAGAAAGGAATTGGGACTGACTGTTCATAGGTATGGAGTTTGTTTTTGGGGTGATGGAAATATTTTGGAATTAGATAGTGGTGATGACTGCATACCTAAGTGAATATACTAAAAATCCCACTTACTTATACACTTTAAAATGGTTAATTTTATCATATATCAGGTATATCCATGGATTATGCCATGCACATGAATTTTTTTCAAAGATATGTACAAAAATACTACATTTTTTTTCTCTTATGGCTCTAAGGAACACAGAGAATAAGTCTAATTAGAGTGGATGTGGGGAAGGTGGACATAGTTTATCTGCCTCCTTATGAAATGATCTGACAGGTGGTTGATGATGAAAAAGGTATTGGGATATTATTTGAAGCAAAAATTATTATGAAAACATTTGTCACCTGTTTACATGATGGCTACATTATACATTGCAACTGAAAAATACATTAGAAAAATTGAGTTTCTTTTATCAGCATTAAAGCATTTGTGAATGTGAGGGATGAATACTGTTTCTAAAGCTACTGTGTGATGACCACGTGTCTGCTTAAATAACTTACATCCATGACTAGAGAAATGTGGTATATTTTATAGGTACTGTGCTTTTTGCTAGGATTTTAGGATACTTTTGGACTGCTTTATCATTTATTTTTTATAGATGTATGATTGCTTCATACTCATTAATACACATAATATAAAATTCATACATTTAAAGTATACAGTTTAATAGCTTTAGATAAATCCATAGAGTTCTGTGTCCATCACCACATCAATTTTAGAACATCTTTATTTCCCCACAGAGAAACCTGTGTAACTCTAAGCTATTACCACGCCACAAACCCCAATCCAAGGCAATAATAGGCAACCACTAATCTACTTTCTGTCTCTATAGATTTGCCTATTCTGGGCATTTAACATAAATGGAACCATACTATATGTTTCTTTCTGATTTCTTTCACTTACCACAGTGTTTTCAGGTTTCCTCATGTAGCATGTATCAATACTTCTTTCTTTTTACTGCCAAATAACCTTCCACAGTACAAATATACCACATTTTATTTATCCAGGCTTCAAGTCATGGCTGACACAATATTGTAGAAGGATACCAAGATAATAGTGTATTGTATAGTAGGGTATTACCACAAACATAGTATCTTATGAAAACATTTATTCCGTTACAATTCTGAAGGTCAGAAATCTAAAAGTAGTTCACTGGGCTAGCATCAGCATTGCTAGCTCTCTCTGGAAACTGTAGGGAAGAATCTGTTCCTTGGCTTCTCCAAATTCTCAGGGCTGCCAACATGGCCCCTTCCTCCATTGTCAGAGCCAACAGTGTAGTATCTTTGCATTAGAGTACTCCAGAAAAATGGAACCAGTTAGGGATATGTATAGATAAATAGATGATAAGAGAGAGATTTATTATAAAGTAATTGACTCACATGATAATAGAGGCTAACAAGTCCCAAGATCAGCAGTTAGAAAACTCAAGGCCAAAAGGGCCTTCTGTAGTTTCAGTCTTAATTTTAAGGCCTGAATATCAAGAAAGTTGATGGTGTAAGTTCCAGTCCAAATTCCTGCATGCTCAAGACCCAAGAGGAGCCAGTGTTTCAGTCCATATCCAAAGGCCAGAAAAGACCAGTGTCTTAGCTCAGGAGGAGTTCCTTCTAACTCAGCCTTTTTTATTCAGGTCTTCAGTTGATGGGATGAGGCGTGCACACATTACAGATGGCCATCTACTTTATGCAGTCTACCAATTTAAATGTTATTCGCATCCAGAAACATTCTTACAACACACCCAGAATATAACCAAATATCTGAACGCCCCATGGCCCAGGCACGTTGATAACTCACATTTAATTATCATGTCTTCTTTCCTTTCTGGCCTGTGCTTCTGTTTTTAAATTGTCTGCTCACATTCCCACCCTCCTTCTTCCCTCTTATAAGGAAGGAATGTTGCCTTCATTGGAGGGCCATTATTCATTCAACCAATCTGCCCTCTGGCCTCCCAAATATTCACCCTCGTGCAGATTACATTCACTCCATTTCAACATCCTCAAAAGTCTCAATTCATTACAGCATCAACTCAAGTTGAGCATGTCATCTAAGTCGCAGCTCAAAAGTCCCAATCTCATATATAAATTAGGCACACATAAGGCTGTCACTGTAAGTGATCTTTAGGGAAAAATTGTTCTGTATCTGTGAAGCTGTGAAACTAGAAAACAAATAATTTGTTACCAAAATGCAGTGGTAGGACAATCATGGGATAATAATTTTAGACATTCCATTTAAAAAGGGAGAAAACTAAAGAGAAAAAGGAATGATTTGGTCTCAAGCAGCTACAGAATCCAATCTGGCATCTATTAGGTTTCAGGGCCTTAGACCAATCCTCCGTGGCCCTCAGCTCCATCCAATGGGCTCAGGGGCTCATCCTTGGAATCATCCTGTGTTTTCACAGAGGGCACCACATGTTTGCAGCTGAGTAGTTTCATCGACCTGTTTCCTGGCTGTAGGATTTTAAGAGTCTGACAGCATTCCTTCATTTAATCCTCTCTCTCTTCCTTTCCATCCCCCCTGACAGTGTTTCTGTTTGGTACAACATTCTCAGTAACCCTGTGTATCTCCTGCATGTATCTAAGGGACTCTCTCCATTAGACAAAAGACTTCTCCATAAATCTTATACAAGCCCACCCATTTTTGGCTTCTGAGATGACAAGAGACGAGTCTCACACTTGATCTCTGCAGAGAGCCCGATTTGTGATAGAATACTTTGGACTTTTGATACTTCTAAGATACTAGCAAAATATTGCTCAGGCATATTTTTGATATTCCTTCCAGAGCATACTTTCCTGACAGTGAATCTTAATTTATGTGCCTTTTACATCCTGCATAGGCCGAAAATTTCCCAAATCACCAAGTTCTGGAGTTTAACAGTTCTCTCCTCACTTTATTTCTTTTGTCTCCCATCTTACTATAAATAGTAAAGCCAAGTTTACCTTCAAAACTCTTCTTCAAAATTTCCTCAGTTAAATGTCCACATTCATCACTTGCTCTTCTGCTTTCCATATAATAGTAAGACACAACTAAGCTTCCCTCCATTTTCCAGTAATATGGTCCTTACCTCTTTCTAAGCCCTTACCAGTAAGCAGAGCTTTTAATGTCCATGTTCCTACCAATAACCTGTTAATGATGATTTAGATATTCTGTAAAAAGATATATATTTTCTTGATTATGTTTTCACATCCTTCTTAGCTTTCACTATCAATCTTTAAAATCCATGTTTACACAAACAGCAGTCTGTTCAAGGCAATAGGCTTTTTCTGTCATGTTCCAGCCTCTACCGGTTACCCAATTTTAAAGCTACTTTCACATCTTTAGATATTTGTTACAGCACCACCCCCCTTCTGGTACCAAAATATTTATTAATTTCCTATTGCCACTAATTTGCTGACATACTACCACAAACTTACCAGCCTAAAACAACACACATTTATCCTGAAACAATTCTGGAAGTCAGAATTTCTATATGAATATGTATTCTTTTTAAGCTAAAAACAAGTGTTACCAGGGTTGGTTCCTTCTGGAGGATGGAGTGGAGAATTTATTCTTTCCATTTCAGCTTCTGGAAGCTATCCTTATTCTGCCAAGGTCCACATCAGCCATTCTCCAGGCCCCACATCACATCACCTTCTTCCTCTCTGCTTCTGACCTCACCATGGTCTTCTAGCTCTAACTTTGATCTCCCTCCCACATGAGGACCCTTGTGATTACAGTGGACCCACCTCAGATAACACAAGATAATCTCCACCCCTCAAGATCCTTAACTTGATCACTTCTGAAAGTTATTTTTGCCATACAAGCTAACATATTCAGAGGTCCTGGGGATTACAAGGTGAGCATCTTTGAGTGGCCATTATTCTGTCTTCCATAGGTTGTATATTGGTACATTTTTCTCAGGATAATTGCTAATTTTACTGAGCACTGATGATGTGTCCTGGTGCTTTGATAAGAGGTTTAAATATGGTATTTCATTTAATCCTCACTGCTATCCCAGTAAGCTAGTATTATCATTACCCCATTTTATAGATAAGCAAACCGAGGTTGCCACAGAATGAAGTGAATGCAAATGACAACATATATGAGATGGTGGATGGTATTTAAAATACTAAATTTTCAAAACCTAGTGGAACAGCCAAAACAGTCTTGAAAAAGAACAAAGTTGGAGGTCTCAGACTTCCTGATTTCAAAACATACAAACCATAGTAATCAGAACAGTATGTTACTGGCATAATGGCAGGCAATGGTATCGAAAGTTTAGAAATAAACCTTCATATATATAGTCAAATGATTTTTAACTAAGATGGCAGTACCATTTAAGAAAAAGGACAGGTTTTTTTTTTCAATAAAGAGTGTTGCAAAACAATATCCGCATGCAAAAAGAAAAATTGGTCCCTTACCTTATACTGTATTGAAAACTGACTCAAAACTAATCAAAACCTAAGGATAAGAGTTAAAACTATAGAACACTTAGATGAAAGCATAGGAGATAATATTTACAACTTTGGATATGGCAATTACTACTTGGATATGACACCAAAAGCATAGGCAGTAAAAGCAAAAACAGACTAATGGAACTACATCAGAATGATACATTTTTGAACATTAAAGGACACTGTCAACAGAGTGAGAAGGCAACCTACAGAATGTGACAAAATACTTATAACTCATAAATAAAAGGTTAATATCTGTAATATATAAAGAACCCCCAAAGAGATCAACACAACACAAAAACGTAAAACAGACAAGGGAATTAGACAAACATTTCTCCAAAGAAAATATACAGATGGCCAATAACCACATGAAAAGATGCCTAACATCATGAAGCGCTAAGGAAATTCAAATCAAAGCCTTAGTAAGATACCACTTCACATGAGTAAGGATAGGTATTATTTTAAAAAGAAAAGAACAAATTTCAGTAAGGAAGGAAAATTGGGACACTTGTGCATTTCTGATGAGAATGTAAACTACAACTGTTATGGAAAACAGTATGGTGGTTCCTTAGAAAATTAAAAATAGAATTACCATATGATCCAGCAGTTCCATCTCTGGGTATACAAAGGAATTGGATCCCAGCAAATATTCGTATACCACTTTCACAGCAGTACAGCAGCCAAGGAGAAAGCAACCCATGCGACCATCAACAGATGAATGGATAACAAAATGTGGTAGATAACAGTGGAATATTATCAGCCTTTAAAAAAGAAGGGAAATTTTCTCACACATTATAAAATGCATGAGTCCTGAAGACAAGCTAAGTGAAATGCCAGTCACCAAAGGACAAATATTATATGATTCTTCTTATATGAAGTACCTACAGTAGTCACATTCATAGAAACAGAAACTAGAATGGTGGTTACCAGGAGCTAAGGGGAGAAGGAGTGAAGAAACCGTGTTTAATGAGTACAGTTTCAGTTTTTGAAGATGAAACAAGTTCTGGAAATGGATAATGGTGATGATTGTGCAACACTATGGATGTACATGAAGCTACTGAACTATATGCTTTAAAACTGTTAAAATGGTCAATTATGTTTATTTTCCTCAACATACAGTAGAATATTGAGAGTTCTCTGCATCTACAAAACTGGAGGGATTTTAATATAGATAATATAGGAGAGAAAATAACTGTCTTTTCTTACCATTATAACCTTGAAAATACTTAAAATATTCTTGTAATCAACTAAACTGATATATGTGGAGTTTATTTCTTCTAAATCTTTGTATTATTTGAGTTTGTGAAGGTATCTTTTCTCATGCAATTTATACTTATTCATGTATTCATTCACTTAGAAAATAAGTAGTACTGGGCATTTTTTTCAGGTGTTAGAGTAAGAACAAGAAAAGACAAAACCCTTGCCTCTCTTTGAGCTTTTTCTTCTAGTCATTGGGGCTGAGGCCAAGATATATATTTTAATTTAGGTTTGTCAAATAAGAAATTGCCAAAGTAATAACATTTGAGATTAAGCTGAAATTATGAGAAGGAGCTAGTCACATGAGAATTACTGCATCATAAACCTGATCAGTAATTTGCATATTGAACAAATTTTGTTGAGGATATACCATGTTCTTGGCCCTCTTCTATACTTGGGAAATAACAGCATGAAATTAATAGAGTCTCTAATTTCCTAGGGTTGACATTATAATGGAAACAACAGATTACAAACAAATATAAGTAAATATAAAATGTGAAAAATAAATGCCAAGAAAAACAAAAGTAAGCAAGGTAATATGTGACAGAGTGAGAGGAGAGGACAGTAAAGAGATGGTAGATAATTTTGGACATAGAAATCAGGTGAGGCCTTCTTCTGGAGGTGACATTTGAGCAGAAACCTGAATTCAGTGAGCAAGAAGCCATGGGACTATCTAGTTAAAGAACATTGCAATTAGTGGGAAAAGGTCCTGAAACATTGTATTAAAATATTTTGGGAAAGTGAGTGTGGCTGAAGTAAGTAAAATCCAGAAAACTATAGGAAATGAGGCCAACGAAGTAGCAAGAGGCCCTATGATTTACAGCTTTATGGGCAACAGTCAGGCTTTGGATTTTACTTGAAGTATCACAGGACCACTTTAGAGGATTTGAACAGATTCAAGATTTAAATTTTAATTTTTTTTTTAATTTTTTTTTTTTTTATTTCTAGGAGAGAGAGAGAGACAGCATGAGCAGGGGAGGGTCAGAGAGAGGGGGAGTCACAGACTGAAACAGGCTCCAGGCTCTGAGCTGGCAGTCAGCACAGAGCCCGACGCGGGGCTCAAACCCACGAACCGCGAGATCATGACCCAAGCGAAAGTAAGACGCTTAACCGACTAAGCCACCCAGGCGCCCCTCAAGATTTAAATTTTAGAAGAATCATTTCTGATTATTCTTGCTACTGTTTGGAGAATGGGCTTCGGTGAGGTTTAGCAAGATTTGAATAAGGGAGGCCAATTAGGAGGCTGCTGCATAACTATAGGCGAGAGATAGAGGTGACTTAAGTTGATAGCAGTGAAGGTATGGGACACTGATAAGTTTTGTTAATATATTTGAAGGTAGAATCAACACTTGTCTTATGAATTGGATGTAAAGTCTAAGAGAATGAGAGGAGTCAAAGATGACTCCATGGTTTTTGCCTTTACTAGCTGGGTAAATGGGGGTACCATTTCCTGAGATGGAGAGCAGTAGGGGGAGGCAGTTTGGGGCACTGGAGAAAGGATTATATAGATCCATTTTTGGATAAGCTTTTTTGGTTGGGATGTTCATTAGCCACCCAAAAGAGTTATTGTATAAATAGCTAGTTATGTAAAAAGAAACCCGGGAGAGATAATGTAAAGCTGTGTTTAAAAAAAAAAATGAAGAATCAGCTTATATATAATATTTAAAACTTTAAGATTGAATGAGATAATTTAGGGAATTGGAGAAGCAGTCTCATAGAGCTCTCAACATTTACAAGTTACAAACAAGAAATAGCAAATGAGACTGAGAAGGTGTGGCCAGTGGAGAAAACCCTCAGTACTGTTCTCTCAATCAGTAGAACCAATAAACACAAAATCAGCAAGATATAAAAGAATTGAGCAGTGCTATTACACAAGATCTAATTCCCATTTACAGAGGACTCCATGCAACAGTAGAAAAACACATTCTTTTCATGTGAACACCTGGAACATTTACCAAGAGAAAACAAACCTAAACAAATTTACCTGTACAACATATGACCATGGTGGAATTAAATTAAAGTCAATTAAAGATAACAGGAAGGTCTCTGAACACTTGGAAATTAAACAACACTTCTAAATAGTATGTTAGTCAAAGAGGAATTCTGAAGGAAAAATTTTAAATATACCAAAATTTTAAAATATATGTTTAAAAATTCATAACTAAATGAAAATGAAAATGCAACATATTAAAATCTGTGGAATACAAATAAAGCAATTCTTATGAGAAATTTACAGCACTGAATACATTAGAAAGAATAGCTGTATTAAGTCAATCTAGAAAAAGAAACTAAAAAGAAAGCAAAAGAAACTCAACACGGACAGAAAGAAGGTAATAATGCAAATAAAAGAAGAATTCAAAAATATTTAAAACAGTAAAACAGTAGATATAGTCAAATCAAAAGCTGGTTCTTTGAGGAATGCCTGGGAGGCCCAGTCAGTTAGCATCTGACTTTTGATTCCATCTCAGGTCATTATCCAAGAGTAGTGGGATCAAGCATCATGTTGGGCTCCCACCGAGCGTGAAGTCTGCTTAAGATTCTCTCCCTCCCAGGGGTGCCTAGATGGCTCAGTCAGTTAAGCGTCCGACTTTGGCTCAGCTCGTGATCTCACTGTTGGTGAGTTCAAGCCCCACATTGGACTCTGTGTTGACAACTCAGAGCCTGGAGTTTGCTTCTGATTCTGTGTCTCCCTCTTGGTCTGCCCCTCCCCCACTGCAGTCACTCTCTCTGGCTCTCTCTCTCTCTCTGTCTCAAAAATAAACAAAAAATATTGTTGTAAAGATTCTCTCCCTCCCTCCCCTACCTCCCTCACTGCACACAAATGCGCTTGCTCTCCCTATAAAAATTTTTTCAAAAAATTGTTTAAAAACATTTTTAAGCTGGTTCTTTGAAAAGATCAGTAATCTTTAAACCCCAAGCAAAACTGATTAAAAAAAAGAAAAGATAGAAAGTTCAATAATAAATGAAAAAGAGGCTATCACCAGACCTCACAGACTTTTAAAGGATAATAGGAGATGACTGAACAACTCAACATGCACAAATTGACCTTGAACATAATGGATCAATTCTTTGAAAACTGCAAACTACCAAAACTCACCCAAAGTGAAATAGATGATATTAATCATTGTATAACTGTTTTTAAAATCCAACTTTTTGTAGAAGCCTTCTGAAAAAGGGGCCTCCAGAACAAGATGGTTTCATTGACAGAGTCAACTCATTTTAAGAGACCTACTTTACCTTGATACCAAATCACAGAATCCAGAAAATAAAACTACAGACTAATCTCTTTCATAAACAGAAATGCAAAATTTCCAAAGTATTAGCAAATTAAATCCTTTGATTCTCCAATATCAATTGAGTGTCCCCAACAATTCAATCCTGTTCTGAAACTACCAGGGTTAGTGTTAGACTGCACAGGTTTAAGGGTTCAGTCTCACAAGAATGCTCTTACTTCAGATGCCAATTGCAAGTCCCAGTCTCTAGACACTTTTGCCTGACTTGGCTACAAATTCGAGTATTCCTACCACACCCATGAATTTCAGGATTGATAATTTGTTAGAGACACTCCCAGAACTCGTGAAAATGTTATACCTACTATTAGTTTATTACTAATACAAATGAATAGCCAGATACAGAGGTATGTAAGTCAAAGTCCAAGCACAGGAGCCTCTGACTGC
The DNA here is from genome assembly GCA_017311185.1 of Proteles cristata cristata. Classification (NCBI taxonomy): domain Eukaryota; kingdom Metazoa; phylum Chordata; class Mammalia; order Carnivora; family Hyaenidae; genus Proteles; species Proteles cristata. Next base: position 636,470 of record JAESUZ010005544.1, read on the forward strand.
ATGGAGTTGAGGTGAACCACCCTAATAGTATGTGGTTATGCTAACCAACTTGAATGTTCTCTGAACCCTGCTATTTAGGGGTTTTATGGAGTTGATCTCAACTCAGGTCATGATCTCATGATTCATGAGATCAAGCCTCGCATCGGGTTCTACACTGACAGCACAGAGCATGCTTGGGATTCTCTTTCTATCTCTCTCTGCCCCTCCCTCTCTCATACACACTCTCTCGCTCAAAATAAATAAAACTAAATAAATAAATAAAATAGAAAAACAAGATGCTTAAATATGAATAAAAGTAAGTATCTATATGCCAATAACTCCAAAATGCTGATGAAAGAAATCAAAAAAGACTGAATGAAGAGATATGACATCATTGTTCTGGAAAACTTAACACAGCAAAGATACTGTTTCTCTCCATCTTCCCATAGATTTAATATCATTCCTATCAAAATCCAATAGGATTTTTTAGAAAAACTGATTCTATAATTTATATGGAAAGACAAAAAAGCAAGAATAGCCAAATCCGTTTTGAAAAAGAAAATTGTTGGAATCACAGTAAGATTTTACTATAGAGTAACAGTAGTATTGGCAAAGCAATAGATAGATCAAAGATCACAATGATCAGTGAAATAGGTTATAGAGTCAGACAAGTACAACTAACTGATTTTTTACAAAAAATGCAGTAGCATTTCAGTGATGAATTGATTGTCTTTTCAACAAGTGGCATTGGAACTATTGGACATCCATAGACAAAAATGAAGTCACCTTGACCCCAAGCTTCACACATTATATAAAAATTAATTCAAAATAACCCTAAATTTAAGTGTAAAATGTAAAACTTTTAGAAGAGAACAGAGAAAAAGTTTGTGACCTAGAGTTAATTGAAGAACTCTTATATAAAAGAACAAAACTAGGGCACCTGAGTGGCTTAGTCAGTTAAGCATCTGACTCTTGATTTTGGCTCAGGTCATGATCTCATGGATCATGAGATTGAGCCCCCCATCCGGCTCTGTGCTGACAGTGCAGAGCCTGTTCTCCCTCTCTCTCTGTCCCTCCCCTGTGCACTCTCTCTCTCAAAATAAATAAATGTGGGGGGGGGGGTAAAACCAGTAAGTTGGTCTTTATCAAAATTCAAAAGTTTTGTTTCACAAAATGTATTTTTTTAATGTTTTATTTATTTCTGAAATAGAGAGAGAGACAGTGTGAGCAGGGAAGGGTCAGAGAGAGAGGGAGACACAGAATCTGAAACAGGATCCAGGCTCTGAGCTAGCTGTCAGCACAGTATCCAATGCGGGGCTTGAACCCACAAACTGTGAGATCATGACCTGAGCCAAAGCCGGATGCTTAACTGACTGAGCCACCCAGGCGCCCCTAAAATGTATTGTTAAAGAGATTTTTTTAAGCCACAGACTAGGAGAAAATATTTGCATATCTCATACTCAAAAAGGACTTGTGTTCATAACATACAAAGAACTCTAAACTCGGGGCGCCTGGGTGGCTTAGTCATTTAAGCGTCCGACTTTCGCTTAGGTCATGATCTCGCGGTTTGTGGGTTCGAGCCCCGCGTCGGGCTCTGTGCTGACTGCCAGCTCAGAGCCTGGAGTCTGTTTCAGATTCTGTGTTTCCCTCTCTCTCTCTGATCCTCTCCTGCTCACACTCTCTCTCTCTCTCTCTCCTAGAAATAAATAAAAATATTTAAAAAAAAAAAAAAAACTCTAAACTCAATAGTAAGAAACAGTAAAATTCAGAATATAGCGTGTTCCTAAAATTTCATGAAAGCTGAACCTGGAATAAAGAAATGTCCAGGCTTTCATAAGTACTCACCATTTCACAAGTTATCCTCTTATCATAGATTGTACATAGCTATGTTATCAATGAGTATTTAGTGTGATGTTGATTTCTGTTAGCTGATAATCATCACTGTTTCAACTCTAGTTGCTGGGTTATTTTCCCCTCACGTATTGTATCACCCTCCCTTTCTCTCCATTACCACTACTGGTTTTCCCCTACAGTAGCAACATTAGAAATTCCAGAATATTATTATCACAATTTGTTCCTATGCAGAAATATTTTTTTATCTAAACCTGAGTGTGATAGGTCTATTTCAGGATAGCAGCCAAATTTCTGTTCAGACACAGATATAGAAGGAGGCCTCCTTGCCTCCTTTTCCTACTCTTCTCTTAGTCTTGCTATCATTCCACCTGGACTCTGGGCACTTGTGCATAAACTTCCACTTAGAGTATGAAATGAGGCAGCAATACTTGCCTGATCTGCTTCTGAATCAGACTTACTAAACCCTTATGTCTGGTAAGAAACATTTGTAATTGACTTCTTCCATTCATCTGGCAAATCTCTGCTACTCTAAGAAATCGTAGCTTTTTGCCACACTTGCTTCACATCATTCAAATACACCTGACACCTCTATGAATCTTGTGTTCTGCTTTCTCATGATTTCTGTATCTTTTATTTACATGCTAACATGTATTAATGCACTGACACTTTTATACATAAAATCTCCCATTTGTAATCTCTCTTATTGTTTGCTTTAAACAAACCCTAGAAACAGTACTCAGGACCCACAAATGAATGGATATAAACTTTAGCTCTTTAGACAGTAGCAGTATCAAAAAACAAGGAGAGGAAGGTATTTGAATAAATATTTGATATAAAGTTGAAACAAATTTTTTCTGCCTTATTTATTATATATTATTTTGTGATAAACTTTAACGTTTTTTTTTTTTATTTATTTCTGAGAGAGAGAGACAGCGTGAGCAGGAGAGGGTCAGAGAGAGAGGGAGACACAGAATCTGAAACAGGCTCCAGACTCTGAGCTAGCTGTCAGCACAGTGCCCAATGCAGGGCTTAAACCCACGAACCGTGAGATCATGATCTGAGCCAAAGTTGGCCACTTAACCAACTGAGCCACCCAGGTGCCCCTGTGATAAACTGTAAAGGTGACCCTTTCACCTAAGATATACACTTATTGATTATAGTTAATTCTGAGCTTGAACTGGAAATTTAAGTTCCCTCCCAAATCTAAGAGCTAATATAAATATGTGTGCACATCATGCAGCCATCTCCTCAAAGGGTAATAAAGGTAAATAACATACTCTTCAAAACACAGCTTTGTTATTGTAGTGTGTTTTGTGTGTGTACTAATTCTTCCAAATCCACTATGTATTTTACATTATAACACACCTGAATCTGGCCTAGCTGCAATTCAGTTGCTCAGTAGCCATTTGTGGCCTACTTGACTGCCATATGAGACAGCACAGTTTTGAACTAAATCATCTCATTCCTAACAGCCTGAAAATTCAAATTTGTAGTTACAAGTCTAATTTCACTTTTTATTACCACTTAAAATTGGGTATTAAAATGGCCATATCTATCTTTCTTTGTAAGTTTCCAGGTGTTATACTTATTGTAAATATATTTTTATATTTAATTTTTATAACTAATAAATAAAAATGCATGGATTATATTTCTAATAAATAAGCACACTGGTTTTAATATAATTTTGTATCCTTTATGACCTAGGTGGTTCAATTAAATACATAATCTAAAATAGCTTTATTTGTAAACTACCATAATATTAATGATAACCACTGGCACACAGTAGACCCTTCCTATGTGACAAAAAATTACAGAGGCTGGGGTAATTATATCCAATTTAATATTAGAAATGTTGGGGCACCTGGATAGTTGGTTAAGTTGATTAAGTTGGTTAAGCATCCAACTTCGGCTCAGGTCATAATCTCGTGGTTTATGGGTTCGAGCCCTGTATTGGATCTGTGTTGACAGCTAGCTCAGAGTCTGGAGTCTGTTTCAGATTCTGTGTCTCCCTCACTCTCTGACCCTCCTCTGTTCACTCTGTCTCTCTCTTTCTCAGAAATAAATACAACATCTAAAAAAAAAGGAAAGAAAGAAATGTTTATGTGTTTATGTAGGATAAATACAGATTATATTATATGCAGTCTAAGCTTACTTGATCTTCCTCAGTAATACTGATATATACAGTGATAATAAAGATATTTTCCTGTATTTTATCATAACTTAACATTTTTCCTTTTCACATATAGGCCTTTAATTAACCAAAAATGTATTTTTTGTGTATTGCATTCATTAAAGGGATCATATTATATTCTTCTTGGGTAACTGATTGTCCTCATATTTATTGAGTAGTCTCTTTTACTTCACTGATTTTAATGCCACTTTTGTTGTATAGCAAGTTTTTCTATATGCATGGTTCTGTTTCTGTGCCTTCTATTTTGGTGCCTTATCTTGTTTGTCACTCTCTGTGCTGATACATATTGTGTTAATTATTGTAGCTATAAGTTTTGATATCTGATAGAGAAAATGTTCCTGTGTAATTTTTTCCTTCAGAATTATCTTGATTATTCTTGTCCCTTTGTTTATTCATATAATTTTAAACATCAATTTTTCTTATCTGACTAAAAAATTATGTTGGGCCTTGGATTGATTCAGTTACATTGTATATACTGATCATTTTGTGAGAAGTTGGCATATTTGTGATTTTGAATCTTTCTGTTCATAACCTTTATTCACAATTTCCTTAAATATTTTCTACTAATACTTGAAATTACCTTCATAAAACTGCATTACATCTCTCATTAAATTGCCCCTTAATAGCTTAGAGATTTTGCTGTTACTGTGAGTAAGATTTTTCTATTAATTTTCTAATGATTATCATTGGTATATGACAAGACTATTGATTTTGATGTGTAGATCTTCTATTCATCAATTCTTTTATTCTTATAGTTTATACATTCTGTTGGATTTCCCATGTATATAGTCATTTCACTTGAAAATAAGGATAGTTACTTCTCTTGCTATAGAATTCTTATATCTCTTCTTTCTTTTGCTGGTCTTATTGCATGGCCAGGATTTTCATTACACTGTTGAGTAGTAATGATGTTGTCTGACATCATTTCTTTGTTCATGATGATATGTTGCTATTCAAAAGAGTAGTTTACTTATTAATATGAAACAGAAATTGGCATGATTTAATAAAGTAAATGTAAATACAGTATAACATTTTTTATTTTAAGTATTTTTCAAGTCAGAGAATTTAGAAAGTACAAATGAAAAATAAATAAAAGGAGTTAAGATAGTGGAAGGTTAGGGAGACCTGAGGCTTGCCTCATCCCTTGAACACAGCTAGATAAATAACAAATCATTTTGAACACCCAAGAAATTGGTCTGAGGACTGAGAGAGCAAATATGCACAACTAGAGGTGAGAAAATAGCCACATCATGGAAGGTAGGAACTGCAGAGATTTGATTTGAGGCATGGAAGATGTGCAGTTGCTGCAATGGGAAGGGAGCCCTGATCACCAAAAGAGGAGCAAGGGAGAAAGAAAAAGAGTGGAAGTGCATACAGGGAATAGCACAAGAAAAACTCTTACCCTAAACTGTCAGCTAAGGAAAGGAGAGAGGAGGACAACATCAAGTTGTTATATACAGCGGAGCACAGAGTCTGAAGTTCAGAGGTCTGTGACATTGCCAGGGCGGTGCCTGTGGTCCAAGGATCCCCTGGGTACCATGGAGAGAGGTAGTTCCTCTGCTTGGAGTGCATTTGGGAGAGGTGGTGTAACCTCTCCAGGAGAGAGGGACCCAGTGGTCGCCATTGGGCTACCCTTTTTGCTAGCATAGGAACACAGGTGATGGCTGAGGGCTGTAAGTCTTGGAGCCAGCTTTCTGCCGTGCTTTGCCATAAACTCCAAGCTGCTGCATGGTCTCACAACTGATTTCTGGAACAAACTGGTAGGCAGCCACATGGCAGCAGGACCCCCCCACTCCCCCACCCCATGGGATAGACATGGGACCAAGCTCTGCAAATCTCTAAACTTTGGAGTTTTGGAGCTGTCATCTGAGATAAAGCATAGGAGTGCTGCACTGCCTGCTAGGCAGACAAGTCAGACACAGGCAGAGTGAAGACAAGTATCCTGACAGAAGCCAGAAGCACAGGATAAGTCATTGTTTGCTCTTCTACGAAGGCTTCCTGAAGGGTGGCACAGGTGAGCTCCCCACTTCAGAGATGACAGAACATGGCCATGCCATTTTCACCCTGCATCCCCAACCCCCATCAAGCACTGACCATATCTCACTTCAGTGAGAAAAATAGCACCACCAAGAGGAAGCTGGAGCCCTATACACCAAGCCCCACCCCCCTGCATCCTGCAGGCCCATCTACTCTAAGGCAAGCCCACCTGAAATCAGGTCAACAGTCCCTGCCCCCAGAACACCAGCACAGACCTTATGCAGGAACCAAGTCTACTGAGCATAGAGTGCAGCAAAGCTTCACCTCTAGGGGAAATAGGATCTAGTTTCCTTTTTATTTTTATTTTTTAATTTTTCTTATTTTTTATTATATATATAATTATTTTTTTATTTTTTTTTTTGTATCTAGCTTATTTTAACAAGCATGCCAAACACAGATAGGATCTAGCTTTTTTTTTATTTTCCTGGGCAAAATGACAAGATAAAAGAATTCAATACAGATATAAATAAGATACCTGAATTACAACTTAAAACAGTAATTATAAAGATACTAACTAGGCTTGAGAAAAAGTATAGAAGACACTAGAGACTCCCTTACTACAAAGAAAAAAGAACTAAAATCTAGTCAGGCCAGAATTAAAAATGCTGTAACTGAGATACAAACCCAAATGGATGCCATGATAGTGAGCGTGGATAAAGCAGAGGAATGAATCAGTAATATAGAATATAAAATTATAGAAAATAATGAAACTATGGGGCGCCTGGGTGGCTTAGTTGGTTGAGCGTCCGACTTTCGCTTAGGTCATGATCTCGCAGTCCATGGGTTCGAGCCCCGCGTCGGGCTCTGTGCTGACTGCCAGCTCAGAGCCTGGAGCCTGTTTCAGTCTGTGACTCCCTCTCTCTGACCCTCCCCTGCTCACGCTGTCTCTCTCTCTCTCTAGAAATAAATAAAAATATTAAAAAAAAAAAAAGAAAAGAAAAGAATGAAACTGAAAAGGAGAGGGAAAGAAAGATATTGAATCACAAAGGTTCATTAGGGAACTCAGCAACTTCTTAAAGTGTAATAATATTCATCTCATAGGAGTCCCAGAAGATGAAGAGAGAGAAAAAGGGGCAGAAGTTTATTTTAGCAAATTATAGATGAAAACTTCCCTAATCTGGGGAAGGATACAGACATTGAAATCCAAGAAACACCAAGAACTCACACTAGATTCAGCAGAAGCTGGGCATTGCAAAAACAGATCATAGTCAAATTCGTAAAACACACAGATAAGGAAAGAATCCTGAAAGCAGCAAGGGAAAAATGCCCTTGACCTACAGGGAAAGACAGACCAGGTTCACAGCAGATCTGTCTACAGAAACATAGGAGGCCAGAAGGGAATGGCAGAATATATTCACTATGCTGAATTGGAAAAATATGCAACCAAGATTATTTTATCCAGCAAGGCTGTCATTCAGAATGAAAGGAGAGATAAAGAGTTTCCCGGACAATCAAAAACAAAAGGAGTTCATAAGCACTAAATCAGCCTTGCAAGAAATATTAAAGATGTTTCTTTAAGGGAGAGAGAGGAGAGACCAAAAGCAACAAAGACTAAAAACAGAGAAAATCTCCAGAAATGGTGACTCTATAGGTAATATAATGGCACTAAATTCATACCTTTCAGTAATCACTGTGAATGTAAATGGACTACTAAGCACTCCAATCAAAAGACATAAGATATCAGAATGGGTTTAAAAAAACAAAAAACAGGACTCATCTATATACTGCCTATACAAGAACTCATTTTAGACCTAGACACCTGCATACTGAAAGTAAGGGGTTGGAAAAGCATCTGTCATGCAAACGATGTTAACAACAACAACAACAACAAAAAAACCCAGAGGGGTGCCTGGGTAGCTTACTTAGCTTAAAGGTCCAACTCTTTTTTTTTTTTTTTTTTTAATGTTATTTCCGAAAGAAAGAGCGTGATCAGGGGAAGGTCGGAGAAAGAGGGAGACACAGAATCCAAAGACAAGCTCCAGGCTCTGAGCTGTCAGCACAGAGCCCAACTCAGGGCTTGAACCCAGAATGTGAGATCATAACCTGAACCGAAGTTGGACACTCAACCGACTGAGCCACCCACGTAACCCCCTGAGTGTCCAACTTTTGATTTCAGCTCACCTCATGATCCCAGGATCATAGAATTGAGCCTGTCATTGGGCTCTGCACTGAATCTAGAGCCTTTCTCTTTTCTTTTTCACAAGTTAGGCTAGAGGTCTTTATTTTTTAATTATTTTATTAATTTTATAAATAATTTAATTTTATTAATTATTTCAAAGAACCAGCTCTCAATTTGATCTGTTCTGTTGTTGTTGTTGTTGTTCTCTATATTATTTATGTCTGCTCTAATCTTTATTATTTTCTTTCTTCTGCTGGCTTTAGGCTTTATTTGCTGTTCCTTTTCTATCTCCTTCAGTGTAAGATTAAGTTGTGTGTTTGAGACTTTCCTTGCTTCTTGATGTAGACCTATGAACTGTGTTATACTGCTGTGCTTTTATTTTCATTTGTTTCATGTCGTTTTTACTTTCATTCTTTAATTTCTTGGTTATCCCATTCATTATGTATTTCTTTAACCTCTGTGTATTTGCAGTCTTTCCAAATTTTTTATCATGGTTGACCAAGTTTCATAGCATTGTGGTCTGAAAATATGCATGGTAGGATCTTGATCTTTTTGTGCTTGTTGAGGCTGATTGGTGACCCAGTATGTGATCTGTTCCGGATAAAATTCCATGTGCACTTGAAAAGAATGTGTATTCTGCAGCTATAAGATGAAATGTTTTGAATATACCTGTTAAGTCATCTGGCGCAGTGTGTCCCTCAAAACCATTGTTCCCTTGTTTATATTCTGCTTAATGATCTGTCCGTTGCTGTAAGTAGGGTGGTAAAGTCCCTTACTATTATTGTATTATTATTAATGAGTTTCTTTATGTTTGCTATTAATTGATTTATAAATCTGGGTGCTCTAGTTGGAGGCATAAATATTTACAATTGTTTGATCTTCTTGTTGGATAGATCCCTTAATTGTAATGTAATGCCCATCTTCATCTTGTTACAGTCTTTCTTTTTAATGGTTATTTATTTTTGAGAGAGAGACAGAGTGTGAGTAGGGGAGGAGCAGAGAGAGACAGAGGGAGGGAGACACAGAATCTGAAGTAGGCTCCAGGCTCTGAGTTGTCAGCAAAAAGCCTGATGCAGGGCTCACACTCATGGACCCTGAGAGATTATGACCTGAGCTGAAGTTGGATGCTTAATCATCTGAGTCACCCAGCTGCCCCTAGGGTCTTTATTTTAAAATCTAGTTTGTCTGATAAAGTATGGCTACTCTGGTTTTCTTTCTTTTTTCTTTTCTTTTTCTTTAACAGAGGGAGTGAGTTAGTTGTATGCAGTCTCTAGATTCAGTGCAGAGCCCTATGCCAGGCTCAATTCTATGATCCTGGGATCATGAAGTGAGCTGAAATCAAAAGTTGGACACTCAGGGGGTTACGTGGGTGGCTCTACTAAATAAAATCACAAATTAAAGAAGAGAGATCATAGTCAACACCACAGAAATAGAAACAGTTATAGAGAATATTATGAAAAAGTACATGCCACCAAACCAGGTAATCTGGAAGAAATGGACAAATTCCTAGAAACATACAAACCACCAAAACTGAAACAGGAAGAAATAGAAAATTTGAACACAACCAGCAAAGGAATTGAATTCATAATCAAAGATCTCTTAACAAACAAAAGCCCAAAGCCACATGGCTTTCCAGGAGAATTCTACCAGACATTTAGAAAAGAGTTAATACCTATTCCTCTCAAACTGTTCCAAAAGATAGAAATGGAAGCAAAACTTCCAAACTCTTGTGAGGCCAGCATTACCTTGATTCCAAAAATAGACAAAGACCCCACTAAAAAGGAGAATTACCGGACAGTATCCCTGATGAACTTGGATACAAAAATTCCTGACAGGATACTACAAATAGAATCCAAAAGTACATGAAAAGGATTATTCACCATGATCCAATGAGATTTATTCCTGGGCTGCAGGGGTGATTCAACATTCTCAAATAAATCATATTAATAATAAAAGTATAAGAACTATATGATCCTCTGAATAGATGTAGAAAAAACATTTGACAAAATATACCATTCATTCTTGATAACAACCCTCAACAAAGTATAGATAGATGGAACATACCTCAACCTCATTAAGGTCATATATGAAAGAACCACAGTTAATATCATCCTCAATGGGGATAAACTGACAGCTTTTCCTCCTCAGGACAGACAGGGATGTCCACTCTTACCACTGCTATTTAACATAGTACTAGAAGTCTTGACTCAGCAATCAGACAATAAAAAGAAAGAAAGACATCCAAACTGGCAAGGAAGAGTCAAACGTGCACCATATGGAGACAACATGATACTCTGTGTAGAAAACTCACAAGACTCTGCCGAATAATTGCTAGAACTAGCACATGAATTCAGCAAAGTCCCAGGATATAAAACCAACTTACAGAAATCTGTTTTGTTTCTGTATACCAATAATGAAGCAGCAGAAAATGAAATCAAGGAATCAATCTCATTTACAATTGCACCAAAGACAGATACCTAGGAATAAGCCTAACCAAAGATCTGTCCTCTGAAAACTACAGAACACTTATGAAAGCAGTTGAAGAGGACTGTGTCCTCCAATAGAAATGGAAAAGCATTCTATGCTCATGGATTAAAAGAGCAAGCATTGTTAAAATGTCTATACTACCCAAGGGAATTTACACATTTAGTGCAATCCCCATCAAAGTACCACCAATATTTTTCACAGATCTAGAACAATCCTAAAATTTGTATGGGAAAACAAAAGAACCCAAACAGCCAAAGCAATCCTGAAAAAGAAAAGCAAATCTGGAGGTATCGTGATTCTGGATGTCAAAATACATGACAAAGCTGTAGTCATCAAGACAGTATGGTACTGGCACAGAAATAGACACATAGATCAATGGAACAGAACAGAGAGCCCAGAAATGGATCCACCCACAACTATGATCAACTAATCTTCAACAAAGCATAAAAGAATATCCAATGGAAAAAAGTCTCTTCAGAAAATGGAGCTGGGGAAACTGGACAGCAACATGCAGAAGAATGAAATTGGACCACTTACTTACACTATAGACAAAAGTAAATTCAAAGTGGATGAAAGACCTAAATGTGAGACAGGAGACCATCAAAATCCTGGTGGAGAAAAAGGCAGCAACCTCTGTGACCTTGGCTGGAGCAACTTCTTACCTTGACATGTCTCCAGAGGCAAGGGAAACAAAACCAAAAAATGGACTATTGGGACATCATAAAGATAAGAAACTTCTGCACAGCAAAGGAAACAATCAACGAAACTAAAAGGCAGCCAAAAGAATGGGAGGAGATATTTGCAAATGACATATCAGATAAAGGATTACTATCCAAAATCTATAAAAACTTATCAAACTCGGCACACAAAAACAGATACGCCAGTGAAGAAATGGGCAGAAGACATTGAATGGATATTCTTCCAAAGAAAACATCCAGATGGCTAATAGACACATGAAAGGATGCTCAATATCACTCATCATCGGGGAAACACAAATTAAAACCACAATGTAATACCACCTCTCGCCTGTCAGAATGGCTAAAATTAACAGTACAAGAAACAACAGATGTTGATGAGGATGCAGAGAAAGGGAAACCCTCTTGCACTGTTGGTAGGAATGCAAATTGGTGCAATGACTGGAAAACTGTATGGAGATTTTTCAAAAAGTTAAAAATGTAACAACTCCATGACCCAGCAATTGTGCTATAGGTATTTACTTAAAGATACAAAAATACAGATTTGAAGAGGTACATGCATCCCATTGTTTATAGCAGTATTATACAATATGCAAACTATTAAGAGAGCCCAAGTGTCCATCAAATGATGCATGGATAAAGAAGTTACGGGATATGTATACAATGGAATATTACTCAACCATCAAAACAAATGAAGTCTTTCCATTTGCAATAGCATGGATGGAGCTAGAGTGTTTTAAGCTAAGTGAAATAAATCAGTCAGAGAAAGACAAATGCCATATGATTTCACTCATATGTGGGATTTAAGAAACAAGACAGATGAACATATTAGAAGGGGGAGAAAAGCAAAGAGAGGGAAACAAACCTTAAGAGACTAGATGATAGAGAACAAACTGAAAGCTGATGGAGGGATGTGGGTGGGGGATGGACTAGATGGATGATGGGTATTTAGGAGGGTGCTTGTTATGATGAACACTGAGTATTGTATGTAAGTGATGAATCACTGAATTCTACTCTTGAAACCAATATTGCATTGTATGTTAACTAGAATTTAAAGAAAAATTTGAAAAAGAAAAAAAATAAAACCATCCATTTTCACATCATCCAAAGATGATTACTATTTGCATTTTGGTCTATGGCAGAATCATAATTTAGGCTTGGAAATCAGTCTGAAAATGGCAAAATTACTCTTGAAAATTCATTAAATCACCCATAAATGTATGTATGTGTATGTGTATGTATTTATATACATTTGTGTAATCCTCTCTACACATAATATATATATTATGAAATGAAATAGAAAATACATATGAAAATGCATTTCTGTAGCCTTTTTACTATATTTCTAGAATTATTGAACATCTTATACATTAATCCTTCAGTCTGTGAGGCATTACACATATAGTAGAATTCAGGACCTGTGTGTGTGTGTGTGTGTGTGTGTGTGTGTGTGTGTGTGTGTGTGTGTGTGTGGATATATATATATAAGCTCCAGTATGTAAATGATTTTCACTCTACTGACTTGAGCACTTGTGCTTGTGTAAAGTACTACTCCATCATATGAAAAGGTACCATATTTTATAAATACCTGTTATTGTATATTTACTTGCTTGTATTTTGGTTAGACTCATGATTGGCATTTCACAGATGGTGCCTTTTATAATGGATAAACAGCAATTTAAGAAATAAAATAACAAATGAGAGGCCTTGGATTCTCACATTCCAAGAATATGTAGTATTCATTCGTAGTTCTTTCAGGAAGTGGTCAACTAAACAAAGAAGGTTAAATATTGATGTATGTGCAGGTACATGTGGGAAATTGATCAAAAGATTTAGGAACATGAATCCAAAAAAAAGGAAACTTAACAGAAATCTAGTATATAAATTCCATGTTAATTTTTAAAATGTTCATAGGTCTTAGAAACTCCTTCCCTCTCTTCTGAATAATGAACTTCAGAACCAGCCAGATCACCAAAGTGATAATGGAACATTTGTCATTTTTCATATGCTATAGAGTTTGAAATAGAATTCTAAAGAGCAAAGGAGAAATCATGGACTGACTAAATTTAGGCTCCTTTTGTATCATAACTAGGGTATTTAAAAACACTTCCTCAGGTTTTTTCCCATTGAACATTAAGTGAACTCATGGTCTTTCCCACAGTAGTTCAAAACTCTACATTTTCAACAACTTATTATTTGTTAGCATGATTAGCCTGACATGGGAATCATAGTTAATGATATTTTCTATAAATTTTCATTGTCATTGGTATGCCATTACCTGGCAGTTTTAGAGCCATCATTATCCCAAGAACAGAGAGTTTTATCTTACTTTTGAGTAATGGTAAAAAGTAATTCAAGATGATGAAGTTATCTTAAGTTCAGTCTCTTAGGGTCACTCAAGGCCAAGAAAGACCTGACTAGAAAAAAGTTTTCAGTTTTATAGGAACACTAATTGTGTTACATCTGCTTTTTCTTTCAAAGTTTTAGTTAATTATCTAAATGTTTTGTCCTCTGCTTAATAAAGGGTTTAATAGGTGATTATGTACACATTCCTGGTTTAATCTTATTTTAATGGACTCCCATTGATGGGACAATGCCCTTTTTTAAAGATACATAATTATCTTAACTCAGCATGTTACCAAGCTTTTCCCAAGAAGATAAAATTGAACTTAAATGTGGTTAGTTCTTTGTCTCACAGGTATCCAAGTACTTTGGATTTCTTACCTTTCAGGAACTAATGGACATTTCATAGAGGTCATTTTAGAATGTGATGTAAAAACAAAATATGCCTGGTGCCAATACAGTTTGTTTTCCTTGATTGAATTTCATTGGTATCCCCAAATATAAATGACTATGACTGATATTTATCTAAAAACAATAGATACAGATGAATCAGTTATCCAAAGAAGCCACCTTCATAGAATAGGCATTTCTTTACTAATGTTTAAAACACTTCTAAAATTCTTCTATAATATTGCCTATATGGGGAGTGACTACTAATGGGTATGGGATTTTATGTGAGCATGATGAAGATAATCTGGAATTCGATAGTGACAATGGTTGTATAACCTTGCAAATCTACTAAAAACTACTAAATTGAACACTTGAAAATGATGAATTTTATGATGTATGAATTATATTTCAATAAAAATAAGCCCATTAAAGAGTCAGGCTTACATAAGCCTCACTGCTTCATATATATTTTGATTTTGTACAAATATTATACTAACTAACCTGTTCACTGACCTTACCTATAATACTTAAGTTCACATTTACTGCTCACATTGAAGATTTACCATCACTGAAGATCACAGAAGACAGCAGTTTCAGAAGGCATCCTCAAAGAGGAGTCACATAGCGGTAAACAATGACATTGAAATAAGTATGGAGCATCACAAGGAGCTTACCTGGAAGATGCAACATTCGTGTGTGTCCTGAGTTTTTTTTTTTTTTTTTTTTTTTATAAAAATGAGTCATGTCAACTTGTCAGTTTCAGTCTTTTCTTGTACAACGGTCTAGTCTGGGCCTTGTCAAGTATCTCAGACCTAGGCAGACTAGAAAAGTGTTTGACTGTCGTCAGATTCAAGTGTTATTGAGGGTAAAGTCTGTTTCAAGTAGACTACATCTCCACCATTTTCCTTTGCTTCTAACTTATTCAGCTGCTTCTAAAATAGAGGAACTTAAGAGAAATCATGCTTAACAACAAATTAAGTTTTAGTGTTTATTTTTCTTATTACAAAAGCATTACTCATTAACTTTTACTTAAATATTTATTGAGTGTCTATTGTATTGAAGCAAACTTTGGATGCTGAAGATACAAATGTGAATAAGATAAATGTGGGAAAGGTGGGCAATAAATATGCAAATCAAAAATAGGAAAAATAGGTAGTTCTAAGATTATTCAGTGAGTTAAAATAAGTGATGTGAGAGTGACTGGGGACTATAAGAAAACACTATTTTCTGTTTACTACAGAAATATAGGTATATATCAAAAGAAATAAAGTAAAGCATGCCTAAAACCCTGCCCACAAAGAGACAACCACCGTTAATCCTGGGTATGTATCCTTTTAAAACCTGCTCTAAGTCTCTGTGTGCTCACAAGTATGTATATGACTATGTGCATGATGTTCTATTTGTATTACAAAACAAGAGCATACCATTAATACTGTTTTTGACATGCTTTTCTCACTTAACATATTATGAACAATTGTATGTCAATAATTAATACTTTTGTAATATATTAATAATTGTAAAGTATTCTCTTGGGTTGATTTAACCAATCCTTAATAATTGAATGTTTGCACTGTCATACAGCATGACTCAAAAATCACATGAGATGTTATTTTTAGCTAAAGTTCACATATTCAAAGCATATCTAATATTGAATGACAAGTTTCTCTCAGTCACTGGGTTATTGGTTTGGTTTTTTGTTTTACTCCTTTATCTGCCCTTAAGAACATTCCACAAGGTAGAATCTTCAGGTGTTGATACTTCTTACTGTATTTCTCTCCTGGGCTATTTCATTCAGATTTATAGCACAAGTTGTCTTAACCTCTACGTGAATAATTCTTAGATGCGTATCTCACACCTTGTCTTCTCTGTCATTTAGATATACAACCATAATCATACCTTCCCTTCTTTTTACATCCAACCCTTGCTCATAATTCCCTGTTTACTACAAAGATATTGTGGCCCAAATCATTTGAGCCTAGAAAAGTTAAATTACATTTGTCCTCCACCAAGCAGGTATAGTCCTCTTTCTATTCTTTTCCATCATCACTACCACCTCCCTAGATCAAGTCACTTTCCCCTTACCCTGAATTACTGTAACAGTTTCCTTATTGATTTCTCTGTCACTGTGTGATACCCTCTCCATTTCAATTCCATCTAGATCATCTGGATATTGCTATGTAAGTATCCCCTCTCCTTTGTCTTCAAAATCTTCTCATTCCACCCTCTTTTCCTTCATTCTTTATTTAAATAATTGCAAATCTCTCTGGACTTAAAAAAAAATTTGTGACTCTGGACGGTCTTTACTATATCACTTCAAATTCACCTGTCATTCTAGCTTCAGCTCCAGTGACTTCTAATTGACAAACCCAGTGGACACTTAAAGTCTTTATGTCACCAGATTCTTACCTACTGTTGGTTGTTGATGATTTACTGCTAAAATTCTTCTGATTATCTCTATAGCCTCTCTAACTGCTCCTATACCATCTCTTCTAAGAACCCCTTTTCATCTTGGCTACCATAACTATTGGTGTTTCTTGGGGTTCCATTCTCAACCCTTTGTTCTCTTGCCTGTTCATCACTTACTTTGGCTATTTTAGATGCCACTTATAAGCTTAGGACTTTTAAATCCCTTTATCTAGGCCTTATCCTTGTGTATATTAATGTCTGATGAATCTTCCCCTGAAATCTCTACCTATGGCACCCCAAACCTGAAAGTATCTTCTCTCCCCAAAACCTGTTCATAGTATACTATTTATCTCAGATGGTGGTACCATCACTCAGTTATTCAAACCAGAAACATGGAGGTCATCCTTCATTTCCCTGTCTCTTTCCTCATTTCCTCTTTCCCTTTCCCCTACATCTAAATCAGAACTGGTATAATTTCCTAACAAATCCTTGTTCCTTTTGCATGTGTACTTTATAAGTTGTGTCATGTCCATGAATTTCTCATTCTTAAAGTCTGAATATCCTGTTTACACTCTCACCCAACTAATAAAAAACTGATCATATTTTATATTTCATTTTTCATAATAAAAAATGCATATCATAATACCTAGAAAAAAGATGCTTTAACGGCTACCAAGTTGGCCAATATAAAGGACATCTTTGATTAAAGATATGTTAAAACATGGCAAAATCTTTTCTAACCACTTATTTAACAGGAACGTTTATCAGTAAGTTTTATATCCTGTTAAGTTTTGCCTTTCACTTGGCCTTGCTCTACAAAATCATTGCTTCCTCCTTTCATTCAAGAAACATTTACTATCTGCCCACTGAATCTTATATCCTAGTGCTGTTTGGGGAATAAATGTATTGCTTTTACCCAGAGCCCAAGTGAACTTTGTTCTGGATATCAAATCTGTCACCTCTTTTGAACATCTCCAGTTGTCAGTCCGTATTACAGAAACACTTCAATAATTATTAGTATTTCAAAGTGGAAGTTTTACTTTGTTATATTAGCTTAGCTGAGGATTCTGCATTCACCAGTAGCTGGCCACATGGTTTCAGAGCAGCAATACAAAAATAAAAGAATTGTTTTACTTTTAGAGCATTCCTAACGGACGTATTTGTGTTTCTTAATTTGTATTTCTTCTGTGTGTAGAGCTTCCTTTCTTAAGGTTTACACAGAAAGATAGACATATCCCCAAATTGAAGGTCTTTTCCCTCCATATGAGCGTAGGCTGATAATAAAATTGGGGAATTAAGAGGAAGAGAGTTAAGGACAATCTAGAAGAGCAGAACACACTGGAGACAGAAATGACTGAAGTGGACACACAAGCTCTAAAGGCAGCCAGGGAGAAAATCAAACTTCAAGTTAAATGATCCATCAGCTACCTTTCTTAATGAGAAATAAGACAGACACACACAGCATATTAACAACCTAGAATAAACCAAACTTTGTCAAGTGGTAATGTATCAAGAAACAACACCAATTTTATAGACTTGAAAGAGAAATTAAAACTAGCCACAAAGGCTGCACATTAGATGTGTAAATACCAGCCTATTCAGAGAAAAGGCTTTTGATATGTGCATTTTACATGTAGGTCTTTAAAACATTTTCCATGGATTTTTTAATGGGTTAAAATTTTCTGCCATTCTGGGTTTTTTTAATTAACAGTTTTATTGAGATAGAATTCACACTATAATTCACCCATTCACTCTATACTATTCAGTGGCTTTTAGTATATTGAGAGTTGTGTATCCGTCACCACAATTATTATCAGAACATGTTCATTACCCTGAAAAGAAGCCCCACTTACCTTAGTCTCCAACCTCACTAGCCCTAGGAAACCAATCATGTACTCTCTTTCTCTCCCTCTAGTTTTACCTATTCTGGTCATTTCACATAAATGCAGTCAAACAATACATGATATTCTATAACTGGCTTGTTTGACTTGGCATAAATGTGTCAAGTTTCATCCATTTGGTAGCATGTACCAATACTTAATTTCTTTCCATTGTTGAATATATTCCATTATATGGATATAGCACATTGTATTCATTCATTTAAAGAGTGTGATATATGAGTTGCCTCTACTTTTTGGCTATTATGAATAATACTATCAACATTCATATACAAGTTTTTGTGCAGACATGTTTTCATTTCTCTTGAGATATACCTGGGAGTAGAATGTACATAAGAATGGAGCTCTGTGTTTAACCATTTTAGGAACTACCAGACTGTTTTCCAAAGCAGCGACACCATTTTACTTTCCCATTAGCTGGGTATGAAGGTTCCAGTTTCTCCACAGCCTCACCAGCATTTGTCTTTTTTATTATAGCATTCTAGTGAGTATGAAATGTTATGGCATTGTGGTTTGCAGTTTTCTGATGACTATTTTAAGTTTTTCATATCCTTATTGGCCATTTGTGTATCTTCCTTTGATTATTGTCCTTTGTTTATTTCTTAAATATTTATTTATTTGTGAGAGGTTGGGGTGAGGGGTGAAAAGGAGAATCCCACCTGGGCTCCCCACACTGTCAATTCAGAGACCTGCCAGGGACTCTATCTCACAAACCATGTAGTCATGACCTGAGCTGAAATCAAGAGTCAAATGCTTAACCACCTGAGCCACCCAGGCAATAACTGTCCATTTAGATCCTTTGTCCAGATTTGAAATTGAGTTATTTGCTTTTGTATCACTGAGATACAAGAATTCTTGGGGCACCTGGGTGGTACAGTCAGTTAAGCATCCAACTGTACCACACCCCACGTCCGGCTCTGCACTAACAGCACAGAGTTTGCTTAGGATTCTCTCTCCTACTCTCTTTGTCCCTCTCTCACTCGTGCTTTCTTTCAAAATAAATAAATAATTTTTAAAGCTTCTTGTATCTTCTACACGCAAGTCCCTTGTTGGATACATGATTTGCAAAAAATTTGCTGTCATACTATGAATCATCTTTTTCACTTTCTTGATAGTATCATTTGAGAGACAAGTGTTTTTCATTTGGATGATGCCAAGTTTAGTTTCTCTTTTGTTGCTTGTGTTTCAGTTTTTCTCATGAAGGAGTAACATTTTTTAAAAGCTTCATTGAGGTTTACTTGACAAAGTAAATTGCACATCCTTAAAGTGTATACATTCATAAGTTTTGATATATACCACTTATAAAAGTGACACTACAGTCAAGATGAAGAACATATACATAACCCACACACGTTTCTTTTTAACCCTTGGTAAGCTGTCCTTCCACTCCACCCTTCCCTCATCCCACAGGCAACTACCAATCTTCTTTTTGTCACTGGAGATTAGATTGAATTTACTACTATTTTGTATCAGTGAAATCATGGATTATATGCTCTTTTATGTCTGAGTTCTTTAACTCAACATTACAATATTGAGATTCATCCATGCTATTACATTGCATCCTTGTTTATTTTGCTTATAGCTGAGGAGTATTCCATTGTACATGTGTATTATATCTATTTGCTTATTATATCTATTTACATGTTGCTGGACATTGGATTCTTATCAGGTCTGGTTATTACAAATAGTCTGCTATGATCATTCTTGTAAAAGTCATGCAAGCTTTTATTTATCTTGGACAAATATCAAGGAATGGAATGTCTATGGGGCGCCTGGGTGGCTTAGTCCGTTAAGCGTCCGACTTTCGCTTAGGTCATGACCTCAGGGTTCATGGGTTCGAGCCCCGCGTCAGGCTCTGTGCTGACAGCCAGCTCTGAGCCTGGAGCCTGTTTCCAATTCTGTGTCCCCCTCTCTTTCTGACCCTCCCCTGCTCACACTGTCTCTCTCTCTCTCTCCTAGAAATAAATAAAACATTAAAAAATTTTTTAAAAATTAAAAAAAAAGGAATGGAATGTCTGGTCTTTTGGAAGCTGCACATTTAAATTTTTAGTTAACATTTTCAACTTTGGTATGGTCAGTCTTTTTAATTTCAGCTATTCTGTTTATAGTGTAGTTATTTGCAGTATTAATTTCAGTTCCTCGAGTAACTGATTGTTTTTTAACATCTTTTCCTGTGATTATTTGCTTTTCATAGTTCTTTGGTAAGGTGTTCAAGTCTTTTGCCTGTATTTTATTTGGGATATTTGTTCTTTCTCTCTCTCTCTCTCTCTCTCTCTCTCTCTCTCCTTTCACAGAGATAAAGAGTACATGCATGAGAGCTGGGAAGAGGGGAAGAGGGAGAGAGAGAGAATCTTAAGCAGGCTCCATGCTGAGCAGGGGACTTAATCCCACAACCCTGGGATCATGACCTGAGCCAAAATAAAGAGTCAGACCCTCAACCAACTGAGTCATATAGGAGCCCCAGGATATTTGTTTTCTCAGCTTTTTGAGAGTTCTTTATGTACAAATCCTTTATTATTAGCAAATATTTTCTTTCATCTCTAGCTTTTCTCTTTGTTCTCTGAACAGTGTCTGTTAAAGGGCAAGAAGTGCTAAATTTTTTAAAAATCCATATACGGACTGTGGGTTTTAGTGTCATGTCTAAGAAAGAAATCTTTACCTAATTCAGTCAGGAAGATATTCTTGTATGCCTTCTCCTAGTATTTTTATAGTCCTACGTTTTATATTAGGTCTGTGATCCATTTTGAGTTAATATTTCTATATAGTACAAGATCAAACCTAGGTTTCTTTTTTTGATAAACTGTTCCAGCACCATTTATTGAAAAGAATTCCCCCCCAAAAAAAGAAAGAAAAGACAGAAAGAAGAGGGGCGCCTGAGTGGCTCAGTTGGTTAAGCCACTTCAGCTCAGGTAATGATCTCACAATCCATGAGTTAAGCCCCATGATGTGCTCTGTGCCGACAGCTTACAGCCTGGAGCTTGCTTCAGGTCCTATGTCTTCCTCTCTTTCTGCCCCTACCCCACTCACACTCTGTCTCTCTATCTCTCTCTAAAAAATAAAATAAATACTGAGAACAAACTGAGGGTAGATGGGGGATGGAGGAAAGGGGAATGTGGGTGATGGGCATTGATGCGGGCACTTATTGGGATGAGCACTGGCTGTTTTATGGAAACCAGTTTAACAATGAGTATTGTTTTAAAAATAATAATAAAATAAAAACATTAAAAAATCAAAACAATAAAGAATTCCTTTTTCTACTTAATTGCTTTTGGACTTCAGTGTAAGCAAGTTGGCCATAGGTGTGTTAGTGAGTATATTTCTTCACTCTATTCTGTTCCGATGTTCCTCTTTACAGCAGTACCACAGCTATTTCACTGTTTGTTCATGTGAGTAGTAAATTCAGATGGTGTAAGTCCTCCAACTTTACTCTTTTTCAAAGTTATTTTGGCTATTTTAGATCCTTGGCATTTTCTATGTGTTTTAGGTTGTTTTTCAATTTTTGCAAAAAACTAAAAAGTCTGCTGAGATTTTTATTGATATTACAGTACCCCTTACCCCTTCTCCATAAAGAATATGTTCCAAGACCCCCAGTGGATACCTGAAACTGCTGATAGTACTGAGCCCTCTATATACTATGATTTTCCCTATACGTATAGAAATATGAGAAAGTTTAATTTTTTTTTAAATATTTTATTTATTTCTGAGAGAGAGACAGCGTGAGCAGGGGAGGGTCAGAGAGAGAGGGAGACACAGAATCCGAAACAGGCTCCAGGCTCTGAGCTGTCAACACACAGCCTGACGCGGGGCTCAAACCCACAAACCGTGAGACCATGACCTGAGCCAAAGTTGGACGCTCAACTGACTGAGCCACCCAGGCGCCCCAGAAAGTTTAATTTATAAATTATGCACAGCTGATTAACAATAATAATAAAATAGAATTATAATGTAATATTAAAGTTAGGTGAATATGGTCTATGTCAAAATATCTTATTGTACTGTACTCACCCTTCTTGTGGTAATCATCTGATTTGTCACTTATATTGGTACAAAGTATTTGGTGACATTGCTTTATAATCTTTTAATACTAGTAAACTCTGTAGTGGTATTATCTCTCTCATCCATGATAGTTGTATGTTGTGTCTTCTTCCATTTCACTTGGAAATTTATCAGTTTTAAAGTTACTCTTCACAAAAAAAACCCATCTTTTGGTTTCATTGATTTTCTCTACAGTTTTTGTTTTCTCGTTAATTGCTTTTCTCTGTGTCATTATTTCCTTTCTTCT
Organism: Proteles cristata cristata; assembly: GCA_017311185.1. Lineage (NCBI taxonomy): Eukaryota > Metazoa > Chordata > Mammalia > Carnivora > Hyaenidae > Proteles > Proteles cristata. The sequence continues at coordinate 659,151 of JAESUZ010005544.1, forward strand.
GCTTATTTCACATTTCATTTGCTCTTCTATTTCCACTGTCTTAAGAAACAAACTGAGATCATTCATTTGAAACTTTTCTTCCATTCTAATAAAGTGTGTAATGCTATAAATTTCCCTCTGAATACTATTTTAGTGACATACTACAAATCTTGATAGTATATCTTAAGTTTTGTCCAGTTCAAAGTACTTTGTAATTTCTCTTTTGATCCCTTCTTTTACCAATAGATATTTTTAGTAGTATTTCGTTTAACTTCCAAATATTCTTGAACATCTCTGTTACTGATTGCTCTTTTCTTTTTTTTCCCAGCCACATGACATATAATTTATAGATTACATTGTATAAATTTAAGATGTACAAACATGATAAACATATGTGTATATTGCAAAATGTTTATTACATTAAGGTTAGTTAACATTCTTCATCTCAGGTAATTACCATTTTCTTTTTTTTTTTTTTTTTAATTTTTTTAATGTTTTATTTTATTTCTAGGAGAGAGAGAGAGACAGCGTGAGCAGGGGAGGGTCAGAGAGAGAGGGAGTCACAGACTGAAACAGGCTCCAGGCTCTGAGCAGGCAGTCAGCACAGAGCCCGACTCGGGGCTCGAACCCACGAACGCGAGATCATGACCCAAGTGAAAGTCGGACGCTTAACCGACTAAGCCACCCAGGCGCCCCTACCATTTTCTTATTGTTATAGTGAGAACTTTAAAGCTTTACTGTCAACAATTTTCAGTATACAGTACAGTATTGTTAACTATCGTCACCATGCTGTACATTAGATCCCCTGAACTTAATCATCCTATTACTGAGAATTTGTATTATTTGACCAACATTTCCCATTTCCCTCCACCCCTTGGCTGCTGGCAACTACCAGAAACTCTGTCTCTAAGAGTTCAGTGTTTTGAGATTCTACATGTGAGATCATATGGTATTTATCTTCCTGTGTCTGCCTTATTTCACTTAGCATATATCCCCCAGGTTCATCCATGTTGTTTCAAATAGCAAGATTTCTTTCTTTTTTAAGGCTGAATAATTTTCCAGCATACACACACACACACACACACACACACACACACACTCACACACACTCACACAACACCCCATTCTCTCCATTCATCAATTGATGGACATTCAGACTGTCCATATTTTAGGTACTGTAAATACTGCTTGGCAAAACGAGAGTTCAGATATCTCTTTGAGATACTAATTTTAGTTCCTTTCAATATATACCCCAAAGTGGAATTGCTGCATTAGATGGTAGTTATGTGTTTAATTTTTTGAGGAGCTTCCATACCATTTACCATAGTGGCTGTTCCATTTTTCACTCCCACCAGCTGTGTTGTCTTTTTCCCTCTCTGCCTCTCTGTTGTCTTTTCCCCTCTCTTGTCATTTAATGAATGTATCTTTAACTTACTTATCCCAGTCTCTCTCCAAACAGTATCATACCACTTCCCTTACAGTTGAAGAACCACACAATAGCACATTTTCATTTCTCCCTTTCTGGCCTTAGTGCTGTTGTTTCACCTATTTACATGTACTTACATTGTTCATGTCACACTGTTGTCATTTAATTATCTGTTATCTTTAAAGAGATATAAATAATAAGAAAATTTTATTTGCCTACATATTTAACATTTTCACTGCTTTGTGTAAATGTAGTATTCATCTGGTTTCATTTTCCATCTGCACAATGGACTTTAACATTTCTTACAGTGAGATGAAGAAAAATATTGGCACAAATGACTGTAATATTATAAACCTTTCATTGAAGAACATAAATTTTTAAAACAAAATAAAAAGCTGGGGCAAAATGTTTGCAACATATCAGTAGTAATAACAGCACATATAGCAATAATAATAACAGCAGATGTTAAATGTGTGCCATGCTATGTTCCAGGCACTATACTGAGCTAGTTATGCTGTACTTTCTAATTTAATCCATAAAATAACTTTTTGAATTAATATACTGATTTTACCCTTATGTTACAAATAAGGATATCAGAATAACAGATAGGGTGTTAGGGTCCCTAACATTCAGAAATGGCCTAAAAATCAATAATTAAAAAATAAAGTGCCAGTTCCCAGAAGAAACACAAATAGCTGATGAATTTGAAAGTAATATCCGGCTTCTCTTATAACCCAGAGAATGAGATTTTTAAGCTACCCAACTGGCAAACATAGGAAGCAATAATACTAACATTGGCAAAATATGAAAAGGAATATACCTACACACTAGTAGAAGTACAAAGTGGTGCAGTTTTTAGAGGATCGTTTCGCTTTACCTGTGGACATTTAAAATATGCATATTCTTTGACCAGGTGACTATCATTTGGAAGTCTATATACAATTTTCCAAGGGAAAATAACATTTATAGTTGTGTGAATGTGTGGTATGCTGTAATGGAAAACAATTGAAGGCTACCCATCAATAGCCGGGTGTTAAAACGAATGATGGCCTAGCCATATTGTGGAGTAGCCATTGGAAAGAATGCACATGTGGAGAAACAGGCAATTTGATGGGTTACTGCTGGGAGATATAAACTAGTATAACTTCTCTGAGGGGTCTTTTCAAAATAGGTATCAGAAGTCCTCATTCCCACTATATCCTTGTGTATGCTATATTATTGGACATAAAGAAATCAGTTTCGGAAAAATCTGTGTAGTAGAACCTAAATGGGTTTTTTTAAGGATATACATACTTAGATATTTATAAGTTCTTAGAAGAAGGTTTGGAAAGATGCATACCAAATTATTAACAATAGCTTTCCCTGGAAATGTCTCTCTTAACTTGAACTTGACAATAACTTTGTAATATTTTTGAAAAAACAGTTTTTAAAAGATATATTTGTTGTAATTGCCCAGAGCACATCAAGAGACAGACTCTAAAGAAGCAAGATCAGGGGCGCCTGGGTGGCTTAGTCGGTTAAGCGTCCGACTTTCGCTTAGGTCATGATCTCGCAGTTCGTGGGTTCGAGCCCCGCGTCGGGCTCTGTGCTGACTGCCTGCTCAGAGCCTGGAGCCTGTTTCTGTCTGTGATTCCCTCTCTCTCTGACCCTCCCCTGCTCATGCTGTCTCTCTCTCTCTCTCCTATAAATAAATAAAATATTTAAAAAAAAAAAAGAGGCAAGATCATTTCCCCTCATGGGCTTTAAACTCAAATGGATCAAGGATTTTCCTTCCTGTACTTAAATGAAATTTTATTTATAAACGTGAGGTGTTGGACTGTGCCTGCAGGGTTCAAATAAACTTTATTTTTTTTTTTAATTTTTTTTTTAATGTTTTATTTATTTCCAGTAGAGAGAGACAGCGTGAGCAGGGGAGGGTCAGAGAGAGAGGGAGTCACAGACTGAAACAGGCTCCAGGCTCTGAGCTGGCAGTCAGCACAGAGCCCGACGCGGGGCTTGAACCCACGAACCGCGAGATCATGACCTAAGCGAAAGTCGGACGCTTAACCGACTAAGCCACCCAGGCGCCCCCAAATAAACTTTAAAGGACTGAAATTTTACAGACTCCCAAGTTCCTTCTGAAAAACCAAGCCAGTTAGTGAGCATTGAAACTAGAACCATGGTACATAGCATTTATAATCTTTACAAACTCATATCAAAAATTAAAATGACATTTTAAATTATACAACTACAGTTAGAGTTTTTGTTGTAGGTTATGTTGTGTATTTGAAGTTGCAGCCAAAGTTATAATAATGAAATCCATGCATTCACTTTGAAACAGGAAATTAATGGGGCACAGTCACTCAAAAGTTGACCAGCATGATACATTGGTTACAGAAGATTGTAGAAATGCTGCCTTTATTACATGTTCTCATGTTTAATATTATCTCCTAATAACAAAATAGAATATTCTCCATTTCTGTGAATTATCTAGTTAAATTATTTGGATGGGTAAATTACATGGAGAGAATATTACAAATTGCATTTCAAAAATCAGTTATTAGACAGGAGACAAAGAAGAAATTATTATTTTTTATTATTATTTTTCTGTTACATTCTTGAGGTCTTGAGTAAAGATACCTCAGTGCTTTCCAGGTAATTATTACAACCTGGGAGGGTTTTTTTTTCTCTGTTAAAGAATTATTCTTATAAACTATTTGTGTTGAAATTTTTTATCTAGAATATTTTGAAGTCAGTTATATATTTATTATATTATACAAATTGAATATTTTGTACAGAGGTTCCCTTATTGTATTGAACAGAAAGAAATTTTCCTTATAAATAGAGCTTTTTTTCTTTTCCAAATTGTCCAGATCCAGACCAATACCCAAAGTTATATTTTCACATGTAAAAAAAGAAATATCTTTGTTACTTCTATTTCTAAAGGAAATATTTTTGCATGGCATGGTGTTGTACTATAGAAATAAGAATAACATAAACACTTTTACTGAGATCTAACTGAATAACAGGAATTGTTCTAAGTATTTTGCATTCAGTATTTCATTTTATTTTTTACACCAATCCTGTAATATAAGTACTCTTTTTTTTTTAACAATTCTTGACTCTTTTAAAGTTTGTTGTTGGTTTTTTTTTTTGAGAGAGAGAGAGAGTGAGAGAGAGCGCAAGTGAGCACGAGCAGGAGAGGGCCAGAGAGAGAGGGAGAGAGAGACAGAATCCCAAGCAGGCTCCACACTTGTCAGCACAGAGTCTGACATGGGGCTCAGTCTCATGAACTGTGAGATCATGATCTGACCTGAAACCAAGAGTCAGACCTTTCAGGTACTGAGCCACCCAGGCACCCTTAATATAAGTACTCTTGTTGCTCAGTTTACAAATAAGGATGTGAGTCTTCAAGAGATTAACTAATTTACTCAAGGTTAGTAACAACTAAATGACAGTCAGCATTTGAATCCACGTAATCTGGCTCCAGAACCTAAGCTCAAAACCACTTAGGCTATAGAGTAGCATATAAGAAGGAAGAATTCATAACTGTGAAGTACAATGCTTCTTTTGTCTGAAAGGATATAAGCAATATCCACCCTACTGCCTGTCTGGAAGTTGAAATTCTATCTTTGTAGTTTCACTGCTTTGGGTTTTAACAAGACTTGAGGATATCAGGTGGTTCATTTAAAATGCAAATATTCAGGGGCGCCTGGGTGGCTTAGTCGGTTGGGCGCCCGACTTTCACTTAGGTCATGATCTCGCGGTTCACGGGTTCGAGCCCCGCGTCAGGCTCTGTGCTGACTGCCAGCTTAGAGCCTGGAGCCTGTTTCAGTCTGTGACACCCTCTCTCTCTGACCCTCCCCTGCTCACGCTCTCTCTCTCTCTCTCCTAGAAATAAATAAAACATTTAAAAAAAATAAAATAAAAATAAAATGCAAATATTCATTTGGGGAGTTAATGCACATCTGAAGGGATAATGGCAGTATCCAGGAACTCAGAAATGGAACCACATGGTCAATGCCTATGGATTAGCAAGGGAAGAAAGATGGATGGACCTGGAAACTCCACATAAAAGGAGAGAAGCCTACAACCAATTAGCTTCAGTATTTTTGCCAGAGGTTCACAAAGGATAGCCAATAATTACAGTTTTTTTATGACACAGTAAAATAATAAAAGTGTGGAGCATTTTTCATATCATTTCACTATATACCATTTATCATCTCTTTGATTCTAGAAAATACGGCACAGCTGATGCAGCACAGCACTGATGTGTTATTAACTAAATGCCTTTCCTTTATCTTACAGCAATCAGCAGGCCTTTTTATTGGAGAATGTTGCTTGTAATAATGTAAGCTGTGAAGGGGCACGTCGTATGTTTAAAGTCTACTGGGAGCTGATGGACCTAAATCAAATCAGAGATGCCATGGTTGCTACCTTCTTTGACATTTATGAAGATGTGAGTTCAGAGCTTTCCTCCATGTTTGGAGTAGTCTAATTGCCATCCACTTCATCTTGCTTTCACTTCACCCTGTTTGACCAGAAAATGTAGCTGAGATAATGAAAGCAAATGAGTTAATTAAAGAAAGCCCCTTTTAATGTTAGATGGTGTAGGGAACAAATTTATCGACACTGCTAGCTGATCAGTACTGTGAAATATGAAAACAACTTTATCTCATTTTGCGCCTATTTAGATTAAACCACTAGAGAATCATGCTCTGAGATGGGCAAATGTGTGTGTGCACCAGTAGACAAAAGCACAGCCAACAGTTAACAGGTTCTTGAACCTGTACAGGATCATAGAAGAGTGAATGAAGTACTCCCCTTTAACTTTGTGAACTAGAAACAGCATCTATTGCCAAGGATTCCTATGACTTGGTCTGCAGTTGCCAGGTGACAATGAAAGGCCAACAGGGCCCTGGTTTCCTCCATTCTAATTTGAAAAGCCAGTTTATCACTCAGAAAAATAATAAGTTCTGATAAAATGTGTTAAATTCTAGAGTTAATACATCACAGTATATCCTTGTAAAATAATGTGATTATTTTTAAAAATCATTCCATGTCTTTGTAAGAGACAAATACAGAGAACAAACTGAGGGTGGATGGGGGGGGTGTTGTGGGGGAGAGGGGAAAATGGATGAGGGGCATTGAAAAGCAATCATCCCAATTGCTTATTGGGATAAGCACTGGATGTTGTATTTACATACAACATGACAATAAATTATATTTATAAATAACTAATTCGGTTCCCATCAGGATATTTATGTCTCCTAACCCCATTTTTGGTTTGGTTTCATTTGGTTTGGTTTCATTTGGTTTGCAACAGCCTGAATCTCAATTATATGACCTGTCCAGGTTCTTGTTTTCCTGTGTCTCTCTGCTACTAAATCTCATGTTATTTCACTTTTTATTAACAGTTGACAAGCACAAAAGTAACTGACAAAAATCTCTTAAGGGGAGGGGCACCTGAGTGGCTCAGTTGGTTAGGCATCTGATTCAATCTCATCTCAAGTCTTGGTGTCAGGGTCATGAGTTCAAGCCCCATGTTGGGTTCCACGTTAGGTGTGGACCCTACTTAAAAAAATAATAAATAAATGAGGAAAAATTCACGAGAACTGGCTAAAATAAATTTTAACTTTCTGCGTATAAGAAACATCATAAATGAAATTTAAATTGCTTTTAAATCTGGGGGGAACTTACTTATTAAAGACTCAAATAATTAATATCTTTAATATAAAAAGGGTTTATACTAACTGATATAAGTCACCAAAAACTCTCACTGGACAAACAGAACATAGGAAATTTACTGAAAAAAAAAACATGTGGTTTACATATGAAAAAAATATGATAAATTATCAATCTTCTTAAGAATCAGTGGAATGAACTGCACTTGTGGTGAACATAGCATAAGGTATACAGAGGCTCAGTCACTATGTTGTACCCCTGAAACTAATGTAACATTGTGCGTTAGTATACTCAGAAAAAGTTTAATAAAAAAATAAATAATAATGAAATGGAAATTTAAATGAGCACACCTTTTCCCCAGTATACTCAGCAAAGCCTCTTTCTTTTTTATAGAAAAGTAATGTTAATATGCCGTGATTACCAGGACAATTAAAAAGGTGCTTTGTTTCTCTGATGGTTGAAAACAATTTGGCATTCCATTTCCATAGGCCTTTAAAAATTCATCCAAGGGGCGCCTGGGTGGCTTAGTCGGTTAAGCGTCCGACTTTCACTTAGGTCATGATCTCGCCCTTCGTGGGTTCGAGCCCCGCGTCGGGCTCTGTGCTGACTGCCGGCTCAGAGCCTGGAGCCTGTTTCAGTCTGTGACTCCCTCTCTCTCTGACCCTCCCCTGCTCACGCTGTCTCTCTCTCTCTCTCCTAGAAATAAAACATTAAAAAAAAATTTAAAAAATAAAATAAAATAAAAATTCATCCAAATATGACTAGAAAGAAATATACTAATATGTTAACAGCCATCTCCAGGGATTAAAATTACAGAGTTTTTTCATTTTGTTTATGTTTTACTATTTCCAATTTTTTTAACATGGGGATTTTTTAACATATATATATAATTTATTGTCATTAGCTAACATACAGTATATTCAGTGCTTTGGGAGACTTTGGGAGACTTTGGGAGTTGATTGCCATGATTCATCACTTACGTACAATACCCAGTGCTCATCCCAACAAGTGCCTTCCTCAATACCCGTCACCCATTTTCCCCTCTTCCCTGCCCCCCACCAATGAGCCCTCAGTTTGTTCTCTGTGTTTAAGAGTCTCTTATGGTTTGCCTCCCTCTCTGTTTGAAACTATTTTTTTCTCCTTCCCTTCTGCCATGGTCTTCTGTTACATTTCTAAAATTCTGCATATTAGTGAAAACATATGTTATTTAGCTTTCTCTGACGGATTTATTTCACTTAACCACATTGAGATACCACCTCACACTGGCCAGAGTGGCTCAAATTAACAACTCAGGAAAAAACAGATGCTGGCAGGGTGTCGAGAAATGGGAATCCTATTTCACCATTGGTGGGAATGCAAACTGGTGCAATTTGCACTCTGGCAAACAGTGTGGAGGCTCCTAAAAAAATTAAAAATAGAATACCCTACAACCCAGCAATAGCACTACTAGGAATTTATCTAAAGGATTCATAGGGGCACATGGACCTCAATGTTTATAGCAGTGCTATCAAGAAAAGCCAAATATGGAAAGATCCCAAATGTCCGTCAGCTGATGAGTAGATAAAGAAGATGCAGTTTATATATACAATGAAATACTACTTTGGCAATGAGAAAGAATGAAACCTTGCCATTTGTAACACTGTGGATGGAACTGGAGGGTATTATGCCAAGGTCTTTTTTTTTTTAAGTTTTTATTCAATTTCCATTTAGTTAACATACAGTATATTTCAAATATACAATATAGTAATTCAACACTTCCATACATCACCTGGTGCTCATCACAGCAAGTGTACTCCTTAATCCCCATGACCTATTTCCCCCATCTCCTCACCAACCTCCCCTCTGGTAACCATCAGTTTTTTTTCTCTATAGTTAAGAATCTTTTTCCTTGGTTTGCCTCTCTCTCTTTTAAGATTTTATATTTTTAATAGTATTTTTATTTTAAACATCAAGTTGAATAAATAAGGTTTATGTTTACATGATAAGCATGCATGTATTTTCATTAGTTTTTCAATCTTCTGGTTTGTTCTTACAGCTTTTGTTTATGATTTTTCCAGGGAATCTTGGACATTATAGTACTAAGTAAAGGATATACAAAGAATGATTTTGCCATCCATACACTAAAAAATAACTTTGAAGCAGACGCTTATTTTGTTAAAGTTATTGGTGAGTATTTGTTTCATATGTTTTATTATTAATTATTAACATTTAATTTTGTATTCTGTCAACTCAAATTTTCCAAAGAATAAGGGCACACTTTTAGGTAACATACATACAACTCTCCAAATCAGGAAATCAACTTTATTACAACACTACCATCCTATGCACAGACCCTGTTCAAATTTTGCCAGTTGTCCTAACAACTTTTTCTGTTACATGATTCTATAAAGGAATTCCTATTTAACTGTCACATCTTTGCAGACTTCTTTAATATAGAACAATTCCTTTTTAGGTCCTTATCAGTTTTAAAGAATACAGGCCTTCTTCTGTAGCATAGTCCTGTTTCCTCTCTTTCCACTCAGGTCATACATTCTTTGCAGAAATTCCACTTTATAGAATCACAGAAACAGTGCTGTGCATTTTTCAGTGCATTATATCAGGAAGCACATGATGTTGGTCTGTCTCACCACTAGTTCCAATCATATTAGTGGTCATCAGGTATCAACACCTTAAATTCAATTCACTGTTTTCCCTCTTTGTGATTGCCTGCTCTAAGGTAGCTGTCAAAGAGTGATTCTCTACTTCCAGCATTCCTTCCACATTTATTAGTTGGCATTCTATTATAAGGAAGATCTTTTGCTTCTCTCCCATGTATTTATGTATTCATTTATCAGTATAGATCGATGTATTCCCAGTAAAAGCAGTAGGAACTCCTTCAGGCTGGCTCCTATATCTGTTTAGACATATTTTCTGGGATAGAAAACTATTCCAGATTCATCTTGTACTTCCCTTGCCCTAAGTCTAGAATCTGATCTCTCTCCAAGGAGCCCTGTTTCCTTTTGTAGAAGATGGTATTTAAAAACCATGTTCTCAGTTTTCAGTGTTTCTGAGTTGTCATTTCTTCTAGCTTCTCTCAGTGGACAGAGCAGGAAACACAGATATGGCTTTATATACCCAATACACAAATATACACATCTGTAACTACCTATGTGTATGTATATACGTATATACATCACCTTCACTTACTATAAAACCACGAACTTATGCCATTACTTCCATTTCTAATACAACACAGTATGTCAAGAGTTCTTTCTTATCTCTTCTGTCTGTAGATATCTTCTCTAGCAGAGAAACTCAGCTCCCACTTTCCTCAGTATATTTGTTTATTTGTTCATTGTTTCCTATTCCCAACCACGCTAACCATCTCCTTCAGCTGACACCCGGGTTCACCAAAGAGATCTTGTACATTTTTTGTTATTGTATGCCTAAGTATTGTTTTTGAATTGATTATAAATGTTGTGTTTTTAAGTTTGTTTTCCACATGTTTGTTTTTAGTAATAGAAATACAATTGATTTTTGTGTGTTAATCTTGTATACTGCAGCCTTGCTCAACTTATTTATTGATTCTAGGTTTTTTTTAAGATTTGATAGGATTTTCTACATAGACAATTATGTTATTTACAAAGAGAGACAGGTTATTTTCTTAGTGTTTATTTAATTTTTGAGAGAGAAAGAGAAAGAATGCAAGCAGTGGAGGGACAGAGAGAGAAAGAGACACAGAATCCAAATCAGGCTCCAGGCTCTGAGCTGTCAGCATGGACCCCAGTGTGATGCTCAAACTCACAAACTTCGAGATCATGACCTGAGCCAAAGTTGGATGTTTAACCAAATGAGCCATCCAGGCACCCCAGAGAGAGAGTTATATTTCTTCTTTCCAATCTATGCCTTTTTTTTCTTTTTCTGGTTAAAATTTCAATTACTATGTTGAAAAGATTAGTGAATTGGTGGGAAGGTAAACTGGTACAGCCCCTCTGGAAAACAGTGTGGAGGTTCCTAAGGAAACTAACAATAGAACTCCCCTATGACCCAGCAATAGCACTGCTAGGAATTTACCCAAGAGATACAGAAATGCTGAGGCATAGGAGCACATGTACCCCAATGTTCATAGCAGCACTCTCCACAATAGCTAAAACATGGAAAGAGCCCAGGTGTCCATCAACAGATGAATGGATCAAGAAGATGTGGTTTATCTATACCATGGAATACTACATGGCAATGAGAAACAATGAAATCTGGCCATGTGTAGCAACATGGATGGACCTTGAGGGTGTTATGCTTAGCAAAATAAGTCAGGCAGAGGACAAATATCATATGTGTGCACATATAGGAGGATTAGGAGGAACTTAACAGAGGACCAAGGGGGAGAAGAAGGGCGGAAATGGTGGGGGAAAGGGAGAGAGGCAAACCATGAGAGACTCTTGAATGCTGACAAAAACTGAGGACTGATGGATGTGGGGGGAGGAGGGATGGGCATGGAGGAGGACACTTGTGGGGATGAGCACTGGGTGTTATGTGGAAACTAATTTGACAATAAACTATTTGTAAAAAAAAAAAAGAAAGAAAGAAAGAAAAGATTATTGAAAATGGACATCCTTGCCTTGTTTCTGATCTTGGGGGAAAGCACTCCTTTTTTCATTATTAAGTATAATATTATTAACTATTGGTTTTTGTAGATGCTCTGTATTGTTTTCAGAAAGTTTACCCTATTTCTAGTTTGCTGAGGGTTTTATCATGAATTGCTATTGGAAGGTACTGTTTTTGTGTTACTATTATAGTCAACACTAAGACAACCATCAAGAGCATTCATTTGTTAATGAAGTGACACATACTTCATATAAATATTTATTACAGTTTTGAAATGGGCATAAGTAGCTGAACACAAAAAAGCAACAGAATAATGAATGAATATTGGGAAATTTATTTTGAGAAATGAAAATGAAAGAAAATATAATTTTCCTTTCTAATCAGCAAATCCATTTTTATCTGAATGAACTGAGTGACTCCTGTCTTCATTACTACTGCAGTCTCTGAATATGGATATTATGAGTCTACCCATTTTTATACTTTTTATCCATGCAATTGTATGCTCTCATTTGCCATTTTGAAGGGAGCATTATTTGGCTATCTTACAGCTAAAAAATATTTAAATTATGCTGTATATTGTCATGTTATTAACTTATCTAGTTTAAAGTGTATTTTTTTCTCAGAGGTTTTCCTTCAGCTTTAATCCTCTAGATAAAAAGACAAGGAATCCTTAAAATTTTTGCTGACACTAAATGTATACATAATTAGAATAACTGGTTTTCAGTTAACTCAATTGAAATAAGCACTGTTAAAGTAAGAGTTTAGAATTTGATCCCCTACAGATAAATAAGTAACTCTAGTACAGCTATTGACTAATGCAATCTCTGGTTGCCAAGGGGAGATTCAACAAAAGCATACATCTTAAAATGTCTGGTCTGTGCCCTTGGATCACTAGAATCATCATTTGTCAATGAGCACACACTCCTAGTCCCCATTTATTTTAATATAACATAATCTCCTCTCCACCCCCAACTCTATCTATTCCAGGCTATTTGAGAAGCACTCTGAAATCTAGATTTATTTAGGTCACTTGCTTAGCATCTTTTTCTCATAGTATACTGTGGTAGTCAAAACAACTTGAGACTAGTATCTGTGTCTTGTCTTTGATTCCCCCGTGCCTAATACAGGGCCTGGCATATAGGAGACATTTAGGAAATTTATGTTAAATAATTGGCCAGCTACTTTTCAAAGCATGGATTGGCTCTCTTAATTTTTTTTAAGTTTTTTTTTTTTTTGAGAGGAAGTGCAAATGGGGGAGGGGTGGAGAGAGGGTGAGAGAGAGAATCCCAAGCAGGCTCCAAACTGTCAAGGCAGAGCCCATGCAGGGCTTGAACTCATGAACTGTGAGATCATAACCTGAGCCAAAACCAAGAGTTGGACATTCTACCAGCTTGAGCCATTCAGGCATCCCTGGCTATCTTAATTTAAAAGTATTCCCTCTTGGGGCACCTGGATGACTCAGTCGTTTAAGTGTCCAACTTTGGCTCAGATCATGATCTCACAGCTTGTGGGTTTAAGCCCCTCATTGGGCTTTGTGCTGACAGCTCAGAGCCTGGAGCTGCTTCGGATTCTGTCTGTCTGTCTCTCTCGCTCGCTCGCTCTCTCTCTCAAAAATAAATAAACGTGAAAAAAATTTTTTAATAAAATAAAAGTATTGCCCCTAGTACCCAAGGGTACTTGATGCCTCAGACCCGTATTTTGTCTCTAGGAAGCATTCTATCCAAATATGAAACCCCAATTCCAGGACATATTCGCACCTTTCTTTACCTGTTCTCTGATGTCAGAGCTATAGCTAGTCAATAGCTCATTTCTTAAAAAGAGATTTAACCTTAGTGAGCTAGTTATTCTTCCATAAGTTCTCATATCTACCTATCTTTTAGGATTCTCTGTGACTAGAAATACTTAATTTCCCAGGCTTATAAACCAAAAATGTGCAGAAAGAATATCACGCAGTGAGTTAAAGAGAGGTTCTCTCTCATGACCTTAATGGGATGCTGTGAAAATAACCTTTTTATTCCAACCTAGAATAAATGTTATTTGTTTCAAAAATTAATATTGAAACTCACAGTAATAATTCTCTTTCAAAGTATTTTTTTCTGTGTAATGAGATAGCTGTAGGATTTGTGTCCTTGATTTGAGTTTTGCCAGTGTGCTTTGAAGAAGCTATTTTCTCAAGTTTAAAGCTTCCAAAAAACCACAGATTTATTGCTTAGTTCATCTGAATTTGAAGTATTTATGTGTATGTCTGTATGGATTGAAAGCTACTGCTTTCTAGAATAGATGTTGCTTGAGTAGTAAGGAAAAATTCCAGTGAAACGGGTATTAATTTGTATATGGTTAGGACAAATCAAGTTCACCCTCGCACTCAGCAGGTTGTTTTATTCAAGACTTAGAACTACTTTATACTAAAAATTACTTGTTTTGTGCTCCTGAAAAAACATGATTGAGTTTTCATATTATACTCACAAATCAATGAGTTAGTGTGAGGGCATGTGATTCTGTTGCTTCCCATGCTGACACCTGCTCTTTCCTAGAGCAGAGGTTGTCAGTGAAATAAAGTTAAATCAGAGCATAAGATATTCCTACAGTGATAAGGGATTCATATACCAACTTGTAATAATAATAATAATAATAATGCTAAAGAAATAAGGCAGTTCCATGTATGAAATAGAAAGAAGCCAGTCTCACATTTTTTTTTTATTGATCATTTGGAAATTGTCCGTGTGGAAAATCCATACACGTAATTTAGGATCTTCAGTCCTTCCTACCTATTTGTTCATTTGCATTTTTAAAAATTACAGGATGATCAGGGAATCTTACAGATGGGAAAGGCCTCAGAAGGCATCTTGCCCAAGTCCACCCTAATGCAACATGTTAGTCAGCTTCTGTGTAAATGCTTTGCAGTAAAGCTCACTTCCTCATAAAGGAACACACGCTTCTTTTATGAGTCAGTTAGTTGTCAGAATATTTATTCTGTATGAAGCCAATGTGCATAGTTTACTTCTGTTGATACTAATGTCTGGTATATAGCAGGCCCTTGAGAAATATCTGTTGATATTTCTAATAACAAAACAATTAGTCTTGATGAAATTATTGTAGTTTTTATCTTTAGAGTAGACCATGAATTATAACTACAGTAACAGAATGCATGAATACATAATGGTCCTGCTCAGGAGAAAGTAAACTTATTTAAACAATTAAATAATGAAACAACAAACTACATGAAAATGAAATGACATGTTTGAGGTGTTTCTTTAAAGTAATCCAAGTAAGTAAGAAATGGAGTGTAGATTTAACAAGATTGACCATGTGTTGTTGACAACTGAAGTTGTGTGAAGTATAAGTGGGGTCCTTTGTATATTTCTAATTTGTATAATTTGAAAATTTTCATGTAAAAAGTTTAAAAACCTAAGAGTCTCCTGAGAATCTGTGGCCTGTGACTTCCTGGCCTGAGTCAGGATCCGGGGACCACTGGATAGTACTAGCATCTAATTAACAGTATCCTGGAGAAAGTTTTTTCCACATATCTCCAAGCTCAGACCCAGAGCCAATTTGGTACCAGAGATTTTAGTTTTAGAAAACAAGGTAACTTTGCACTAAAGATATTAACATAAATATTAATAACATACTTTACAAAAGGTCATGGGAAATGAGATACCAATTTGAAGCAGTCATTTGGGAAAAATAACCTTCTAGTTGTTTTGAAATGCCCTTCCACTCTTTCCTTTGATTATTAGTTGTTTGCCTTAAGTCAGGTAGTTACTAGTATGTAATTACCCTTTCAAAGCCATCTACAATGTCCACCATTGATTTTGCTTTAAAATTATACTGTTACTCTAATGTTCAAACTAGCATGTACTAAAAGTCACTGTTTTTCAATTAAGGACATTCAGGAAATTGGTGAGAGAAAGGTAAAACACCTTTGAATCAGAACTGATTCCTAGCTCTTTTTCCTCTTACTCTTGTCATCTGCACTGGAATGTTCTGCATTTAATTCAGTTCCACCAGGAATTATCTCCACTTTCTAACAAATATATGACCCTGGTTCCCTAGCACTTTTATAATTGTAACAGTATGTTCACCTTTTTTTACTCTGCAAATGAGATGAGATATTTAGAAAGATTTTACCTCCGAGATTCTGTTGAAATAATATGGAATTCTTTCTCTGGTAATTAATTCAGTTTTACCTTCTGTGCCTTCTGTTCTGCAAATTCTTTCTTAGTAATTCAAAACCATGTTATCAATGATTATCTAAACTTACAAGTTTACCAGCTTTATTGCAACCATTTTACTTATATGCTACCTTTTTCCCTTACTTTTTTTGAATTCCTGTCTCTTTTGGTAGAGTACTTCCTCAAGTGATTTTCAGAAAGTTGTACATAAGTTAATATATTTTCTGAGTACTGATACGTCTTACAATATTTTTCTCCTGCTTTTATATTATCAAGACTAATTTTGCTAATGTAGAATTTTATAAACCTTGCCCTGTTTACTTCTTGAAAATAGTATGGTAATCTTTGAATTCTCTCCTTTTCCCTGTTTAGGTAGGGATCATTTATATGATTTATATGATCATTTATATGATTGCTCACTTTGGCTTTCCTTCTCTTAAGCTGTTGTTTTTCTTCATGTGTCTGAGAACTTTTCTATGCCTCTGCCTATATTTCTAAAAAGAATAAGTGTTGGTAGGTAATATGGTAGGAAAAGCACATGTGTCACATACAATTCTGCCCACCAGACGATTGCCACACTCCCTTTCTCCTCTCCCCATGCAGGAGCTCCTTGGAGCTCGAAAGCTGGGAGTAGGCACCTGAAGTAGAACAAGTATTTTGAAGAAGATGGTGTCTTCAGGGTTCTCATATAACACAGCACAAGTGGTGCCTTGGTGGTGAACTGCACCCACCTCTGTGAGAATCACTAGCAAGACACACTACAGGAGTCTCTGACTTACTCACTCTTCTGTCCTCAATCTGGGAGATCATAAGATTCTTTGAGTCTGAACAGATGATGTGCTTTCCAGTGGGAAGAAAAGAAGGGGAGTTACAGGGAGGCACAGCTCCTTTGCTGAGCCTTTTTGTGTTATTTCACCAAGTAGATTCAGAGGTTTGGTGTTTTGACGAACACTCTAAAATTATTTAGAACACTGTCTAGGAGTACCAGCAAATCCCTCACTTTTATTAGCTAGTAGGAACCTCCAAGTGACAGATACTCTTATTCCCTGTGTGAGCCTCAGAGGTTCCAGAGGTCCTCCATCCCCCCCTGGCTACACTGGCCCCATCATGCCTTGCCCTTGTTCTCAGTTGTCACAGCTCTGAGTCAAGATCTCTCACTGGCCTGCTAAGGAGTCCATCCTCTATTGCCCTGTTGACTCTGACCTGGTCAGCATTAATTGCCTATTTTCTCAATATTATTTACTTATGTAATACCCTTTAGAAATTCCTCAAAATAGCTGCCACTGATCACTGTGCACTTTTATTTTCAAACTTCTTTAATCACTGTAGTGATATTTAGGTAATTAAGGAAGGTAAATGTATGTTTTGCTTATTAAATTATTAAAAGTTTTTCAGACATATTTACCTAGAACCAATTATGTTTTTAAAGTTCAGATCTCTCCTGAATTTAGCATATATTTTAACAATTTTGTATGTGTATAAAATATACTTAGGTGTATAAAAAGTTATATGTGTATAAAACATATGTCTACCACATATAATATCTGTTTGCACATGTAGAGAACAAGATCAGAATTACTGGAAACAGGGGCACCTGACTTCCGCTCATGTCACAGTCTCTTAGTTCATGGGTTCGAGCCCCACATCGGGCTCTGTGCTGACAACTCAGACCCTGGAGCCTGCTTCGGATTCTGTATCTCCCTCTCTCTCTACCCCTCCCCTGCTTGTGCTCTGTCTCTCTCTGTCTCTCCAAAATAAATAAAGGTTTAAAAAAGTTTTTTAATAAAATAAAATAAAAATTACTTGAAAGATTATTCACTTTTTACTTTATAAGTTTCTGTATCCAAGTTCTTTACAATGAGCATAAGATTTTTTAATTAAATAAATGAAAGGTAATCAACAGACATGAAATATTTTCCACTAAGTATCTAAAATAATGTCTAAATGACAGAAATAGCTGGGAGGAGAGCCTTTATTTTACACGATATTTGATTATGATATTTGCTTTGTATTCACATCTTAAAGAAACAAAAATGAAAGACATTTTCAGAGAATAAATATGAGGAGTCATCTATAATCCAGACAAGGATTTTTTATTTTAAATGCTACTAAAACCATATACAATATTGACTTTTATAGCTTTGACTTTATGCTACTCATCCTTCTCCCAGCCCACACAGTGGTTTAGTGTTAACAGTATTTATGCGTGATTATTGCTGCTTTTTGGTTTTGACATTTGTGTGAAGTAGCTAGCATAAACTTTAAATAAGCTATATTTTTACTGTACTGTCACTAGAATCACTAAGCTATGCTTTGAATATACATTCTTTAAATATACATTCTTAAATATACTTTAAGAATACATGACCTATAACATATAATGTGTTTTAACATGAAATCTTAAGATCCTAACCATTGTTAGAGTGCTTGGCTGGCTCAGTCCATAGAGCATGCAACTCTTGGTCCTGGGGTTGTGAGGTTGAGCCCCATGTTGGATGTAGAAATTACTTAAAAATAAAAAATTTTAAAAAAAGATCCTAAGCATTGTCATGTAAAAGAAAACTTATGAATTGTACATCCCATTAGTCATGATTTAAACTAATTTAATCTACTAATAACCAGTACTTCAAATAGCTCATTAAGTATTTTAATTACAAGTTTTCATGTAATTCTGTGAATAGACTATATTCCATTAATTTTTTTTTAATGTTTTATATATTTCTAGGAGAGAGAGAGCATGAGCAGGGGAGGATCAGAGAGAGAGAGAGGGAGTGACAGACTGAAACAGGCTCCAGGCTCTGAGCTGGCAGTCAGGACAGAGCCCGACGCAGGGCTCGAACCCACGAACCATGACCTAAGCGAAAGTCAGACGCTTAACCGACTAAGCCACCCAGGCGCCCCCCATTAATCTTTCTAAAACAACTATAGTTTTAAATGTCTAGGGATGTTTGAAATTACTTTTTAAAGCAGTTTATTTAAAAGGATATTATAAAAATGTTACAATAAATCTAAATAGGATTTTGCAATATAGTCACAAATGCATACTAATAATTTACAAAAGTTTATGAAATTGATAAAATTCTTAAATCTGAAAATTAGAGTGTGGTTAGCCAAGATCAGCTAGTTAGTAGGAAAACATGCACTGACACCTGAAATAAAAAAACAGAGAGAGACCCTTAAAAACCACCAAACAGAGGACACCTGGGTGGTTCAGTTGGTTAAGTGACCAACTCTTAACTTCTGCTCATGTCATGATGTCACAGTTTGAGTTCAAGCTCTGCTTGTAATTTCTTTCTTCCTCTGTCTCTGCCTTCCCCCCAAAATAAATAAATAAACTTAAAAAACAAACAAAACCGGTCCTTGCCTTCAGGAAGCTCACGGTGGTGAAAAAAATAGTAGAAGGCTGGAATTGTATACCTGTGATTTCATTTTCCATATGGGCTCTTTATTTTAGCACATCTTCCCAGTTGTTGTTACAGCTGCTTAAGATAAGTGTTTTACTTCACTTGGAACCATATGCTTTTATATAAAAAATATAACTGTCTCACTTCTAGGAAGTGTGAGCCTTTGCTGTAATAATAATAAATTCTGCCTTGAAGCATTCAGGACTGGGTTTTTTGGTGTTTTTTTCCCCCTGACTAAAAGCATAAAGGATGGAATTTTTATTCTGATGTCACTGGGGAAATTATATTCTTGCAATGATTTAATAGACTACAGGTACTTTTTATTTCTTCTTAAGCTTGACATTATAGAGCCTTAAAATTATAATTTCAGGATGACATTTGTAAAAACGCCATCAGATTCTACCCTTTTACTTTTCTGATTATGCAAGAGAATTCTAAAGCATTGTTCCTTTTTATATTGGTAAAGTTTTGGTTTAGCACTTGTTTTCTGATTACAAAATAAGGCAGCCTATTATAAAACATTTGGAAAATCTGGAAAAGTATTTTTAAAAAGCTATGCCCTTAGGAGCCTGGGTGGCTCAGTTGGTTAAGTGCCTACTTCGGCTCAGGTCATGATCTTGGAGACATAAGTTCGAGCCCCGAGTCAGGCTTTGTGCTGACAGCTCAGAGCTGAAGACTGCTTCAGATTTTGTGTGTGTGTGTCTCTCTCCGCCCCTCTCCTGCTCATGCTTGCACGCACACTCTCTCTCTCTCTCTTTCTCTCTCAAAAATAAACATTAAAGATTTTTTTAAAAGCTATGCCCTTTGCCACTTATTAGACATTAATACTATCAGCACTAAGTGTTCTCTGCTTGCTTTTGGTGGTTCTCAAAGTTTCAAGCTGTGGTAAAAGAAGCTGTGGCGGTGAAAACCGATAATTTTATTTTTTTCCCATTGTATTTATGTATTTATTTATTTATTTATTTACATCCAAGTTAGTTACCATATAGTGCAATAATGATTTCAGAAATAGATTCCAGTGATTTTATTCCCTATGTATAACACCCAGTGCTCATCCCAGCAAGTGTCCTCTTTAATGCCCTTTACCCATTTAGCCCATGCCACAACCCCTCCAGCAACCCAAGTTTGTTCTCTGCATTTAAAAGCCTCTTATGTTTTGTCCCCCTCCTTGTTTTTATATTTTTTTCTTCCCTTCCCTATGTTTATCTGTTTTGTATCTTAAGGTCCTCATATGAGTGAAGTCATATGATATCTGTCTTTCTCTGACTAATTTCACTTAGCGTAATACACTCTACTTCCATCCATGTTGTTGCAAATGGCAAGATTTCATTCATTTTGATTAACGAGTGATACTCCATTGTGTACATATACCACGTCTTCTTTATCCATTCATCCATCAATGGATATTTGGGCTCTTTCCATACTTTGGCTGTTGTTGATAGCACTGCTGTAAACTTTGGGGTGCATCTGCCCCTTCAAAACAACACACCTGTATCCCTTGGATAAATACCTAGTAGTGCATTAGCTGGGTTATAGAGTAGTTATATGTTTAACTTTCTGAGGATCTCTCTACTGTTTTCCAGAGTGGCTGTACCAGTTTGCATTCCCACCAGCAGTGCAAAAGAGATCCTCTTTCTCTGTATCCTTGCCAAAATCTGTTGTTGCTTGAGTTGTTAATTTTAGCCAATCTGATAGGTGTGAGGTAGTATCTCCTTGGGGTTTTAATTTGTATTTCCCTAATGATGAGTGATGTGGAACATTTTTTCATGTGTCTGATAGCCATCTGGATTTCTTCTTTGGAGAAGTGCCTATTCCTGTCTTTTGCCCATTTCTTCACTAGATTATTTGTTCTTTGGGTATTGAGTTTGATAAGTACTTTATGGATTTTGGATACTAACACTTTATCTGATGTCATTTGCAAATATCTTCTCCCATTCCATTGGTTACCTTTTAGTTTTGCTGATTTTTTCCTTCACTGTGCAGAAGCTTTTTATCTTGAGGAGGTCTCAATAGTTCAGCTTTTGTTTTGTTTTCCTTGCCTCCAAAGACATGTTGAGTAAGAAGTTGCTGTGGCCGAGGTCAAAGAGGTTTTTGCCTGCTTTCTCCTCTAGGATTTTGATGGCTTCCTGTCTTACATTTAGGTCTTTCATCCATTTTGAGTTTATTTTTGTGTATGGTATAAGAAGTCTTCCAGGTTAATTTTTCTGCATGTCGCTGTCCAGTTTTCTCAACACCATTTGCTGAAGAGACTGTCTTTACTCCACTGATATTCTTTCCTGCTTTGTCAAAGATAGTTGGCCATACATTTGTGGGTCAATTTCTGGGTTCTCTATTCTAATCCATTGGTCTATATGTATGTTTTTGTGTCAGTACCATACTGTCTTGATGATTACAGCTTTGTAATACATCTTGAAGTCTGGGATTGTGATGCCTCCAGCTTTGGTTTTCTTTTTCAGGATTGCTTTGGCTAATCAGGATCTTTTTTTTATTCCATACAAATTTTAGAATTGATTTTTCTAGCTCTGTGAAGAATGCTGGTGTTATTTTGATAGGGAGTGCATTGAATATGTAGATTGCTTTCGGTATTATTGACATTTTAACAATGTTTGCTCTTCCAGCTGAAAACTGATAACTTTTAAATACTGAAATCCAGAATTATAGAATCCACAGTAGCTAATGTTTGTTGTTTATCATGTGCTAGACTCTCTGCCAAGTATTTTATTGTCTCCTATGATAGTACCTATATATGATCACTTTTAATGAAAATACTTGAGAATGCTCAAAATAAATAAATGAACTTAAAAAAAGAGAAAAGCCATTAAAATGGTTTTTAGACAAGAATAAAAAAAATACTTGAGAATGTATAACTTTTTAAAATAATATGATTTTGCATATTATGGTAAGAGAAAGCAAAAAATTAGCTTACAAAATAAGTTATAACTCTTGCTTCTGCTCTGCATTTCTGAAATATGCGAGCAAACTTATACAAAGCACTCCTTAAAACCAGACCACTTTCTTCTGGGCTGGGGCAGAGGGCTGAGCACCTGAAACTATATACTGGCAAGATAGAAACCAGTTTGGAATCAGGATTTGGGAGTTTTTATAAATCTTATAAATTATTTTATCCAACCATATTATTTTAAAGATTTTTCTAAAACCACAAGACAGAGGGAAGTGAAGAGATTTTCCCATGCCCGCAAATTGCAGTGGCTCACACACTGATGACATTTCCTGTACTGTGTGAATAGGATGCATGAAAGGAGCTTATGGACTTTAGCCAACATTGGTATTAGTCACTTTGCGTTTTATTCTTGATGAATCCTCATGACCTCTAAACTTAGTATTATCTGTTATAAGCAGAAACTAACCAAAAATTCTTCTAAATAACAAAATGAACTACCAACACGCATATAAATTATAGACTGTATTATGTTTCTTAGCTTTTAATGCAGTTCTTCTTTTCTATTTGAAGAAGTTGTATATAATTTTAAAAAGCTATGATTTAAACTGTATCAATGAACCTATCCAATAAATGCACAGAAAAATGTAGTAGAGAAATAAAAATTTTCCTAATGTAGCCTATACATTTGAAGAAACCTAACACTTTTCAGACTTTTTTAATGCTTTATTTTTGAGAGAGAATGCGTGAGCAGGAGAGGTGGGGACAGAGAATCTGAAGCTGGCTCTGTGCTGACGGCCGTGAACCCAATGCAGGCTCAAACTCAGGAGAACCATGAGATCATGACTTTTTATTTTATTAACTCGAGAGAGGAAGAAAATAGAAATGTATATGTGAATAGGTGTGTCCATTTCTGATGGGAAACCTAAAGGGAAAACAGAGGGATTTAGTGATAAAGCCAAAGCTAAAAGTAAAACTCCACTCTTCCATAATATTCTTTGAAAAGCAGTGTAATTGCTGAAAGTAACCAAAAGGATTTTTTTTAACTACCTCATGTCAAACCTATAGAGGTAGTAAAGCCCAGAAACCATACACTCTAACTCAGTCTGCCTTCCTTCCTCCAGTAACCATGTAGCTGTCACTGGAAATGATCAGGCTGTTCTGTAGATGAAATAATTATTTCAGGCTAAGAACAGGTTAACTTTTATAATAGTATTTAGGAGTTCTGAATTCCTAATTAAACATTATTATCAACCTATTAATTAGGCTCAAGGATTACCATTCCTTCTTGTAACTGTGCTTATAGAAAAGAAGGAAATGCATAGTTGTGTTATGTAGACATCTCCTTTTATAAGACATATATATGTATAGTATGTATGACATACATTTATGATATGTATATAGGTATGATACATTTAAATCTTATTTTGATCCTGTTGCTATAATATGAAACTTCAAATTTGACAGAGGAAGTCTTGTAAAGATAAAGGAAACCAAAATTTAGCTTGCTATATACAAAATGAAAGAGACTATTATATAATTTTGAGTAAATACTGTCAACTATGCTAAACAAGACACAGACAATTTATCTTGTACAGAAAATAAAATAATCCACTGGTTCATCGATTTTCCCATCTCCCATAAAAGTAGGATAATGTATTTTTTTAAACAAGTTAGTGTCTAGTGGCCATGTGTTCTTTCATAAGAGCTCTATTCGTTTTGTGACCTTGAGTGATGTACTGGCCCAAGCTTCAGTTTCCTTTTCTGAAAAAGAAGGTGGTGGGGGGCAACTAAATTTATCTCACAATCTTGCTGTGAGGATAAAGAGCGAGCATATATGAAAGCAAACTTCTGTTCAGAGTTTGGCACTTACCAGAAGATCAGTGAATGTTTACCAAAAAGATGCTTTGGTAACTTTTATGAAGGATAATTTCAGTATATACTCCAAAAGCTTTAAGATTAAACCCAGAAATAATTTTTATTCTATACAATTATCCCAAGTAAATTATCAGAGATATGCCCCATGTCTGTAAAGATGATCTTCCCAGTGGAGTTTTTAAGAGGAAAAAAGTTGGATTATAGAATGGAGGAGAACCTAAATGTCCTAATGAAAATGAGTGTGTATTTTTATGCATATATCTATCCATACTACAGTGGTATACCATATGTGGTAGAAGCATATTTAAAATTATGGGAAAAGTTTATAGTAGTAGTAGTAGTAGTAGTAGTAGTAGTAGTAGTAGTAGTAAAAGATTGCAAAATTATGTGTAGCATGATTTCATATACGTACATTTTTTTAATATATTTTTTTAGTATATGTATATTAGTCTAACAAATTACCATACACAGGCTGGGCAGCTTGAACAAGATAGATTTGCTTCTCACAGTTCTAGAGGCTGGGAATTCCAAGATCAAGGTGCCAGCAAAGTAGGTTTCACTCTGAGGCCTCTTCTTTTTATTTATTTATTTTTTTTACATATTTTATTTATTTTTGTGAGGCAGAACATGAACTGGAGAGGGGCAGAGAGAGAAGGAGACACAGAATTCGAAACAGGCTCCAGGCTCTGAGCAAGCATTCAACACAGAGCCTGACGCAGGGGTTGAACCCACGAACTGTGAGATCATGACCTGAGCCAAAGTTGGATGCTCAACCGACGGAGCCACTCAGGCACCCCTCTTCTTTTGGCTTCTTGGTGGCCTCCATCTCCTTGTGTGCTCACATGACCTCCACTCTGCATGTACAGCGAGAGGGCAAGTTCTTTCATGTCTCTTATAAAAGGACATAATCCCATCAGATCAATACTGCACCCTTATGGCTTCATTTAACCTTAATTTTTCCTCAGAACCCCCACCTCCAAATATGGCAGCAACAGAGGTTAGAACTTTAACATATGAACTTTGTGGGGGACACATTGAGCCTGTAACAGTAACAAATTGGTAACAATATCTGGATGGTTGGATCACAGTTAATTGTTATTTTATTCTTGTCTACATTTTTAATTTTTTTCAATAATGTACTCAAAATATTCAGAAAAGTATGTAGACAATGTATGATTAGTAGTTTCGTGGTTGCTTTGGGCTGGAGGTAGAAATAGGACTAAGTCATGATCAAGATTTCTTTTTAGAAGTGATGAAAAATGATTATGGTGGTGGTCACACAACTCTGGGAATATACACTAAAGACTATACACTGTTCACTAAAGTGAATTGGACACTGTGAGTGGGTGACTGCTATGGTGTGTGAATTATCTCAAGGCTCTTACAAAACGAGTGTGTGTGTGTATGTACGTGCATAGTTTTTTTTTTTTTCAGTGAAAATATCCATTTATACAACAAGCATTTATTGTTAACAAGAATTTGTCTACTTGAAAGAGGAAGATGTATACATGTAATATAGCTAAAACACAGTGAAAAGTGCTTTATACTCAAATTATATGTGCTGTAAGATTATCAATATCAAAGAAGGTTTCTATGAAGATAGGTGAGAACCTAATTCCAGAAAGATGAAATGGAATGACCAAAATGGGTAATAGCACAACATTCCAGGTGGAAGGCCATGTTCATAAAATAAGAAGTAGAAATTAACTCACCTTGCATGGTGTTAAAGATCAGTAAGGGAGAATATTGATGGTATCCATTAATGAATGAGCATATATGGCAAAGATAATTTAATGACCCAATAATTGCAGAAACTTACTGTATTAATCACTATTCTCCAGAGAAACAGAACTAATAGACTGTGTGAGAGAGAGAGAGAGATTATCTCACCAGCCTAATGAATTGATTCATGCAATTATGGATGCTGGCAAGTCTTCCATAATTTGGAATATGGGCATTCTATAAACTGTCCCAGTTTGAGTCACAAGGCCAGGAAGCAGCTATAGAATTAGGAAGAACCAGTGTCCCAGTTTGTCAAGCAGGAAACCTCATGTCCTAGTGTATAGGCTGTCTGTTGGGAGACTTCTGACTTAGGAGAGGGTTAAACTTTTGTTTTAGTCAGGCCTTCAACTGATTGGATGGAGCCCATCCACAGTATGAAGAGCAATCTGTTTTACTCATTTTACCAATTAAATGTTAATCTCATCCGGAATTACTCTCACAGAATCACCTAGAATAATTTTTGGCCAATTATCTAGGCACCCCGTGGCCTAGTCAAGTTGACACAAAAAAATATCCCACTCTTTACATTTTTCATTAAAGAGAGCCTATGTTTATACAATTGTGTGAATTAAAATACAGATTTTATGGCAATGTTCAGAGGGAAAAGATGTGCATAATGAAAAGTTCACACACAGGGTGACCGCCTTGGCATATAGTCAGGTAGGTGTGAAGTGATAAGAAAGGTTATAGTGATAGGATTACAGAAAAAATATGATGAAGGTCAACAGCTTGGTGAAATTGTACATAGGTATACCCCCTTCTGGCCACACCCAGATCAAGATAAGATATTTGCCATACCCTAGAATATCCTCCAACCCAGTCAGTACTCCCTGCAGAAGTATAACCACTGTTCTGATCTCTCTCACCACAGAATTATTTTCCCTTTTCTGAATGTCAAATAAAAGCAAGCATACAGGATTGTACTCTTTGCGTCTGGCTTCTTTTGCTCAGCATTACGTCTGTGAAATTCATCCAACACAGACACTTATAAATAGAATCTTACTAACCAAGTTTGCCTACATCTTGGTTTTTTACCTCAGCATGAGTGTAAACACCCCTTAGAGTCAGTACAGGTCTTTTTCACTCTCTTAATAACTCCATGCCATTGCATAATACTGTGGATATTCCACAGTTTACCCAGTGTTTCCTTTACACATAGGTGATTTCCAGGCATGAAATCAAAAAGTTGAGGGGCTGTGTTTTTAATCCAAATAGATAATACCAAATACCATTCCCAAAAGGTATACACATTTGTATTCCCACCAGCATATGACACTGTCCAGTTTAGCATATATTCATCTGAGACCTCCAAGTTTTTATTTCATTAATAAATTTGGTTTGAAAAAATTTTGGTTTGGTTTGAAAAAGAATACAAAAGAGTATATAGTGAAAAATTAGTCTCCCTTTAACCTGTCTCCCAATGGTCCAATTCCTGTTCCCAAAGACAAGTTCTTTGTGTCACACCAAGATATTTTATGCATATATGTGTATATACTTTTATTGTAAATAAATGGTTGTTCTAGGCTTTGCTTTCTCCACTTTAACAATGTATCTTGGAGATTATACCAGAGCAATATAATATAGAGCTGCCTCATTATTTTAACTGATCGTATCAGTTATTCATTCATTATTTCTACTGAATAGTGTCACATAGTATGGGTAGAACGTAATTTAATAAGTTCTTTTAAAGTAGGTATCAAGGCTATTTCAGTCTTCTATTATTATTATAATGCCACAGAGAATATCCTGCAGGATAAATTTCTAAAAATTTAATTATTATAAAATAGCCTTTTAAATAAACATATTATTGAAATATACATACAGAAAAGTATACCTCAGTACACAGGTCTGTAAATTTTCACAAATAAATGTGCATATACCACCCATGTAATTACACCTGATCAAGAAACACATATAACCAGTAATCAGAAGCTTCCACATGCCATCTTATTAGTTACTAACCCTCTTCATCTAAAAGTAACCACTATTTTAATTTCCAACACCATGGATTAATTCTTCCCAGTTTCATAGTATATCTATGTATATGTACATAATGTATATATACTATACAATACTATATATAATGTATATATATACTATATATGTACATACTATGATGGGGTACTATATGTACATACATATAGAGCATATAGTGTATATATATACTATATGGCTTTTGATTATTTGCATTTTCTTTCTGGATATTGCTTCTTGATATCCTTTGTTTTCTATTGTATTATCATCTTTGAACTCGTACCTACAAGCTCTTTGTATATGAGCAACAATATGCCTTTGTAATGTATGTTTAAAAGGAAGTTTACCCCTTCATTAGCTTTTAATTTTTTATGGTATCTTTTTTATATTGTAATCGCTTTGAGATATAATTCATATACCATACTATTCGCCCATTTGAAGTGTACAGTTCAGTAGCTTTGAGCATATTCACAGAATTGTGCAGCCACCACCACAATACATTTTAGCAATGTTTATTACCACAGAAGAAGCCTCATGCCCTTTAGTAATCACTCTCAATCCCCTGTCCCTACCCCATCCTAACCCAGCCCGAGGCAACCACTACTTTCTGTGTCCATACATTTTCCTATCACAGACATTTCTTATAATTGGAATCATAAAGTGTGGTCTTTTGGGACTGACTTCGTTCACTTACCACGTTTTTAAGATCCATGTTGTAGCATTATCAGTACTTTATTCCTTTTAATTGCCAAATAATATTTCATTATATGGATATACCACATCTTGTTTATCTGTTCATCAGCTGATAACTTTGCACAATTATGAATAACACTATTGTGGACATTCATGTCAATATTTCATGTGGATATATATTTTAACTTCTCTACTTTAATAGATCTTGAGGTATACTTAGGAATTGCCGGGTTAAATGGGAACTCTGTGTTCATCCTTTTAAGGAATTGCCAGCTTGTTTTCCAAAGCAGCTAGACCATTTTACATTCCTTTTGGAAATGTGTGAGAGACCGATTTCTCTACATCCTTACCAACATTGGTGGTTATCTTTTTGATTGTACCCATCCTAATTGGTGTGAAATGGTATCTTGGGAGTTTATTTCATTTGGTTTTATTTTTTACCATCTTAACCATTTTTTTATTGTGGTAAAAAAAAAAAAGGCAACATAAATTTACCATCTTACTTTTTTTAATGTACAGTTTGGTAGTGTTAAGTATATTCATGTTGTGAAACAGATCCTCCAGAACTTTTTCATCTTGCAAATATGAAACTCTATACCCATTTATCAACTCCCCCTCTTCTCCTCACCCTTAACCATCATTCTGCTTTTTGTTTCTGTGAATTTCACTGTTCGATACCTTACATAATGGAATCATACAGTATTTGTCCTTTTGTGACTGGCTTGTTTCACTTACCATAATGTCTTCAATTTTCATTTATGTTGTAACATGTGACAGGATGTCTTCTTAAAGCTGAGTAACATTCCACTGTGTATATATGCCACATTTTACTTATTTCCACTTATTTGCCAGACATTTATTTGGGTTACTTCTACTTCTTGGATATTGGAAATATGTATTGCATTGTGGTTGTGGTTTGGTTTACCTGATTGCTAATGATGCTGAGCATCTTTTCCTGAGCTTTGCATATCTCTATATCTACTTTGGAGAAATGCCTATTCAGATCATTTGCCCATTTTTTAATTGGGCTGTCTTTCTATTAAAATGTAAGCATTTTTTTTGTATTATTTGTGTCCCTACCAAATATAATTAGGTTATAAGTAAAATCTGTCTTTATTTTCCACCAAGTAGCCAGTTATCCAGTACCATTTATTGAATAATCCATCTTTTCCTCCTTCAACAAGTACTTTTTGAGCAAATATATTGAGTTAGACCCAGAGAAAATAAGGATAAAATGATGCAGAGCTTACATACTAGTTCAGAGATACTTAGGAGAAAGCAATTACTATTCAGCAAGATAATGTCTTAAGTGAAGTTAATGAAAATCATTTTGTAACAAGAAGAAAAGAAGGACCAGTATCTGCCTGGACTTGAAGGAAGAGAGGAACAAAGGAGAAGTTAGGTCATGGAAAGTTTGAGAATAAAGGAGAACCATCCTCTGTACTACGATAAGAAACTTAAACAATGAAAATGGTTTTTGCAAATATAAAACATTTATTTCACTGTCTCCCCAGACTGTAGTTCATGTAAGTGCACTATAGTAAACAAACGGGTATCTTCTTTGTGGTGAAGTATGCCATGCTCATTTTCTCATGTCTTGTACATACCTTAGAGACATTGTATATACTTTATACACCCAGCCTAAATAAGATACCTGTTTTTCCTATGGATATATTTGAACTAAAAATTATTTACAGATATTGAAATAATTCATGTTTACCAAGCACAACTGTATGCCATTTCTCTTTAATTCACAACATACAGAATTTTTAAAAGCACATGTCTACTTTCTTTTTTCCTTTTTTTTTTTTAAGTTAAATCCACGTTAGTTAACACATAGTGTAATAATGATTTCAGGAAAAAATTTAATGATTCATCACTTACATTTAATACCCAGTGTTCAACCCAACAAGTGCCCTCCTTGATACCCATCACCCATTTAGCCCATCCCCCCACCCAACACCCCACCAGCAACCTTCAAATTTGCTCTCTGTGTTTAAGCGTCTATTATGGTTTGTCTCCCTCTCTGTTTTTATATTATTTTTGCTCTCCTTCCCCTGTGTTCATCTGTTTTGTTTCTTATATTTCACATGAGTGAAATCATGTGATATTTGTCTTTTTCTGACGTATTTTTTTTTTTTTACAAATAGTTTATTGTCAAATTAGTTTCCACATAACACTCAGTGCTCATCCCCACAAGTGTCCTCCTCCATGCCCATCCCCCCTTCCCCCCACATCCATCAGTCCTCAGTTTTTGTCAGCATTCAAGAGTCTCTCATGGTTTGCCTCTCTCCCTTTTCCCCACCATTTCCGCCCTTTTTCTCCCCCTTGTTCCTCCGTCAAGTTCCTCCTAATCCTCCTATACATGCAAACATGTGATATTTGTCCTTCTCTGCCTGACTAATTTCGCTCAGCATAACACCATTAAGGTCCATCCATGTTGCTACACATGGCCAGATTTCATTGTTTCTCATTGCCATGTAGTAGTATTCCATGGTATAGATAAACCACATCTTCTTGATCCATTCGTCCGTTGATGGACACTTCGGCTCTTTCCATGTTTTAGCTATTGTGGAGAGTGCTGCTAGGAACATTGGGGTACATGTGCTCCTATGCCTCAGCATTTCTGTATCCCTTGGGTAAATTCCTAGCAGTGCTATTGCTGGGTCATAGGGGAGTTCTATTGTTAGTTTCCTGAGGAACCTCCACACTGTTTTCCAGAGGGGCTGTACCAGTTTACATTCCCACCAACAGTGTAGGAGGGTGCCCGTTTCTCCACATCCTCGCCAGCATCTAGAGTTCTCTGATTGGCTCATTTTAGCCACTCTGACTGGCGTGAGGTGGTATCTCAGTGTGGTTTTGATTTGTATTTCCCTGATGAGGAGGGATGCTGAGCATCGTTTCATGTGTCTGTTGGCCATCTGGATGTCCTCTTTGGAGAAGTTTCTGACGTACTTTGACTAGCATAATACACTCTAATTCAATCCGTGTTGTTGCAAATGGCAATATTTCATTCTTTTTGATTGCTGAGTAATATTCTAGTGTGTGTGTGTGTGTGTGTGTGTGTATACATACCACATCTTATTTATCCATTTGTCACTCGATAGACATTTGGGCTCTTTCCATGATTTGGCTATTGTCAATAGTGCTGCTATAAACAGTGGAGTGCATGTGCCTGTTCAAATCAGCATTTTTGTATCCTTTAATACCTAGTAGTACAATTGCTGGGTCATAGAGTAGTTCTATTTTTAAAATTTTGAGGAACCTCCATACTGTTTTCTAGAGTATCTGCACCAGTTTGCATTCCCACTAGCAGTACAAAAGTGTTCCTCTTTCTCCATATCCTCGTCAAAATCTGTTGTTACCGGAGTTGTAAATTTTAGCCATTGTGACAGCTGTGAGATGATATCTCGTTGTGGTTTTGATTTGTATTTCCCTGATGATGAGTGATGTTGAGCATCTTTTTGTGTATCTATCAGCCATCTGGATGTCTTCTTTGGAGAATTGTCTATTCATGTCTTTTGCCCATTACTTCACTAGATTATTTGTTTTTTGGGGTGTGGAGTTTGATACATTCTTTATAGATTTTAGATACTATTTATCTGAAATGTCATTTGCAAATATCTTCTCCCACTCTGTCAATTGCCTTTTAGTTTTCTTGATTGTTTCCTTTATTGTGCAAAAGCTTTTTTTCTTCATTTGTGCAGGTTCATTCTTCTGCATGTCACTGTCCAGTTTTCCCAATACCATTTGCTGAAGAGACTGTCTTTTTTCCATTGGATTAGTCTTTCCTCCTTTGTCAAAGATCAGTTGACCATTTTTGTGGGCCCATTTCTGGGTTCTCTTTTCTGTTCCATTGATCTGTGTGTCTTTTTTTGTGCCAATACCTACTGTCTTAATTACAGCTTTGTAAAACAGCTTGAAGTCCAGAATTGTGATGCCTCCAGCTTTGGTTTTTTTTTCAACATTGCTTTGGCTATTCAGGGTCTTTTCTGGTTCCATACAAATTTTAGACTTCCTTGTTCTAGCTCAGTAAAGAATGCTGATGTTATTTTGATAAGGATTGCATTGAATATGTAGAATGCTTTGGGTAGCATCAACATTTTAACAGTATTTGTTCCTCCAGTCCGTGAGCATGGAATGTTTTTCCATTTCTTGTGTCCTTTTCAATTTCTTTCATAAGCTTTCTATAATTTTGTGTGTATAGATTTTTCACCTTTTTGGTTAGGTTTATTCCTATGTATTTTATGGGTTTTGGTGCAATTGTAAATGAGATCAACTCCTTGACTCTGTTTCTGCTGCTTCATTTTGGTGTATAGAAATGCAACTGATTTCTCTGCATTGATTTTATATCCTGTGATTTGCTGAATTTATGTATCAGTTCTAGCAGTTTTTTGTGAAATCTTTTGGGTTTTACACATAGAGTATCATGTCATCTGTGAAGAGTGAAAGTTTGACTTCCTCCTTGCCAATTTGGATGCCTTTTCTTTTTATTGTCTGATTGCTAAGGCTAGGAATTCCAACACTATATTGAATAGCTGGATAGAGCTGTCACTTCAAATGATGAGGTGATAATATATTTCAAAACTCATGTTACTTATATAAATAACATTCAGATATTCTAACCTTTTGAGGTGATTGTAGAATAAATGTATCATTAAATTTTTTTGTGTGTATTTGTTATAGACCCATCAATTCTTTATGGTTGTGTTCTCCATAACAATTATCAAGGATGTTATCAAGGGAAATCTTTGACCCTTGTCTGATACCTTGGAAATCTTTGACCTAACAGCTTTGACTAGATAAGTGGAAATAGTCTAATTTGAGATATAAAATGGTTTTCTCAGTATACATTTTAATTGGTTTGCAGTTAGCACTTCTGTCAGATTCTAAGTCATACTTGGAGAATACCAACAGTAGGTATAGTATGATATAACTATAATTAATTATCTCACCTATATGTTTCACAAAACAGCATCTTTTTTTTTTTTTTAAGAATTTTTTTTTAAATGTTTTATTTATTTCTAGGAGAGAGAGCGTGAGCAGGGGAGGGTCAGAGAGAGAGGGAGTCACAGACTGAAACAGGCTCCAGGCTCCGAGCTGGCAGTCAGCACAGAGTGACACAGGGCTCGAACCCACGAACCATGAGATCATGACCTAAGCGAAAGTCGGACGCTTAACCGACTAAGCCACCCAGGCTTAAGCCAGCCAGCCAGCCAGCCAGCCCCTCACAAAACAGCATCTTAAGTGCTTAATAAAAGCTTTTAAAATATCAGTATAAAGTAAACAATAGAAACTTGATTTACTCAGATCTGAAGGAATTGAATTGGTTTCTGCCTGTGATTATGATTCAGTAGAGCATGTTAATAGATTATAGGGGGGAAAATAGAGTTAACTTTAAATATAAGCTAAAGTAATAATATAGTAATAATTTTCTTTATTTTTCCACAGTTCTTAGTGGTCTGTGTTCTAATGACTGTCCTCGTAAGATAACAGTAAGTAAACAAATCTCAGTTGTAAAATTTTCAGTGAAAATATTCTGCATAAGATACTCACAAAATAGTTATAGGTTATATTTAAATTGCTCTTATTTAGAAGTGATTAAAGTATCCTTTAGTGCTCAGAAAACTTTCCTGAGAATAAAATACCTTACCTAAAAGATTCTTGCCTCAAGATTCACCTCTTTTATGAAGCCTTATCTGATGCCTTGGAAAAATAAGCAACCTTCCCATCATTTCTGGGTATAGGGCATACTACTGCCATTTTGGCATATATAATAGTTGAGCTCACGTCTCTATATTGATTCCCTCTCTATATTAGATTGGCATCCCTTGAGGTCAAGAACCCTCTCATCTTTGCATACCTGGTACACAGCCCAAGGTCAAGCATATAGTAGATAATTAATGAATATTTCTTTGGTATAGTCTTAATATTGTCTTCCTGTGTTTCTGAAATAACAAAGTGTTAAAATA
The DNA here is from genome assembly GCA_017311185.1 of Proteles cristata cristata. Lineage (NCBI taxonomy): Eukaryota > Metazoa > Chordata > Mammalia > Carnivora > Hyaenidae > Proteles > Proteles cristata. Next base: position 693,578 of record JAESUZ010005544.1, read on the forward strand.
ATTAGGCTCAGTTTTTTAAATTCCCAGTTCATATAAATTGTAATAAGAATATTATATTGTGTGGGAGTGTAGGTGTGGGTGTATGCTTGCTTGTGTCCTCATAGTAACCCTGTTTCATAAGGAATTACCCCCCATGTAAAGATGAGGAAATTAAGGCTTAGTGAAATTAAATTATCTAATCATAGAGCTATGAAGTACTGGAACTAGATCACAAAGCTAGGTGTTCTGATTATAGTCTCATACTTGATTGATTCATTAGTTGATGGACATTTAGGCCCTTTCAATGATTTCGCTATTATTGAAAGTTCTGCTATGAACATTGGGGTACATGTGCCCCTATGCATCAGCACTCCTGTATCCCTTGGGTAAATTTCTAGCAGTGCTATTGCTGGGTCATAGGGGAGTTCTATTATTAATTTTTTGAGGAACCTCCACACTGTTTTCCAGAGGGGCTGCACCAGTTTACATTCCCACCAACAGTGTAGGAGGGTGCCCATTTCTTCACATCCTCACCAGCATCTATATCAGTCCCCTGATTTGTTCACTTTAGCCACTCTAACTGGTGTGAGGTGTATTTTACCAGATCTTAAATGACTTGGGTTTAACCTGGGGGAAAGGAAATGCCTAACTTTAAACCCCTCTGGCCTTCCTATCTGGCCCAAGGGGGACGGAAAGCTAAGAAGCACATGTGTACATCGCATCCTAGGGACATAGGCTCACTAAAAGCTGAGACCTAATCATAGGACTATAGGATGCATTTTTTTAACTCCTGCTCCTTACCATCACATTAACTGGGCTCCTGTCTCATTATAAGATTACAGGTAAAAGAACTGCAAGCCTCAGACTCTGTTTAAAGAAGTCTGGAGCGGGGCGCCTGGGTGGCGTAGTCGGTTAAGCGTCCGACTTTCGCTTGGGTCATGATCTCGCGGTTCGTGGGTTCGAGCCCCGCGTCGGGCTCTGTGCTGACTGCCAGCTCGGAGCCTGGACCCTGTTTCAGTCTGTGACCCCCTCTCTCTCTGACCCTCCCCTGCTCACGCTGTCTCTCTCTCTCTCTCCTAAAAATAAATAAAACATTAAAAAATAAAAAAAATAAAAAAAAAAAATAAAGAAGTCTGGAGAAAAACACAAAGATAATAGGGAAGATTAAAAAAAAAAAAACACTGGAGAAAAATGCTGCCTCTGATAGCATAGCTACTGCAAACAGTAAACACAATTGTTAGAGTTATCCTAGCTGGATAAACATAAAACCGCATGGTAAAGGCCCATCTACCTCAGTTCCTTTCACCCAATATATAATGTCTGGCTTTCAATGAAAAATTTCAAGGCATGCTGAAAGGCAGAAAACAAAGTTTGATGGACAAAGCAAGCATTGGTACAAGATTCAGATATAGCAGAATGCTAGAGTTAGCAGACCAGAAATTTAAAAGAACTACGATTAATATGTTAAGGGCTCTACTGGAATAAGTAGACAGCATGCAAAAGTAGACTGTTAATACAAGCAGAGAGATGGAGACTCTTAAGAATCAAACAGAAATGGTAGAAATAATAGAAATGAAGAATGCCTGGATACAGCTAAACAAAGGATCAGTGAGCCTGAAGATCTAGAACAGAAACTTCCAAAACTGAAATGCACAGAGAGAAACTAATGAAAAAATTGATCAGAATATCCAAGAACTGTGCGGGGGTATAAAAGGTATCACTGGATTTCTGGAAGGAGAAGAAGAGAAAGGAACAGAAGAAATGTTTGAAATAACATGACAGTTTTCCAAAATTAGTGACAGATATCAAACCACAGATCCAGGAAGCTTAGAGAACACCAAACAGGAAAAATACTAAACACCTATATCTATGCATATCATATTCAATCAACAGAAAACCAAAGACAAAGAGAAAATCCTGAAAGTAATCAGAGAAAAAGAATGGGTGAAAAGATGACTAGGAATCCATATAAGATTATGATACAATTAAGAATGCTCATTTCAGGTAAAGACTATAAGTTCATGGTGGTACTGATATCTATATACACATCTGTTTATTTTTCTTTAGAAATGCCTAGGAGCTAGGTCTAGGATTAGAGAAGGTAAATAGCTACACTAACCCAGGGCTGTAATTTTGCTAGGCAGGTACAGTAGAAAGAGAGTGCTTTATGGGAGTTAAAAGTAATGGCAGGAGTGAGGTTGATGTATGGTAGCTAAACACGGAAGGTAAAGGCAGGAGTGGGCTTACTACAGGTCGAGACTAATAATCTTAAAAGTTGAACAGGTATAGTAATGGGAAAGAGAAGGCTGGAAAATAGTTTGTAGTCAAACAGCTGAATGGATGGCATTAAAATTTTAAAAGTAGGGTACCTGGGTAGCTCAGTCAGTTAAGCCTCTGACTCTTGATTTTAGTCAGATCATGATCTCACACTTTGTAAGATCAATCCCTGAGATGGGCTCTGTGCTGACAGCATGAAGCCTGCTGGGATTATCTCTCTTCTTCTCTCTCTGCCCCTCCCCTGTTCACAACTGCATACCCTGTCTCTCAAAGTAAATAAATAGACATTAAAAAAATGTCTAAAGTAAAATAGTTCTGGTAGGTAAGGTCTGGAGTGTGGCCTGGGGTTTTCAAAATGGAGATGAAGGAATTTGAGTGGGATTGGTTTCTGATTTGAATAATTCTTTCTTTTCTTCATGTTATCAAATAGGTTACCTTTATCAGGTGGGAACATAGTAGTAGCACAAGAGCCATCCAACTCATAAATTAACTCAAATGGTAAAGAATATCACGTGGTAGGTATTTTCCCTCTTAGTGTCACACAGGTCATAAACCTGATGTAAAACTTTCTACTATGTTTAGTACAAAACAATGTGAAGAAGGTCCACTTTTTCATAAAATACAAGAGGGCATACATTTGATACATGGATAACTGGGGAAGTATAGTATTCACTTGTTTTAGGTTGTCATAAAATTGTGATCTGTGATATCAGTGGGGTAGGAAAATGATATTTGTGAAGACAGTTAAACAAGATCTGAACTGCAAAGAAAATAATAAATGGATGAATTGGAGGCAGATATGTCACCTATAAAAAAGCCCAAAAGTGCTGGACTGTTGGAATAATCATTGTAAGAACAATTCTGCAGGCTGAATTTTACTTATGTGACTTTTCTAAATGAAAGTTCTCCATACAATTAAAGTTGCTTTTATTTTAAGATAAAGAGAATGAGAACATTATTGATCTCAGAAGTATTACCTGCAGCCAACTTAATCATGCAGCCTTTCCCAACCACTTTTCTGCCAGGTAAAATGAGTGTGTTTCATTTCAATGTTTTAAAGTTCTTTGCTTGACCATGTAATGGATATGGTCAATGACAGGAAGGAAGAGGAATTGAATATTTCACAGATTGGGTAGACAATGCCTGAATCACCAAGTTAATCTTTAGCCTCTGATTAATTACATCTATACTTTAAATTTTTTTTAAAAGACTTTCTTTTTTTAGAGCATTACAAAATTAAGTAGAAAGTACAGAGAGTTCTCATACATCTTCTGCATTCCCCTCCCCATGTCTCCCCTACTATACATCTACATTTTTTGAAAGCAGATGGACTTGAAAGGCACTCATATACATTCATAATGGATGTGATACATTGTCCAGATGTTCTGTTCAGGACTGAGGCACTTATTCCCTGAGCTCCTCCAAGTGTTGGCTGCTGATAGCTCATAGCTCAGTTCCTACCTGGACACTGTTTTTAGCCGAAGGGAGCTGGCTCCTACTAGTTATAAGCTTTTCCTGGAGACTGCCTGCAGGCAATGTCTGATTAAGGCAGAATACAAATGCCTGGTTTCTCTGCCTCTATTTGGGCCATTTCTGAAGGGCCAATAACTGTTGGTTTGGAGTTCAGTCTAAATTAAATCTTTGCATGCAAATCTCTGGGTTAGGGTCTGTTTCCACATATCTCAAATATGTGAAATTTCCCAATGTTGGTCTTGCAGTGCTTAACTGGGGTAGTAAAAGTATGAGACTATAATCAGAACACCTAGCTTTGTGCTCTAGTTCCAGTTTATAGGGGCGCCAGGGTGGCTCAGTCGGTTAAGTGTCCAACTTCAGCTCAGGTTATGATCTCACGGTTCGTGGGTTCGAGCCCCGCATTGGGCTCTGTGCTGATAGCTCAGAGCCTGGAGCCTGTTTCAGATTCTGTGTCTCCCTCTCTCTCTGCCCCTCCCCCACTTATACTCTGTCTCTGTCTCAAAAATAAATAAACTATAAAAATTTTTTTAGGGGCGCCTGGGTGGCTTAGTGGTTAAGCGTCCGACTTTCGCTTAGGTCATGATCTCGCGGTTCGTGGGTTCGAGCCCCACGTCGGGCTCTGTGCAGACTGCCAGCTCAGAGCCTGGAGCCTGTTTCAGTCTGTGACTCCCTCTCTCTCTGACCCTCCCCTGCTCACGCTCTCTCTCTCCTAGAAATAAATAAAATATTTTTTTAAAAAAATTTTTTTTAAAAGATGTGGTTTATATATACAATGGAATACTGCATGGCAATGAGAAAGAATGCAGTCTGGCCATTTGTAGCAATGTGGATGAAACTCAAGGGTGTTATGCTAAGTGAAATAAGCCAGAACGAGGACAGATACCATATATTTTCACTTATATGTGGAACAGGAGAAACTTAACAGAGGACCATGGGGGAGAGGAAGGGGAGAAAAATAGTTAAGGAGAGGGAGGGAGGCAAACCATAAGAGATTCTTAAATACTGAGAACAGAGGGTTGATGGGGGTGGGGGAGAGGGGAAAAGGGGTGATGGGTATGAAGGAGGGCACTTATTGGGATGAGCACTGGGTGTTATATGGAAACCAACTTGACAATAAACTGTAAAAGAAAGAAATATCTACAAAGAAAAGATCTGGTAAAATAGTTTTCCTTAAGGGCAAGGTTTTAAGAACTGAGGTCTCTGGGCATATGTCAGAATGCTTACTTCCCCTCCCTGTGCTAGAAACATGAGAGTTCTTTATGTTTCCCAGTCTTCCCTATGAGAATCTGGTGGGACTTCTGGAGGTAAAACTCACAAGTGTGGGGCTCCTCCGTGACTGTTTACCTCTGTCCCCCAGAGTTTTGAATTCTCAAACTAGTTCCTATTGAGCTTCCAGCAACTTCTCCATTACAGTTTAAGTGTCCTACCAGTACTAGCTCCAGTTTCAGTTATCTGCTTCTAGACCTCTGTTCCTAGTAGCCGTGATTCTGTATCCGCCCTTCTCTCCAGTTTTCAGGGTAGCAGTTTGCCCTGTGACCTCAGTTCTCTGAATCTAGGGAGAGTTGCTTTCTACTTTCTTCAGCTTTTTGTTGTTGTTGTTCTTTTTGTGAGGACAGGAGTCAGGACTTCCAAGCTCTTTACAGGTCAGATCAAAAATTCTTCTTGCATTTTTTCTTTGGAAGATTTATTTTTAAGTTAATTTATTTTGAGAGAGCAGGGGAAGGGTAGAGACAGAGAGGGAGAGAGAGAATCCCAAGCTGTCAGCACAGAGCCCAACGCATAGCTCAGTCTCACAAACCATTAAATCATGACGTGAGCTAAAATCAAGAGTCAGATGCTTAACTGATTGAGGCACCCAGGTACCCCTCTCCTTGCATTTTTATCAGTAGTGTTTTATTTTTCTTTGTTATAGCTTTATTACAGCATAACTGCATGCAATAAACTATACATAATGAATATATTCAATTTGATGTTATGATGTATGTATTGTATATATACTATATATGTTTAAATGGATATATATACATATGCATATACACCAGTATAATGAAACATATATTATATCTAAAAGTTTTTTTGTGCCACTTGGCCATCCCTCCTTCTCACCTTCTGACCCTCCTCCCTGTGCCACTCACTTTTCCTCAGTCACCACTGATAGCTTCTCTGTGAGTGTTGCTTTATTTTAAAAGTTGTTCTTGGTACTCCATGGCATGTATCAATATATCTTCACCTATGTTATCGTTCTTTACCCTGAAATGTTTTTAATTTTTTTAAATTTAAACATCTATAAAAGTAGAGGTTAATATTAATAAAACTCCTTGTGCCCATACTGCCATCCAGCTCTAACACTGTCATCATATACCCCCACCTACTAATTCCATTCACAGCTTCCCTGTTATTTTAAGGAAAATCCATCATATCTTATACTCTGTAAATACTTCCATGTATATCTCTCTAAGATAAGGACTTTTTACATGTTAGACCAGAAACTCCCACTTTTCATAAAAACTATTTTTATATCCTTTCCAGTATCCTCTTACATCCATCCCCAACTTCATTTCTCAGTCATTGACCTAGCTTCCTACTTCAAAGGGAAAATAAGAATGTAAAATGAGAATTTCTTCAACTGTCTTCAGTTACTTTGGGGAAGTTATTTAACTCCTGTTAAGCCTCATTCTCCACATCTATATAATGGGGAAACTAATTGTATTCATTTATGTTAGCTTCCTATTCCTGCTGTAACAAATCACCATAAATTTAGTGGCTTCAAACAACACAAATGTATCCTTTTACAGTTGTGGAAGTCAAAGCACAAATACACTTCACTGAGCAGGACTTCATTCCTTTAGAGACTTTAAGGGGAATCCATTCCCTTGCCTTTCACTTCTCAAAGCTACCTATATTCCTTGATTCATGGATCTTCTATCCATCTCTAAATCCAACCATGTAGCATCTTTATATCACTGACCCTAACCTATCCTGCCTTCCTCTTTCACTTATAAGGACTGTAGTGATTACCTTGGGTCCATCTGGATAATCCAAGGTAATCTCTTCATCTCAAGATCCTTAATCAAGTGTTTGCTTCAGCAGCACATATACTAAAATTGAAGTGATGTAGAGAAGATTAGCATGGCTCCTGGGTAAGAGCAACATGCAAATTCAAGAAGCATTTCACATTCTTAAGGGAAAAAAACCCTTTATCACATCGGCAAATTCCCTTTTGCAAAATAAATTATCAGCAGATTTTGGGATAATGTAAACATCTTTAGGGGACCATTATTCTGCCTATTACACTCCCTCCTAAGGTTTTTATTAGGATTAGAAGAATTAATGTAGGCAAATTATAGTAGAGGCCTAATACACAATAAATACTCAAAAAGTGTATCTGCTATTCTTTGTCAATAATGGTTATTTCCCTGCCTCTATAATATCCCTGTATTAGTAAAGATAGTAGATTCAAAATTTTTGAGAAATGCTGGTGTTCTGTTTGCCTTCAAGATAAAACTAGAGGTCTATTTGACTTCATGACTTTTTTCTTATCATGTGAACCTTTTTTGATACATATCATGAATTTATGAAATATGGATATCAATATTTTTAGTGAGAGTTATCATAAACATCTATGAATCAAAAGAATATTTTTATTCCTGTATCCTGATTTTTCTCTTTAAATACCAAGATAATTTTTTTAATCTTTTATTCTCAATATGACATATATTCTGTGTTAGTGGAGATTAGAGCTTCTTTGTCATTTGGGAATTCATTTAACCAAAGCCTGCTGACTTTTCCCACTTTATGGATTATGAGTCTTTAGGCAGGCATATGAGTACTCTTCTCGTTGAACAAAGAGTTGGAAATAGTCCTTTAATCTTCTGTATACCAAAAAATCCATCCATATTCCTTTTAAGTAGCTTCATGAGGATAGAAGAAGGATCTATTTTGACTTCCAGTTATCCTAGAACATAGCACAGGGCCTGTGCTTACCAATTGCAGTTATCTTCTATAGCACTAAAATAATCTCTTTATCCACATCCATCCCTTTTGCTGTTTCTTTTTATTAATCAATGTACTAATTATGCTGTGGATCCCACATCCTTCTCAGGGATCTCATTTCAGTATTTATTCTACCTGGCCTGTGTGTGTATTCAACCTCAGCCTCTCTGTTGCTGCCTTCCCTTCAGCATTTAAGGAGTGCCCAAATCTCTCTTATCAATAAGAGCAGATATGCAATACTTTTCAGAACCTCACATACTCTCCAGCTATTACCCAATCTCTGTTTTTACTTCCCAGTCAAACTTATTAAGTTGTCCACCATTGGGTCTCTCCCAATTAGTTACTTTCATATCCTTAACCCACTGTTGTAATCTAGCATTTGACCTGAGTTTGATTCTCCTGACCACTCCTAGGAACACTCCCCTTTCCTTGGCTTCCTTTATATTTACCCTTCCTGGTTCCCCTTCCACCTCTCTGGCCATTCTCCTATTTCCTTTGTGGACATTTCCTCTGCCAACCTGGAAATGCGGGTGCTCCTCAGAGTCTCACTCTAGGTTCTCTACTCTCTCAATTATCTCAGCTTCTCCCTGATTTGTTTAGTGGATTTTGTTTTTTGTTTTGTTTTGTTTTGGGTTATTTGGTTTTGCCTTTTGTATGCTGATTACTACCAAACCTGTTTTCAAGCCATCTCTCCTGAGCTTCAGACCTTTATATCTGAGTGTCCTACAAGGACTGATAAAACTGAAATTCAGTGTTTCCCCACAAAAACTCAGTCCACTCCTATGTTCCCTATCTTAGTTACTTTTTTCTTTCCCTTAACCCCCAGATCTACTAAATTATTGGTCTCAACCCTTAAATATACTTCCTCTGTCCCATCATCATTTAGTCCAGGTAATCATTGTTCTTGCTTTTAATGACTGACTGTTGGGAGTTATCTGAGCCATCCTTCAAAAAGGTAACCCAGTGATCTTTCTAAAATACAGACCTTCAGTGGCTTCTCTTTGTCCTTGATAAATGTTCCAAATCTTATTTGCCCAGTCTGACCTAGTATGAGCTTTTGTTTACCTCTTCAGCCTTATTCCTTACCATTTCTCCTCACACCCACTCCCAACTCTTTCAGCCACACGTAATTGTTCTGACATACTGTCTCATCTCCAGCCTTTTGCATGTTATTTCTCTGCTCTGAAGCCTCCTCTTCTCCACCTTCTCCTAGATTCCTTCATACAACCTTCAGGTCAGCTTTCAGACAGTATTTCCTCTGAAATCAATCCTGGGCTTCCCACTGACACAGGATTGGATACACCATCTGTTGTTTCTTAGCACCCTATACATAGTCCTGCTACTTACCACTTCTGTTCTGTAGTTGGTGTGTTATCTGTGTTCAGTCCTTGAAGAAGAGAGACTGGGTCTTGTTTATTATTCTGTTATTACTCCCTAACAACAGTGGCCTGACACATAGTAGCACAATAAATATTTATATATGAATAAATGAGCTTTTCCTAAAATTTGGTTTGCTTTTTAATGAGCCTTCATTGATAAATTTACCATACCGCCTCTTAACCACAATCACATATTCATTGTTAAGACTGAACATTTGCAGAATAAATTACGAGCTATTCACAAGAGAAATGCATTCTGCAAAGCCCTGATATAAAGGGAACACATCCCTTACTTATGTTCACAGAGATACCTCATTATGAGACAGATGTTTCAGTTGTTACTACAAACAGATTTTTAATATATGTAGCAGAACAAGATGTGTCTTTAACATTTTTTTCATCCTTAGCTTTTATTCGTTCTGTGTAGGAATAATCTGAGAAAGTATAAGCCAATTAAGTTTCTCTTCATCTTTATTTTAAGCAAAATAATCTGACTTGGTACTTTTACCCTCCCATCTTTAAAATGATACTAAGTTTTCCTAGAACAAATATTTATTGATCACAACAGATTTTTTTCTTTGATATCTTTTCTAAATATTATTCTATCTTTAATTCTAAGTATTTACCTTTTTCTTATCATACCTGACAATGGCGATATCATCTTTCTTGTAACAAAGATAGAAAAAAAATTAACTTTTTCTGCATTTAATGTCCTTTTATAGTCCTTTACAAAGGGAAAATACTTTGCAGTTTTAACAGGAAAATAACCAAAATTGAATAATTTATTGAATTTAAATGTCTTGAAGAAATGAGTAAGAAATAATGAAAAAAATTCAATATTGAACTAAATTAGGCAATATGGCTAACACTAATGAAGATAAGGAAAAATGTCCATGAGTGTTTATAAAAAACTTGAACAAGATAAAAAATTACCTATGAGAAAAATAAAGTCTATACTGTAAGTCAGCTATTTTTCTAACATTTTGGAATCATAAAGTTCATATTGCATATTAAACCTCATATTGATTTTATCTAACATAATGTGATTTACAAGTTCTTCCAGTTTAGTTTTACCATCCAGAGCCAATAATGTAAAATATACTGTAGTCTCCAGGTAGGATCCCAACCTTAAAACAAATCCTTAGATAATCAGGTCCTTAACAGTGACATAAAAACCCCAAGATTTGTTTAGGCTACTGAACAAGATAGTCTAATGAAGAAAAGAGATGTATTCCATCCCTGATTTTCTATTATTCAACAGGCATACAGAGGACAGTTAGTTTAAAACAATCTGTATAATACAATACCTAAACAGTATTGTATCAATATGACACACCATAGAATAAGAAAAATGAGCCAAAAAGTGTCCTTGTTTACTTATAGAATGCAAAATTTGAGAGATCACCAATATTTTTTCATTTAACTTCTCTGAATTCTTTCCAATGAATATCAGATGTGACATTTGAAAGGTGGGACAATATGAGAGATTTATACTAAGATTTTCACACAAAGTGAACTTACTAGATGATGGGGGTAAAGGGCTCAGCATTCCATAGGAATAGCTAATGTCTTAATTTTTTCTTACCAAAATTTATTAAATCAATTTATGAAATGTTTTCCACAAATATGTTTCTGCATTAAAAATAAAAACAAACTGAAACTACTATAAAATTGTATGTTAACTAGACTTCAATTTAGAAACAAAAACGGACGCCTGGGTGGCTCAGTTGGTTAGGTGTCTGACTTCAGCTCAGGTCATGATCTTGTAATTTATGAGTTCAAGCCCCATGTCAGGCTCTGTGCTGACAGCTCAGAGCCTGGAGCCTGCTGTGGATTCTGTGTCTCTTTCAGTCTCTGCCCTTACTCCACTTGTCTTCTGTCTCTTTTGGTCTCTCTCTCTCAAAAACAAGTAAACATTGAAAAAAAATTTTTTTTAATAAAAAATAAAAACAAAAACAGACAATTACAACATGACTGCTTCTAATGAGAAGGAGGCTTCATCTCCTAAATCAGAAGTTGGCAAACTCTAAAAGAACAGAGAGTAAATAGTTTCAGCTTTATGGGTCACATGGTCTCTATCTCAGCTACTCAGCTCTAAAGTAAAAGCAGCTATAGACAATATGTAAACAATGAGCAAAGCTGTGTTCCAATAAAAATTTATAAAAACAAGATGCAGGCCAGGTTTGTCACAGGGGCCATTGTTTGGCAATGCTTACCCAGGGTTATACACGCAATGATTGCTTGACCACTTTTTCAGCCTAACACAAAACAATTGTACAAGTGTGTTGTGAGGTGTATCCAAGAAAGTGCAGGTAAATCCTTGGCCTTGTAGTGAATGCAAGAGAAAAAAATGCTTCTGTATGGTCTGAGACCCCAAAATACTCAGAATATGAAATTACAATATACCAGATATCATTGCTGAAAATACGAGGTTTGGTCACCCATGCTTATGACACAATCCCTCCTTTCTCCCAACTCTTCAGAACAGGGGACACCACTCTTTCATACAGTTCAAGCCATCAATGCATGGTGGTGTACCTTATGTTTTGGGCTGGCATCTCTGAGTATAACTTCATTCATTAAGGCTTATTTGTGGTTCCTATCCAAGCTTCTAGAGCCTTCACTCTCAAAACAGTACTTCTGAGAAACCATGGTTTGTGACGTAAACTGCATCTACCACACCCTGAAGTGAAACTTTCAGGCCACATTAAAACATGGTTGTGCACAATTTATAAAAATTTCTATGGGGAATTGATCTGCCTGTGTGTAGATGTGGCATCATGTCTTCAATCTTATTATTATGGGCTCTTTAAAACCCTCACATTCCAGTATAAGAAAGAAGATTCAGAATCATTGGGAACTGGGTTGTAATCGTGAGGCACTTAGAAACATCATTCTCCAGAGAAAAGTTGCAAAACTGGAAGCAAGGACAAGGTGTAAGACATAGAGGATCAATGACTTTTTATGACTGAAGAGGTCATTATTGTATTCAGTAAATATTTATTTATTCACTTCCTGCTATGTCCTAGGTGCTATACGAGACAAAAATCCCTGTCCTCACAGAGATCACAGTCTAGTACACTAGTACAGTATAGTAGTAGAAAGAGATATTTGAACTGGGAGTGGCCTTTATGTTGTACAACTCCAACGTTTCACCATTCATATCACAGTCGATGTCAGTGGCACCCCCTGGAGTGGTAAAAGGGACAACCTGTAGTTTTCCATGGTGACCATAACTTGAGTCTTGAAGAACTAGGCTTTTAGTAGGTACAGAAGCAGAAGGAGGGCATGCCAGGTAGAGGAAAATATTATATGACAAGGCATCATTTCTTTAGTGCCTAAGGTTAGCATGACTATAGGCCCTGTGGCTTCTAAGAGTAAATTCTTGTGACCTGAATTACAAAACCACATCACTCCTTCAGTCATTGAAAAGAATAGCTGTTGAGCACTTACCATGATCCAGGCTCCACTATAAAACATGGGGATACAATACAGCAGTGAACAAATCCAAAATTGTGCCCAGCCTCATGGAATTCACAATCCAAGAACATATGAATAATTACAAGAATGATAAGCACTTCAGAAGTAAAGTTATAATTGGAAGAACGTACCTAGTTCAGGTAGTTAAAAATTGGAAGGATGGGAGAGGGATGGATGGAGTAAAAGCATAAAAGAAGGGAATAGACTTGGATTATTTAGGAAATCAAATATCCACAGCAAAAACAAATCAAGAGTTTCTTTGAAGAAAGTGAGCAGCTCAAAAAAAGAAAAAAGACATTTAATACACTTCTTGCTAATTCTAGATGTTAGCTCTCCATGGGAATGTGTAGGGGGGAATATTGACCTCAGTTTGCATTCTATGATAGGAGAGGAATTTCAAAGAGAAAACAGTTCATTTTATAGAAACTCCATAATTATTCATTTACCATAGGAAGTTAAAAGAGATTATTTACTTTATATATTGTTATAAGTATTCCCATTTATAGTAAGCACCTTTTCCTTATCCCATGGATATGGAAAACATTAAACATATCATTGTCACATAAACCTTACATTAGAATGAGCATCCATATCAGACTTCTTAGAATTTTATAATTTCTACCTTATTGCTTTTTCTGTTGAATAGAACAAGGGAAAGAAAACACTACCCAATGGACAAATCCAGCTTCCTGCCTGTTTTTGTGAATCAAATATTATTGGAACACAACCACATTCATTTATTTGCATATTATCTATGGATACTTTAATGCTATATCAAAGAAACTGCCAATGCAAGACCTTATGGTCCACAAAGCCTAAGATATTTACTGTTTATATGTCTCTGTAGAGAAAAAGTTTGCAGACATCTGGGCAGAATAACAATAAAAGTAAAAGTTACTCTCATCTTTCTCTGATTAAGTAAACTTTTTAAGATATCACCCTATATATCCATTCAATCAAATATTTGCTCTTTCAGAGATGTTCCCTCCAAATCATTTTAAATTGTCTTTTGTGACACTGCATAAGCTATAAGATTCTTTCATTTGAAATACTCTTGTATATTGCTCAAGATAGGAGTGCTCCCATCTACATGATTGTTCTTTATCTCAGTTTAAATCACTTGCAAATTAAAATTTGCTTGCAAATTTAATAAAGGTTAATGCTGAAATATCCATATTTTCTAATGTATACTACTTGCTTTCTTGCTTGTCAAGGGAATTCTACTCCCACGCATATTCCAACAAGATCCTACACTTCACTTAAAGCATCTGATAGACAGCCTTAAGTTTGCCCTTAAGAGGAAAAGGTCGTGCTATTTTGCAGTTACAGATGGAAAATGATTATGCTCCTGTCATAATAGTATAGGCCACGTGAAAGCACTTACACGGTAAATACTTTCAGATCATGCCTTTTAAGAGCTAAATAATTTAATGTAAATCTAAACATTTCAGATTATATATGTAACATAATTCAGAAAGCTTAATTCCCAACTTGAATCTCACTGCCTTTTAAGTCTATGAAATTTCAATTCTGTGAACCTCATTTTACTGATTTGCAAAATTTGTATTGGTTAAGAAAGGTGCCTTGCCACTATAAAAAATAAATAAATAAATTCTGCACCACTACAAGCAATTGAAAGGAAGAAGTGTCTCAAACAGTGTTTTTTGTGTACCCAACTGAATCAATGATTTTATTCTCTTGTATTCAATCAAATCCAATCATCAACCAAAAAACTTAGGTTATACTAAATACTCTCATAAACTGCCAATTTTTATAAAGTATACAAAATGTAGTCCTAGGAGATAAGTGGGTTCTCCAAACAACTGGCATCAGCATCTCTGGAAAGTTTAAGAAAAGAACATCCACAGGGCTCACCCAGACATATGAAATAACATCTGGGGATGCACTCAGTCAGTCTGTATTTTTACAGTTATTCCAGGTATTCCAGTGCTCTCTAAAGTTTGAAGGTCCAGTCCTCAGCTCTAGACTTTTGGGAAAGGGATTTACTGTAGGCCAACTTTGTCTTACACAGCAATTATGTATACTCGGAAGTGAAATTTTATTCCAAAGATATTTTTGCAAATAAATTATTCATGTAGTTTTAGAATCCTAAATAAAGAAAATGAGAAGGTAAACTTGACAAATGTTTCTGGTTGTGATTAAAATAATTTTGCTCACTCAATAGTTCAGCATATCTGAAATTGAGATTTTATTACCAAAATTAAAAAATAATAATGCGTATATATTGAGTACTTACTGTGTGCCAGGCACTGTTCTGCTTTACACATATTTATTCAGTCTTCACTATAATCCTATGAGAGAGGTTCTTTGATTATCCTTAATTTAAGATGAGGGAACTGAAACAGGGAGAAGTTAAATAACCTGCCACAGATCACACAGAAAATGAATTAAAGAGGAGAAATTTGAATCCATATTGTCTGACTCTAAAAACTATTATTATTTTCAGAATTTGAAAAGCTAATATGTAAAATATATTCAATATATGGAATAACTCAAAGGCCTAAAATTATTATATTAATTAGCTCAAACTACCATGACAAAATACAATAGAAATTTATGTTCTCACAGTTACGGAACCTGAAAGTTTAAGATCAGGGTATCAGTATGGTCACGTTTTGATGGAGGCTCTCTTCCTGGCTTGCCAAGGGTCACCGTCTTGCTATGTATTCATATGGCCTTTCTAGGTTTGAGCACATGGAGAGAGAGTGGGAGTAAGCTCTGTGGTGTCTCAAGGGTTCCACTCTCATGACCTCTCTAACCCTAATTACCTTCCAGATATTATCACATTAGGAGTTGTGGCTTCAATGTATAAATGTGGAGTGCAGACAAACATTCAGTCCATAACATATCAAAATTTATTTCAGAGAAAGTGTGAGGAAGAAATTAATATGAAATTCACAGATGTGTTATGCATCATTCCTGATTGACAGTTGCATAGTTTGGGCTCCTGGCATATCTTTTCAGGATTCACCTAAAGGAATTTAAGATGTATATGTAAATACTTACATGAACTAGAGGAATTATTTCAGAAATTCTTAATGCTTTTAAATTGAAAATTCCTTAATATTAAAAATAAGCACTCCCCAAATTATAAATTTATAAAAATTCAGATTTGCTTTGGAACAGCATTAATATAAAACAGGTATATAAAAGATACTATAGATATAGCAATACTCCTAGCACTTCTACTGTATTAGAAGAGACACAGAGTAAAAATTATTCCAGATATCTTGGCACTTGTAGCAGCATGATCATTTTTTAGTACATTCTGTACTGAATATTCATACAAATGCTAAATGGCACTGTCTTGGAAAAAAAAAATTCTGAAAACATGTGTAATGCTATGACATATAGGGTAAGAGACCAAAAAGACTTTAGGCAGAGGTATCAGTCATATCATTTCAAATGAGGAAGGCAAAGTAGGATTTATTACTCATTATGTACACAGCAGTTCTCAAACTTCTTGGTCTGAGGACCCAAAAGAGTTTTCTTTGAGTTTTGTCTATCACTCTTACTCTATTTGAAATTAAAAACAAATAATTGTTAATGTTTCTATTAATTTGTTTAAAAATAACAATAAACCCATTATATGTTAATATAACCTATATTTTATGAAAAAAATAACTATATTTTCCAAATTAAAAAATTAGTGTAGTGGCATTGCTTTACATTTTTTTCAAATCTCTTTCATGTCTGGCATAATAGAAGACAAGATACTCCTATTTCTTTTTGCTTTCAGTTTTTTCTTGTCTTGGTTTAAAGGCCTGAGAAAATTTAACCTCTCTCACATTTATAATAGAAAATGGGGATGTTTGATTTCCTGTTCAGATTGATATTATACTGAAACTGAACAAATGGCAGTTACTCACAGGTTGCTTGTAATTAGGAATTTGAAACCATATCAGTGAATTTTTCCTAATCTGTCACATTACCCACTGGTTATTTAGAAGTCTGTTGAATAATTTCCATACATTTGGGAATTTACATTTATTGAGGCTTGTTTTATGGTCTACTTCTTGGTCCCCCCTGGAGAATGTTCTATGTGTGCTTGATGAGAATACACATTCCACTGGAGGTGAGTGCAGTATTCTTTACACATGTGCTATGTCTAACTGATTTACAGTAATGTCATCTATTTCCTTGTTGATCTTCTGCCTCATCATTCTATACATTAATAAAAATGGTATATTAATAATTATAATAGTATCCAGCCATTATTGCTGAATTATTTATTTCTCCCATCAATTCTTTATGTATTTTAGAACTGTGTTGTTAGGTACATTTATAATTATGTCTCCTTTTGTCATTATAAAATGTCCTTTTTGTCTCTGCTGACAAATTTTGTGTTAAAGTATATTTTGTCTTAAAGTGTAGTATGGCCACTCCAGCTCTAATCTGATTACCATCTAGATAGGATTTTAATTCCCTTGTTTCTTATACTCTATTTTTTTAACTTATTTTCTTAGTAGTTTCTCTCAGGATTAGTTTCCATCTTAGAAACAATCTACTTCATATTAATACCAATTTAATTTCAATAGCATAAAAAAACTTTGCTCCAGTGTACCTCAGTTTACTGCCCCCCTTCTGTTCTTCTGTTGTCAGACAAATTACATCTTCATGCATTATGTACCCAACAAAATGGTTTTTTAATTATTGTTTTATGCAATAGTATTTTAGATTAAATAGAAGAAAAAATTACCCAAAAAAATACATTTATACCATCTGGTATATTTACCTGTAGTATTTACTGGTACTTCTTATTTATTTGTATGGACTTGAGTTACTCTCTGGTAGATTTTCAGTTCAACCACAAGAACTCCCTTTAGAAATTCCTGTTAGGTGTCTTAATAACCAATTCTCTCAGTTTTTATCTCACAATGTGTTAATTTCCCTTTCTTAAAAGGAATTTCTTGCTGGACTTAATAGATTTTTTTTTTTTTATGTTTTATTTATTTCTAGGAGAGAGAGAGAGACAGTGTGAGCAGGGGAGGGTCAGAGAGAGGGAGTGACAGACTCTGAAACAGGCTCCAGGCTCTGAGCTGGCAGTCAGCACAGAGCCCGACGCGGGGCTCGAACCCACGAACCGCGAGATCATGACCTAAGCAAAAGTCGGACGCTTAACCGACTAAGCCACCCAGGCGCCCCTGGACTTAATAGATTTAAGTCTAGTCTTTTCTTTCACATTTTGAACATAATCATCCTACTGCCTTCTGGCCTCCTTGGTTTCTGATGAGAAATCAGCTGTTCATCATACTGAGAATCCCTTGTATATAATGGGTTATCTCTTGCTGCATTTAAAATTCTGTGACTTTCAACAGTTTGACTATGATGTATTCAGTGAGGTTTGACGATGATGTATCCTGGTGTGGATCTCTTCAAGTTAATCCTATTTGGAGTTTGTTGAGCTTTTAGATATGCAGATTATGTGTTTTATTCAATCAGTTTCAACCATTATTGCTTCCTATTCTTTCTGCCACTTTTTCTCTCTCCTCTTCTCGGGAATCCTATTGTTATTATTTTAGTGGTGCTTCATATGTCACTGAAGCTCCATTCTTTTTGTTGTTGCTGTTGTTATTCCTCATTTTTCTTCTTTTCCTTAGACTGGACAATCTGAATTGACATACCTTCAGTTTTCTTTATTCTTCTACCAGTTTAAATCTGTTGTGGAGCCTCTCTAGTGATTTTTTCATTTTAGTTATTGTACCCTAGAGTTTGTTTTTTCTGTGTATGATTTCTGTCTTTTTATTGGTACTCTATTTTGTTGAAACATTGATCTCTTAATTCCTTTCAGTTCTTTACACATGATTTCCTTTAGATTTTCAACACGTTTGTAGTAGCTGATTTAAAATATCTGCCAAGGGCACCTGGGTGGCTCAGTTGGTTGGGCATCCGACTTTGGCCCAGGTCATGATCTCACAGTTCATGGGTTTGAGCCACGCATTGCGCTCCGTGCTGACAGCTAGCACAGAGCTTGGAGCCTGTCTTCAGATTCTGTGACTCCCTCTCTCTCTGACCCTCCCCTGCTCACGCTGTCTCTATCTCTCTCTCAAAAAAAATTTTTTTTAATAAAATAAAACTAAATCTGCCGAGGGGAGTGGACAGAGGCCTGAGACAAAGGAAGGGTGCTTGATCATGGGTTGTTGACAGCATGAAGTTCCTGTACCAGAGATTAGGGAGCTGGGTGAAGCCATCCCTACCTCTTCTGCACATGCTTATGCAAGCATGCACAAGCATGTCACATTGATCCACCCCTGTAAGATAAGTACCACCACTTAGTGGAGAACAGAGCTGTTACACCAAGCCCTGCCCAACTGCAGCCTCCAAGCACATCCCCTAGAAGACCAGCACAAGTCATTCCCCCTGCTTGGTGTGTAAACTATAGGGGGCTTCATAGTTTCAGTTCTAGGGGAAACTGGATGTAACTTTATTCGGGTTTCATTCTGTTTCCTAGTTCATTTATTTGTTTGTTTTCCTTGCTTCTTTTTTTGCTTAATAGGTTTTCTTTTTTCTTTTCTTCCTCATTCTTGGATACAGAAAGAGGAATTTTACTTCTACTTTTTTAAGTTTTTTATTTTATTTTATTTGCTTTATTTCATTCTATAATTTTTTTGACTTTTACATTTTTTCTTACCATTTTTTTCTTTTATTTCTCTTTTTTCTCTAGTCTATCAAGCTTCTTTCAACAAGCAGACCAAAACACACCTAGGCTCTAGCTTCCTTTATTTGATGTTTTCTTTTGCTTCTAATTTATTTTTTATATTATTAATTTTTTCTTCCTCCAAAATGACAAGATGAAGGAATGTACCCCAGAAGAAGTAACAGGTAGAAATGACAGACAGGGGCATAATCAACACAGATACAAACAAGATGTCCGACCTAGAATTTAGAACCATGATAACAAGAATACTGGCTGGGGCTGAAAAAGCATAGAAGCCCTTTCTATGAGGATAACAGAAATAAAATCTAGTTTAGACAAAATTAAATATGCTGTAACCAAGATTCAATCTTGAATGGATGCCACACATCAAGGATGGATAAAGCAGAGCAGCAAATCAGCAATATGAATGACAAAATTATGTAGAATAATGAAGCAGAAAAAAGGAGAGAAACAAAAGCAAAAGATCATGATACAAGATTTAGAGAACTCAATGACTTATTGAACAAAAATAAGATACAAATCATAGGAATCCCAGAAGATGAAAGAGAAAAAGGAGCGGAACGTTTATGTGAGCAAATTATAGCAGAAAACTTCACTAATCTGGGGGAGAACACAGACATCAAAATCCAAGAAGCACAGAGAACTTCCATTAGATTCAACAAAATCCGACTTTCACCAAGGCATATCATAGCCAAATTCACAAAATATACAGACAAGGAAAGAATTATGAAAGCAGCAAGGAGAAAAAAGTCCTTAACCTACAAAGGAAGACATGCCAGGTTCACAGCAGACCTAGCCAAAGAAATGTGGCCTACCGGAAAGGAGTGGCAGGAGATATTCAGTGTGCTAAATCGGAAAAATATGCAGCCAAGAGTTCTTTATTCATCAAGGCTGTCATTCAAAATAAAAAGAGAGAAAAAGTTTCCCAGACAAAAACTAAAGGAGTTCATGACTCCTAAACCAGCCCTGTAAGAAATTTTAAGGGGGACTCTTTGAGTAGAGAAAATACAAAACAGTACAAAAAAGACAAAAAGCAACAAAGACTAGATAGGAAAGACCATAGATCATCACCAGAAACACCAACTCTACAGGCAACACAATGGCAATAAATTCATTATCTTTCAGCACTTGAAATGTCAATGGAATAAACGCTCCAATCAAAAGACAAAACAAAAGGGGCGCCTGGGTGGCTTAGTCGGTTAAACGTCTGACTTTCACTTAGGTCATGATCTCGCAGTTCGTGGGTTCGAGCCCCACGTCGGGCTCTGTGCTGACTGCCAGCTCAGAGCCTGGAGCCTGTTTCAGAGTCTGTCACTCCCTCTCTCTCTGACCCTCCCCTGCTCACGCTATCTCTCTCTCTCTCCTAGAAATAAATAAAACATTTAAAAAATTTTTTAAAAAAGGCAAAACAAAAGATAACAGAATGGATAAGAAAACGAGATCCATCTATATAATGGTTACAAGAGACCCATTTTAGACCTAAAGACACCTTCAGATTGGAAGTAAAGGGGTGGAGAACC
Source organism: Proteles cristata cristata (assembly GCA_017311185.1). Lineage (NCBI taxonomy): Eukaryota > Metazoa > Chordata > Mammalia > Carnivora > Hyaenidae > Proteles > Proteles cristata. Next base: position 714,358 of record JAESUZ010005544.1, read on the forward strand.
ATCTGTCATGTGAATGGTCGCCAAAAGAAAGCCAGAGTAGCCATACTTATATCAGACAATCTAGATTTTAAAATAAAGACTATAACAAGTGATGAAAAAGGGCATTATATCATAAGGGGTCCATCCACCAAGAAAACCTAACAATTGTAAACATCTATGCCCCCAACGTGAAAAACCCAAATATATAAATCAATTAATCACAAACATACAGAAACTCATTGATAATAATACCATAATAGTAGAGGACTTCAACACCCTGCTTACCACAATGGACAGATCATCTAAACAGAAAATCAACAAGGAAATAGTGGCTTTGAATGATACACTGGACCGGATGGACTTAACAGATATATTCAGAACATTTTATCCTAAAGCAGCAGAATACACATTCTTCTTGAGTACATATGGAACATTCTCTAGAAGAGATGGCATATTGGGAGACATATCAGCCCTAAACAAGTACAAGAAGATAGAGATCATACCATGCATATTTACAGGCCACAACGCTATGAAATTCAAAATCAACCAACCACAAGAAAAATTTTGAAAGACAATAAATACAGCATCCTATTAAAGAATGAATGGGCTAACCAAGAATTTAAAGAGAAAATTAAGAAATACATGGAAGCTGATAAGTATACCACCACAGCCCAAAGCCTCTGGGACAGAGCAAAAGCACTCATAAGAGGGATGTATATAGCAATCCAGGCCTTCCTAAAGAAGGAAGAAAGGTCTCAGATACACAACCTAACCTTATACCTCAAAGAGCTAGAAAAAGAACAGCAAAGAAAACTCAGAACCAACAGAGTACAGGAAATACTGAAGTTTAGAGCAGAAATCAATGCTATCAAAATAAAAAAACAAAAACAATACAAAACAAAATAAACAAACCAACAAATTTAAAAAAGGAAAACAGAAAAACAGAGCAATGAAACCAGAATCTGGTTCTTTCAAAGAATTAACAAAGTTGATTAAACCACTAGCCAGTTTGATCAAAAAGAAAAAGGAAATGACCCAAATAAATAAAACCAATAATGAAAGGAGAGAGATCACAACCAACATTGCAGAAATACAAACAGTAATAAGAGACTATTATGAGCAGTTATATGCAAATTATTTGGGCAATCTGGAAAAAATGGACAGATTCCAAGAAACATAAACTACCAAAACTGAAACAGAAAAATACAAAAAAAATTCTATTTTCTACAGATCCATAACGAGTAAAGAATTCGAATTAGTAATCCAAAATCTCAAAAAAAAACAAGAGTTCAGGGCCAGATGGCTTTCCAGTGGTATTCTACCAAACATTTAAAGAAGAGTTAACACTTTTGAAGCTGTTCCAAAAAATAGAAAAAGAAAAACTTCCAAATTCACTGTTTGAAGCCAGCATTACCTTGATTCCAAGGTAGTGGACAAAGACTCCACTAAAAAAGGAGAACTACAGACCAATTTTCCTGATGAACATAGATGCAAAAATTCCTAACAAGATACTAGCCAACTGGATCCAACAATACATTAAAAGAATTAATTCACCACGACCAAGTGGAATTTATACCTGGATTCAGGGCTGGTTCAATATCCACAAAACAACCAGAGTGATACATCACATCAATAAAAGAAAAGACAAGAACCATGTGATCCTCTCAATAGATGCAGAGAAGGCATTTGACAAAATACAGCATCCCTTCTTAATAAAGACTCTCGAGAAAGTTGGGATAGAAGGAACCTACTTAAACATCATCAAAGCCATCTATGAGAAGCCTTCAGTTAACATCATCATCAACGGGGAAAAACTCAGAGCTTTCCCCCTGAGATCAGGAACACGACAGGGATGCCCACTCTCACCACTGCTGCTTAACATAGTGCTGGAAGTCCTAGCATCAGCCATCAGACACCAAAAGGAAATCAAAGGCATCAGAATTGGCAAAGAGGAAGTCAAACTTTCACTCTTCGCAGATGACATGATACTTTACATAGAAAACCCGACAGACTCCACCAGAAGCCTACTAGAACTGATCCAAGAATTCAGCCAAGTTGCAGGGTACAAAATCAACGTACAGAAATCGGTTGCATTTTTATACACCAACAATGAAGCAACAGAAAGAGAAATCAAGAAACTGATCCCATTCACAATTGCACAAAAAACCATAAAATACCTCGGAATAAACCTAACCAAGTTTAACAAGAGATCTGTATGATGAAAACTATAGAAAACTTATGAAGGAAATTGAAGAAGACACAAAGAAATGGAAAAACATTCCATGCTCATGGATAGGAAGAATAAATATAGTTAAGATGTCATTACTACCTAAGGCACTCTACACATTCAATGCAATTCCAATCAAAATTGCACCAGCATACTTCTCAAAACTAGAACAAACTATCCAAAAATTTGTATGGAACCACAAAAGACCCCGAATAGCTAAAGTAATACTGAAAAATAAAACCAAAACGGGAGGTATCACCATCCCAGACTTTAGCCTCTACTACAAAGCTGTCATCATCAAGACAGTATGGTATTGGCACAAAACAGACACATAGACCAATGGAACAGAATTGAGAACTCAGAAGTGGACCCAAAAGTATACAGCCAACTAATCTTTGACAAAGCAGGAAAGAATATCCGATGGAAAAAAGACAGCCTTTTTAACAGATGGTGTTGGGAGAACTGGACAGCAACATGCAGAAGAATGGAGGAGATATTTTCAAATGACATATAGGATAAAGGGTTAGTATCCAAAATCTATAAAGAACTTACCCAAACTCAACACTCAAAAAACAAATAAACCAGTGAAAGCAGATGAAACCAGTAAATTCATGAAGACATGAATAGACACTTTTCCAAAGAAGACATCCAGATGGCCAACAGGCACATGAAAAGATGCTCACCATCACTCATCATCAAATCAAAAGCACATTGCAGTACCACCTCACATCAGTCAGAGTGGCTAATATTAACAACTCAGGAAAAAACAGATGTTGGCAAGGATGTGGAGAAATGGGAACCCTCTTGCACTGTTGGTGGGAATGCAAACTGGTGCAGCCACTCTAGAAAATGGTGTGGAGTTTCCTCAAAAAATGGGCAAAAGACATGAATAGACACTTCTCCAAAGAAGACATCCAGATAGCTAACAGACACATGAAAAAGTCTCAGCATCACTCATCGTCGGGGAAATACAAATTAAAACCACAAGGAGATACCACCTCACACTTGTCAGAATGGCTAACACAAACGACTCAGGTAACAACAGATGTTGGCGAGGATGCAGAGAAACAGGATCCCGTTTGCACTGCTGGTCAAAATGCAAACTGGTGCAGTCACTCTGGAAAACAGTATGGATGTTCCTTTAAAAATTAAAATTAGAACTACCCTACGAACCACCAGTTGCACTACCAGGTATCCAGAAGTGCTGATTAAAAGGGGCTCATGCACCTCAATGTTTATAGCAGCACTGTGGACAATAGCCAAAGTATGGAAAGAGCCTAAATGTCCATCGACAGATGAATGGATAAAGATGTGTGTATATATACATACAATGGAATATCATTTGTTGAAAAAAAAATGAAATCTTACTATTTCCAACAGTGTGGATGGAACTAAAGTATATTGTGCTAAGTGAAATAAATTTGAGAAAGAGAAATATATGATTTCACTCATCTGTGGAATTTAAGAAACAAAACAGATGAACATAAGGGAAGGGAAGCAAAAATAATATAAAAACATAGAAGGAGACAAACCATGAAAGACTCTTAAATACAGAGAACTGAGGGTTCATGGCGAGGTGTTGGGTCAGGGGGATAGGCTAACATGAGCAATGGGCATTAAGGAGGGCAATTGTTGGGTTGAGCACTGGATGTTACATGTAAGTGATGAATCACTAAATTCTATTCCAGAAATCATCATTACACTATATGTTAAGTAACTTGGATTTAAATTTTCAAAAGTAAAAATAATAAAAATAAAATCTCCGCCTAGTAAGTCAAACATCGAGGCTTCCTTGGGGGCAATTTCTATTAACTGCCTTTTTCCCTCTATGTATGAACCAAACTTTCCTTTGTGTCAATTTTCTGTTAAAAATCAGACATTTTATATAATGTGTTAACCCTGGAGATCTCTCTCCCAGGTTTGTTGGTGGTGGTGTTTATTGTTGTTGCTCCTGTTTTTTCAGTGATTTTCCTGTGCTAATACTTTAAAGTCTCTATGGTGTGTAGCCACTGAAGTCCCTACCCAGTTAGCCCAATGGTCAGATATGATTGGATAGACATTTCCTTAAATGAGATATTACGTGAGCGATTAGGGCCTTTGTGGTCTTTTGTCTGGAAACAGTGTTACGCATGTGTGTGGCCTCCTAGTCTCCAGAAATATGTCAGAGCTTTTCAAAATCCGTCTTTGAACATCTCATTTTTCCTTTTAAGATTTGGTCAACCTCTCATTAGCCCAAACTGATAGCAAATAAAGCAGTTGCTAATGATTGTTTTTAATAAATGTTTCAGTTTGATAGGGCTATCCACCCAGGGCAAGCTCTCAGTCTTACCAACCTTAGAAAAAAGCTCTTCAGAAAGCTGCCAGACACATCAAATAGTGATTATTCTCTGTGGATGAGGCTTTGGGAACTACCAGCCTGTTCTGACCCTCCATTAGCTGCTAGGCTTTTCATTTTCATAGCTAATGTAGTTGCAGAGCTGTTGATTTTCAAGGCTACTTCAGAGCTAGAGAAAGGGTTATAGGAATAGGACAAATTAAAATGCAGCAAAGAGCACTATTCTTACCAATATTCGGTTCTTTTCTTGAAGAGATACTCCTCAGATTCTTGCAAACGTTTGATTTCCAGAGTCCTGAAAAAGTTTATTTTGACCATTTTTTTTGCTGGTGTTCTCATTGCTTTTATTATGAAGGATATTTTTGAGGTCCTTACTGTACCATTCTAGAAATGATTCTCCTCTACTCTATTACTTTAAAATCCATTGGTCTGTCTTGTACTTTGAATGTTCCTTTATCCATGAATGGTTAATGCAGGTCTTCCCAATATTAACATATTTCATTATACAGTATTTTTAAATCATACTTGTTAGGGGTGCCTGGGAGACTGAGTCAGTTAAGTGTCCAACTCCTTATCTCAGTTCAAGTCTTAATCTCGGGGTTATGAGATTAAGCCCAGCATTGGGCTCCACACTGGACCTGAAGTCTACTAAAAATTTAATTAAATAAATAAAATCAAATCATACTTGTTATGTCACTACTGATCTTATCAGAAAAGTTTTTAAGTTTTTAATATGTCAGGCTCACAGTGATGGATACAAGTCTTCTGAAATTCCAGTTTTTGGGGCACCTGAGTGGCTCAGTCCATTGAATGTCCAACCCTTGATTTCAGCTCAGGTCATGATCCCAGGATTATAGAATTGAGCCTCACATCAGGCTTAATGCAGAGCGTGGAACCTGCTTAAGATTCATTTCCTCTCTCTCTCTCTCTCTCGCTTCTCTTCCCTACCCACTTGAGCTCTTTCTCTAAAAGTGAAAAAGAAATAAATTCCAACTTTCATTTAGAAACTCAAATTTAACATTAGCTATGAATACTGTCAGTCATTTTCCTACAAATGACAGACTTGCTTTGTTATTTTCAAGAAAATGTCGGCTAAATTGAAATACCTAAGTCTTTAGACTATCCAAATGTCTTAGTTAATTTTTCTCTACTTTATTGGGAAGAACAGTAGAATTTTGAATTCTGTGAAGTGTTCAAAGAATTTCTTGATCATTTTCTCATCTCTTCTTAGGATACTCATTAAAGACATTGATTTATTTGTACTCTATATAATTAGCCTTGATATATAGAGAAAATAAATCATTGTATCAAGGTGTGAGGAGTGTTCCAGAAATATACAAATTGGAGATACAAATACTCAATACACAAATTGGAGACAAACCTCACCATTGTAACTAGGCTCTGCCAGTTATGTTTTTCCAAACTGGAAAATAATGTATTCTCTTAAGTCTAGCTTAAGAGAAAAAATGTGGTGGAACTACTCATTAATATTTTCCAATCTATTATAATTTTTATGGATGGATTTTATTCATTTTGATATTTATTGGGAAAATGTGAACTATGTCCAGTCCATCCCAGAAGGGAAAGACAATGCTATACTCAACAGAAATGTCATAATAAGATTCTCATAGCTCTATTCTAGGTTGAACCAAAAGTAGTAAAGAACATTTTGCTTAAAATGTTCACATTTATATAATAAAGAAGAGATAATATTAGATGTTAGAAATATATAATAAAATAATGAACTATCAAACTATCAAAACATTTAAATTGTTAAAAATTTCCTACTAACAATTGTTTTCTTTTGAATACTTAACAGGCTATCTACTTATGGAAATGTTCTTAAAGTACTGACATCTATATATATAATATACATAATATATCGTGTATATATAAGAATTATATATAAGAATGTTTTACTTATTTGCAATAGATTTGTCTGAAACTTCAAATGATCACTTACTTTCCTAGGCTTAACTATTTATTCCTTTTTTATTGTAGCCCTTTGGAGTAAATCAGCCTGGACCTTATATCATGTACACAACTGTAGATGCAAATGGGTATCTGAAAAATGGCTCAGGTAAGACTTGATACAGTATCCATAATACACAAAAACACCTTTAATCAATATATTGTCAAGGTAAGCTGGATGACAAAAATTATGTTTTCACAACCTTTATAAAATCTTCACTTTTTATATTAAACTTAGTCTTTCTCCCCCATCAGATTAAAAAATGGTCCTCATGATAAATATACTAACATTCACTCCTCATATATCCTGATTATGAGCCATATTGAAGCCAAATCTTTATCCTTAGTTTTCAGTTGAAGTAACAGAGAAATTTGGAGAAATTACCTGGGTTATTTTGACCAAAATGTGAAATGGTAACTTAGTTAACAAAGCTATTCTTAGAATAAGTAAAAATGAAGAATCCAGTCTACAACTTAGACTAATTCTAATTTCCTCATATGTGAAATAGAAGCTACAATGTTATATATAGTTTTTTTAATATGTGATTATAAAGAAAAACTTGTGTTTATATATTTGAATAAATAATAAAGGGAAATACAATCAAAACAAAAAGAAATAAGACTAAGTAAAGGATGTCTGCTTTTGACAGATGGCTAGCTGACTGACATGAGGTCCAAATCATAGTAAATACAAGTCTTCTAATTTCAATTACCTAAATAAGAAGAGGACCCCTAATGTATTAATGGGCTTCTTTGAAACTCCTGGAGTCCTAACCATGAAGAAGTATAAAAAGTGTTGCTATTACTCTTCCATTTTTAATACACCAAAAAGAGAATCCATTTTATGACCATTTTCTTTTTATATAATAGCCTAACATAAGTCAAATTTACAAGAGTGAGTTTCCTTTTTAGCTAATTATGCACATTTAAGATTCTCAATTATAATACTGCACAGAAACATTCCAAAAAACAAAAGCTGTTTAATAAGATTCACAGAGAAATTGACAAACTCAACTAAAATCAAACACTTTAATACACCTTGTTAGTCAAGAAAACTTGAATAAGGATGTAGACATTTTGAACAAATTACTTATCTGTGTTTTAGTTCAGATACATATCAAACTGTACAAAAAATGTTTCTGGGACCAGTTGGTTTTATCTTTTATCAGTTAGTTCTTTTTGATTTTTAAGATGTAGATATTTTCAGTGCTAGGTAAGGTGTTCCAAAACACACAAAAAATAGATGTACTTATTTCATTTATAGAAAGAAAATATAACTTAGGCAATCAGTCTTTCACTAACCCTCCTTCAAAATCTGGAAATAAACTCTCTTCCCACCAAAAGTCAGTAGAACTTGATGGTGTACCTCTCTTAAAACACCTATCACACTCTACCTTGTATCAATAGTTATATCTCTATCTTATCTCCCATTAGACTATAGACTCAGTAAAGACTGGTTCTATACCTAATTTTGTCTTTATATGCTTTGCCCATTCTAGGACACCCAAATGTTAGTTGAAATGCTCACATAAAACCAGTACAAGGACTTCTATTTCTTTAAAATAAGATTTGAGACAGAAAACTTGAACAGAAAGCTTAACCAAAATAGATTAAAGTGAGAGTTCTTAACTGGTTGTAAACAGTTTCTTCATCTAACATAAAGTAGTATAAACTGTTAATAAAAATTAATAGATCTGTGGTTGTTTATCATTATAGAGCCCCTACTTTGTGCTGGACACTATTGCAGACTCAGTGTATAGTATCTCATTGAATTTCACAGCACCGTTGCATGGCAGTCCTCAGTCTACACCTAATGATGCCGAGGTTCCGGGAGCTCAAGTAATTTAACTTTGTCAGTCAACTCCTAACTAGTAGAGCTGGACTTAAACTTAGCACTTTCTAACTACAAAACCTATACATTCTTTTATTTTTCCTTTTTAAAAATTTATTTATAAAATCAAGTTAATTAACATTCAGTGTAGTATTGGTTTCAGGAGCAGAACCCAGTGATTCATCACTTACATATAACACCCAGTACTCATCCCAACATGTGCCTTCCTTAATGCCCATCCATCCTTCCATCCACCTCCTCTCCAGCAACCTTCAGTTTGTTCTCTGTATTTTATAGTTTCATATGGTTTGCCTCCCTATTTTTAACATATTTTTCCTTCCCTTCCCCTATGTTCATCTGTTGTATTTCTCAAATTCCACATATGAGTGAAATCATACATTTGTCTTTCTCTGCCTAACTTACTTCACTTAGTATAATACACTTTAGTTCTATCCATGTTGTTGCAAATGGCCAGGTTTCATTCTTTTTGCTTGCTGAGTAGTATTCCTATGTGTGTGTGTGTGTGTGTGTGTGTGTCTGTGTGTGTGTACATCAAATCTTCTCTATCCATTCATCAGTTGATGGACATTGGACTCTATTCATAATTTGACTATTGTTGATAGTGCTCCTATAAACATGTACCCCTTAGAATCAGCATTTTTGTATCCTTTGGATAAATACCTAGTAGTACAATTGCTGGATCATAGGGTAAGTCTATTTTTAATTTTATGAGGAACCTCCATAGTGTTTTCCAGAATGGCTGCACCAGTTTGTATTCCCCTCAATAGTGCAAAAAGGTTTCCCTTTCTCTGCATCCTCACCAACATCTGTTGTTTCCTGAGTTGTTGATTTTAGCCATTCTGACAGGTGTGAGATAGTATCTCAATGTGGTTTTGATTTTTATTTCCCTTTTGATGAGTGATATTGAATTAGAAGTCCTAGCCTTGGCAATCAGACAACAAATAGAAATAAAAAGGACCCAAATTGGGAAAGAAGAAATCAAACTATCACTCTTCACAGATGACCTGGTACTCTACATGGTAAATCCCACAGACTCCCAAAAAACTGCTAGAACTGATCCATGAGTTCAGCAAAGTCACAGGATATAAAATATACAGAAATAGGTTGCATTTCTATACATCAATAATGAAGCAGCATGAATAGAAAGTAAGGAATCGATCCCCACTTACAGTTGCACCAAAAAGTATAAAATACCTAGGAATAAACCTAACCAAAGAGGTAAAAGAGGTGTATGCTGAAAACTTATGAAAGAAATTGAAGAAGACACAAAGAAATGGAAAAACATTCCATGCTCCTGGAGTAGAAGAACAAATATTGTTAAAATGTCAATACTACCCAAAGCAATCTACATATTTAATGCAATCTTAATCAAAATAACACCAGAATTTCACAGAACTAGAATAATCCTAAAATTTGTTTGAAACCAGTAAAGACCCCGAATAGCCAAAGCAATCCTGGAAAAGAAAACCAAAGCTGGAGGCATCACAATTCTGAACTTTAAGCTGTATTACAAAACTGTAATCATCAAGACAGAATGGTTCTGGCACAAAAACAGACACATAGGTCAATGGGACAGAATAGAGAACCCAGAAATGTATCCACAAATAGATGGTCAACTAGTCTTCAACAAAGCAGAAAAAGTATCCAGTAGAGGAAAGACAGTCTCTTCAGCAAACGGTGTTGGGAAAACTGGACAGCGACATGAAATAGAATGAACCTGGACTACTTTATTACACCATATACAAAATAAACTCAAAATGGATGAAAGACCTAAATGTAAGACAGGAAACCACCAAAATCCTAAAGGAAAAAACAGGCAGCAACCTCTTTGACCTCGGCCGCAGCAGCTTCTTAACTTGACATGTCTCCAGAGGCAAGGGAAACAAAATTAAAAATGAACTATTGGGACCTCATCAGGATGAAAACTTCTACACAAGAAAGGAAATAATCCACAAATCTAAAAGGCAACAGACAGAATGAGAGAAGATATTTACAAATGACATATCAGATAAAGGGTTAGTATCCAAAATCTATAAGGAACTTCTCAAACTCAACACCTCAAAAACAAATAATCCAGTGAAGAAATGGGCAGAAGACATGAATTGACACTTTTCCAAAGAAGACATTCAGATGGCCGACAGACATGAAAAGATGCTACAAAACCTACACATTCATAATGTGTATATTTCCAATATTTTTTAGTGTCATCTTGTAAAAAGCTTAGGGTATCCTAAAAAGAGGAAATTATCCCTAATAATCTTTGTTTCATTTCTATTTTAACCATGGTAACTGTGTAAAGTGAAAATGATGACTAAATTTAATTAACATAAACTGTTGTTTTATGATGTTTTTGTTTTTGTTTAATTTTTTGGTTTAGGCTTAAGACTTTTGTTCTTAATGATTTGTGTTTTGTAATGATTTCAGAAACAGCATTTAGATAATGGGTACATCCTTTGACTTTCTAGGAGGTTACTGATCCTAATTAGTTACATGACAGGAAAAGAGAGTCCATTTACCAGTGATGCTTTTTTGTTTGTTTTGTTTTTTGATCAGGACAAATTGAATTTTATTGTGCTTTCTAAGTCTTGGTTTTATTTTAAAGACCATTCGGACAGACTCTTTATATAGGAACTCCCAAACAGCATTAAATAGTAAAGTCAATGCTAGTTCATATCAGTGAGCAAGTATTGCTTCAGCTTTGATTCTTCCCACAATTTATATATATATTTATATATATTTATATATATATATATATATAAATTGTGGGAATTGTGGGAAATATATATATGTGTGTGTATATATATATATATATATATACATATATATATGTATGTGTTTATAAATTCACATATATATGATTTATTGTCAAGTTAGCTAACATACAGTATATATATACAGTATGCTCTTGGTTTTAGGGGTAGATTCCTGTGATCCATTACTTACATTAAACACCCAGTTTCCCAACAAGTGCCCTCCTCCTCAATACCCATTTTCACCATACCCTTGCCCCGCAACCCACCACAAACCTCCATTTGTTGTCAATATTTAAGAGTCATTTATGGTTTACCTCCCTCTGTTTGAAACTAATTTTTCCTCTTCTCTTCTGCCCTGGTCTTCTGTTAAGTTTCTCAAATTACACATATGAATGAAAACATATATCTGTCTTTCTCTGACTTATTTCACTTAGCATAATGCCCTCCAGATCCATCCACATTGTTGCATATGGCAAGATTTCATTGTTTCTCATTGACAAGTAGTATTCCACTGTATATATAAACCACATCTTCTTTATCCATTCATCCGTTGATGGACATTTAGGGTCTTTCCATAAATTAGCTATTATTGAAAGCACTGCTAAAAACATTGGGGTGCATGTGCCCCTATGCATCAGTACTCCTGTATCCCTTGGATAAATTCCTAGTAGTGCTATTTCTGGGTCGTAGGGTAATTCTATTTTTAATTTTTTGAGGAACTTCCACACTGTTTTCCAGAGAAGCTGCACCAGTTTGCATTCCCACTGGTTCCTGTTTCTCCACATTCTTGCCAGCATCTGTTGTTTCCTGAGTTGTTAATTTTAGCCATTCTGACCAGTGTGAGGTTGTATCTCAGTGTGACTTTGATTTGTATTTCCCTGATGAGTGATGTTGAGCATCTTTTCATGTGTCTGTTGGCCATCTGGATGTCTTCTTTGGAAAAGTGTCTGTTCATTTCTTCTGCCGATTTCTTCACTGTTTTGTTTTTCAGGTGTTGAGTTTGGGTAATTTCTTTATAGATTTTGAATACTAAACCTTTATCCAATATATCATTTGCAGATATCTCCTCCAGTTCCGTTGGCTGCCTTTTAATTTTGTTGATTGTTTCCTTTTCTGTGCAGAAGCTTTTTATCTGGATGAGGTTCCAGTAGTTCATTTTTGCTTTTATTTCCCTTGCCTTCAGAGATGTGTCAAGTTGACCAGTGATTCTAACACACTGCCTGGTGTTGTCGCTAAGGGACATTGTTACTATCTTCTCTGTCCTTATAGGACTTGAGGGTACTCTTCACTAATAGTAGCCAACAGTGGTTAGTACTTAATCTTACCAGGCATTGTGCAAAGCATTATACATGGATGTTCTCATTTCTGTTACTGAGTATAAAGTTTCCTGTCAGCTATATATAGTGCATAAAGCTTTTAAATTTTAAATACATAAGAATTAGAAAAGCACTCTAGTATCATAATAGTACATATATTAGTACATAAGGAAGAGGAGAAAAATTCTCTGTAAAACAAGGAAATGTTATGATCCTGTTACTCTGCTTTTGCATTTCTTTCTTCCTTGATTTAATGAACATAGATTTCCATTTTCTTAATATATTCTGAAGAAGATAATAGGTATACCTTAAAATTCTAATATTTCTACAATTCTTCACTTAAGACAAAGAAATTACTTTTTAACAATAAGACTATAATTAAGTTCTGGTATTTTAACCAAAGAATTAAAATAATTAAATTAAAATGTATGAACAGAATGTTTTATTAAATGTATTGTTCTTATTATATTAATTTTGGTATCCTTAAACATTTTCCATGTAAGCAAAAATACTTTTAAAACTTTTTCAGTTAATACATAGTAGAGACATTCTTATTGTACAAAACAGAAAGAATGGTTTAGTTATTTTCATAGGTTAGAAAACCTAATACTCATAGGCTAAACACTAAGAACCAAATAGTACACACTGCCGAATGTTATTCTGTGACTATTGTTATTCCTTTTTGTTAAAGTAGGTAATAAGTATTTATTCTTTAATCAATAAATATTTTAGAATTTATTTTAGTGATATATGAATAATCTAGTAGATGAGACAGAATGGATGTTTGTTATTAAGTGTTAAATTATCTTGGGGTGCGCCTGGGTAGCTCAGACGGTTGAGCGTCCTACTTCAGTTCAGGTCATAATCTCACAGCCTGTGAGTTCGAGCCCTGCGTCGGGCTCTGTGCTGACAGCTCAGGGCCTGGAGCCTGCTTCAGATTCTGTGTCTCCCTCTCTCTACCCCTCTTCTGCTCACACTCTGTCTCTCTCCCTCAAAAATAAATAAACATTAAACAAAATTTTAAAAAAGAGTTGAATTCTCTTTCTCACCTAGGAAGATATTATTTATTTATTTATTTATTTATTTATTTATTTATTTATTTTTAATGTTTTATTTCTAGTAGAGAGAGAGAGACACCGTGAGCAGGGGAGGGTCAGAGAGAGAGGGAGTCACAGACTGAAACAGGCTCCAGGCTCCGAGCTGGCAGTCAGCACAGAGCCCGACGCGGGGCTCGAACCCACGAACTGCGAGATCATGACCTAAGCGAAAGTCGGACGCTTAACCGACTAAGCCACCCAGGCGCCCCATGGAAGATATTATTTAATATACTCAAGTAGTTTAAGGAAGGAGATGCTAGTAGTCTAAGGACTTCTTCAAATTGAAAACAGAAAAAAAATATTCCATAACATTGGCCAACTCAGGCTTAATTCTCATATTCAAAATACATATTAAGGACAAAAAGGATAGAGATTCAAACCTTATAATCAATTTTTTAAATGTCTGCTATGTTTCACAAGCTAATTGATATTCTTAAATGTTCTCTCCTAGCATTAATTCTTCTCACACTCTACCCTGTGAATGGGTAGTTATTTCAAAGGCTGCTATGCAGTTGTTACTATTAAATGAAATATAATAGGAAGCACTTAAAGTTATTACCTCAGACAGAAATCTTAAATCATGTGGCAGTGCTCAACAACAGAAACAAAAACAATTCAAAAATTCAAAAATTGACTAAAACTTGGATAGATAACTCTCCATCAAAGATCTACCAATGATTAATAATACATGAAAAGATGTTCAATATCACTGATTATTAGAGAAATACAAATGAAAACCACTATGAGATTCCACCTTACACTTATTAGGATGGCTACCAACTAGCCAAACAAAAAGCAGAAGGTAACAGGCATTACCTTCTGCATAAGGATGCAGAGAAATAGAACCCTGTATACTATTGATGTGCTATACGCTGAAATTTATATTCCCCCAAAACTTCTGTGTTGAAATCCTAATATCCGAGGTATTAGAAGATGGGGCCTTTGGAAAGTGATTAAGTCATGAGGGCAGAGCCCTAATGAATGAGATTAGTGCCCTTATAAAAGAAGCCCTGGAGAATTGCCTCCCCACATCCCATCATGTGAGGACACAGCAAGAAGGCTCTGACTAAGAACCAGGAAGCAGAATCTAAACCAGAACACAATCATGCTAGTTTCTTGATCTCTGACCTCCCAACTTCCAGAACAGTGAGAAATAAATTACTCTTGTTTATTAGCTACCTAGCCTATGGTATTTTGTTATAGCAGTCTGAACAGACAGACATGGCAATAATGTAAATGGTACAACCACTATGTAAAACAGGATGATAGTTCTCATAAAATTAAACAGAATTTACTATATGATCCAGCAGTCTCACTTCTGGGTATACACCCAAAAGAATTTTAAACAAGGTCTCCAAAATATATTTGTAAATCCATGTTCATAGCAGCATGATTCACAATAGCCAAAAGGTGAAAACAACCCAAGTGTCCATTAACAGATGAATGGATAGAGAACTTCTAGGGAAGATGGCAGACTAGGAGGATCCTGGGCTCAACCTGTCCCAAAGATACAACTGGATAATCCCCCACATCAGTGTAAATAATCCAGAAGACAACCCAAAGACTGGCAGAACAAACTCTCTATAGCCAAATGTAGAGAAGAGGTCACATCCAAAAGGAAGGGCAGAGATGTGGTCTGGAGCTAATTGGAACTACAGGACTGGCTTTGGGAGGAGGGACCCAGGAGCCTGGAAAAGGGAAAGAAACCTTCACTCACACCAGGCACCCTAGGCACAGAAGATTAATTCCCATGACATATGGCTTTGAAAACCAGAGGGGCATAATTTTACAAACTCTTGCAGTCATTTGGGGCTTAATATCTGGCAATTTAAATATCAGATTCAAGGATCTATAACTTCATCAAATTCTCAAATAGATCTTTTGTGTTAAAAGTAGTTAATAATAGGAGGGTTTAAGTGACATTGCATTTGGGGCACCTGGGTGACTCAGTCAATTAAGCATCTGATTCTTGATTTCAGCTCAGGTCATGTTGTCATGAGATCAAGCCCCATGTGGAGCCCTGTGTGTGGCTCCGCACTGAGTGTGGAGCCTGCTTAGGATTTTGTCCCTCTCTCTGCCTCTGCATCTCCCTCACTTGCACTCTCTCTCTCTAAAAAAAAAAAAAGAAAAAAAACAAATAGATTGAACTCTGGAAGAGCCAGCAGGATGAAGGGAAATTGAGTCCCCCACCCACCCTTGAGGAGAAAGTACAAACAGCCCAAGGAGATTAAGCATAGAAGCAAGTTTGAAAAATGCATTGGGTATATGGGAGGGAGATTTGTTTACTAATCTCAGAGTATGACCTGGAGGGGCAGGGATCATTAGGAGACTTCTCCAGGAACATAGAAGCTGGTATACACCATTTCTCTCAATTTCCCCAGCCTAGACACACAGACACCCATGCAAAACAGCAAAACACCAACATACCCCACCTAGCTTGCTAATAGGGTGCCTCACCCCCATGTTCTCCTGTGGACCCATCCCTCCTTGTCCGGAATCCATCCAAAGTGGCGCTACAAGCCTGACAGTATGCATGAAGCCTCAACAGGCCAGCACAACTCTATAAAGTGACTCCTGCCCCTTGGAGAAGGAAACTATGGCCCCAGCAGTAGGCTAAGGACAGACAGCTGACTTGACTAAAAGCCCTGTCCTCTACCCAAAGCTTCTCAGGGGACAACACAGGGAAAGTGCTGGGTAGTTTGCTGCTACCCCATCCGGCAAACACCAGCGATGACTCAACTCAAGCCCAAGACAACCCCAAACTGGCCCACTAATAACACAGGAAAAAAACCTGCCCACAACAGGCAGAAAAACCACTTCAGACAACTAGACTAAAAACACATGCTGGCTTAGCCACAACAGTAGGCGCACACAGCACATATAGGAGACACCCCTGAAGTGCCAGGTTCTGGTGAAAAAGAGATGTTGCAAAGCAAGACCCTACAGGATCTCTTCTTAAGGCCACTACTTTCAAGAGCAGGAGATATAGCTGACTTTGCTAACACATAGAAACAGAGATTTAAACAAATTAAGGAGACAGAGGAACATATCTCAGATGAAAGAACAGGACAAAATCACAGCAAGAGAACTCGACCAAATGGAGATAAGTTATATGCCTGATGGGTAATTTAAAGTAGTGATCATAAAGATATTCACTGGACTTGAGGAAAGACTGGAAGTCCTCAGTGAGACCCTTAACAAATATGAAAAAGAACCAATTAGAGATGAAGAACTCAATAACTGAAATAAAAAATCCACTAGAGGGAAGGAAGTAGAAGAATGTATCAGTGACCTAGAGGACATAGTAATGGAAAGCATGCTTAACAGGAGAGAGAAAATAATAATAATAAATGAAAACGAATAAAGAAAAACAGAGAAAAAACAACAACAACAACAAAACCCAGACTCTTAAATAAGAAACTGATAGTTACCAGAGAGGATGTTAGGGGGGATGGATGTAATTGGTGAAAAGGGTATTATGAGTACTTTTATCATGATGAGCACTGAGTAATGTATGGAATTGTTGAATGATTGTATTGTACACCTGAAACTAATATAATACTGTATGTTAACTACACTGGAGTTCAAAAGAAAAGATAAATGAATAAACAAAATGAGAAATACACCTAAAATGGAATATTATGCAGCCTTAAGAAGAAAAGCTGATTACCATACCATACTATACCATACCATGCATGATCCTTGAGGACATTATGCTATATAAAAAAGCTAGTCACAAAAAGACAAAAACTTTACAAGTCCATTTATATGAGATATGTAGTCAAATTCATAGATACAGAAAGTTAAATGATGATTGTCAGAGGTTGGAATGAAAGTGGAATGGGATGTTATTGTTAATTGATTTAGAACTTCATTATTGCAAAGCAAAGATTTTGGGGCATAGATTGTGGTGATGGTTGTACAACAATGTGAATATAGTTAATACCACTGAACTATACACTTAAAAATGGTTAAGATGATATAAACAGAAACATAAACAATTGCATACACACAAACACACACATGTCTGGAGATTTGTTATCAGAATTAGCTCATGTAATTATGGAGGCAGGTAAGTCCCACAGTCTACAGTCTGTAGGCTGGAGAACCAGGTAAGCTGGTGGTATATTTCTCTGTATTCAGAAGCCTGAGAATTAGGGATTCCAATGTCTAAGGGCAGAAGAAGTTAGATGTCCCAGCTCAAGGAAAGCAAATTTACCCTTCCTCTACTTTCTTTTCTGTTCAGGCTCTGTAAGAATTGGATGATGCCAACCCACATTTAAGGGCAGATCATCTTAGTCAAATGTTAATTTCTTCTGGAGACACTCTCACAGACATACCTTGAAATAATGCTTTACCAGCTATCTGGGCATCCACAGTCAAGCTGACATGTAAAATGAACCATCTGTGGAGCGCCTGGGTGGCTCAGGCAGTGAAGCATCTGACTCTTGGTTTCCACTCAGATCATGATTTATGAGTTCAAGCCTGGTGTTGGGCTCTGCATGGAATTCTCTTTCTCCCTCTCCTCTGCCCCTCCCCTGGTCGCTCACACACTCTCTCTCTCTAGCTCTCTTTCTCTCTCTCTCTCAAAATAAACTTACAAAAAATTAACCATCTTTGATATGCATTTTACCACAATTAAATATAAGGGGCGCTTTACCACAATTAAATATAAGGGGCGCTTGGGCGGCTCAGTTGTTTAATTGCCCTACCTCAGCTCAGGTCATGATCTCATGTTTCATGAGTTCAAGACCCGCATGGGGCTCTATGCTGACAGCTCAGAGTCTGGAGCCTGCTTTGGATTCTATGTCTCCCTCTCTCTCTTCCCCTCCCCCACCTTGCTCTGTCTCTCTGTCTCTCAATAATAAACATTTTTTTAATTTTTTAAATAAATATAAAAAGCACTAGAAAATATTTGAGGGTGATTTCAAGAAAACTCTCTGTTGTCACATTTAAAAACGTAATTTTGTTTAACATATAAATTGTTAGCCTTTTAATTCCCAGTAAAATTTTATCATGACTTTTGACAGCTCATTTGTTATAGCTAAATCCTGTCAACCACACCTATACCAACCCTTCCATAGATTCACCCATACTAACCAGCTGCTGTCACAGAAATTTCACATTAGTTCCCTTAGCCACTCCACTCCACTAGATGCTTTAAAACTATGTAATTTTACAAAGTCTGTATTTTCTGAGGTGTGTATCATCTTTTTTTTCTCTAAACTACTACTTCAGATAGCAAATTCATTAACTTAGCTAATAGAAATACTTTTATACTTTGATAGCTTCTAGTTTGTTCACATTTGTTTATACCTCTATTACAGCTTTTTTGTTTATTTCCTTACTTGTTTGTTCTTAAGGAGATATGCACACACTCATCGCTTGTACCAAGTAGTGTAAAAGTGCAATAACGTTTAATCATAACTGTCAGGGAGAGAAACAGAATACCTGGCCCCCTGTCCTCTCACTATATTACAGCAAGGCATACCTTAATCAACTGTAGTGGGATGCACCATGGAGAATTCTCCAATAGAGGATAAAATGTCCAGAGAATGTATTTTATATAGATCTTGGAAGAAAATGAGGAATGTCTAGGTTAAAAGAGAATTTCCTGATTAAGGAAAATGACCTTATTAGAAAGGAAAAGTCTCTGGAACTAAGCTTCAGTTATTAGCTTGTTGTTTTATTGATCAAACTCAGACCTGCTAAGCCAACTTCTTGCTAGTTGTCAAAAGGTGGAAGAAAATGAACCCAGGACCATCTAGATTTGCCTCTCCTATTTTGCCCATAAATTATAAGCCCCTCAGCTTTCAAATCTTTTCCTTTTTTATATATTTATTTTTGTTTTTTAGTTTCTATCCAAGTTAGCATTTAGTGCAATAATGATTTCAGAAGTAGAATCTGGTGATTCATCCCCTATGCATAACACCCAGTGCTCATCCCAACAAGTGTTCTCCTTAATCCCTGTTGCCCATTTAGCCCATCTCCCTACTCCAAACCCCTCCAGCAACCCTCAGTTTGTTCTCTATATCAAATATTTTCCCAGTTTATCTTTCTGTTTGCAGTGCCATGATGTGTCTGGCAGATAATATTATTATTTAGACAAGTAGATAGAAAGGGGGAATCCTAACTAAATATTCATGAGTTTTATAATATTTGTGTGTTTTATAGTCTATGACAGGATTTCTCAAATTAGCACTGTTGACATTTTGGGCCAGATAATTTTTTGTTGTGGGTGTTGTCCTGTTTATTATAGGTTGTTTAGCAGCCTTTCTGGCCTCCACCCATTAGGTGCCACTAAACCCTCTGATCATGACAGTCAAAAATGTCTCCAAAGTGATAGGAATCAACACTTTTTAATTTAAAGCTATATTATAAAGTTATAGTAACCAAAACAGTATGGATTGACATAAAAATAGACTTATAGATCAGTCAAACAGAACAGAAAGCCCAGAAATAAAGCCCCACATATATGGTCAACTGACATTTGACAAGGGAGCCAAGAATACTCAGCAGAGGAAAAAATGATCTTTTCAATAAATAGTGTCAGAAACACTGGTTATTCACATGTGAAAGAATGAAATTACACTCCTGTATGACAACACCAAAATTAACTCAATATGGATTAGAACTTAACTGGAAAACATAAAACCAGAAGAAACCATAGGAAAAAAGCTCTTTGACATGTGTCTTGGCAATGGCTTTTTGGGTCTCATACCTAAAGTACAAACAAAAACATCAAAATTAAACAAAATAAATATAGGACTACATCAAACTAAAACACTTCTATACATCAAAAGAAGTGATCAACAGCATGAAAAGATAACCTCAGAATGGGGAAAAAAAAACATTTGCAAACCATATATCTGATAAGGAGTTAATATCTAAAATATATATAGAACTCCTGCAACTCAGTAACAAAATAACAAGTAATCCAATTTAAAAATGGTCAATAGACCTGAATAGACATTTTTCAAAAAAAGGTATACTGATGGCCAACAGGTACATAAAAAGGTGCTCAACATAATTAATCATCAGAAAATGCAAATCAAAACCACAATGAGATACCACCTCATGCCTCTTAGAATGGCCATCATCAAAATGATGAGATAACAAGTGCTGGTAAGGATATACAGAAGAGGGAACCCTTTTGTTATTTGGAGCACTGTACACTGGTGCAGCCACTATGGAAAACAGTATGGAGTTTTCTCAAAATAATTTAAAACTACCAGATGATCCATCCATTCCAATTCTGGGAATATGTCCAAAGGAAATTAAAACACTATGTCAAAAACATATTTGCTCCCTATGCTTATTGCAGCATTATGTACAGTAGCCAAAACATGAAAACAACCTAAGTGTCCATCAACAGAGAATGGATAAAGAAGTTGTGGCATGTTTACCTACACACACACAAACACACACACGCACACACACACACACACACACAAACTGACTATTATTCAGCCATAAAAAAGAAGGAAATCCTGACATTTGTGACAACATGGATGGACCTTGAGGGTATTATGCTAAGTGAAATAAGTCAAATAGAAAGATAAATACTGTATGATCAGGGGGACCTGGGTGGCTGACTTCAGCTTAGGTCATGATCTCAAGATTCGTGAGTTGGAGCCCCACATTGGATGCTGCTGTCAGCCTATCAGCACAGAGCCTGCTTCAGATCCTCTGTCCCCTTCTCTCTGCCCCTCCCCTGCTTGTGATCGCCCCAGAATAAATAAATATTTTTAAACACTATATGATCTCACTTATAAGTGGAGTCTTAAGAAAACAATTAAAAAGAAAAAAGTTAGTAGGAAAAGAGATCACATTTATGTTTCGGGGAAGGGAGAATTGGAGGAATGTGGTCAAAAGATATGAACTTCCAGTTATAAGTGCTAGAGATGTAAGATACGACATGATGGCTATAATTAACGTTGCTGTATGGTATATTTGAAAGTTAAGAGATTAGATCCTAAGAGTTCCTATCACAAGAAAAGAACCTTTTATTTTTTTATGTATCTTTTGAGATTATAGATGTTTATTGAACTTATTGTGGTAATCATTTTACAGTTTACGTAAGTCAAATTATTATGCTATATACCTTGAACTTATATAGCACTCTATGTCAAATATATCTTACTAAAACTGGGGGGAAACATCCTACCTAGTTCCAGGGTTTTGAGTTATACTTAGCAGGGGGAATTGGGAAACACAAATCTACTGTAGTATCTTCCAGAAGGGAAAGTTTAGCCTGAGTGATTTTAATCCAGAAGAAGGAGTGGAAAAAAACTTTCTGGCCTGTAAGTTTTGTACTTAGAAGTTTGACCATGCCAGTTCCTCCTGCCACAATTGAGGTTTAGTTTCTCAAATAAGATAATGGCAGTGATAGATCTAGGGGGTGGGGGCAGGGGCAAAGACATACAACAACCTAAAACTTGTGTGTCTTAACCTTACTTTCATGACACAGCTGACATTGTTTCAACAGCATCTGTCACTTTTTAAGCCTCTGGAATAAAAATAAATACAGGGGTGCTTGGGTGGCTCAGTCAGTTCAGCGTCCAACTCTTGATTGGCCTGCTTCGGATTCTGTGTCTTCCTCTCCCTCTCTGCCCCTACCCTGTGCGCATGTTCTCTCTCTCATAAACATTAAAAAGAAGAAGAAAGGTAGAGGTAGTATTATCAAAGTCAAAATATGAGAAATGTGACCTTATTAGGAAAACACAAAAACACGAAAGGAAAATAAGTTGACAATAAAATCTTGTTCTGGTTTTTTAATATTTCCTTTTACTTTCTTAAGTGCATTGAGGAAAATCTCTAGTATCCCAGACAGATGTTACCCCTGATTTCATTTACTTGTTCTAGTACCTGCATAACTTGGAAAAATCGACTGGAGTTTAATATAGTTATTGTTCTTTTTTTTTTCACTGTTTATCTTTGAGAGAGAGAGACAGAGAGTGAGTGGGGGAGGGGCAGAGAGAGAGAGAAACAAAGAATCTGAAGCAGACTCCAGGCTCTGAGCGATTAGCACAGAGCCCGATGCGGGGCTCGAACTCATGCACCCTGAGATCACGACCTGAGCCTAAGTCAGATGCTTAACCAAATGAGCCACCTAGGTGCCCCTGAAATTTAGTATAGTTTTTGTTCTTTACACAAGTTATTTGTTATTTCTAAGTTTAATTTAAAGAGTTTACTAATTACAATACATGTTACTTAATTGGGCATATTCACAGTATGTAGTGATTGGGAATGAGTCCTATTTAATTTATTTCAAGGATTTTATATTTTTTAAAAATCAATAAACAATCTTAAAATATGCCTCCTTGCCGAGTTCTTGAAATAAATTTTTTAAATAAGTAAAGAATGAATGATGAACAAATTAATGAAAAATCTCTTTTTAACAAGTTCAGTGTTGGGGACTTCCAATTTCTAGTCCAACAGGTAGAGGGCTTGGAATTCATACTCCCATCCTCACCCCAAAAAAAAGATGAACATTGAAAATTAACAACTCCTCTTGGGCTCATCAGAAAATTGAAAACACAGGACAAACCACTGCCCCCAAAACTGGAAAGGGGGCAAATACATAGAATAACAGAGTAATAGAGCAGAAGTCACAGTGGAGGTAGCAAGAACAATTAAAGGGTAATTGACTAATTGCTACAGATGGGAGTTTGAGACTAGTTTAAGAGACTGAAAAGTCCTGGAGGACTTTTCTAGACTTTGTGTAGAATAGGCAAATCCATAGAGATAGAAAGGGACCAAGGGTTACTAGAGACTGGGGGAAGAAAAAAATGGGAAATGACTGCTAATAGGACAAGGTTCCTTTTTTGGAGTCCTGGAGTTAGTGGTGACAGTTGTACAATCTCATGACTATACTGAAAACCACAGAATTATACACATTACAGTGGTGGACATTGTGGCATAAGAATTATATATCAATTTAACAAAGAGGAAATTTAAAACGATATTCTCAATTTATAACTGGGAAGCAGGTTGATACGAAATTTGAACCAAAGTTCCAAGCTTCCTGATTTATTACAAAAGAGAAATTAGGAAAACCTCCAACAAAATTTGGCGTTGCACTATTTTTCAGTAATAGGAAGTTGAAATTCAACCTAAGAAAAAAATCAAAAACTATGAGGAATGATTATATAATAAATAACAACTAACATGTGTATAGCACTTTACAGTTTCCAAAGAACTTTTTATCTACCATTAAAAACTTAAGTGTGGTAATTGCTTTACCAAATCTACACAATAAGTGGTTTTGTAATTCTAATTTTAAGAATGAAGAAACGGGGGCGCCTGGGTGGCTCAGTTGGTTCAGCGTCCAACTTCGGCTCAGGTCATGATCTCACAGTTTGTGGGTTCGAGCCCTGCGTTGGGCTCTGTGCTGACAGCTAGCTCAGAGCCTGGAGCCTGCTTTGGATTCTTTATCTCCCTCTCTCTCTGACCCTCTCATGCTCACCCTGCCTCTCTCTCTCTCTCAGAAATAAATAAAACATTTAAAAAATTTTTTAATAGAAAAAAGAATGAAGAAACATTCATTATATTTTTTGGTTAATTAATTTTGGAAAATTATATTTTTCGGTTATATCTTTAAGCATTTCCAGGTCAGGGTTTCTCTCTTTTTCATCTCTGGGTAAAAGGCATATATAGTATGCATTCAGTATATGTTTTGGTGAATAAATAGGCACATTAAGGCTTAGGTAAGTTCAGGGACTTTCTAAAAATCAAAGCAGTGTTAAAACACCATCTTTGTTCTTCATATCCTATGTGCTTTCTATAATGCCACATCACAAGTCTCCGTGTGAGAGAGTACATTCTTCAAGCTTCAGTCTTTAAGCTGATGTCAGGTTATTATTAAAATGAATGTCTTTTTTTTTAATATACTTTATTGTCAAGTTAGCTAACATACAGTGTATATAGTGTGCTCTTGGCTCAGTGCTCATTCCAACAAGTGCCCTTCTCACTGCCCTTCACTTATTTTGCCCACCTTCCCGTGCCCACCCCCCATCAACCATCAGTTTGTTCTCTGCAAAATGAATGTCTTCAATACTAATCATTGAAATGGCATATTGTGTAAGACCTCAGGAAAAACTAAAATTAAACAGTTATACAAATTAGACTTTGTTATTTACTACCAGATCTTTGGTTAGTACTATAGGTATTTACCAAGTACCTGTTAGGTGTCAGCCATTATGCTGTACCCTAGAAACAGGGCATAAAAAGGAATACATCACTAGACTTAAAGGACCTCAGCACCTCTTTTCATGGAGCTATTTTCAATTTAGTAGGAGGTTCTCCCACTTATTTTATCACTTTATCCTTGTCAGTTATGTAGAAGCTGAGTTCAGATATAATTCAAAATATTCCAGAGGAATAACAGTCAAATGTCAGTGGATTCCTTCACTCTCCATTATAAGTCACCCATCAACTACTAGGAAAGAGGTCAATAATTCTTTTAAGAAGTTTTCCATAAAGAGCTATACTCCTAACTTCTGAAATCCAAGAATTTAGCATTTGAGCTCACAAATGTCCGTATACTGTTCACTTAAGATAATGCAGATCTTCTGCATCCACATTCTAGACCACCTTAGTAACACCACATACTTTTAAAAGGTATTAACAACTTTCTCTGCTTGGATTTATGCCTTCCTATGAAGACAGGCTATTTCTTGTTCTTGAGCTGATTACTAAATTGGACTATCAAAAAACAGTATTCATATAGTGACATTAAATTAGCATTTCTCACATTTGTAATTTGATCATAGATTGGTTAAGATACTTCTCCAGGCAGTCACAAACTTGGTGATTAGTGAGCATCCACTTACTGGAAACTAGATTTTCCCAAAGTTCAATAAAATGTTATGCTTTAGTCATATAAACCAGTAGGAGATTTTACCAGTCAAGAAAAGAACAACTGCTTCATTTGTTTTTTTCTGGGTGGGTAGCCATCCATTTAATTAACATCAGTGAATTTTAAAACAAAAATAAGAAGTTAAGCTCCAATTTAGTAAATGTTTTAAATATCTAGTGACTATAGACTGAAATGTATCCAAATTTTAAAATGAAATATCAATACTTTATTATTCTGAGTCAAATCTTCTTTCCAGAATTTCTCCTCACCTTCCAAATCTATTGCGTCTTCTTTTTTTACAACTTTGAATTCTGGTGTCAAACTACTATATGGTATTGAGAAACAGAGGTAAGTGTAGACAGGTGACAAGTAGCTTTTTCATAATTAACTGTGTTCTATTTTGGGAATTAGCTATCTCTCCCCATAGCTGGCTAAACACTTCAGCAATGAATTTAAATGGTAAAAATCATCACTGTTTTGACTCTTAACTACAGAGAGCAAAATTACCAGAGGAGTAGTGGGGGTGGGGAGAATGGGGGACAGGGGAAATAGGTGATGAGTACACTTATCATGATGAACACCTGGTGTTGTATAGAAGTGTTGAATCATTATATTTTACACCTGAAACTACTATAACACTGTATGTTAATTATACTGGTTTTAAAAAAATAATAATAAAGAATAAAAGAGGGGCACCTGAGTGGCTCAGTCGGTTAAGCATCCAATTTCAGTTCAGGTCATGATCTCATGGTTCATGAATTTGAGCCTGGAGCTGACTTTGGATTCTGTGTCTCTCTCTCTCTCTCTCTCTCTCTCTCTCTCTCTCTCTCTCTCTCTCTCTCTCTCTCTCTCTCTGCCCTACCCACCTTGTGCTCTGTCTACAGCTTTCAAAAATAATTAAACATTAAAAACAAGCTTTTTTAAAGAATAAAAAATTCAAACAAGTGTTTTAAAAATCATCACTCTTTTAATCCATTTTAGCACTTGTTTTCTTTGGCTATTATTCTTATTTGATAATTTGTTTTAAAAGTATTTAAATTATCAGAAATCAGTCTACTAAAATAGCTTTGATATTCTATATTAAACACAATATTCAGGGGCTTGGGGTCTTCGACCAAATCAAATATTTTGATAAGAAGCCACTAAGGCCACCTTAGATTTTTTTCACTGATGTCCACAGAATTAGAATATATATATGAAGCATCTACCATACACGTTTTCTACAAAGTTTCCATTTAAGTTGTTTGAAACTTGGAATACTTAATTATTTTAAAATATCAGGGAAAAGATTATATTAGCAGAGTATACCTTAAACACCACTTTAACTGCTAGACTTTCTGGCTAGGATATTTATCATATGAGATAATGCGAATTTTTACCTCAGGTTAGCATTTATTTACAAGGGACTGTGATAATTATTATAGCCAGTTAGATATTATTACCTGTATCAGAAATTTACTCTGTTAGCTCTTAAAATACACCAGCAGCAAAGGAAAGTAAGTGATAATATATTTTCTAATATTTAATTTTGTCATTTATCAAGACCTTTTTAATCCATTGATTTTTATAGAATCCTAATCATTCTTGACAACTTTGTTATGAGAAAGAAAAGATATCAGTACCTGGAACAGTCTCTTTGTCCATCTCTTTGCCCTGCCAGGAAGAGAGATGGTATATCTAAATCACCTAATGAACAGAGAGCACACTGATTAAAGGAACATCTCTGACTTATAGCAGAAAGACTCAAGGCAGAAGTGACAATATACCAGAAGCATGATTCTCTTAGGCAGCTAGATAATTGGAAACAAGCCACTAAAGAATACATGTTAGTGAGTAAGAGGAAACATTCCTGGCCAAGTAATTATAGTATAGAAGAGTTCCTATATATTGAAATAGGGTTAATATTAAATCTATTTAGGAGCTTATTTTTCTTTCAAAATCTTAACTTCATTTTTCTGAACCTCCACCATTCATGTTATTATCCAACTTGTCTTCTCAAAATTACAGGTTTTCCTTGTAAAGAAACAGTGTCCCCTACCTGATATTCTTATAATTGTTTTCTTATAGGAAAATAGAATTTATCATGCATACCATATGAAACAAAAACATGATGATGTTTCTTTTAGAACTCCCCTAGAGGCAGTGAAAATAGTCCTAAAATTTTCACTCAGCCCTTTTAACTGTCTTGAATGAGCCAGAGAACCTGAGTTTATTCTAGTGTAGATCAAGGGCTAGTCCATATCCAGAGCACAGTCTTTTTCATAATTGAATCCTGCACGGATATAATTGGATTAAATTCCTCTTCAGCAAGTTGGTGCCTGTTGTAGAAGATCAGCAAAATACACCAACCTCATCTCCCAGAATTCCTTAAAAAGCCAGGTCTTTAGGTATAGAAGAGAACATGACAAAGCCCACGTGCCACAACCATTAAATATGGTCCTAACAGCCTGGATTTACAAAAGTTAACAAATATCATGTTAACTGGAATGACTACCCATAAAATGTTACAGATTCTCAAACCATTATCTTGGAACATCACAAATACTATACAGATCCAAACAGTGAAAGATCAAATGTCATTGGAGGGGGTTATTCTATGTCAGTAGAAGCCCTTTTTATAGAGCAGTAAGACAAACATCACACTTCATTTTCAACTGAAAATAAAATCACAGGTGATGATGTAGGGTGTGGGATTTGGAATCAGGCTGCCAAAAATAAAGCTCCACCTCCACCATTTAGTAGCTATATGTTTTTAGTCAAATTGCTTAACCTCTTGATTTCCTCACGACAAAGTATAGATAATAATAGTACCTACTCACATGCAATTATTGTTAATAAATAACACACAAGAAACACTTGCCACAGGTTTTGGCATATCCGATACATTTAATAGCTGTTAATTTGTAGTGCTTACAGAGTTTATTATCTTTAATTTTCACATTTTGTCCTCTCTTGGTATTCTTCATCTCCATTTTAATTGATGTCAATGTACTATTGTTTCAGAGCCATTCATTTGAGATAATGAATACTTCTCAGAACAATTTTCTCTCCCAAGAAGAGGCATGTTTTTCTCTAAAGTTGCATAAAAACTTGGGTGTTTGATTGTGTTCTTTTGTCTCATTTTTATAGAGATGCTATTCTTCCTGAAGCCAGGGAAGTGCCAGAGGAGTTACAGACATTACTGTTAGATGCAAATTCCCTGTGTCTTAAACCCTTGCAGGGAGGTAGAATTCAGTGTCCTTTTGATTCGGAATAACACACACACACACACACACACACACACACACACTCACACACACACACTCACACACTCACACACTCACACACACCCCAAGAAAGATAAAATTTCATTGGTTTTCCCCCCTTTGGGTAGTGACTTTTCCCTTCCATTCTTCCCACCTCTTATGTTAGCATATTTACGTTATTCAAGACATCAGAGCTACAGTTATGATAAAAATTCATATCTAGTACTCTTAAACAATGAAGTTGCCTTCAATATTTTACCTCAAAACAAAGTGAAATTTATCTCCTGTCATACCTCCTTACTTAATTCAGAATCTTAAAATACAACATAATCTTACAGTGGCATTAACCAGTCAGAATTGCATGTCACTATAATATTCTCCTGGAGAATAAGAATGAATCAGCTTTAAAAACTATTTTTTAATTACATAAATGTGTATTTGAATTATTTTTGAAAAGTCCAATTATGGTGTAGTCATAAAAGAACCTGCAGCATTTAAATCTGATGGTTAGAGTATCACAGATGCCTTTTATGTATTTACCTTTAGGTAGACAATCTTTCTGTACTGGTTATCTATGTGATATAAACTGACATAGTATTTTTGAGTAGGGAGTATATTACAAGACTCAGGTCTGATACATTTGGAAGGGTAAAATTTCCTTCATGTATTCATTCACTTGTTGAGCACATATGTACTGAATGTCTAATATATGCCTGGCCTGTTCTAGGCTCTTATAATATAGAAATAAATAAAACAGACCTAAATCTTAGCCCTCATGGAGATTACATCCTAGTAGAGAAAGAGGGGTAATAAACATAATAAGTAAATTATTTAACACTATTTAGTTGTTAGGAAGTGAATAAGAATTGTGGGTCAGGGAAAAATAAAACCAGGTTAAAGGATAGTCATCAATTGTATGTAGAGTGGCCAAAGTGGGCCTCTCTGAGAGTGTCAGAGATTGGATTCCAAAGATTGGAAGGAGGTAAGAGAGTTAGACATAGTTCTCTTTTGAAGAATATTCTTGACAAAGGAGAAAGCCAGTGTCAAGGCTGGAAGGTATAAGCATCCCTGTAATTTCCAAGAAACGGTGAAAGGCCAGTGTCTTAGAATAGAAGGAAGAGAGATTAAGGAATAGAAGATGAAATGGAGTTAAATGAGGATTGGGGAATGTAAACTAGGTAGGACAAATCTTTATTCTGAGTGAAATAGTAGACAATAGGAAGAACAGCAAGAGCTAAAGAGGGAAACCAAATAGAAAACCATTAAAACAATTCAGTCCAGAGATGGTGGTGGCTTGGATCAAGGTGATAGCAGTGAAGGTAGAAATGTGTTTGGATTGGCAGACTGTGTATATATGAGGGGGAAAAGTACTATAACTACAGGGTTACTAGTCCAAGCAAGTAGAAATACAGAGTTTCATAACTGAGGAGTTCTACGTCTGGCTATATACCCCAAAAGTATTGAAAGCAGGGCCTCAAAGTGATATTTGTACATTCATGTTCATAGCAACAGTACTCATAAAAGACAAAAGGTGGAACCAATCCAAATGTCTATCAGTGGATGATGGCTAAATAAATCAAAGTATATATACATACATGAGTATTATTCAGCCATAAAAAGGAGTGAAGTACTGATAATTGCTACAGTTTATATAGGTCTTGAAAACAAACTAGGTGAAAGAAGCCAGACAGAAATGGTCACAGGCTGTATGTTCCTTTTATATGATACATGTAGAATCAATAAATCCATAGAGACCGAGAGCAGATTAGAGGTTACCAGGGGAAAAGGGATTGGGGAGTTTTTACTTAATGGGTATGGGTATATTTATAGGGTGATGAAATGTATAGAAACTAAGAGAGAGCTGGTGATTGTACAACACTACGAATATACTAAAGGCCACCTAATTTTTATACTGTAAAGTGCTTAATTGTACATTATGTGAATTTCACCCTAAAAAATAATTTTAAAATGGAGTATAATAGGTGCTGTATCTGAAAACTAGTAGAAATGTAAGATGAAAGAACCTCATTTTAGAAATCAGGTTTTCTTTTTAATATCATTATCCAGGTGTCCCAGCACAGTTTAAAGAGACTGTTCTTCTATCCAATGAATGTTCTCCTCCATACACAATACTGTTCTCCAGTATTCCATATCTAGGAATGTAAAAATCTAATCTAGATGCAGACAAATATTGATGTGCAGAGATGTTCACTAAAGCATTATTTACAATGGTGAAAGACTAATCACTTTTTGGCCTTTTGGCTCTATTCTTATCCATTTAATGTAATAGTGAAAAATAAGGAGAAATCCATCATCTCCAACAGTAGGTATTTTAAATGATGATATAAGAGGATTAATGTAGGAAATAAAATCATGTTTTGATAACGTCTATGTAGATTTTAGAAAAAAATTTTAAAGGCATTTATAATAATAAATGTCTTTTATCTGTTACTTTGATTTTTTCTTAATGGGATTTCAGTTTTACAGTAATCTTTCTGGTTACCTATTTTTAAAGAATTTTAATAACATGAAAAAATATTCCTAAAATAATACTGAGTGAAAAGCAATAATACTAAACTATGCTAATGTGTTTATTTCTGCATCCATATATCTAGAGAAAAAAATTACATGATTACAAGTATGCTATAATAATTATGTCTTTATTTTGAGATTTTGGATTTTAATTTTATTTTCATTATTTTTAGTAGTTTTTAAATTTCCTTATATTTTAAACAATTTTTTAATGTTTTATTTATTTCTGAGAGAGAGACAGCATGAGCAGGGGAAGGTTAAAGAGAGAGGGAGATACAGAATCCGCAATAGGCTCCAGGCTCTGAGCTAGCTGTCAGCACAGATCCTGACATGGGACTCAACCCACGAACCATGAGATCACGACCTGAGCCAGTCAGACGCCTAACCGACTGAGCCACTCAGGCACCCTTTAAACAATTGTTTTAACATTTTTATTTATTTTTGAGAGAAAGAGTGACAGAGTGTGAGCAGGGGAGGGGCAGAGAGACAGGGAGACAGAATCCAAAGCAGGCTCCAGGCTCTAAGCTGTCAACACAGTGCCTGATACAGGTCTCAAACTCATGAACCACAGGATCATGATCTGATCCAAAGTCAGCTGCTTAACCAACTGACCCACACAGGCTCCCCATGTTTTCTTACTAAACATACTATTTTACTTTGAAATTTATGTTCTTAATAGACTACGTTGATAAATGTTCTTATTTTTTATTCTTTATGGTAATTATAGGAAAATAATTTATATGACTAGTTTGGTGTCTATTAAGTCAGTCTTTGCTGGTAGTGTAGTAAAATCTATATATATTTGATTTTTACTTTAATATGTAATAATAACAATATGTAATAATAAATTTTATGTTAACAAATACAGCTAACATGTATTGAGTATTTACCATGCAGGACAAGATACTTTTAAACATTATCATTCAATAAACATAACTCCATAAGGCAGACTAATTCTACTAATTTGCAATTCTACATTGTTTAACTGTTTTAAATGCCTATCCATAAGTTCACTCTTTCCAGTATACATTTCTGTCTCTAACATAAGAACTATATAATAAATCATGTATACTTTCAAATGATTTCATATTTCTGGGTAATGTTAGTGATGTTAAGGGAGTCCCACTGAATATTAAAATATTTAGATATTAATCTTATCCTTTATTTTTTTAATTTTTATTTATTTTTGAGAAAGAGAGAGAGACAGTACGAATGGAGGAGGGGCAGAGAAAGAGGGAGACAGAATTCAAATCAGGCTCCAGGCTCTGTGGTATCAGCACAGAGCCCAACATGGGGCTCGAACCTGAAAACCACGAGATCATGACCTATGCCAAAGTCAGTGATTTAAAATACTGAGCCACATAGGTACCTCAGTCTTATCCTTTAAATGTTCAGCTTAATTATGTAACAAATACCTAGCAAATATATACAGTCATGGGGAAGATTGACTTTTGGAATGCCAGTGTGAGGACTACATGAACCTGATCTCCCCAAAAAGGAGGGAAATAATACTGGCCAAACAATCAATATCAGCCATTTCAGAATTTAAGAAGTTAACCAAAGCCATAGAATGGACTTCTGTATCCAAGAACTACTACTAATTCTGAGTAAGACAGCAGGGTCTGTGGCACTTTTATTTCAGTCTATTCCCATCCGAACTACCTTCTCTACTGAGCAGTGAAGCAGCCAGGAAAAGCTATCATCCTTGTAGTCAGTGGACAGGACTGACCTTTGGAGCTCCATTAAAATTCTGAAACCCATAGCACTGTCAATATTTTATCTAAACTAGCAACTCCTTGGAAAATCCCCATTCTTAGGATTTGAGGGCTATTTGATTTGATTCAGAGTTCATTCATCCCAGGAGTAAAAAGTAAAATTTACTTTAAAAATTTTTAAAAGCCTATCCCTAGCACATTACCAAAAAGAATACTCATCTGCTGGCAAAACCTAAGCTACCCAAGCCTATGATTTCAGGTGTAGTGACACAAGAGCCTGGCCAAAGTAAAAAAGAAAGTCTTGAGGAACTAGATGACTTTGAAAAACTCCAGTATATGGGGCGCCTGGGTGGCTTAGTCGGTTAAGCGTCCGACTTTCGCTTAGGTCATGATCTCGCGGTTCGTGGGTTCGAGCCCCGCGTTGGGCCCTGTGCTGACTGCCAGCTCAGAGCCTGGAGCCTCTTTCAGTCTGTGACTCCCTCTCTCTATGACCCTCCCCTGCTCACGCTGTCTCTCTCTCTCTCCTAGAAATAAATAAAACATTAAAAACAAATTTATAAAAAAAAAAAAAAGAAAAACTCCAGTATATTCATAGGGATTTAGAAGGCTGTGAATGCGCCTAGAAATGAAACTACCTTATTCAAATACTACCTTGTGTATACTACCTTGAGGCCCTGCTTAAGCAAAAAATGAAAGCTAAAGTTATCCTGTAAACTGCCTAAAGTTTGAAGGAATACTTCTACACACAAATCCCCCAAAGTGTGGAAATCTTTTGACCAGTCATTGCTGACCCAAGTATGGCCCCTAGGAAGCCAGGCTTAAGAGAAAAACCTTAAAAGTAAGAAAATAAAATAACTTTATGGCAGAGAATGAAGGATCTATAGAATTCATCCAGGAAAGTCACTAAGCAAATAAGTGCCACCAACAAAGAAAAACCAAATCCTTGAAGGGAGATGGTTGATACCACAATCATTATATCATCTAAGAAATCCACTTTCAACCAAAAATTATAAGACATGCAAAGAAACAGGAAACTATGCCACAAGCACATTTTTAAAAAAATAACAGAACATTTTCCCAAAGATAATGGACTTAGTTGACAGAAACTATAAAGTAGGTATTATAAATATGTTGAAAAAACCAAAAGAAGCCAGGATTGTGGGGATGAGCACTGAGTGTTATGTGGAAACTAATTTGACAATAAACTATTTGTAAAAAAAATAAAAATTAAAAAAAAAAGAAGCCAAGATTGAAGAATGAGGGGTAAGTATGACAACTATGTTTCACTAAATAGAAAATGGAAACAAGGAAATAAAGATCGTCTTAAAAATGAAAAGAAATGCTGGAAATGGAAAATACAGGGAAACTAGAAAATACTTAGGTGCATGAAAACAAAAACACAGCATACCAAAATGTATAGGTTGCAGCTAAAGCAGTTCTTTTTTTTTTTTTTTTACAAATAGTTTATTGTCAAATTAGTTTCCACATAACACCCAGTGCTCATCCCCACAAGTGTCCTCCTCCATGCCCATCCCTCCTCCCCCCACATCCATCAGTCCTCAGTTTTTGTCAGCATTCAAGAGTCTCTCATGGTTTGCCTCTCTCCCTTTCCCCCACCATTTCCGCCCTTCTTCTCCCCTTGGTCCTCTGTTAAGTTCCTCCTAATCCTCCTATACATGCACACATATGATATTTGTCCTTCTCTGCCTGACTTATTTCGCTCAGCATAACACCCTCAAGGTCCATCCATGTTGCTACACATGGCCAGATTTCTTTGTTTCTCATTGCCGTGTAGTATTCCATGGTATAGATAAGCCACATCTTCTTGATCCATTCATCTGTTGATGGACACTTAGGCTCTTTCCAGGTTTTAGCTATTGTGGAGAGTGCTGCTATGAACATTGGGGTACATGTGCTCCTATGCATCAACATTTCTGTATCCCTTGGGTAAATTCCTAGCAGTGCTATTGCTGGGTCATAGGGAAGTTCTATTGTTAGTTTCCTGAGGAACCTCCACACTGTTTTCCAGAGGGCTGCACCAGTTTACATTCCCACCAACAGTGTAGGAGGGTGCCCGTTTCTCCACATCCTCGCCAGCATCTAGAGTTCTCTGATTGGCTCATTTTAGCCACTCTGACTGGTGTGAGGTGGTATCTCAGTGTGGGTTTGATTTGTATTTCCCTGATGAGGAGGGATGCTGAGCATCGTTTCATGTGTCTGTTGGCCATCTGGATGTCCTCTTTGGAGAAGTGTCTGTTCATATCTTCTGCCCATTTCTTCACTGGGTTGTTTGTTTTTCGGGCGTGTAGTTTGGTGAGTTCATTGTAGATTCTGGATATCAACCCCTAAAGCAGTTCTTAAAGGGAAATTTATTGATGTAAGTGCCTATATTAAGGAATAGGAACAATCTGAAATTGATAACCACCTTAAGAAACTAGACAAGGAAGCGGCACCTGGGGTGGCTCAGTCAATTAAGCCTGTGGTTTTGATTTCAGCTCAGGCCATGACCTCACACACAGTTCATAAGTTCAAGCCCCACATGAGGCTCTGCACCACCAGTGTGGAGCCTGCTTGGGGTTCTCTCTCTGCTTCTCCCCTGCTTGTGTGTGCTCTCTCTCAAAATAAATAAACTAAAAAAAAAGAAGGGAGAGACAGAGGAAGGAAGGAGGGAAGGAAGGAAGGAACTAGCCAAGGAAAAGCAAAGTAAGCCCAAAGCAAGCAGAAGCAAGAAATAATGAGAAAAAATAAGTAGGGAAGAAAAATATAAAGAAAACCAATTAAACCAAAAGATTTTTTTAAGATTAACAAAATTTAAGATTTTAACCTTTAGCTAGATAGACAAAGAAAAAGAGAAGACTCAAATTGCTAAAGTCCCTAATGAAAGAAGATACTACAACTAACCTTAACAGAAAAGGAAGCTACATAAATAGCTAGTAACACCTGAAAAGCAGTTCAACATCATTACTCATTAAGTGCAAAAGCCACAATGAGATACCACTTCACAACCATTGGAATGGCTATGATCAAAAAGACAGATGAAGTGTTAGCAAGGATGTGGAAAACTTGGAACCTTCATACATTATTGGTGGGAATACAGAATATAGAATGGTGTGGCCATTTGGGAAAACATAAGTTGACAAAAATACTTGTATGTGAATGTTTACACAGAAGCATTATTCATAAAAAGACCAAACATTGTAGGATTGTGTTTATATGACTTTCTAGAAGAAGGAAATCTATAGAGAAAGTAGATTAGTGGTTACCCATAGCTGAAAGAGTAAGGGTTAGAAATAGGAGTAACTGCAAACATAAGATATTTGTCCTTCTCTGCCTTATTTCGCTCAGCATTATACCCTCAAGGATTAGGAGGAACTTAACGGAGGACCATGGGGGAGAAGAAGGGGGGATCTGGTGGGGGAAAGGGAGAGAGGCAAACCATGAGAAACTCTTGAATGCTGAGAACAACCTGAGGACCGATGGGTGTGGGGGGGGAGAAGGGAGATCATGGAGGGGGGCACTTGTGGGGATGAGTACTGGGTATTATATGGAAACCAACTTGACAATAAAATATTTGTAAAATAAAATAAAATAAATAAATAAATAAGAAATAGGAGTAATAGTAATAGGAGCTAATGGGTATGGGGTTTCTTTTTGGGTGATGAAAATGTTCTAAAATTTGACTGTAGTTATGACTCAACATTTTTAATATATTCAAAACCACTAACTACATTTTATATTGGTGATGTTTCTAGTATGTGAATATCTCAGTAAAGCTGCTTTCTTTGAAAAATGAATCATTAATGTTAATAATTCAGACATTTCGCTTCACATTTTTATCCTTAAAGAATTAATTTTTGACACCTAAATTGTTAACATTTTATCATTTTAATATTTGGTAAGAGCTATGTTTACAAAGATGCCTTTTTTTTTTTAATGTAGCTGGACAACTCAGCCAGTCAGCACATTTAGCTCTCCAGCTACCATACAATGTACTTGGTTTAGGTCGAAGTGCAAATTTCCTTGATCATCTTTATGTTGGCATTCCCCGTCCATCTGGAGAGAAGGTGAGTAAAAATTTATTTTGTTTATAATTAATCTGTGTTTTAACATTTACCATTCAATATTTGAATTCAATAATTTGAATTAAGAGATTTAACAATTAATTAAAAATTAGAAATTAATTTTTAATCTCTTTAAAGAGAATATAGAAAAATAGACATAAAATGACCTACGACAGAGAGAAATAGTGATCTATCTAAACTTAGCTTACACAGAACAAATCATAATTTAAAGATAGTTTTCTACTACTTGTCTCATAAACCTCATGACCTCCTGTCCCTCTTTTCTCCTTTTTCTCTTCATCTTCAATATCTAACAAAATATATTTTATTTTGTTTCTTGTCATATTTAACTCCACTTGAATTTTAGCTTCAAGCAGCATTTGTACATAGTACTTTGAACAGTGCCTGCTACACTGTTGAATAAATATTTGTTGAACTAATGAATCTGTGAGACAGAAATATAATCCTTCCCTGAAAAGATAAAAAAAAAAAAATTGCCAACAGGGCAAATAGGAGCCTTATTTGGTGCTTATTTTATATCCATTTAGCTTAATCCATACTTACGATTTCAATTAATCAAGGAGCACTTAAGCTTTTTCCTTATTTATTTAGAATAATAATTGTTTTTAAAGTATACTAGATGTTAAATGTTCTTAAAATTCTTTTTCCAGTCTATACGAAAACAAGAGTGGACTGCAATCATTCCAAATTCCCAGCTAATTGTCATTCCATATCCTCACAATGTTCCTCGAAGGTAATGTTCTTGCTTGAACTGATTTTGGTAAAAATACTGTCCATTCAGAATCATAGAAACAGTTACACCTTTTAAAAACTCTATCTGTATTCCTGCTGTGTTCCCATGAGTGCCATCATTTAATTTGCTTACAGCAAACCTTAAATGACTAAACAGTCCTACACAAAAGGTCCCTGACTTTTTTAATGAAAAACAAATTAAACCTTATTAGAAAAACAGCAAGTTAATTAATTAAGGATTTATACATATTCCGCTTAAATAAACTGATCTTCAGTTCACTAGCTATAAATTCTAAAATTTCAGAATGCTGAATTTTTCAATAAGCATTGATATTTTAAATAAATGCTTAGAGAAGTTGTATCTATCCCACAGTGTTTTGGCACAAGTTTTGAAGTCAAACAGACCTATGATAGAAACTAAGATCCACTGCTGAGGGTCAATTTCTGCATTTGTAAAGTGGGAAATAGAACACCTACCTTAAAAGGATAAAGATGAAATATGCTTAAGACAGTGCAATGGGGCGCCTGGGTGGCTTAGTCGGTTAAGCGTCCGACTTTCGCTTAGGTCATGATCTCGCGGTTCGTGGGTTCGAGCCCCGCGTCGGGCTCTGTGCTGACTGCCAGCTCAGAGCCTGGAGCCTGTTTCAGTCTGTGACTCCCTCTCTCTCTGACCCTCCCCTGCTCACGCTGTCTCTCTCTCTGTCTCCTAAAAATAAATAAAAAACATTTAAAAAAAAAAAAAAAGACAGTGCCAACCATGGAGTAAGTTTTCAGTGAAAGGCAGAAGTTTTTTATCTTTAGCAGAATATATTCCTTCTGTAATAATAGCATTTAAATCTAACTCCTTATCTTTGTTCATTTTTCTTTAAGATACTAAATTGATTCCATCATTTTTAGAAAGTAGGTAATAAAGGTATTCATTAACACTTGTTTCATTGGGAAGAACATAAGTTGTCCTTAAGGTTAATCTGATATCAGTTATGAAAAATAACCAAAGAGGAAGGGTATCATGTATCTATGAATATGTAACCAGCAGGGTCCTGCTTTGTTAAATTTCTTCTCAAAATCCAGGCTGTATTGTTCTTTATTCAATTTTTAGATGGATATATTCAGTGGTTTGCTAGAACCGACTTATGCCATCTCATGAGCTGATGGTACGCATCTTTTTCCCACTCTGTTCAGTGAAGTAACAAAATCAGCTATGATGGGAGTATTTACAACATGAAAATTGGCAATTGCCAATAAGGTCTTTTTCCACACCCCAGAGAGCCAGTTTAACAGCTCACTACAGAATATATTTTATGGTGGAATTAAGGGCTTTAGAACCAAACAACTTAGGAAAACAATTTTATTACATTGGCATGAAATAAGATAACATCAGTATAGAGGCTTCTGGCTAGCTGTCAGTGGACCACATGACTCTGGATTTTGGGGTGGTGGGTTCAAGAAATAAAATCTTTACAAAAAGAGAGAACATCACTAGAAACAGTTATAGTCTGAGTTGATTTTTTTTAATGAGACTGTATTATTTTTTATACATGATTTTACAACAAAACTAGAAAATCTACACAAGTAGGAAACTATATAAATTATGGTACTTCTATATGGTCTAATATGACATAGAACAATCTCTTAAAATAGAGTGGTAAGCAAAAGATAATAAAAGGGAAATGCATTTAGATTATATACAATATGCAACCATTTGTGATTTGAAAAAGATATCTGCATATATGTCTATTTATGTATACTATATCTCTGGAAGGATATACAGGAAATTGGTAAGAATTGACTGCTTCTGAGTAAGAAACTAAGGATTGGCCTTTTGTCCATTTTTTTTCTTACCAAGATTCCTATTTTCATGTTTTTTTTTAATCTATTTTAAAAGAACTACCAAAAAAATATCATGAAAGAACTTTTTTTAAGTATGAAGTAAGGTACTGAGAATAGCTAACCTCAACTAACAGTATTCATTTTCTTAGGTTTCTTTTGAGTTTTGTAAAATTCTGTTCCAGTTTTCTTTTATAATCTCAATGTTTTTCATGTTTCTCTTGCTCTTTCTCAAGAAATGTTCTTTTCAAATTTATGTACATAATAAAAACAATTGATTTTAGGTTGAGGTGTATTTTGAGATTTATTGACTAGAGGCTAACTTACGGATCAATAAATTTTAATTATCCCAAAATAAGTCAGTTGCTACTGGCTATTCATCAGAATGATCTTACTTTTATTAAACTTTTAAAATGAAAATGGGCTAAATGTATTTAAAAAAATCCATGTATATGCTTCCTATAAGAGACTCCCCTCAGATGTAAAGCACACACCTACTGAAAGTCAAAGGAAGGAAAAAGATGTTTCATGCAAATGGAAACAAAAAGAAGCTGGTAGCTATACTTACATCGGACAAAATATTTTAGAACAAAGACTATAATAAAAGGCAAAGAAGGGCATTACATAATAATACAAGAGTCGAAACCATCAGAGGATATAACAATATATATATACCCAGCATAGGAGCACCTAAATATATAAAGCGACTGTTAACAGACCTAAAGGGAGAAATTTACAGTAATACAGTAACAGTAGGTGACTTTAAAATGAAAATATATCCATCATCTATTTTCAGGAAGAATAAAATTGTTTGTATATAACCACCTGCAGTGTTGGTGATATAGATCTCAATAGTAAGTTTTTCAGGGTTTGCAAATGCCATGTTATGTGGACTGCTTTAGAGAAAGAGCTAGTTCTATTTATGCTAAAGTTTGTATATTGTCATTAACACTGAGGAACTAAAAGTGATTTTGCAAGAAGTCTCAATGTCATTGTAATAATGTAAACCCTCCAACATGACACAGAAATGGTAGAACAGTTTTTACACAAGCCATCTATCTATACCCACTTAGTTATATGGCTATTTTAGTTGATCATAGTACATATGTGAACAGGGGTCAGAAAATAAGGTGACATGATATCTTATCAAAATTATGTAGTCTTGAAGTTCAAGATTTCAAATTCAGCAAGTAAATCAAGACGTAAAAACAATGTCTAAGATTGTCCTAAGTACCCTTAATAAGTTTACTTAAGAATAATTCTCACAAGATCAAAGAAAAATAATGAAGCATCTTTTCAAAAATTCTATTCTATTTCAGTTCTCTGAGTAAAATCTGAACTCTGCAGGATCATCAGTATTCTTAGCCCTATCTAAATTTAATTGCTGTTGTTTTATTTATAGCAAATGGATAGATAGGAGAATGAATTAATGGATGAACCAACTGATTCATTAATTAATAGCTATTTGCTTTTTGGTCTCAGTAGAATTTTGTGATTTTTCAGTTAAAATGTGTATTTTAATGT
This sequence comes from Proteles cristata cristata, assembly GCA_017311185.1. NCBI lineage: Eukaryota > Metazoa > Chordata > Mammalia > Carnivora > Hyaenidae > Proteles > Proteles cristata. The sequence goes on from JAESUZ010005544.1 coordinate 755,405, forward strand.
TTCTGTTTTGTCTACAGCTGGAGTGCCAAGCTGTACCTTACACCAAGTAACATCGTCCTACTTACTGCTATAGCTCTCATCGGTGTCTGTGTTTTCATCTTGGCAATAATTGGCATTTTACATTGGCAGGAAAAGGTTTGTTCATTTAAATGAAACATTAACTTTTGTTAATTTAGAATAGTAATACATTGCTCTTTAAAAAATATTTTAAACTTTTTTCAAGTAACTAAAATTTTCTGATTTTTCACATTCTGTCCATAATGTCATCTTACTGATAATAATTTCTTCCATCCCCTTATGTTACTAATGTCTCTAAACAATTCATACAGACCACAGAAAATTACTTTAAAACTCCAGTGCTGTACAATAGTAATAAAATTATCACCCAGTAATTTCCAGAAATATAGAAAAACATAGAAACAATTTCATAAAGGCCTGAAAAATAGTCTTTTTTTAATGACTCTGTGTTTAAATCTACTGATAAAGCCATGAACCCTTTTTTCCAGGAATAACAGCTATCTTTATATAAAGAATTAAAGCACAGAGAAGTTAAATGTTTTTCTCAGGGTTTGGGTGGGAAGTAACAACTAAAGTGATAAACATCTTTTCCATCTGTAAAATATTCTTTGCACTAAACATATTCCTATTCTTTAGTATAGCTCCTAAATAATAATCAAAAATAACACTCCAGAAGCATAGTTTTTTTATATAGTGTTTATGAGGAGGAAAAAAGAGACCATCACATAAATTTACTAACAGTTTAGGTATAAATTGAAAAAGCCAATTTCTATGAAAAAGTAAATATGAATTAAATACATGAGTTAATATGAATATATATTAAGGTGTATAACTAGCAGGTTCGAACAGTGTTGCCCAGAAAAGGCTTCTCTGTGTCATACAAGTGTTTTCTTTTTTTTTAATGTTTTTTTTTGTTTTTTTTTTTTTTTATTTCTAGGAGAGAGAGAGAGACAGCGTGAGCAGGGAGGGTCAGGGAGAGAGGGAGTCACAGACTGAAACAGGCTCCAGGCTCCGAGCTGGCAGTCAGCACAGAGCCCGACGCGGGGCTCGAACCCACGAACCGCGAGATCATGACCCAAGCGAAAGTCGGACGCTTAACCGACTAAGCCACCCAGGCGCCCCTAGTGTTTTCTTTTTTTGTACCTACTCTCTTTGGATTGTCATGCCCTTATAATCATTTTTTGGTAACTAAATTTACCATGTGTTTTAGCTGTTTTAACCTATGAAAAGAGAAATTTTAACCATTCTGATAAGTTTTCATAGATTTGTCTCTCCCTCAAAATTACTCCTTTATACATCAAAAATGATAACAGAAACTTACATACTCAGTTAATCTTAAGATTGCAACTTAAGAAGTAAAGTAAAGGGCAATCCTACATACATTTTTCCAGAAGCATCAGAACATAGTCTGAAGTATTAAATAGCTCTAGACCTATAAAGAAAAGGAAATTAATTTCATTAATTTCTCAGATCATCTAATTACAGTATAAACATTGTGAACTTACAATAATAATGATGCAGTGACTAAAAAATTGAAGTTTTAAATACAAATGTGGATTTGACCATATATATACTCCCCTGTGGTACTATGGCTCTTCTCCTACCTTTTTGACCACTTCTCTTTCACCTATGCTGGGTGCTCCTTTCTACCATTTCCTAACCATAGTGTCTGCTCTAGGCTGTCTTCTTCCTACAATTTTCCTGCCAGTTTTATCCAAAGGCATAGCTTCAAGCTTTTACCTCAAATACCCTAACATTCATCTCTCCCTAAAGGTTTCTTCCCCCATTTCTAGCTGTCTCCATGACACCTCTATCTAGATCACTTATAAGCAACATAAAACCAATATGACAGAGGTGCCAGGTGGCTCAGTCGGTTAAGCCTTCGACTCTTGATTTCCGCTCAGGTCATGATCTCACAGTTTGTGGGATTGAGCCCCAGTGGAGGGCTCTGCACTGGATGCAGAGCCTGCTTAGGACTCTTTCTCCCTTTCTCTCTGGTCCTTTCCTGCTTGTGCTTGCTCGCTCTCTCTGTCTCTCTAAATGAATAAATAAATTAAAAAATATATATTATAAAGCTTTGTCTCTCTTCTTTCCTACTTACGTATAAAATTTGATCAGCTTCCCCACTGATTCTGCTTCCATAGCAATCTCTGCAGCTGACTCTACATCTGCATTCCTACTCCCAGGGGCTTTAGGTTCAGCTCCTTGTTAGATCCTGCCTGGTCTCCCAGAGTTTATTCTGTCCCTTTCCACTCCATTGATTGCATTGCTGCCATATTACTCGTCATCAAGTTTAGCCTTAATCATGTCACTCCTCTGTTCAAAAATCTCTGCCTAAAACCTGCAAACTCCTCAGCCTAGGTTTCTTAGAACTTCCATGTGACTCCACCATATACCTTTCCAACCTTATTTCTTACCAGTTGCTTTCAGGTATTCCATGCCCCTGCCCCACTTGCATGATCGCACCTGTTTCACGCCCAACTTGGAATGAATGCCCCTCCTACTCCATTTCCATAAATACTATCATCTCAAAGCTTTCCCTTTCTTCATTCCAACCTGGAAGTAATCTCTCTCCCAAAATATTAGTGACATTTTTCACTTTTTTTCCTGAAACACAGTTAATTCAATATGTTTTGCTTTTTTCTTTCTAGGCTTTAAGTTCCTTGAGAATAAAATACAAAACTGCTTTTTTTATCCCTCAAAATACCAAGCACAGGACTGGAAGGTCAATGAATATATGCCAAATCAATAGGTTAATGCAAAAGTAATCAATGTACTTTGCTTAGATTTGCTTATTAACATTAGTGTTAAGAATGGGAAAAATAGTTGGGGCGCACGGGTGGCTCAGTTGGTTAAGCTTCCAACTCTTGGCTTTGGCTCAGGTCATGATCTCACAGTTCATGAGTCCAAGCCCCACATCAGGCTCTGTGCCTGTGGAACCTGTGTGAAACCTGCTTGGGATTCCCTCTCTCCCTTTCCCTGCCCCTACCCCACTGGCACTGTCTCTGTCTCTCTCAAAATAAATAAATAAACATTATAAAGAAATAAAGAATGAGAAAAAGAGTTAATTCCATCCTTGTAGAATCAAATGTTTACTACTACTTACAAATAAATAATAAATGATAACAAACTAAGTATTTAAGGAAAAGGAACATTTCTTGTTGGTTTTTCAGTTCAATTAGTGGGTTCTTAATTATAAAATAGCTACTGTAAACTACAAAAATTTCATAAGATTATTACATAATAAAATCAACTCTTTTATCTACTACTTGCTTAAAGATTTAAGATTTTTGTAATTAACTACATTTCAGAAATTACTCTTATTGTCGTTTTCCTGTCATTTATAACCTAGTCTAAAATTCTTTTTCAGAAAGCAGATGATAGAGAAAAACGACAAGAAGCCCATCGGTTTCATTTTGATGCTATGTGACTTGCCTTTAATATTACATAATGGAACAGCTATTCACTTGATTAATTGAAATACTAAATCTGGCTGATAGAAGAAAATAGGGGATTTTGAATATTACTTATAAATGATGTATCCTTTGGTAATTATTGAAAAGTATTCAAATAAATCTGGTCTGAATGTGTCACAAGGTCTTTTTTTAAAGCACTTTGTATACAGTGATTTGGGTTATTTAAATGTGCTGTACATTTTTGTTCCTTTGTGGAATGTGCTGCATGTATTCAGGTGTTCATGTATTTATAATCTTATTAGAATAATGATGATGGAAAAAGACATGTATAAACAAAAATAAATGAGCAGGGATTTTTGTGTTCCACTTAAATTAGTCTTGCTTTTTCTTCTAACAATGCAAATTATACTTTTGTGAATGTATCACAGATAAAGTTATTTCACCTTCACTGCAGTGGGCCAGGAGTCACTCACTAAGGGCACACAGGATAGTGATTGGGTACTCTAGCTTTGGAATTGCAGTCCAGCAGGCTTGCCTTAAGCTCCTGGTTCCACCACTTACAAGCTGATTAAATTGGGCTAATTGCTTAACTTCTGTGAGCCTCAGTTTCCTTGTTTACAAATGGGGCTAAGAATACTACTTACTTGAGTTTGTAAACATTAAATGGGATGATGTGTGTGAAGTGCTTAGTTTGGTGCCTAGCACAGAATTAGTGCTCAATTAAGAGTGGTTTTTATTGTTACTCTTTTAGATATTTTTTTATAGACTTCTACATCTAATTATCAAAATATAGACTCAATAGAATTTTATTTTCAGGCATGAAAAAATCATATTCTTTGGAAAACCTAAATTCTTAGGGTGGTTGACATCTTATATGACAATTTATTACTTGCTCATATTAACTAAAGGTTCTAGTGCCCTCCAAGAATTAATGTGCACCAAAATTTCTCATTTTAACATTGATCCTTATCATGTGGTCATGAAGAATATTTGATTTCTTGAAAGGACTGCTGTAGATAGCATCTGAGAATGCAAATCTTCAACCACATTTTTATTCTCAAAAGCATTTAGGAGTCTCTAATGTACACTCACCCTTCAATGCAAATTTTTGTAAGCTTTATCTCACAAAAAAGTTACTTTAAGACTCTAAGACTAAGAAAAGTTTATATATCAGTGCTAATGATTTTCTAATGTGCAAATAGACATATGATGGCTATAAAACACAAAAACTTAGCCCCCCAAATTTTTGTTGTGTTATGTTTTTCTTTACAATTCACTGGGCATGGCATGTGTATAAGTAGTTTACTTTGTGTATCTAAGCATGTTAATATGTCTCCTTAATAAATACTGTGTATTGAAACAAAATATTTTGGTGAATTTGTAAATGTTTTGTAAGTAATTATAAAGTCTAAATCACTTTCTGGACCATGAGACAGAGGAAAATTGATTCACCCATTGCCTCCTTGTGAGTTCATGAAAGATAAGAATCCCCTGACTACAGTACTCAGTTAAATTCACTAAATTTAACTGTTAATTCACTAACAGCAACACTGTGCCAGGCACTATTCCACACTGTCCCTAAAGACTGTTAGGCTGAGTATCAATAAATTGATATAGCATGAGTTTTAAAATTCACTTGGAGTCATGATATATGGAGGAGTAGTGTTATAACCAAACCAAATGTTAAAAAGAAAAAAAAAAGAGGAAGGAATACTTCACAATTCCTTTAATAAGGTCAATATTTCCCTAATACTAAAACCAAGTACAAGAGAATAAAACTACAGGCCAATATCCCTGAAAACATGGATGCAAAAATCCTCAACAGAACATTAGTTAATTGTATCCAGAAATATATAGACAAATAATATGTAATGATCAAGTGGGTTTCTTCCAGAATGCAAAACTAATTTCACTATTTGAAGGGAAAAAAGCACCATACTAATAAATCAGAAAAACCGTCTTTTATCCTCTCAATAAACAACATAAAGAAAACTTAACAAATATAACATCCATTCCTGATTTTTTTTAATCTAGGCAAACTATGAATAGAACTTCCTTAACCTTAAAGGGCATTTTTTTAATCTGCAGCTAATGTTTGTTTGTTTGTTTATTTGTTTGTTTGTTTGTTTGTTTTTAATCTGAGCTAATCTGCCCACATACTTTATGGTGAGAGACCAGATGCTTTCTCCCAGTGATTAGAAACAAGGCAAGGATGTCCTCTGCACTGATAGTTTTCCACATAGTCCTGAAAATCTTAATGAAAGTAATAATCTGAGAAAAGGAAATAAAAGGCATACAGATTGGAAAGGAAGAAATAAAACTGTCCCTATTAGATAACATAAAATTTCTGAAATAGAAAATTCCCATGATCTATACACCCACACAACCTTCTAGAACTAAGTGAATTCAGCAAATTTACCAAATTCATGGTCAACACAATCATTTCTATATAAACGCAATAAGTAATTGGAAATTGGCATTTTTAAAATACTATGTAAAATGGATCTAATAATGAAACTTTTATGTAGAACTATTAACAAAGTATGCATGGGCTCCCTATGCAGAAAACTATAAAATGTGGATGAAAGAAATCAAGGAAGTCTTGAATGTAAAGACATTGTGTTCATGGATTGGAAGATTCAATCCAGCAAAGATTTAACACTCCCCAAAGTGAACTATAGATTTAATCCCTATCAAAATTCCAACATTTTTTTTCTAGAAATAGGCAAGATGACTGTAAAATTTATATAAGAGTAAAGGAACTAAAATAGCTTAAAATATTTTTGAAATGGCAAAGTTGGAGGAATCAAACTATCTGATTTTAAGACTTACAATAAGTCTTAGAACAAAGTTATAGAAATCAAGATAGTGTTATACTGACAAAAGAAAAAAAACACAAAAGCAATGGAACAAAATAGAGTCCAGAAAGAAACCCACACAAATAAAACTATTCAATCTTTGACTAAAGTATAAAAGTGATTCAGTGGAAGACGGTCTTTTCAACAGATAGTGTTAGGATAATTGATCACATATATGCAAAGAAAAAAAAAGGGGGACCTTGGCCTAAACCTCACACCTTATATGATAACTCAAAAATGGATCATAAACTTAAGTGTAAAGTGTAAAACTATAAGACTTTTAGAAGAAAACATAGAAGAATATCTTCATGAACTGGGATTGGGCAAAGAGTTGTTAAAAATGACACCAAAAGTATGATCTATAAAAAGAAATATTGACAAATTTGACTTCTTCTAAATTATAGACATTTTCTTTGCCAAAGACACTTTCAAAGAGTATGAATAGACAAGCTGCATATGTAAGAAAATATTTACAATGGACTTGTATCCAGAAGGTATACTGAACTCTCAAAAGTCAATACATTAAATACATTAAAAACACACAATTTAAAAGTGGGCAAGAACTTGGACACATCACTAAAAAAATATATTCACAGGGCAACTAATCACATGAAAAGATTTCTCACATTAGCTGTTAAGTAAAAGAATATTAAAAATCATGAAAAGATACCATTACATACCTATTATAACAGTTAAAACAAAAAATACTGACAATTCCAAGTGCTGACATGGATGAGGAACAACAGGAGCAAATTGGAATTCTCAATATCCCTGGTAGGAATAAAGCGACCCTGGAGAACACGTTGGTAGTTTCTAAAATCAAATCCATTTTTTATATGCATTGACTATATAATTTATATCAGCTGCAAAATGGATTTTAAAACAGGTAACATTTATAAGAGCATCAAAATAAAGTCAACTACACAGGAATCAATAACAAGTTGCATCACATCTCTGGGGGGTCAATTATAAAACTTTGAGAAAAAATTAAATCTTTAATAAATGTACATCTTTACCATATTTGAGGACAGGATGACAAAGTATGGTAAAGATGTCAAACTCCATTCAATATCCCAACAGATTTTTGTTATTGTTGCTGCTGCTGCTAAACTTGATAAGCTGTTCATAAAATGCATACGGAAATACAAAGGGCCAAGAATAGCCAAGACTATCTTGAAAAAGAACAAGAACTTACTCTGTCAGATATCAAAACTTAATATAAAGTTACAATGATTAATATAGTATAGTATTAGCAAAGGGACAGGTGGATTCAAGACGTAAATGTGAAATGCGAATATATAAGCTTTTAGCATTTAATATACATAAGTAAGTTCATGATCCTGGGGTAGGGATGGGATTCTTATTCATCACTAAAAATACTGTAAAGTAAAATCTTACATGTATAGAGCACTTTAACATTAATAACTTCTGTTCATCACAGACACTATTGGAAGGGGAAGAAAAGCCATAAAATTAAAATATTTCAACACATATAATTGATTAGTATCCAAAATAAACAAATTCTACAAAATGATTTAAAAAGCCCAGTAAAAAATTGGGCAAAAGTTTTGAACAGGTCATTCACCAAAAAAGGAAATCCAAGTAGCCAATAAACATATAAAAAGGTGTTCAAATTAAGGGAATGCAAATTAAGCAAACAAACATACCATCAGAAACAGGAACAAATTGGTGGTTGCCAGAGGGGAGAAAGTGAGGGGATGGGCAAAATAGGTAAACCTCTTAATAGAGATATAAACTTCCAGATCCACAATAAATATGTTATGGGATACATCAGAGAGAATATAGTCCATAAGATTGTAATAATTTCATACGGTGACAGATGGTAACTACATTTATCATGGTGAACATTTTGTAATGTATACAATTATCAAATCACTATGTTGCACACCTTAAACTAATATTGTATGTCAGCTATACTTCAATTTAGAAAAAGAAAAATAGTTATGTTCCATGAGAAAAAAAAGGAATGAAATGAGAAAAGAATAGTGATAAACTCTAAGGAATTAAGATCATAATCAGGCACAAGCACATGGGGAGCTTCAAGGTATAAGTGAAGTTTTATTTCTTGAACTAGGTGGTGTTTACATGGCACTAAGCTTTATAATTAACAAACATGCATATTTGTTTCAGACACTTTTCTGAATAATTATTATATTTCACAATTTTTTCTTTTCAAATATTTATTTAAATTCTAGTTAGTTAACATATTGGTTTCAGGAGTAGAATTCAGTGAGTCATCACTTACATACAATACCCAGTACTCATCACAAGTGCACTCCTTAGTATCCATCACCCATCTAGTCTATCTCCCAACTATCTCTGTCAATCCTGTTTGTTCTTTTTTAATGTTTACTTATTTTTGAGAGAGAGGGAGAGCATGAGCCAGGGAGGGGCAGAGAGAGAGGGGGAAAGAGGATCTGAAGCGGGCTCCATACTGATAGTAGTGACCCCAACATGGGGCTCAAACTCATGAACCAACCCCCAGATCATGACCTGAGCCAAAGATGGATGCTCAACCGAGCTACCCAGGAGCCCCTGTTCTCTACCCTTAGGAGTCTCTGATGGTTTGTTTCCCTCTCTTCTTTTGCCCCCATTTCCCATATGTTCATCCGTTTTGTTTCTTAAATTCCACATATGAGCGAAATCATATGGTATTTGTCTTTCTCTGATTGGCTTATTTCACGTAGCATAACACACTCTAACTCCATCCAGTTTTGCAAATGGCAAGATTTCATTCTTTTTAATGGCTGAGTAATATTCCATTGTGTATGAGTGTGTGTGCATGTGTGTGTGTGTATGCGCACATACATGCACACACACACACTACATCTTCTTTATTCATTCATCAGTCAATGGACATTTTGGCTCTTTCCATAGTTCGACTATTGTTGATAATACTGCTATCAACATCAGGGTTCGTGTACCCCTTTGAATCTGCATGTTTGTATCCTTTGGGTAAATATCTAGTAGTGCAATTGCTGGATTGTAGGATTGTTCTATTTTTAGCTGTCTTCCAGAGTGGCTGCATTCCCACCACCAATGCAAAAGGGTTCCCCTTTCTGTGCATCCTCACCAGCATCTGTTGTTTCTTGTGTTGGTAATTTTAACCATTCTGACAGGAGTGAGGTAGTATCTTACTGTAGTTTTGATTAGTATTCCCTGATGATGAGCGATGTTAAGCATCTTTACAGTGTCTATTAGCCATCTGGATGTCTTCTTTGGAAGAATATCCATTCAATGTCTTCTGCCCATTTCTTAAATGAAATATTTGGTTTTGGGGTGTTGGGTTTTATAAGTTCTTATAGATTTTGGATACTAACCCTTTATTTGATATGTCATTTTATTTCACGTTTAAAAAACTCATAGGTCCTTTTGTAGATCGCATATCTAGAAATATAAGTTTCATTACAAATCTTACTATTTTATAGCAAAAAAATAGTTTTGAGATTTGTTGCTAATAAGTGAAATAATTTAGATACTTCCTTACAAATATTAAAATTGAGTAACACCAATATATAGTTGAATATATATGCATTCTAATCACACTAGCATTAATAGGATAGGATATCAAGCGGCACAAATATTATTCAGTCCTTAAGCTGAACATACAGGAAAGTTCTATTATCTAGCAAACATTACCAAATAACTATATAAAGAATTTTACAGTTTATGGGGCACCTGGGTGGCTCAGTCAGTTGAGCGTCCAACTTCAACTCAGGTCATGATCTAATGGTTCATGGGTCCTAACCCCACGTTGGGCTCTATGCTGACAGCTAGCTCAGAGCCTGGAGCCTGTTTCAGATTCTGTTTCTCCCTCTCTCTCTGACCCTCCCCTGCTCACGCTGTCTCTCTCTCTCGGAAAAAAATTTTAAAAAAAGAAACCAATTTTGACTCCCTGGGCACCACTCTTCTTCAAAATCATTAACACCGGAATAATTCTGGTTTTAATGAGTGTATGAGTATATGGACTGAATTGTGCCCACCACCCCCAAATTCGTATGTTGAAGCTCTAACCCTCAGTGTGATACATGTGGAGACAAGGCTTTTGAAAATGTAATTAAGGTTATATAAGGGTGGGACCTTAATGGAGTCTGAATGGTGTCTTTATAAGTGGAAGAGACATTTGCAGTGCATGGAGAAAGGGCCATGTGAAGACACAGCAAGAAGTCTAAAGTCTGCAGGCCAAGAAGAGAAGCCTTAACAGAAACCAACCCTATGTGCACATTGATCTTGGACTTCTAGCCTCCAGAACTGTGAGAAAATGTATTTCTATTGTTTAAGCCACCCAGAATGTGGTATTTTGTTATGGCAGCCCAAACAGACTAATACAATAGTTTAAAACTTTATTGAGTTCCTCTTTTCTGTCCCTAAAAAAACTATACAGTTGTATAAGATATTGCTTTTCACTAAATTTCACCATCATTGTTGCCATGATGCTATAAGAAAAGCAGTGTGAGACCCCTAAGCTACTTTAGTATGAAAAAATGTTTCTGTATGTCACCTTGGTTATGTCCTGTCTTCCTGAATCATATCTCTTATTAGTCTGCTTAGGCTTCCCTAACAAAATGCCATACACTGGGTGGCTCTAGCAGCATTTATTTTCTCTTGGTTCTGGAGGCAGAAGTCTCATATCAAGGCTCCAGCCATTTGGGTTTCTGGTGAGAACTCTTCCTGGCTGGTAGATTGCCACCTTGTCACTTTGTCCTCACAGGTCATTTCCTCTGTGCTGGAGTGTAAAGGAGAGGGAAGCACTCCCTGGTGTCTCTTCTTTAGGGATACTAATCTGATCAGATAGGGCCTTATCCTCATTTAATCTTAGAGGTCCCATCTCCAAATATAGTCATACTGGGGAGTAGGACTTCAATATATGAATTCTAAGGGAAACAGATATTCAGTCCATAAAAATCTCTAAACAAGAGCGCCTAGGTGGCTCAGTCGGTTGAGTGTCCAACTTCTGCTCAGGTCATGATCTCACAGTTTGTGGGTTCGAGCCCCACAGCGGTTTCTGTGCTGACAGCTAAGAGCCTGGAGCCTGTTTCAGATTCTGTGTCTCCCTTTCTCTCTGCTCGGCCCCTCTCCCCCCACCCCCCCACCCCCCCGCCCCATGCTCTGTCTCTGTCTCAAAAATAAATAAACTATTTTAAAAAAAATTTTTTTAAATCTCTAAACAGAACCTGCCTTCCTTCCTAGGCTCTCATTTAATAAAATGTTAGAGCTCACAAACTCTAGTGAAAAAGAGAGCCAACAAAAAGCTGTTCAGGGAATGCCTGGGTGGCTCAATCAGTTAAGGGTCCAGCTTTGACTCAGGTCATGATCTCACCATTCATGAATTCAAGCCCCTTATCTAGCTTTGTGCTGACAGCTCATGGCCTGGAGCCTGCTTCAGCTTTGTTCTCCCTCCCTCTCTGCCCCTCCCCCGCTTGCTCTCTGTCTCTCTCTCTCTCAAAAAAAAAAAAGGTTCTCTCTTCTTAAAAAAAGCTGTTCAGTATACAAACATTGAAATAAAATGATATATTTTTTAAATGACTCATTTTCATAGTTAAGTCAGTGCTACATACTATTCAAGTGCAACAGGGAACCTGATTGGAGAAAAGCAAATTTAAACCTTAGGAATGAGGGGTACCCAGGTTGCTCAGTTGGTTAAGCATCCAACTTCAGCTCAGGTCATGATATTATGGTTGGTGAGTTTGAGCCCCACATCCAGCTCTGAGCTGGCAGCATGGAGCCTGCTTTGGATCCTCTGTCTCCCTCTCTCTCTCAAAAATAAACATTTTTTTTAAATAACAAATAACTATGAATGATTCTGTGAGCAGTTGGAAAAGCTATAGCTATGCCTTGGAAGATCGGGCAGAATGCAATGAAGGCAGGGTCCCCCAATCACCTGGGAATTGGCAGGTAATCTGGAAACAGACTTGAGTGCTACTGGGTGGCCTTCTGGAGGAGAATAATTCAAATACAGAAGTCTCCAACTGAGACATATGCAAAGTGCTTTCCTTTTGATTTAGTTAACATATGGCCACACAGTAGTCCCAGCTATGTTCTGTGCTCTATCACATTTCTTGAAAAATGTACTACAGACAATTATACCAGCACAGCCAAAAGATAGGTGTCTTAAAGGCACCCAAAAATGAACATTCCCAATCAACGGCCAATATCCTAGAGGAAAAAACGTTTTTTTAGGTTCCATCAAAATGGTACTACCAGTAAGAGCTACTAGGCCAAATGTGAGTACTGTTTATATCCTTTTAAATCACTACAGTTGCTCTAATATCTTTCCCCCCTTCACTATATCCTCAAATGAACTGCCAGATTAATCTTTCCAGAACTACATTACTCCACTATTAAAAACTATGCCTCTGGGGGCGCCTGGGTGGCTTAGTCGGTTAAGCGTCCAACTTTCGCTTAGGTCATGATCTCGCGGTTCGTGGGTTCGAGCCCCGCGTCGGGCTCTGTGCTGACTGCCAGCTCAGAGCCTGGAGCCTTGTTTCCGTCTGTGACTCCCTCTCTCTCTGACCCTCCCCTGCTCACGCTGTCTCTCTCTCTCCTAGAAATAAATAAATAAAACATTTAAAAAAAAAACTATGCCTCTGTCCTCCTGAATCAAGCACAAACCCCTCTGCCTAGCATTCAAGCAAGAATCTCATATTCGAGGGGCACCTGGGTGGCTTAGTCGGTTAAGCGTCCGGCTTTCGCTTGGGTCATGATCTCGCGGTTCATGGGTTCGAGCCCCACATCGGGCTCTGTGCTGACTGCCAGCTCAGAGCCTGGAGCCTATTTCAGAGTCTGTATCTCCCTCTCTCTGACCCTCCCCTGCTCACGCTGTCTCTCTCTCTCTCTCTCTCTCCTAGAAATAAAATAAAAATATTAAAAAATATATATTAAAAAAAAAAGAATCTCATATTCTAGTTTATCTTTACTGCCAGACACAGCACTTGCCCCAAATGCAATGCTAACCCTTGCTCCTTGCCGGACTTGAAAGCTCTTCGGCCTTCTCTCCTCTCCACTTGCCATTCACACACAACCTTTCCATTCTTTGTGTGTCATCTCCATGAAGTATTCTCTGATGACATCACATACACTGATTCTTCCTTCAGTCAACAACTGTGCATTAAGAAACCTATTCTGTTCCATAAGTTGAGAGGGATCCTTCCTCCCAATTCTTTTCGTCCACATTTGTCTGTGACTTAAATTTAATACTTACTAACTATCCTAGTCTTTCAATAAGTCACTTTATACTTGAGGGAAAGGATCTTAAATGTTTTATTTACTAGTTGGCTCACAAGTGATTTGTGATTTGTAGGTGATTTTTCTTGGGAACTCAAACCTATACATCTTTTACACTTCCAATAGCACATAGTAAAAGACTAAATGTCTTCCTATTAATTGGTGCTAAATATGTTTTTACTTGCAAACCTTGTGAATAATTACTTTTGTGCCTTTCTTGGAGGGATAGAAGGAAAGAGAAGAGCTTGGCAACCCTGGAAGAGTTTTTCCGGTTGCCTAACATTGTTCTTAACTATAATTTGTTAGACAAGTATTTATGGAGTTCCTACATGTCAGATATAGGCACAAATATTCTATGATAGTAGAGTCTTAATCACAGCCATAAGTCCCAGCACCTGTCATTGCTTTCTGCACATAGTTAACTCGATAAACATGTGTTGAGGGACTCTATGCATGTAGCCTCCTGCCCTCATGCAGTTCATATTTTACTGGTGTCTGGATAAACGGGAAATAGGTGATGAACAAATAAAGTAGAAGAGCTAGGTAATTTCAGAGCGTGATAATTACTATGGAGAAAACACGATATTTTGCCAATTTGGATTTTTTTTTTTTATCAGCAGAGTAGAGCAACCTCATCAACATGACTTAGTGGACAATACCGTGGCTTTTCCAGGTTCACAACCCTGCCTTCCTCCGTCGCTGTGTGGTTCTGGACAAATTACTTAACCTTTCTGGCCTCATTATTCCAACTCTCTAACAGTATCTACCGCATGAGGCTCGTTTAAGAATTGAAGAGTTGATACGCATAGTGTTTGCCACTCTGCCTAGTAACCTGGGAAGCGTTCAGGAAATGTTAGTAACCCCAAGGCGGTCAGGTTAACTCACCAGGCCCTAAGGGGAGGTGAGAATCTCTAGAGCCCCTGTCACTAAACACGCCCAAACCTGCGCCGCCTGCCCAAGGCTGATAGTCCAGCATGGGCAAACTGGGGCAGAGTTTTGACCTTGAGCTGAGGTCCTAAGAGACCGAGGGGTCGGTTCCCCCTTTCTATCTGGGGGGGCGCACAGATGGGCAGGCGGGGAAGGGCTGCGGGGCTCCCTCCATCGGGCCAGAGGCCTCGAGGGCTCGGACTTGCTCACCCAGGACGCCCTGCGGCGGCGGGGAAAGGGCCGAGCTCTCCCTCAGCGCCGGCCTCCCGGAGAGGGGGCTCGCGGCCGAAGGGGTCCTGACGGCGGCGCCCGGCACCTCCTCGCCCCGCCCCCAGCCCAACAGTCGCCCGCGCGCAGCCTTCCCAGGGCGCGAGGCCGCGGGCGGGCCCGCCAGGCGATTGGCCGGGAGGGTGCGAGGGGCACGCGGGCGGAGGCGGGGGGCGGGCACATGCGCGCCGGCGGCGCTGCCGGCACGCGGCGCTCGCGCTCCACGCTTAAATGAGCCTGGGCTGCCCGCGCCCGCCACTTCGGAGGGGTCCGCGCCGCGGACGCAGGCGGGGCGGCCAGCGCCTGTGCGGTCCCTCGCGCCAGCGCGCCTCGGCTCTGGGGCGGTCAATGGGACGGAGCGTCGCGGACCAGGAGGCGGCACCCGTCGGGGGGCTCGGGCAGCGCGGGATCCCGCCGGGAGGCTCGGATATGGCGGGCCGCAGGACCTGAGCCCTGCCCGGCGGGGAGTTATCCCGGTGGCCGGCGATGGGGACCGAGCGGGACTGCCGCTGCACCGGGCCGTGAGCGCCGCCGCCGCCGCCGCCTCCTCGCCGCCGCCTCGGCACCTTGCGAAGCTCCAGGCCGCTCGGGAATATGGCCCTGGAGCAGCTCTGCGCGGTCCTCAAAGGTAAGCGCCCGGGGCCGCGGACGGCGCCCCCTGCGGGCCAACACCCGCGTCTTCGGGTGCCTCCCCAGAGCCGGGCGTCCGACGCGCCTCTTTGTCTGGTCCGCGCGGACCGCCGAGCCCTAGCGCCCACCGGGGATCGACCTGCTCTCCGAGCGCCTCTTCCCCACCCTCTGCGTGTCCTCCGGGGCCACTGGTAGGAGCAAACGAGATTGGGAAGCGGCGGCCCGGAGGGGCCCTCCGAGCTGTGTCCTCGCGCCTCTTTCTTAGAATTCCTCGCATCGCTTTGCAAAGTTGTGGGGTTCGTGTAAGTGGGGCGAAGACTGGTCTGTTTTCAGCATTTAATGACAGAAAGTCATTACACGCAAACAATAAAAGCTCTAGCCGAGGCGTCGCGGAGCGGCTCTCGAAATGCCCCGCGATGGCGGGTGGCGGAACGGCCTGAGGGCCGGGCCGGGTCCCACCTGCTGCGGCCGCGGAGGCTGCGGCACCACTGCGGGCGCCGCGACCCGGCTCTGCCCGGCCCGGAGCCGGCTCCTTGCGGCCGCGCCCCGGCGCTTCCCGGGACTTCGGAATGCCGTGCTGCTGCCGTGTAGTTCTTTCTGATTTGTTGTACTGGGAATTAAAACAGTGGGCTAGCCAAGTGCACAAAGCTCTCAAACGTACTGTAGCTGCTTTGCATTTTCCTGGAGCTGTTATTTTAGATTAAAATGTATATACATAGGTAATTAAGATTGTGATACAAAGTTGCTTCCGAAACTCGTACTGAATAAATCCTTTCAGTCGTCAGAGGAAAACATCACCACCAAAAAAGGGGCTCCCCTTTTTCCCTACCGATTTAAATTGAAAACTGAATAGCTGTACGTTTGTAATGTTATGAAATATTCTTTTTCGTACTGGGTAAGGAGTTAAGGTATTGTATTTTCAGTGTGTTATATAGCTTATTGTGTCCTGATATTTGTACAGTGACAAATGTTGGGTGTTTTTTTCCCATTCCATATGAACACTTTTCTCAAATTTGTTTATTAGAAAATTCAGTCCAATTTTGCTTTTAATTTTAATTGGACAAATTACCTGCTTTCCAGACATTCCTAATAATTGAGATTTGAGCAGTTTAATTTGAAATGCCTAACTACCCAACTGTATGCTTTTAGATACAGTTTGTACGAAGGTAACCTAGGACTTTCTACTTAGTGAATATTTCACAACACCCCATAAATTCTTAGTGATTCCTTCCTTATGTTACAATTTAAAACTCTGGTTAATTTCATATAGTTTTCCCATTTGTAAATCGTAATTTATGTAGCTATTCCTTGGAAATTAAGATTCTGTTTTACTCTTTAAAAATAAATCACATATGCACAGTAGGATTTCTGATAGTGCTCATGATCCAAATTTGCTTCATTGTTCTGATGACCTTAAGGTTATCAACATCATGACAGTCCATCTGGGTAGCCTCTCTGGAGAGGAATCAGTTAGCCCTGTTATACTGCTCTACTTGCTGAACTTGAGGGAAATGAGCTGGATAGGAGAGAATTTCCCATCCTCCTGAATGGTGAAAGGATTCGTAGCTTTTCTGCGTATGCCTTTGTCATTGGTACACAGTGCCCTCTCTGGCCACTGTAGTGAAGCATTTAGTTGTTGTACCTTTCAGGAAAGGATTCTGTGGTGATGACAGAGCTAACAGTGAAAACAATGTAGTATCTGGCTTTTCTTTTTAAAGTACATTAAAATCTATACTAGTTTTACACACTGAAGTATTGAAATATTTTTAAAATTCAAACTAAGTTGTCATAGGCTTACTAGAGATGAAACAAGCTATTTTTTAAGTCTGCACACACGCACACAGACACACACTTGTAAAGATGGGGAATTGGTCTGGAAAGCATAAAAATTATCAAAAGTTGATTCTGAGAAGGGAATCTGGGAGACAGACCAGAGTGAAGGGAAGACTTCTATTTTACTGCATCCCCATTTGTAGCACTTGATTTTTTTTAACCGAATGAGTGTGTTACCTTTACAAAAATTGGCACTTTTAATTTAAAAAATTATCTTTTGGAAAAATATTGGATTGCTGCCATTCACTGTGTGTATCAAGGCATTAAAAGCAGCCCTTAAGTGTTCTGCAAGGTGAATTGTTTCAACACTGAAGAGGTTCTGATCAGAGGCAGTTCTTTAATATTTGCGTAATTACAGATATTACCTACCTAAAGCCTTGTTTGGAATATTATGGTCAATTTCTACTAAAACAAATTATCCATAATGAGTGTGTGAGATTTTAAGTAGAAGGTAATTTTCTTTAAGATGCCATTGATTCTTTTTGTTTTACTCTGAGTAGTGAGAACAAAAGGATAACTGTACTAGGCTTTTTAAATCTTTCACATGTTATTATAACTGAATAGTTCACTTTTAACTGTTTATGATCACTCCAGATCTTATAAAATTTGATTTAACTTTCTGTCAAAGTTAAGTAAACATCATAGTCACATGAAAATACTGCATTAATATTATAAACCAGTATTTTACTTGTTTATTCACTCTGCACACTTCTGGAGAATACTGTTAGAGTCTTTTATATTTAAATCTGTGTAAACTGTGGTTAAATTTACTGTGTAACAGCATAAATATCCATCTATCCTATATTTTTAAAATAATAAATATCCCACAACATTGTGTTTTTAAAATCTTATCTGAGAGTGACAAAAATTAACTCCTGTCTTTCATTCTTACACCTCATCCAAAAATGTAAACCATACCAAAATCAGTATAGTACTAGAAATATGTCCCTCTAATAGTGAAGTCTTTAAGCACAGTCTTGTTAAAAATTAATTTTTCAGCTTTTCTCCCAGGAGTTGAAGAAAATGTTTTAATGCTAAAAAGTCTGACTAAACACTGGTTTTATTATAGTAAATCCTCAAACTGGAATCCAGTGTATTTGTGTTTTAAAACCACAATCACCTGTTAGAAAAAACATGCAGCCCTGTAATATGGACACATGTGCCTTATAAAACAAGTTCAAATCAAAAGCACTTTCAGTCCTTTATGGAATAAGATGGGGGGGGGAAACTATAAGTAAAGTTCATATCTAAAGTTTTAAAGCAATCCCAAGTTCTCCTCTTGGTTATTACCTATTCAGCACAGTCTCCTGCAATATTTTTCCCCAGTCTCATTTTTAAATTTATGCTCCTGCACAGTAATTGTTGACATTTAAAAAAATGTATCCCTGAATCATTGAGATCCCAGTTATTATGGTCTTTGAGTTGGAAAGGGGAACCAAAAATGTTATCCAGCCCACTGGTTTCCAACCTTTCCATAACAGGAAAACAACCTCAAAGGAACCCTTATAAGGGGTACTTAAAAACTAAACGACGACATCAGAGCAAAGATCAGAGCAAGGTTGTTGTAACTGGTGAGGGATCTCACCCTCTCAAAGGCCCATCAGAGTTGTCCCCCAAAACTGATACTTTTTAATGTATTTGTTATATTACTTACAAAATTACAGCATACTAATCTGAAAGTTCAGTTCATCTTAGGCAAAATGACATTAAAAGATGTTGGTTTAAATATACCTAGAGTAATATGTTGGAAATTACAGCACTAGTGGGTGAGAAGATATCACACACTCTTTAAAATGTGATCTGGTCACATTAGAATATGATGGTAGTTGCTGTGCATGTCTAAAGAAGACTCCCATAAAATGAGAAGATAACAAAACTGCTGTCTCCGAAGCATCTGGCCAGAGAGGAAGTTGTCACATTCTGCAGGAAAGGAAGTACTGCTACAGTTACTCTTTCTTAAAGCGGTTGGCAGTGGGATTAGCATATGTAGGCTGGAGTGATCCCAAAGTTTGCCAAGATCCATCTTCTTTTTTTTTTTTTTTTTTTTTTTAATGTTTATTTATTCTTGAGAGAGTAAGTGCAAAGGGGAAAATGCAGGGAGAGAGGGAGACACAGAATCAGAAGCAGGCTCTGAGCTGTCAGCATGGAGCCTGATATGGAGCTCAGACTCACGAACTGTGAGCTCATGACTCAGCCAAAGTCGGACACTTAGCCAACTGAGCCACTCTGATGCCCCAATCTGTCTTCTTTCTTAACTAATATGTAAAATTGAGTTTGAATAAATTTGGATACTATGTCCTGTAGAACATAGTTTATTGAAAACAAGTTACTACTACCTTAAGAAGCATGTGGACTCTCATCAAGAGGCATGTACAATAACTAACAGAGGTAAATTGAGCCAGCTTGAGGAAAGTAAGAGTAGTGACTAGATATCTGAAAAGAAAAATAATTTTTTCCTGTTTCTTGATCTATGCTCAAATTAAAGAAGGTGGGTCATCTATGTGATTATTTGTAACCAAGATGTGTGCTGCTTAATTTGTTAATGCAGGGATCTCTGTACTATATTCTATAGTCCCCCAAAAAAACATAATCAGGATCATGCTTAGTCATTTCATGTATTCATCTAATTTTTATTGAATGCTATTGTGGGCCAGGCAGTCTTCTAGTCACTAAAGAGGCATCAGTGAATCAGACAAGGCTCCTCTTTCTAGTAAGAAGAGACAAATAATAAATAAGCAAGAAAATACTAAGTATACTAAGTAATATAAATAATTAAAATAGTTATATAATAGGATGAAGGAGAAAATATAGAGCTTCTTTAGAAGTCAGTCACAAAATCTAAATGACCAGAAGAACCCAGCCATGCAGAGAGATTCTAGGCAAAAAGAAGAAACTAGTCCCTAATGCAAGAATTAGCTTGGTGTGTAGAAGTAATGAAAAGAAGGTCGTTGTAGCCATTGGTAGCAATCAACAGGTCAGATGCTAGATCATGTAGGACCTCTGAAGTCAGAGTAAAGAGTATGAATTTATTCTAAATGTAATGAGACTGTATTGCAAGATTTTATGAAAGGGTGTGATATGATCTGGTTTATGTCTTGGAAGGATTACTGGCTGCTGAGTACAGAATAGACTAGGGGACTGTGGCAGGAATAGCTGGTTGTCTTCCAACATCCATTTTGTACTTGAATAATTCTCTGAATTTTAATTAAGTCCATGACCGCCCAACAGAAAAACTAGATTTTCCAGCTTTCCTCAGGGTTAGGTACGGCCACCTGACTAAGTCTGGCCAATTAAATGTGTGTGCAACTTTGGGAAAGTTGTGGATTTTTTGTTCAGTTAAAATTTTTATTTTGAGATCATTGTAGATTCTGCACAAATGTCTTTTGAAGGAAGGAGGAATGTCCTATATCGTTTGTTCATTTTTGCTGACTGTAACACAGGAGTGAGTAGCAGTAATGAAGATATAATGGCTGGCACTCTGGCATTCATATTGGACCATAAAATGAACTTGGAATTAAAATCCTCTACAACTGAACAATAAGATAGAAAAGCTTAGGTCCCTAGTAATGGTATAGCCTTCACTCTAGCCCTTGACTACTCCATAGTTTGTATACTTGCAAAAATACATTCTATGTTGTGTAAACTGTGCGCAGAATCAGTAAAAGAAAACCAGGCAGAGATTGAGAACTGTTAAATAGTCACAGATGTAAAACATCTGAATGGTATCAAACACAGTTAAATGTAAAAGTGCTTAGAAAATGCATGTTTTAAATAGTGCAGAGGTATTTAGTGAAAGCAAAGGGAGGTCCATGGCAAGTGCAGAGGTTCAGAAACCAGAAGTATTGCAGGAACATTATGAAAATAGGTAGCAGAGCATTCAGCAGCATTTCCAAAGCCAACTCATCAACTCCTTTTTGCTAGTCCCCAACCCTGTCATACTCAAACTTGCCCTTGTCATTACCAGTGGAGAAAATGGACAGCCCCTTTCCACTTCTTACAGTATACCATCATTCTCTTACTGTAGTAGTTGGTCTGCAAAGTATGGTCCCAGGGCCAGAAGCTTTTGGCGTCAATGGGGAACTTATGTGTTAAGATGCAGGTTCTCAGGCCAGACCTACTGGGTCAAAATCTCTGGAAGTACCCACCACCACCACCACCACCAAGACCTGTGTTTTAATAAGCTCTCTGGGTGATTATCTCTTACACTGCACACTACTGTCCCAGTGACTGATTCAGTTCTTATACCTGGAAGTAGACTTGCTGGGTGGGATTTGTGCATTTTTAAACTGGTATTACATTACTACCAGATTAACCTCCAAAAAGGTATGCCAGTATACAATGCAGTGACAGTGTATGTCAGTTTTCTATATCCTGACCAACAGTAGAATCTGCATTTTTTTTATATTAGGCTAAATTTATGCATTTTTAAAAATTTATTTGAGAAGTGTACATGCAAGCTGGGGAGAGGGGCAGAGGAGGAGAAAGAGGGAGGGGGAGGGAGAGGGAGGGAGAGAGAGAGAGAGAGAGAGAGAGAGAGAGAGAGAGAGCTTAGGCAGGCTCCACTCCATGCTCAGCACAGAGCCTGAGTCAGGACTCAATCCCATGACCCTGGATCATGAGCTGAAATCAAGAGTCAGACATTCAATTGACTGAGCTGCTCAGATGCCCTGCATTGTTTTGGGTTTTGGCACATTTTTCTGATGACGTAATCTTTTTTTCTCAGTTATTTGTAGTTTTTATTTACTTTTATCAAATGAAGGTGTTCTCCACCCAAAAGTATACATACATAATTCATCTTTTTGTTTTTTCAATCTGGTATTTATTTTTCTATTTAGCTTGAAGGTACAGACCTACTTCTTTTTTTTTTTTTAATAATTAACAAGTTATCCCAGAATTATTTCACTGAGAGTTTCAAATACCATACATACAGTAAATTCTGGGATATATATGTCTGTTTCTGGAGTATTTTTCTTCCATCTTCTTTTTTTTTTTAATTTTTATGTTTTTTATTTTATTTCTAGGAGAGAGAGAAAGACAGCGTGAGCAGGGGAGGATCAGAGAGAGAGGGAGTCACAGACTGAAACAGGCTCCAGGCTCTGAGCTGGCAGTCAGCACAGAGCCCGACGCGGGGCTCGAACCCACGAACCGGGAGATCATGACCTAAGCGAAAGTCGGACGCTTAACCGACTAAGCCACCCAGGCGCCCCTTTTTCTTCCATCTTCTTATCTTTAAGCTCCTCTTAATGTATTTATTTATTTATGTTTTATTTATTTTTGTGAGAGAGACAGTGTGAGCAGGGGAGGGTCAGAGAAAGAGGGAGACACAGAATCTGAAGACAGGCTCCAGGCTCTGAGCTGTCAGCACAGAGCCTGACACAGGGCTCAAACCCACGAACCGTGAGATCATGACCTGAGCTGAAGCTGGACTCTCAACCGACTGAGCCACCCAGGCGCCCTTATCTTTAAGCTCCTTGAAAATAAGGACCAGGGCTGCTTGCTTCACTGCTATAGCCTCAGTGACTGACTCACTGCCTGTAATACAGTGAGGGCTGGATAGCTTTGTTGACAGATTATCTATTTCTGCCTGTACCATTGCTACATTTCGAATTCCTATAGCTTTACGATAACTATATGTTATTTTTATGTATTTTATGTCTTTTTATTTTTTTAATTTTTCTTGGGCACTATAAAAAAGCTTTTAAGATGAGTATCAGCAACATTTTAAGTCCTCCAGAAAACCAAGATTTTGATTGAAACATTAAATATATAACTTATTGGAAAGAATTGTTACCTTCACATTGTTTTATTATCCAAAACCTATTGTTTCTCAATTGTATTACATTTATTTACTTATCTATTTGTTTTAGTCTTACTTCTTTTAATAGATATAATAATTTCCAAGTAATTCTCTTGGGACCTCTAGGTTTTAAATAACATTATCTATAAATAATAATTTTGTCTCCTTTCCAATATTGCATTGGCCAGAGTTTCCAGTGTTAAGTAACAGTGGAAAGAATAAACTTGATTTTGATTTTTATAGTGCAGGGTAAGGCCTTTAAACTGGAAGGCCTGGGGAGAAGACTCTGCATAGAGCTAATACCACAGTGATTCAAAGTAAAAGGAATAGCATGGAGTACTGGTATTTAACACCTTGAATAGCACCTGTCTTTATCATTTATGTCTTCATTTTTAAGTCCGGTCTGTACACACATTATTAGAAGGCCTCAACTAGACTCCAGAACTAGAGGTATGGTCATAATGGCACTCCCTCTTTTAAGCATCAAATCACAAGCACTTCTTTATATAATTAAACTGTATGGTTAAGGAGTTTAGAATTTTTATTTGGCATGGATATCTACCTTAATGAATTAGTGCTTCTTGAATACATTATCTTTTAATTTGAAGTGTATGGTATTTTTGAATTTGAGAAATTATCGATCCTTTTGGTGAGAAGAAGAAGGGAACAGTGGCACATAGTTGGGGCTAAAGACAGAACTTCTTATACTAAATAATTCTAGTGTTTGGCATTAATGGAGTTTGTTTTAATATCCCAGTCTGGTTATAATAAGCAATTTGCAAAGATCCTGTTATACACCTGGGAGGAAACTATGTTTATTATGGTATAGAATTTAGAATGATTAATGGTCACTAAACTGTGACACTGTGTCACTAAATATTTCTATCCAATTGTGCAGATTCACTGTATTCCTTATGTATCATTTTTATGTTCAGTAGCGTAGCTCATTTGGTTTATTAAATTGTGAATAGTTTTTTTTAAGGTTTTGTGGAAAAAGAAAATTGTGAGCAACCCTCTAAATAGAGTGAAAAAAATGATAGGTTTATTTGGCCTTATAATTTTATTTTTAAAATGATCTGCCTTAGTTACACACTCTGAATTTCTTAAATCCCATATTTTACATAGCCAAATTTTATTGGTCGTTATGTAATTTCACTGTCAGAGTCATCCTTTTGCAGTAGGTTTACTGTTGCTCTCCCGGATTCAGTTTGTTGTTTCCTTACTAGCCCTTCTGCCTGGCTTTGCGTTACTTACATACTGTGAATTATACATACTGTGAATTACATACTGTGAATTATAAAAAAGGACTAGTAAGTTGTTTTATCTATGATTTGGGAGGAAAGGTATACTGAGCACAAAATTTTGATCAGATGTATATCATCTGAATGATGCACCTTGGGAAGTAGTGTCCTCTAATAAGATACAAATTGATACAAATGGATGTGTTATTTGCTGAATTGTCAGATACCTAATATCACCCTAGGTTTTTCTTTTTGATTATAAATATTCTATTTAAAAAAGTTTCAATTTTCCCTTCCTCAAACTCTGATCTAGTGCAAAGTTGTGAAGGGTTTGAAGGAAGGATTGTTCCTACATAACAGAAGGTCTTCAGCACTACTAGCCATGAAAGAAAGGGAAGAGGAAACTAAAGGTGTTGAAAGAAGACAGAGGAGACAAAGATCAGCAAGCATATAGGAAACTAAAGATGAAGATGTCAGCAATTAGATTTTAAGATGTAAACTACTGAATGTCAGGAATTATCTTTTTACATTGGTGACTTGGGTAGTACTCATTGTATTCTATTGTGTGACCATCTACCAGTCACTTAAGTAGCAAACTATTCAATGCCCTCATCTGTCTCACTGCTTTTAACCTGTAAGTCACCAATTGCAATTAACTCAATATCTGAATCCTGTTATAAATTCTCTCCTCCTTTCCATTTCCACTACCACTGCTCTGCTTAGAGCTCTCATCATCTTTGCTTCCATTTTGAATATTCTTCTCCTTTCTCTTTAAAAATTTACACTTCACACAACCATCAGGATTATTCGCCGAAAACACAGATGTGGTAATGTCACACTCTAGTTTAAAAATCCACAATGACTTCTCCAAAAGTACTTTGGACTTCTGACTACCATTCTGCTATTTGTCACCTGATACACCACTGGTCCCCTCCACATGCTCATCCTAGTATAGTACTCAGAGTTTGCTGACCTGCCATAAGCAAGTGCTCGCCCATGGTTTTGTCTAAGTTGTTTCTTTATCCAGGGTTGAGGTCCTGTAAGGTCCAAGTAGAATATTTCTGAAATTTTCCTCATTTTATTCCTCTTCACCCTCAGCAGAATGAATGGTTCCCATCCCTTCTTCCATTATGCTTTCTGCATAACTCCTGTTAAACTTATTTTCACCTTGTATTGTCACCTTAAATTGTCATTATAATAGATTGACTCCTTAAGGATGGTAGTTTCTTGTCTATCATTTGTGTAGCAAAGTGCCTAGCATATAACTAGTGCTACATGCATCATCTCATTTAATCTTCACAACAACCCTTTGAGGTTGGTGCTACCATTTTACAAATAAGTAAACTGAGTTAAAAAAAGGCCTCACAGCTTGTACACAGCAAAACTTGAACCCCAACCTGGATCCACCAAACTCATAATGTCCATACCCTTAAATAATTTTGCCGTATTTCTCCCCCAACATCTGTGTACCTTGGTATCTACTGTCCTTGACAGAAGGTGCTCTTTAAGTGCTTACTGACTAAATGAATAATAAAAATTCCAGTTCACACAACACTTTGAGGCAGGTGAGCTTTCCATTGAAAGGGACAGTGAAAGCTATCCATGCACCATTCATAAAAATAAAATGTATAAAAGAATCATCAAAATTCATATATTCACAAAACAATTCAGTATGTTATTGACTGGGTCTCAGACACGTTAGGCCCAGGGGGAAAAGCTTCATTTTCTAAATATGCTGGCTTTTGTAACACAGGACACCGGATAGTTATGTACAGCTATAAAATGTCTTGAATTGATTTCTGGAAGACTGCTGCCCCCTTACTTCCATCTTAATTATAAGTGCCCTCACAATCACTAATTGAACTTTCATTGGTATAATACATTGCAGAGCCAGCCATAGAATGCATGTAAACCCTTTGAGATGAAGTACAATAAGTATATACACTATAGTACTATACAGTGAATATAAATTGGGGCAAACAAAGTTTGTTGCAAAAAACTGTTTTTAATCTATCATAAATTGAAGAATGCTATAAATGTCATACACTATTATTGTTTGTATAAATGAGTACAGTATCAATTGTGTTTTTTCTTGGGTTGTCTTAACTGTCAAACAGTAAACCAGAACATAACATTTAGACCTTAAAAATCTTGAGAATGAATGTTAGAAAGAGGGTCTTGATTAATCTTTATCATCTGATTTCCCTTACAAATTTCGTAAGATATGGATTCATTTTTTTAACTTTTCTTTTCTATCATTTCTCTAGTGTTGTTAATAACAATACTTGTAGTCGAAGGGATTGCTGTGGCCCAAAAGACCCAAGGTAAAGTACTTACAGTGATAACTTACCACTTATTCAGGACAGTGGGATGGCTTATTGGAAGGGATTGCAACTTTTGAATACTATTTCCATAATCCCTCTGGGGTGTTCCAATGACCTAAGGCTCTCTGTCAGCCTATCAGCCTCAATTTAACTGGGTTCAGCTGCAGTTAACTAGAGCAAATTGTCAACATAAAGTCTTGCCCTGATAAATTTTTTAAATTGGCATCACTAGTGGTTCCTCGCACACTATGGATTATATCCAGAAATCAAATGAGATTCATGCTTATCACTCAACAAAAATAAAAATCCCTTATTTCAATGTAGACAAATGAAATGTTTCCATCAGTATCTTATTCAAAGCCTGTGACCTGTTCTGATTGTCCTTGTTAAAGAAAGAAGATAAGCTAGTATGATTTTTGAACCAGATTTTCATGCCAGGGTTTATAGTACACTTTCTTATGTACTTTTTCTTTTCATCTAAGTTATACATACATGTGACAAAAATCAAAGCATTCAAAAAGTTAAGTATGAAAAAGCAGTCCTCCATCCTGTGCTACTCTACTTCCTTCTCCATGGAGATAACCAGTATTTTAGCTGAATCTTTTGGAATTTCGCTGCATATTACTAAATAATATGTTATACTGTTAATTCTTAATTTTAGGTATTAGATAATGATTTTCCACCACAGAAGATGAGAACTTAGCTCTTTCATGCATTTTCTACCCCCTACTATATACAAGTGTTCTATTACTTTCCTTCTGTACCACCTGTCTCAGTGTAATTGTGTCATAATTCTGGTCACCCCTGTATTCAGAATTTACATTAAGTCACTCATGAAGCTTATCCATATAAAATTTTTGTCTTTTACTTTAGGAAATTTTGAGTTCCTTTTTCCCTTGTTTAAATTTTTTAAGTTTTTTTTTTTTTTTAAGTAATCTCTATACTCAACATGGAACTTAAACTCCCAACCCCAGGATCAAGACCTGCATGCTCTACTGACTAAGCCAGCTTGGCGCCTTTAATTTCTTAAATTCCCTTTCTCTATTTGTTTCTGTTCTATCTTTAAGAAACTTCTCTTTGGCTATGGGGTATGTTTTTGTTATTATTTTCTATTTTCCAGTTGTCTTTCTACTCTGTTTTCTTCTGAGTAGTCTCTATTGAGACTTCCTCAACTTTATCCTCTAAACCTGGAACTAGAAAACTTTTTTTTTTAAGGGCCAGATAGTTAATATTTAAAACTTTACAACCTTACAGTCTCAGGAGCAACTACTCACTTTTGCTCTTGTAGTGTGAAAGTAGCTATGGACGGTAGGCATGTGAGTAGACAAGGATGTCTTCCATTGTAAACTTTATTTACAGGAGCAGGCCACAGGCCATTTGTAGCACTCGTCTTTAAACTTTTCATTAATTTTTAACTTCTTCTATTTTTAGAAGCTTTTTGTTTTCCAAATATTCTTAAAGTATTCTTGTTCTTATTTTATAGATACACTGTCTTTCTTTAAGGACATTAAATGGTAGTTTTGTTTAGGTTTTGTGTGTGTGTGTGTGTGTGTTTGTTTTGTTTTACATAATCTTTGTTTCCTCAGCTTTGCTTTCTTGTTTTTTATTCATTTTTCATATTAGAGGCTTTTCTCAAATATCGGGTGATCCCTGAGTGTCCACTCATTTATGAGAAGAGCACTAAAATCTGATCATTAGCTGTCTGCAAGTGTAGAAAGGACTTGTTAACTGTGGGCCTCACTGGTGAGTGACCCAACACTGGGGAATTCCTGAGTCTGCATTCCTGGGTCTTGATTTTTTTGGACTGTTTAGAGTTCCCAGGGAGGAAGCCTTCCATTTCCTGCTTAGAGGCTTTAAGGGAGTTGAGTGGGGGGGTGAGGCTGGGAATGCCATCCATTGTGTTAACATTCCTGGGTCTCCTTGTTTGCAAGCTGGTCTTGTGACCCACAGTTGTTCCTGGTGCCTTCTGATCCAGTAACCCTGCTTTTATCATCAGCAAAGAAATAATCTCATTTTCTGTTGTGGTGATAGAGTAGCAGCTACCTAGATTTGTGAAGTAGGGGAGAGTATTAGACATCAGATTGATTCTAAATAGACTTTTACCCAAGCCTCGTGTTTTTAAAAAGCACAATTCCACCACCACCCATCATCCCCTCTCCTCTTCCAGAGATACCAAGTGCTTCCAGCTGTTATTACACCTATGTCCTTACCTCTTTAAGGTTTATTTATGCCCTTAAAACATCCTTTACTGTTAAGTGGAGTTTGAAGAGAGAGAACTAAATGCATGTGTTTAATCTATAGTCTTTAACTAAAATCCTTTGCAATCTTTGGATCCTATTTAGCTTCTGTGTTAAACTAAATATAGAGGTACCATAGTAGAGATAAACCCCTGGGATCCTTTTATTTTTATGTCAGAATTGAATTTTATAGAGTTGTACTGATTTATCAGATTCTCCCACACGGTTTTGCCCTTGTAAAATCTAAGCATTTTATTTCCCTGCTCTCCTACAGGGCAGACTTGTCCTCTAGCAGCAAGTTCTTCCCACCAGCACAGCATACAATCTTACCTTTCTCTCACTTCATTGTATTCAATTTGTTGTGCTAAATTTGATGGCAGTTCTTACAAAATTATATACAGTATATGTGTAACATAGGATGAACAATTGTGTGGTTAAATTGTGAGGAAAAGAGAATACTATTCTCTTTAGCTATAATTCATGTTTTAAATGTGGTTTTTCCCTAAGATGGACAAAATATTGGAATCAAGCATATTCCTGCAACCCAGTGTGGCATTTGGGTTCGAACCAGCAATGGAGGTCATTTTGCTTCACCAAATTATCCTGACTCTTATCCACCAAACAAGGAGTGTATCTACATTTTGGAAGGTATTTGACCAATTTCTGTCTTTTAATGGACGAGTTTTTACTTTTTTGTAAACCTAAGTAAGATGCCCAGTTTAAGCCAGTTTGAACAAAATTTGAAAACATATTTGAATTAAACTCTAGTAATTATAAATATTTGGGTATTGAACACATTAACAAATGCAGTAACAATACATTAACAATTACAAAATTGAAATGTTATGGGAATTTTGAATCTCTTAAAATATAATTCAACCAGATGCGTTGGTTATGACTTAAAATTACTGGCATCTCTTATTATGCTTTATGCAAATTATGTCCATAGTTATATTAATTCTTTTCATTTCTTCTGTTCTATTTATTATATATTGTATCTCATGAACTAAGCATTAGCTTTTCTACTCTAATTCTAATTAATTAAATACATTTAATTCATTTAATTAACAGCATATGGCAAAGGGAAAGATGATGGTAGTTCTACACAGTAGCATTGCTACTATTGATATAAAATATAACATCAATTATGAATTTTATATATAACAATCCTCATTATGCTTCTCCTCTGTGAAACAGGAACCAAGCAGTTGTGTTGCTCTTCCCATTTTGTCAGGACATTTATTACTTTTCTTTGTTTGTGTTGCCCTGATTCACTTGTTCTTATTTTCTAGCTGCTCCACGTCAAAGAATAGAGTTGACTTTTGATGAACATTATTATATAGAACCATCATTTGAATGTCGGTTTGACCACTTGGAAGTTCGAGATGGGCCATTTGGTTTCTCTCCACTTATAGATCGATACTGTGGTGTGAAAAGCCCTCCACTAATTAGATCAACGGGGAGGTTTATGTGGATTAAGTTTAGTTCTGATGAAGAACTTGAAGGACTGGGATTTCGAGCAAAATATTCATTTATTCCAGGTAAGGAAGTTATCTTTTCAGTGGGTCTCACTCTGGTTACAGAATCTTATGTCTATAAAAGAGAATTTAGTCAAGTTAATCAAATCAAGGTTTTAAAGAAATTAGCAAGGCCAATGGGAAATCACTCTGTGAATAAATAAACCCAAAAATTGGAAATAGAGCAGTATCACTTGAATTTGAAGCATTTCATAGATGGTATCACATTTTTCTTTTTTTTTTTTTTTTTGGTATCACATTTTTCTTAAATTTCTTTGTTTTATAGTGTTTCTCAAGGGTAAAAAAAAATCAAGATAAATACACTTTAAAAAATAATTTAGCAAATTGTCTTATTTTCACAATCCTTACCAAAAATTATTTTGGCAGCTTTTTCCATTGAAATGATTGAATCAACCATTCATTTGAATAAGTAGTCTCTAGAGAATATTAAGCATTAGAAAAAATATTGCTCTGCACTTGGAGGTGAAAGATCTGGGTTTAAATCCTTTCTGCTACCTAATAGCTGTAACACTATTAGGCACAGTTGTGCCTGACGGTTGCTGTTTGTGAAATGAGAATACTTGATGTATTAGTTTCCTAAGGCTGCCTTAACTAATTAACTACAAATTTAGCAGCTGAAAACAGTGGAATTTTATTCTCTTGAGTTCTGGAGGGCAGAAAACCCAGCAGGGCCACCTTTCTTCTGGGAACTCTAGGGTACAATCTATTCCTCGCCTCTTGTAGCTTCTGGGGCCTTCCCCGGCATTCCTGGATCTCTGACCACATCACTCCAGTCCCTGCCTCCATCTTCACATCACCTTCTATTCTCAAAATCCATAACTTAGTCACATCTTTTGTCTTGTAATGTAATATTCAACTCTTTTTTTTTTTAACCACATAAAGTAATATCAGGTTCTGAGAATTCGAATTAGTGTCTCCATTCAGCCCACTCCACCCATCTCCCCTACCCTGTGTTATGTATGAACACTGAGAATTGCAAGTCCTCTCTGGTGTAAAACCATGCATATCCCTCCTAATGTAGAAACACAAAGATCTACAAGTTATTGCTCCTGTCTTCAAATACCTTAGAGAATGAAATGACGAAAAAGTAACTTATCAATTATATAATCTTCTTGCTTTTATGTTTTCATGTAAGTAATTTGTTAATTAGAAAACTCATATATTCAAATGAAAAGAAAATCTCCATAATCTTACCATCCTCTATATAAAAAACCACTGTTAACAATTTGGTATGTATCAGATATTTTTCTGTATCTCTTTGTTTTGTCTTACATGATTGAGACCATATTACCGTATTACCTGCTTTTTTTGCCTGAACAATATAATCAACTTTTTTTTCTTGTCAGTAAACATTATGGGAATTTTTAAGCTTTGTTTTAGTATTTATGTTCTCAGTGCCAAAAGGATAACATTTTTAGAAAGTAATATTTATCTTTAGACTTTATTTTTTAGGACAGTTTTAGGTTCCCAACAAAACTAAGCAAAAGTACAGAGTCACCATATACCTCCAACCCCACACAAACACAGCTGTCTCCAAAATCAATATCCTGCTCCTGAGTGGTCCACTTGTTATAGTCAGTAAACCCACCCTGACACATCATCACCCAGAGCCCATAGTTTACATTAATTAGGTTGACTCTTGGTGTTGTGTGTTCTGTTTTTAGACAAATGTATGACGATGTGTGTCTACCATTACAGTATCATACCACATATTTGTAAATGCCCTAAAAATTCTCTGTGCCTCACCTATTCGTTCCTCCCCCTAACTCTTGGCAAGCACTGATCTTACTGTCTACATAGTTTTGTCCTTTCCAGAATGTCATAGTTGGAATTATACAATACATAGCCCTTTCAGATTGGCTTCTTTTACATGGTAATATGTACTTAATGTTTCCTCTGTGTTTTTTCATGGTTTGGTAGCTCATTTCTTTTTAGTTTGACTAATATTTCATAGTGATGGATGTACAATAGTATATCCATTCTATTGAAAGATACCTTGGTTACTTCCAAGTTTTAGCAGTTACAAATAAACCTGCTATAAACATCCATATGCAGGCTTTTCATGGACAAGATTTTCACTCATTCAGGTAAATACCAAGGAGCACAGTTGCTGAATCATAGTAAAATTTGTATTTTTAGTTTTTGCTTAAGTAGAGAGTGGTGATGGTTATATATGTATATGTTATCTATATTTTACTATGATAAAAATAAATTTTAAATAATTACAGAGTTATCAAACTTAATTTGAAAGTTCAGATAGGACCTATATACACCAAATTGCCAGAATGAAAAAATTGCTAGTTTAAAATATCTCAGAATCTTTAAATAGCCTGCAAAACCTATTTCAATCACAGTTTATTGTATTTAACTGGGTGTTCAGTTCTTATTAAAATTGTTTTTTATTCCAGATACTTTATGCATAGTTTCCATATTGAAAAAAAGTAGGGAGGAAACTTTTAGCTTGAGTATACAACTCAGACTTTCCTTTTTTAACTTAATAAACTGAGTCAACCTTGCTGAAAGTAGACAAAGACATTTCAACCCTTTTGCAGAGAAATGTCAAAGACAAATTTAATTAAACAGCATTGGAGTAAAAAGTCATAGGAATTACCTGCCAGATGAGTCAGTTTTTTTGTGTGTAGGCAAGAATTCTAGGATTTGATCACTATTGCATTAAAATTTTCAGAATTATCCCAGTTACTTGCAGGAAGTAGCAATCCAGTAAGAACCCTCTGCCTCAGCAAATACCACCAATAACTTAGAGAATTCCATTTAAAATATACCAATTTCTCAGTAGTAGTGGTAGTCATCTTCTTGATTCTATTGATCCCTAAAGAAAAATTTATTTTATAAATATAATTTTAAATAACTAGACATGGCCATAATTAGCCAATTATGCGTTGTCTATTTATTTTGATTTTTTTTCTTTTAATGGTAAAACTGTGGCATCCTTACCCATAATATAAAGGCAATATGGTGGTAGAGTAAGAAAAATTGTGTGGAGAATTGCAATCTAGTCCTGGCTTTGCCATTATAAATACAGTCTAAGAAGATCAGCATCTCTCGCATTCAGTTTCCTCATCTATAAAATGGAATATTACATAGTTTTTCTGATGTTGCTATAATTAGCATAATGTATGTAGAAACTCTGAAGTACTATAAAATGCAAATGTAAGGTAATATAGTCTAGAAATCCTAAGCATTTTCTTCTAATTTGTCTATATTTTAGCCATAATCCATATAAAATTGCTCTCATAATACAAACTAATACAAAAAGAGCAACTTTTCTTCAAAGTAAGAATCTTTACATATTAAAAAGCCTGATTTTAATATTTAAAAATATTCAATTAAGAGCGTTGTTTTTGATGTCTATTTTTTCTTTCAGGTAGTCTAAACCAGTTTGGGAAGATCTGATTCATATTTAAGATTTTTAAGTCTTTTTGACACCAAAATATATCATTACTTCAGTTAATTGGTTTAGTTCATAAAAACAAATACCTGACCAGTTAACTTTAATCAGTTATTTGACCTAAACTATTAGTTCTCAGTCATCTGTGAACTACTTCATAGGGCAGAAAACCTTGTATATCAGCTAGTCATTTTTTCCTGCCGTTTTGAAAACACAGCCCACTAGCTGCTACTTTGTGTCTGTGTTGAATTAAAAAACATATAAAACTCACCATTTTAATCCTCTGTAAGTGCACATGTCAAGTACATTTATTACAATGTTGTGCAATGGTCACCACTATCCATTTCCAGAACGTTTTTGTTAACCCAGGCTGAAACTCTATCCATTAAACACTGCCCATTTCCCCTTTCCTCCAGCTTCTGGTACTTACTGTCTCTATGAATTTGACTAATTTAGGATCCTCAAGGTTCATCCATGTTGTGGTGTGTGTCACAATTTCATTTCTTTGTTAGGCTGAATATATACGCCATTGTGTTGTATATATTACATTTTGTTTATTCATTCATCCGTTAGTGGGCTAGCTATTGCAGTTGACAGAGTTCTGAGTTTTCAGTTGGCATAAATAAGTTATTCATGATGGGATCAGAAGTATAAATATTAGCATTAAAAAAAACAGGGGCGCCTGGGTGGCTTAGTCGGTTAAGTGTCCGACTTTCGCTTAGGTCATGATCTCGCGGTTCGTGGGTTCAAGCCCCGCGTCGGGCTCTGTGCTGACTGCCAGCTCGGAGCCTGGAGCCTGTTTCAGAGTCTGTGACTCCCTCTCTCTCTGCCCTCCCCTGCTCACGCTGTCTCTCTCTCTCTCCTAGAAATAAATAAAACATTTTAAAAATTAAAAAAAAAACATTGATACTATAAACAAACACATAAGCATGCCCAGAAAAAAAAAAGTGATCTGTAGTCTACACCGATGAAAGCTTTCTCTTGTTTTTCTGTTAAATGTAGCATTAGATAGAACTTAAGATATTAAGCCTTAAAGTAACTCTAAACTATCTCAATGCCAATGACTTTCTTCTTTTTTCTGTTACAGATCCAGACTTTACTTACCTAGGAGGTATTTTAAATCCCATCCCAGGTTTAGTATATCCCCTCTTTTTCCTCGTGGCATTTGATTAGTCTTGTTTTCCTTTGAGCATCATTCAACTTTTCTTTCTAGATTGCCAGTTTGAACTCTCGGGAGCTGATGGAATAGTGCGTTCTAGTCAGGTAGAACAAGAAGAAAAAACAAAACCTGGCCAAGCAGTTGATTGCATATGGACAATTAAAGCTACTCCAAAAGCCAAGGTATTGTTATGTACTGAGTCACTTTAGAAAATAACATAAGACATTGAATTGCATAATATATTTTTTGATTCTTGCAGATAACTTATTGTTGTATAAACTGATACTAAAACTTTTTAAAAATTAATATCATTTCAATCAGATTGGGCACCTAAGATCTCAGCATTATTATAGTTAAGTAAACTACAATAAAAATTCAGGAATATCACACAAATTTTGAGATTCTTAAAATCTGTGTATTCCTAAGTGGAGAGTGCAAGTGTTGATCCATACAATCATAGATTCTTAAAAAAATGTTATAAGGAGGAAAAATGGACCACAAGAGGTCGAAGTGTCTTCTCAGAGTTGTCAGAGTTGGTCATAGCAGTGTCAAAACCAAAACACAAATATAGTGAGTCTTAGCTCTGTGTTCTTTCCATGCTGTCCTCTGCTAATGATGTAACCTGTGATTGGAAAGTACCACTGGGAAGGATGTTTTTAAATAACTCTGACAGATTGAGATTTGTTGCTAACTATTGCAAAAAAGCTTTTAATTTATACTTCTAGGAATATTCACAGTTACAGTTATATTTAATGTGGATACATGTGAAAAGAGAGAGTGAGGATAAGAGAAAAAACTTTTAAAGAATAATGAAAATCAAATTTAGAGTTATGGTAATATGATGGATTAGATTATATGAAAACTTGCCTGTTACAAAACACCTGGAAATGTTGGGTAAACTATAACAGATACCCTTTTAAAAGCATAGGTAAGTTTTCCAAAGAAGGTATTCTTAATGGACTAGAAAAGAAGAGAGATAACTATAAACCAGAGCAATAAACTGAAAACTGAAATTGATGGTACAGATGCCTCTTGCTGATTTCAGTACCCTCTGACTACTTACCATTAGACATGCCAGGAGCTTGTTGTTAATACCCACAGTGAGAAAGAAAAGGCCTGAGGTTTGTGTGACCATTGTGAGATCCCTCATATAAAGCTGGAACCCTTAAAGGGAGGTAATTGCTATGAATGGTAGACTAAGGGAAAAAAAAAAAACTTAACACTAACGCAAGTTGATAATGAAGAAGCTTATCCTTCCAGACTCAGTCTCAGGGATACAGCTGGGGTCTCCCCTAATGGGGCGCCTGGGTGGCTCAGTCGGCTAAGTGTCAGACGTCGGCTCAGTTCACAGTCTCATGGTTTGTGGGTTCGAGCCCCGCATCGGGCTCTGTGCTGACAACTAGCTCAGAGCCTGGAGTCTGTTTCAGATTCTGTGTCTCCCTCTCTGCTCCTCCTCCACTCATGCTCTGTCTCAAAAATAAACAAAAAATTAAAAAGTAAACAATTTTACCTAGAAACCTGTTTTTATTAGGGTTGGGATGTATGTAATTTACATTCCATGCCCAATCCAGGAACCACTTAGTCTAAATATTAACAAAATGGTCCTGACCTCAAGTAACCTTTTCATAGACACCTGACAAAAATAAATACAAAATAACCATGGAGGCTATAGGATTGCCACCAGTAAAATACCGCTGAAGGTATGCTCACAACAGAAAGTTAGAAAACAAGCAGTGACTGAGTGGCCCAGTTGGTTAAGTGTCCAACTTCAGCTCAGGTCATGATCTCACTGTTCATGAGTTTGAGCCCCATGTCAGGCTCTGTGCTAACAGCTTAGAGCCTAGAGGCTGCTTCAGATTCTGTCTCCCTCAGCCTCTCCCCCTTCTCTCTCTCTCAAAAACAAACCCAAAAAATTTTTTAGAAAGAAATAGTTCAAGCTGACAAAAAACATTGGCACAAAGTGACTCCCAAAGCAAGAAAAAAAGTTTTAATTGACACCTACCTACATTGGCCACCATAGATAATGAGAAAATCTTTAAAACAACTAGAGATAGAATATATCAGAATCCTTAACAGTAAAATAGGAGCCAGAAGATAATAGAATAATGTCGTCAAAGTACTAAGAAAAAAAATAACTGCCAAGCTAAAACTCTAGAATTCAGTACTCAACTATCATTTAAGAATATGGGCAAAATTTAAATATTTCTGAGCAAAAATAATAAATGGACCAAATACTACAGTAAAAATTCAAGTATATTCTCTTTTAAGATAACTAGAGAAAATTTTGAAAATACAAAAGCAGAAAAGAAATAGCACAAATACCAAAAGAGATACTATTAACTATTAAAATACAAATCAAGAATGTCACCAATTTACAAGTAAGATATAATTTTAAATTTTATCTATTAATATAGCCTCAAAATGTACAAAACGTGAATTGAAAGTTGCTGAGGAAAACTGACATATCCACAATTATAGTGGGTAA
The DNA here is from genome assembly GCA_017311185.1 of Proteles cristata cristata. Lineage (NCBI taxonomy): Eukaryota > Metazoa > Chordata > Mammalia > Carnivora > Hyaenidae > Proteles > Proteles cristata. The sequence continues at coordinate 792,789 of JAESUZ010005544.1, forward strand.
TTCATTTTACCTCTCAGTAATTAAGCATACAAAAAATTTAGTAAGGCTCAGAATATTTAAACAATACAGTATGCCTAATAAAGCATGGTATCTTACTCCCAACATCCAGATAATAAGCATTTTCTACAAGCATGCGTGAGACATTTATAAAATGTGATCCATACGCTAGACTAAAAACAGAAGTTTGGAATATGTACCAGTGCTTGGTTTCATCCAGAGCATCCTCTGACAAAAATACACATAAATTAGGAACCAGCAACCAAAAGATAACTTTAAAACACTTATGTTTAGAAATTTAATTAATATACCACTTAGTATTTAATAGGTCACATAAGAAATCAGGATATAAACTTAAACAGATTTAAAACTCAGTAATAATGAAAATACTACATATCAAAATGTGTGGGATGCAGCTAAAAGTAGTTTAAGGGAGTTTCATAAATGCTTATTTTAGAAGAAGAAAAGATTTAAATTTGATGAGCTAAGATTCAGCTTAAGAACTTAGTTAAAAGAATTTCAGCCCTCAACAAGTACGAAAAGGCCAAGATCATAACATGCATGTATTCAGACCACAATACTATGAAACCTGAAATCAGACACAAGAAAAAGTTTGGAAAGGTAACAAATACTTGGAGACTAAAGAACATCCTACTGAAGACTGAATGGGCTATCCAAGAAGTTAAAGAGGAAATTAAAAACTACATGGAAGCCAATGAAAATGATAACACCACAGCCCCAAGCCTCTGGGACGCAGCAAAGGTGGTCATAAGAGGCAAGTACATAACAATCCAGGCCTTCCTAAAGAAGGAAGAAAGGTCTCAGATACACAATCTAACTTTACACCTTTAAGAGCTGGAAAAAGAACAGCAAATAAAACCCAAAACCAGCAAAATACAGGAAATAATAAAGATTAGAGCAGAAATCAATGCTATTCAAAAAAAACAAAACAAACAAAAAAAAAAAAACAGTAGAACAGATCAAGAAACCAGAAGCGGATCTTTGAAAGAATTAACAAAATTGATAAACCCCTTACCAGTTTGATCAAAAAGAAAAAAGAAAGGACCCAAATACGTAAAATCAAGAATTAAAGAGGAGAGATCACAACCAACACAGCAGAAATAAAAATAATAAGAGAATACTATGAACAATTATACTCCAGTAAAATGGGCAATCTGGAAGAAGTGGACAAATCCCTAGAAACATATAAACTACCAAAATTGAAACAGGAAGAAATAGAAAATTTGAACAGACCCATAGTCTATAAAGAAATCAAATTGGTAATTAAAAATCTCCCAGAAAACAAGAGTCCAGGGCCAGATGGCTGTCCAGGGGAATGCTACCAAACATTTAAGGAAGAGTTAACTACTATTCTCTTGAAGCTCTTCCAAAAAATAGAAATGAAAGGAAGACTTCCAAACACTTTCTATGAAGCCAGCGTTACCTTGATTTCAAAACCAGAAAAAAAACCACTAAAAAGGAAAACTATACACCAATTTTCTTCATGAACATGGATGCAAAAATTCTCAACAAGGTATTAGCCACCAGATCCAACAATACATTAAAAAATTATTTACCATATGTTATGCTGAGCGAAATAAGTCAGGCAGAGAAGGACAAATACCATATGTTTGCACATATAGGAGGATTAGGAGGAACTTAACGGAGGACCGAGGGGGAGAAGAAGGGGGGAAAATAGTGGGGGAGAAGGAGAGAGGCAAACCATGAAAGACTCTTGAATACTGAGAACAAACTGAGGACTGATGGGTGTGGGGGGGAGGGGGGAGATGGGCATGGAGGAGGGCACTTGTGGGGATGAGCACTGGGTGTTATATGGAAACCAACCTGACAATAAACTATTTGTAAAAAAATAAAATAAAATAATTTTTTAATTTTAAAAATAAATAAAAAATAAAAAAATAAATTATTCACCACAACCAAGTGGGATTTATACCTGGGATGCAGGGCTGGTTCAGTATCTGCAAAACAATCAATGTGATTTATCACATCAGTACAAGAAAGGACAAGAACCACATGATCCTCTCAATAGATGCAGAGAAAGCATTTGACAAAATACAGCATCATTTCTTCATTAAAAACCCTCAAGAACTTAGGGATAGAAGGATCATACCTCAAGATCATAAAAACCATGTTTGAAAGACCCAATGCTCATATCCTCAATGGGGAAAAACTCAAGAGTTTTACCCCTAACATCAGGAACAAGACAGGGATGTCCACTCTCGCCACTGTTATTCAACATAGTATTGGATGTCTTAGTCTTAGCAATTAGACAACACAAAGAAATAAAAGGCATCCAAATCAGCCAGGAGGAGGTCAAACATTCATTTTTCACAGATGACAGATACTCTATATGGAAAACCCAAAAGATTACACACACAAACACACACACACACACACACACACACACCTGCTAGAACTGATCCATGAATTCATCAGGATAAAATTAATGCAGGATAAAAAATTAATGCACTGAAACCAGTTGTATTCTTATACACCAACAATGAAGCAAAAGAAAGAGAAATCAAGGAGTCGATCCCATTTACAATTGCACCAAAAAAATGTAAAATACCTAGGAATAAATCTAACCAAAGAGGTGAAAAATCTATACACTGAAAAACGTAGAAAGCTTATGAAAGAAATTGAAGAAGACACCAAAAAAATGGAAAAATATTCTATGCTCCTGAAGAACAAATATTATTAAACTGCAATACTACCCAATTCACGTGGGGCACCAGGGTGGCTCAGTCAGTTAAGTGTCTGACTTTGGCTCAGGTCATGACCTCATGGTTCGTAAGTTCAAGCTCTGTGCCAGCCTCTGTGCTGATAGCTCAGAGCCTGGAGCCTGCTTTGGATTCCGTGTCTCCCTCTCTCTCTGCCCATTCCCCACTTTTGCTCTGTCTCTTTCTCTCTCAAAAATAAACATTTAAAAACAATTTTAATGTCAATACTATGCAAAGCAATCTATATATTCAATGCAATACCTATCAAAATAACACCAGCATTCATTACACAGTGAGAACAAACAATCCTAAAATTTGTATGGAACCAGAAAAGATCCCAAATAGCCAAAACAATCTTGAAAAAGGAAACCAAAACAAGAGGTATCACAGTCTCAGTCTTCAAGCTGTATTACAAAGCTGTAGTCATCAAGACAGTATGGTACTGGCACAAATAAAGAAACCTAGATCAATAGAACAGAATAGAGAACCCAGAAATGGACCCACAGACGTATGGCCAACTGATCTTTGGCAAAGCAGAAAATAATATCCAATTGAATAATGACAGTCTCTTCAGCAAGTGGTGCTGGGAAAACTGGACAGCAACATGCATAGAAATGAACCTGGACCACTTTCTTACACCACACACGAAACTAAACTCAAAATGGATGAAAGACCTAAATGTAAGACAGGAAGCCATCAAAATCCTAGAGGAGAAAGCAGGCAAAAACTTTTTTAGCATTGGCCACAGCAACTTCTTAACAGGTTCAGAAGGCAAGAGAAACAAAAGCAAAAATGAACTATTGGGACCTCATCAAAATAAAAAGCGTCTGCACAGTGAAGGAAACAGCAAAACTAAAAGGCAACCGATGGAATGGGAGAAGATATTTGCAAACAACATATCAGATTAAGGATTAGTATCCAAAATCGAAAAATTTAATCAAACTCAACACCCAAAAAACAAATAATCCAGTAAAGAAATGGGCAGAAGACATGAATAGACACTTCTCCAAAGAAGACATCCAGATGGCTAACAGACACATGAAAAAGTCTCAACATCACTCATCAGGGAAATACAAATTAAAACCACAATAAGATACCACCTCACACCCATCAGAATGGCTAACATTAATGATTCAGGCAACAACAGATGTTGACAAAGATGCAGAGAAACAGGATCTCTTTTGCACTGCTAGTGGGAATGAAAACTGGTGCAGTATGGAGTTTTCTCAAAAAGTTAAAAATAAAACTACCCTACGACCCAGCAATTGCACTACTAGGTATTTATCTAAGGGATACAGGTATGCTATTTCGAAGGGACACATGCACCCCAATGTTTATAGCAGCACTGCCAGTAGCCAAAGTATGGAAAGAGCCCAAATGTCCACTGATGGATGAATGGACAAAGAAGATGTGTGTGTGTATATATATATATATATACACACACACACACCCCACACACACACCATGGAGTATTACTCAGCATTAAAAAGAATAAAATCTTGCCATTTGCAACAACGTGGATGGAACTAGAGTGTATTATGCTAAGCAAAATTAGAGAAAGACAAATAAATGACTTCACTCATATGAGGACTTTAAGACAGAACAGATGAACATAAGGGAAGAGAAGCAAAAATAATATAAAAACAGGGAGGAGGACAAAACATAAGAGACTCTTAAATATGGAGAACAAACAGAAGGTTACTGGAGGGGTTGTGGGGGGGAGGGAGCTAAATGGGTAAGGGACATTAAGGAATCTACTCTAGAAAGCATTGTGTACTATATGCTAACTAACTTGGATGTAAATTTTAAAAAAGAGAGCTCCCTGACCCCTTCCACGGTGAGAAGACATCAGAAAGCAGGTTCTCAGTAAATACTGATCTTAGACTTCTCAGCTTCCAGGACTGTGAGAAATAAATGTTTGGTGTTTATTTAAAAAAAAAAAAGTTAAAAGAATAACCAAATAAATCCCAAAAAAGGTAATAATGAAAGCAAAATAAATGATATTTTAATAAAGTTATAAAAAGAATCAACAAAACCAAAAGCTTGCCCTTTGTAAAAGACAACTGTAGACACACTTCTGCAAAGATTTAGAAAAAAAAAAGACCGAAATAATATTTAGAAATGGAAAAGGTCCTGAGTCAACTACAGCAGAGATTAAAAACCATTATAAGCCAAACTATGAAGCAGATCAGATGAACAAAAAACAAAAACAAAAACCTGTGTGTTTCTTAAATAAATGACAGAGGAGGGGAAATATAGCAGTAGAACATACACATTAAAAGAAATGTAAAAGTCAAATGAACTTGTGTATTCAAGCAAACTGAAAGAAGGAAACATTATTAAGACATAAGCCTGCACACCAGTATTTGATATGAAGAATTTGTTTGGTTTGATAATAGTACTGAGATTATTTTTTAAGTGGTCATTAGCAATATACCTAAACTGTTGACGTGTGAAATCTCTCCAGGATTTGTCTCAGTATGTGAGAGGCAGAAGTGGGAGGGGTATTATAGTTCCAGCAAGATTGGCTGAGTTAATAACTGTTCAGAAATGGGACATGAGTTTAGGATACTATTTTGTCTGCTTTTGCACATTTGAAATTTTCTGTAATCAAACTGTTTTAGACTAGAAGATAATAATAAGAGTAATTCTTTGTTGATAAATTTGCAAACCATCTAAATGGACAGTTTCCTGAAATATGTATGTGTGTACATACACATTTACATACATATATATGTTTATCAAAATTAAATCAATGAAATAGAGAACCTGAATAAATTTTACCAAATTATAAAAATTGATTTTATCTATAAAATACGTAAACAGAAAAATTTGTCAGCGGCCGCCTGAATGGCTCAGTTGGTTAAGTGTCCAACTTTGGCTCCGGTCATGATCTCTCAGTCTGTGAATTCAAGCCCCACGCTGGGCTCTGTGCTGACAGTACAGGGCCTGCATAGGATTCTCTCTCTCAAAATAAATAAGCTAAGATGAAAAAAAGAAAAATTGGTCACATTAGATTTTACCAAATATTCAAGGAACACGTTAAATAAACTGTTTCAGAAAATTGAAGAAAAAAGAACATTCCCCCAGCCTTTTCTATCAGAGCTAAATAGATAGCATGAGAGAATTATAAACCATGTTTATTTATAATAAAGGGTTTTTTTAGAAGTCATGACTAGAAATCCCTGGACAGTTTAATATTAGAAAATCAAATGATGGGGGCGCCTGGGTGGCTTAATCGGTTAAGCGTCCAACTTTCGCTTAGGTCATGATCTTGCGGTTCGTGGGTTCGAGCCCCGCGTCGGGCTCTGTGCTGACTGCCAGCTCAGAACCCGGAGCCTGTTTCAGTCTGTGACTCCCCCTCTCTCTGGCCCTCCCCTGCTCACGCTGTCTCTCTCTCTCCTAGAAATAAATAAAACATTTAAAAAAAAAAAAAAGAAAATCAAATGATGCAGTTTCCCATATTAACAGATTAAAGGAGAAAACCCAGGTATATAAATGGATGCAGAAAAAATATTCAGTGAAACTTAAAACCTATCAATAAAAAAACTCTTGGTAATTCCAGCATAGAAGAATGTCTTCGGCATTTTGAAGAATATCTACGAAACCCTCCCTAATTCAGACGTTGTAATTAATGGTGAAACCTTAGAAGTATTTCCTTTGAGTTCTGGAACAAGTCAAAGATGTCTGTTGTCATTGTTTTATTTGATAGTGTTCTGAAATCCTGGTTAGGGCATCAAAATGAGAGAAAGAAAAATTCATCAATTGTAAAAATCAATTGCTTTTCTCTACTATAGCCATAAACAATTAGAAAATCAAACTTTTTAAAGCACTATTTACAATAAGAACAAGTCATAAGGTACTAGGAAGCAAATATTAAAATTATATTGAAATGCATAAAAGAAGACCTACAGAAATGTGGGAGAGAGGGAGATCATTTTCATGGATGGAAAGATTCAATATCACAAAAATGTTCTTTGTTCTCTAATTTATCAATTTAAAGTAATTCCAGTCCAAATCCCAGGAGGGCTTTCTAGGGAGGCTGGCAAGCTAATTCCAGAATTCACATAGAAGAGGAAAGCATTCAAAAGAACCATAACAGTTTTGAATAAAAACAAGCGGGGATGCTTACCCTTCAAGATAAAGTTGTGGCAGTTGGATAGAATGCATTTGTCAGTGGAATATACAAACTAATAAAATTGAATTAAGTATCTAAAGGTAAAACTACACGTATATAGTGGTTGCCAGAGGGGAGATGGATGAAGAGATAGGTGAGGTAGACAAAGGGAATTAAGAGATACAGACTTCCACTTATTATAAAATAAGTCATAGGCATGAAAAGTATAGCTTAGGGAATATAGTAATACTGTAATAATGCTTGGTGACTACACTTACTGTGTTGAGCACTGAGCAATGTATAGAATTGTTGAATCACTGTATTGTACTCCTGAAACTAATATAACACTATATGTGAATTATACTTCAATTTTTTAAGTAAAAAATAAAAAAATATGCATATATGGAAGCTTGGTATATAACAAATGTAGAGGTATACCTTGGAATTACTACCAGGTCAGTTCCAAACCACAATAAAGTGAATATTATAATAAAGTGAGTCAAATGTATTTTTTTGGTTTCCCAGTGTATCTGAAAGTTATGTTTTATGTTGTACCATTGGTCTGTTAAGGGTGCAATAGCATGTCTAAAACAACAATGTATGTACCTTAATTCAAAAATACTGTATTGCTGGGGCACCTGGGTGGCTTAGTCGGTTAAGTGTCCGACTTTCGCTTAGGTCATGATCTCGCGATTCGTGGGTTCGAGCCCCCCGTCGGGCTCTGTGCTGACTGCCAGCTCAGAGCCTGGAGCCTGTTTCAGAGTCTGTGTCTCCCTCTCTCTCTGACCCTCCCCTGCTCACGCTGTCTCTCTCTATCCTAGAAATAAAATAAAAATATTTAAAAAAAAAAATACTGTATTGCTAAAAAAAAAAAAAAAAAATGCTAACCAGAATCTGAGCTTTCAGTGAGTCATAATCTTTTTGCTGCCTCGATATTGATGGCTGCTGACTGATCAGGGTGATGGCTGCTGAAGGCTGCAGTGACTGTGGCAATTCCTTAAAATAAGACAGCAATGAAGCTTGCCGCATCGATTGACTCTCCTTTCACAAATTATTTCTCTGCAGCACGCGATGCTGTTTGGGAGCATTTTACCCACAGTAGAACTTGTTTTAAAATGGAGTCAATCCTCTCAAGCCCTCCCTCTGCTTTATCAACTAAATTATGTGATATTCTGAATTCTTTGTTCTCATTTCAACAGTCTTCACAGCACTTCACCAGGAGTACATTCCATCTAAAGAAATCACTTCCTTTGCTCATCCATGAGAAACTCTTCATCTGTTACAGTTTTATCAGGAGATTGTTGCAATTCAAACATAATAATATCAAAGTTTGAAATAGTGTGAGAATTACCAAATGTGACCCAGAGAGAAAATGAGTAAATGCTATTGGAAAAATGGCACTGATAGACTTGCTTAATGCAGGATTGCCAAAAACTTTCAATATGTGAAGAAAAAAAAAAGCAGTATCTGTGAAGCAAGATAAAATGAGGTATGTCTCTTTTTATGGAAAGGCCATTGAGAACCATGGACTGAAACACTACTTGCACACTCAAACACCAGTGACTTCTTTTGTATATATTTTTATAAGTGGATTTTTTGAAACATCACCCATTAACTAGTTTACTCCGTATTGAGTATTCATGGGTTAAGCTGGTCTTTAACATTTTTTCCTTTAATTTTCTTAAATCATCTGCTTACTCATTTAGTTGAACACTGTTTGTTTTTAATGTTTATTTTTGAGAGAGGGACACACAGTGTGGGCAAAGAGAGGGAGACGCAGAATTCGAAGCTGTCAGCACAGAGCCCAGCACGGGGCTTGAACCTATGAACTGTGAGATTATGACCTGAGCCAAAGTCAGACACTCAACCAACTGAGCCACCCAGGTGCCCCATAGTTTAACACAATTTTTAAAAATTTGAGGGGCACCTGGGTGGCTCAGTTGGTTGGGCGTCCAACTTCAGCTCAGGTCGTGATCTCATGGTTCATGGGTTCGAGCACAGAGCCGGGCTCTGTGCTGACAGCTCAGACCCTGGAGCCTGTCTTCGGATTCTGTGTCTCCCTCTCTTGACCTTCCCCTGCTCATGCTGTCTCTATCTCTCTATCAAAAATTAAAAAAATGAAAAAATAAAACATTTTTAAAATTTTGATCCAATTCCCATGTCAACTGTGTGTATTTTTTTAATTTTAAAAATTTAGTTATTAAACAACATTCTCAGGGAACCTGGATGTCTCAGTAGGTTGAGCATCGGACTTCGGCTCACATCATGATCTCATGGTTCGTGAGTTCAGGCTCCACATCAGTCTTTGTGTTGACAGTGTGGAGCTGGCTTCAAATTTCTCTGTCTCCCTCTTTCTCTGCCCCTCCCCTCCTCTCTCACTCAGTCCCAAAAATTATATAAATTTTTTTTTTAATATTTTACTTATTTCTAGGAGAGAGAGGAAGAGAGAGACAGCGTGAGCAGGGGAGGGTCAGAGAGAGAGGGAGACACAGACTCTGAAATAGGCTCCAGGCTCCGCGCTTGCTGTCAGCACAGAGCCTGACGCAGGGCTCGAACCCACGAACCGCGAGATCATGACCTAAGTGAAAGTCGGACGCTTAACGGACTAAGCCACCCAGGCGCCCCACTGTCCCAAAAATTATAAATAAACGTTAAAAAAAATTTTTTTAAAGTAACATTCTTCAGTATTCAGTTTTCCAAATAACACTCCTGAAAATTTATGAATCTAGAATTATTTGTTCATGAAGTACTTCAAAAAAGAGCAAGAACTAAGAAGTATTAATTTCTTAAACATTTATTTACTTGTTTATACTTTTTTAAAAGAGAGCACAGGTCCAAGACCAGGAAAGAAGTCTGGTCTCTCAGGGAGAGAGAATCTTAAGCAAGCTCCACACTCTGCATGGAACCTGACACAGAGCTCAATCCCACAACCCTGGGATCATGACCTGAGCCAAAAATCAAGGGTCAAACAACTGGTTGAGTTACCCAGGCAACCCTAATTTCTTAAACATTTAAATAATTATTAAATATTGTCAAGAGAAAAAGTAAAAACTATATACTATTACAGATATAAAGGATGCCTTCTGTGTTCCCTTTAGCTTTCCTTCATACGCTATACCGAGTTCAAGTTTTATAATTTCTATACAATTTTGTACTTTCATATTATGTACTATAAAATATATACTATCTGTATGTTAAATTTTTATCAATTGTAGCAATAAATCACTATTCTCTTTTTAGACATTTAATTTGCTTTCACATTTTAATATATTAAATAATGCTGCTATAAACATTTTTGTATTTTCATTATGCCCCTAAATGATGCTTTCATTTCATTATATATCTAGAAGTGTAGTTCTGTGTTGTAGCACATGACCATCTTCAGCTTTACCAGAGCATGCAAAAGGCTTTAGAACAAGTTAAGAGCATTTTCATTACTCAATCCTTGCTGACACTTGGTCATGTCAGGACACTTGGTTATGTCAAGTAACATATAGTAGAATTTTTTGACAGATTCTTACAGTCATGTGACAGCAACCATAATCAAGAACCATTCCATCACCCAGCAGAATTATCTTGGTCTGTTCCTTTGCAGTTAAACCCATCTTTAATCTTGATCCCTGGCAACTAATTATCTTTTGCTGTTCTATAGTTTTACCATTTCCAAAGCGTCCTATAATTAGAATCGCACAGTATGTATGAATCTGAATTTCTTCATTTAGTATGATGCACTTGAGATTCTTCTGTTATTGCATGTATCAATAGCTCATTCCTTTTATTGCTGAACAGATTTTATGATATGGATATACTGTACTTTATTCTTAACAACTGAAGAACATTTGGACTGTTTCCAATTTTTTGAAAACTTATATATACGTTTCTGTACAGGCTGTTTTTTGTTTTTTGTTTTTTTTTTTTTTTATTTCTAGGAGAGAGAGAGAGCGTGAGCAGGGGAGGGTCAGAGAGAGAGGGAGTCACAGACTGAAACAGGCTCCAGGCTCTAAGCTGGCAGTCAGCACAGAGCCCGACATGGGGCTCGAACCCACGAACCGCGAGATCATGACCCAAGCGAAAGTCGGACGCTTAACCGACTAAGCCACCCAGGCGCCCCTGTACAGGCTGTTTTGTGTTAACATTTTTAATTTTTCTGGATATTCATCCAAGAGACTGCTGATTCACATGGTAGCTTTATAAGAAACCACAAAGCTGTTTTCCAAAGTGGCTATATTGTTTTGCATTTCCACAAGGAATGTTACCAGATTTTCAGTTGTTCTACATAAGTTCTAAGCACTTGGTATTATCAGTTATTGTTGTTTTCATTATAGTTACTCTAAACCTATAATGCTATAGGTTTTAATTTGCAATTTTGTAATGTCTAAATCTTATTTAGTGGTGCCATCTATGCCCATTTTAAGAATGGATAGTTTTCTTACTCCTCTGGGTTAAGTCTTTGGCAAGTGATTTACAAATATTTTCCCAGTCAGTGGCTCTTCTTTTTACTCAACAGTGTCTTTCACAGAGAAAAAGTTTAATGAAGTCAGATTACAATTTTTTAAATAAATTTTCCTTTGATGTATCTAAGCACTCTTTGATCTAAAGTCATAAAAAACTTTTCCTATATTTCCTTCTGAAATTTGTATATTTTTATATTTCTTTTTATGACCATTTTGAGTTAATTTTTGTGTAAGGTATTGGGTATAGCTCAAGATTTTCTTCTGTCCTTCCTTTCTTTCTCCTTTTCTTTTCTTTCTTTCTTATTCTTTCTCGACTTATGGATGCCTGATTTTCCAGCACGTTTTGTTGAACACTGTCCTTTCTCCATTATTGCTTTTGTATTTCTGTTAAAAATAATAACTTTATTTGTAAGAATCTATTTCTAAGCTCTGTTCTGTTTCATGGCTCTGTGCCTATTCTTTTGTCAGTACCACACTGTTTTGATTATTGGAGCTTTAAAGTGTACACTTTGGCACTCTACATCTTCCAGTATGGTGCTGAATGGGAGTTGCCTTCTTACTGATTTTGAGGGGGAAAGCATTCAGGTTTTCACCATTAAGTATGGTTTGAGCTCTGGATTTTTGTAAATACTCTCTACCAGGTTACAGAAGTTCTGCTGTTTTTCTGAGATTTCACCATGAATGGATGTTGATTAACAGATTAAAATCATCATTTATCTTCTCCCTTTTAGTGTGTTTATAATGGAGACTTACATTGATTCTTCATAATATAAACCAGCCTTGGATACATGGGATACGCCATATTTGGTTGTGATCATATAAAAATATTACACTTTTTATATGTTGCTGGATTAGATTGGCTAATATTTTGTTGAGGATTTTTGCATCTGTTTTCTGGAGTGATGATTCTGATACCATTTCCAACTTGTGGGCTTTTTTCCCCTACATCACCAAGAAATTCTCAGACACCAGCTGAGTGCCTAATGATTCAACTCAGTTCTGACAGTATCTACTCTGAGATGGCATCAGATTCCTAGGGTTTGGGGGCTCAGTCCCACAAGTCTGGCCTCCACTCTAGATGCCAGGCTTATATCCAGGTTGTCACCTGTGCTTCTGACCAACTGGTTATAAATCAGAGGTTTCTATGAGCCCCTTCTTGAGTTTGATTAATTGGCTAGAGCTACTTAGAAAACTCAGGAAACCAGTTTGCTTACTTAAATTACCAGTTAACTACAGAGCATATTAAAGGATAATATGCTAGATGAAAAAACACAGGTGAGGTCCTGAACAAAGGAGCTTCAGTCCCCAGGGAGTATGGGGTTTGGCACAATGGCATATGGAAAAATTCTGGTTCACCAATTTGTAAGCTCTTCTTCAGACCTTCTCCTTTTGAGTTTTTTATGGAGGTCTAAATACATTGGCATGACTGATTAAATCATTGGTCGTTGGTACTTGATTTAACCTTAAGCCCAGCCCCTCTCCTCTCCCTAGAAATCGGGGTGGAACTGAAAGTGTAAACCCTCAATTCATGGTTATTTACCCTAGTAACCAGCCCCCATCTTTAAGGGATTTCCAAAACTTACCTCATTAACATGAACAATTGTTGAAAGAGGCACAAGACACCCATTTCAACTTTATGGCTCTAGAACATTTTCAGGAGCTGAGGACAAGAGACCAGATACAAAAAAAAGATAGTCCCATTGATCCTATTACCAAGGAAATTCCAAGGGTTTGGGGAGCTCTGAGCCAGAAACAGAGATGAAGGTGAAATACATATTTTTTATTATAAAACAAAGTATCACGGCAAGAATACCGATCAATAGTTTCCTTATGTCTTTAGTGATGTCACTGTAATGCTGATCTTATGAGTTTATTAGGGGAGGCCTGGGTGGGTCAGTCGGTTAGGTGTCCGACTTTGGCTCAGGTCATGACCTCACGGTTCGTGGGTTCGAGCCCCGCGTCGGGCTCTGTGCTGACAGCTAGTCAGAGCCTGGAGCCTGCTTCAGATTCTGTATCTCCCTCTCTCTCTGACCCTCCCTTTCTCATGCTCGTGCTTGCTCACTCAGAAATAAATAAAAACATTAAAAAATTAATAAAGTAACAGCAGTTCTTTTAAGAAATTAGTTTATTAGAAGTGTTTCTTTTTCCTAGAAGAGATAAATAATTGGCATAACTTTTTCTTTGCATAGTTGGTATACTTTAACCATGAATTCATCTAGGCCTGGAGCTTTTTTTTAAGGTTTTTAACTATCAATTAATAATTTTTGACAAATTATACAGTCATTCAGTTTACATATTTCTTCTTAGAAGTGTTTGGGCAGTTGTCCTTTTATGGAATTTGTCCATTTCATCTGAGTCATCTGGTTTGGAGACATAGAACTGTTTACTGTATTTTTTTATTATTTTGTTTAAAAGATTTTATTTTTAAATAATCTCCACACTCAACATGGGGTTTGAACTTACAACCCCAAGATCAAAAGATGCATGCCCCACCAACTGAGCCAGTCAAGCACCCCTTTTCTTTTTCATTCCTAATGTTGGTAGGGTTTGTAGTGATAATTATCTTTTTTTTTTTTTTTAAGTTTATTTATTTTGAGAGGGAGAGAGAGAATCCCAAGCAGGCTCTGCACTGCCAGCACAGAGCCCAATGCAGGGCATGAAACATGAGATCATGACCTGAGCCAACATCCAGTCAGATGCTTAACTGGCTGAGCCACCCAAGCACCCCATCCTCTTTTTTTATTCTTGATGGTTTATGTTTATCCAGATATTTACCATATCTGCTTCCTTTCATTTATAAAGTTCCAAGATTCATTCTAGTAGCCTTTTTCTTGTATCTAAAGAGCTTCCTTTAGGTAAGGTGCCTGGGTGGCTTAGTCAGTTGAGTGTCAGACTTTTGGCTCAGGTCATGATCTCATGGTTCATGAGTTCTTGTGAGTTTGAGCCCTGCATCTGCTAACAGAGAGGCCGCTTCCGATCCTCTGTCCCCCTGTATCTCTGCCTCTCCTGCTTGTTCTCTCTCTCTCAAATATATGTATAGCTTCCTTTAGCATTTCTTTTATAGCAGGTCTGTATACAGCAAACTCTGAGTCTCTTAAGTCTTCACCAGGGTGTGTATTTGCCCTCATTCCTGAAAGAATATGCTTGCTCTATATAAAATTCTGAAGTTTACAGGTTCTCTTTGTCAACATTTAAAATTTTTGATGCATTGCCTTTGGCATTGATTTCTGAAGAGCAATCCACAGCCATTCAAATCATTCCTTTCTACAAAATGCATCATTTTTCTCTGAGTTCTCAAGACTTTGATTTTGATTTTGATGTGTGTAGGCCTTGGTTTTTGTTTACTTTTATCCTGTTTTATGTTTGCTAAGCTTTTTGAATCTAAATTTTTGTCTTTTCATCACACTTGGGACATTTTTAGCAATTGTTTCTTCAAATATTTTTTCTGTAACAATTTCTTCTCCTGAGATTTAAGTGACATGAATTTTAAGCCCTTTGAAATTGTTCCACAAGTCCCTGGTCCCTGAGGCTCTGCTCATATGTTCTCAACCCTTTTTACTCAGTATCTCAGATTCTCAGGAGTCCTCTTCCACTTTCCTGACTTGACTCTGCCATCCCCATTCTCCTGCTGGGCCCAGACAGTGGATTTTTTTTTAATTTCAGATATTATATTTTTCCATTTCAGTTGTAAAATTTCCACTTCGTTCTTTTTTTCTTTTTTAAAAATTTCTGTTCTATTTAACAATTTCTCTTCTATGATCTGTCTGCTCCTTTAGTGTTTGCCTTTACCTCACAGAGCATGTTTGTATTGTTGCTTTAAAGGCTCTGACAATTCCAGTATCTAGATCCTGTTAGGATTGGGATCTGTTGACTATTTTTTCATTTCGGAATTAATCCCATTTCCTGGGTCTTTATATATAATTTTTTATTATGTCTTGGACATTTTGAATGTAGCATTGTGACTCTGGGTCCTGTTAAAAATACCTGGAAAAAGTTGATTTTTGTTATTTATTTTTGTCAGTCTACCCAGTTAGATTCAGATTGCATGTACCATGTCACTTGCTGTGGGTGGTGGTTCCAGCATTTGTTGATTTTTCATGGCCTTTGCTGTGCTGTGGAGGCTTATCCAGGGGATGCCCCGCTCAGGGATTCGGACAGTGGCTTACCCTAGAATTTGGTCCTTAACACCTTTGTCATGTTTCTTTAGCTCTGTTTCATGAATATGCAGGTAAGCCAGGTAGGCATGCCATGAATATGTAGGGAAGCCAGAATTGGTACTTTTCTTTAGCTCTCTGCTCTCCAAGACTCCTTCACATTCTCCAGATAATGTTTCTTTTTCCCATTTCCTCTGGTGGCCAAAAAGAAGTTTCTTCAGTGTTTCTGCCTCCTAACCTGTTGTGAGTTTTGAGTGACTTAAGGGGGATGGGGAAGAGGGGGGAACTCCCTCGATATTCTCCCGACATCATCATATCCTTTTCACAATTCTGCTAGCTAAAAGAGATGGGGTTTCTCTTGGGGTTTCCATTGCTGCTGTAGCTGCTGCATGCAGATCCGTGACCAGTGCTGACCCTAGGCAAAGCTGGTAGAGTGGGAAAAACAAACCAGACACACACACACACCTCATCCCAATTTCTTAGTCTTCTGGCTGGGGTGCTTTCTCTGAATTCATGGTCTGTTTTTGCTGTGAGTTCCATGAATCAGCCCAGGACACAAAGGAGAAGGAAAAAACTTAATACACCTCCTTTATGGGTCATTCAAGTTTGACTTCTCTTCCAGAGCCATCTTTTACTTTCCAGAATCTTCATGCAGTTGCTTTTCATATCTTATCCTGAGTTTCTAGTTATAATAAGAAATAAGCCATACTGTTTCATCTTGGCTGATTCTGGAAGCCCATTTATTTATTGTAGTAAAATTGATTATTTTTATCTTTATGGTTGATACTTTATGTCTTCTATATTTGTTTTTAATAGACTTTCCTAACCAAGGGTTATAGAACTACACTTCCATATTTTTGATCTGTGTACTTTAGTCTTAACGTTTAAGAATTGATTTTATGTCAACTATAAGATAAGGATCTAATGTCAGTTGTACTACCAATTATCAAGGGTCTTCTTTTGATCTGGAGTGCTATACAGAGGCACACTTCATTTTACTACATTTTTTACAAATTAAAGATTCAATACTTCAGAGAAGTATCTACTGATGTGTTGGAAACAGCAAGAGAACTAGAATTAGAAGTGGAGCCCAGACGTGGGACCGAATTGCTACAATCTCATGATAGAACTTTAACAGATGAGTAGTTGCTTCCTATGATGAGCAAGAAAGTGGTTTCTTGAGATGGAATCTACTCCTGGGTGAAGATACAGTGAGGATTCTTGAAATGGCAAGAGAGGATCCAGAATGTTACATAACTTAGTTGATAAAGCAGCAGCAGGGTTTCAGAGGAGTGACTCCATTTTAAAAGAAATTCTGCTGTGGGTAAAATGCTACCAAACGGCATCGCAGGCTGCAGAGAAATCATTTGTGTGAGAAGAGTCAATTGATATGGCAAACTTCATTGTTGTCTTTTTTTAAAGTATTGTTACAGTCACCTCAGCCTTCAGCAGCCGTCAACATTGAAGCAAGATTCTCCACCAGCAAAAAGATTAGGACTTACTGAAAGCTCAGATGCTGGTTAGCATTTATTTTTTAGCAATAAGACATTTTTGAATTAAAGAATGTACGTTTTTTTCTAGACTTAATGCTATTGCATGCTTAACAGACTATCTAACTTTTATATGCACTGGGAACCGAAAAATGCACTTGACTCACTTTATTACAGTATTCACTTTATTGTGGTCTAGAACTAAATATGCGGTACCTCCAAGATATGTCCATAGTTGCTTTCCGAGGATGTCATTGCATTTATTTGGAGTCTTCAGGGGCTCCAGCAGACTGCATCCCCTTTTCCCTCCACACTGAGAATGTGGAGATCAAAATAGCTCCTTCATTATAACAAAGGCTAGAGGAAACAGCTTAGTGAGAGAGTTGTGTTAGACTTGCTAGTTCCTTACCCACCAGTTTTACTTTCCACCTAAATCTAGCCTGGACCATCCCAACCCAAGGAAAGTTTGCATCTACAGAGGAAACCCACTTATTCAGGTCACTGCTTCCTACTTGGTGGTCCAGAAAAAGAGGGAAGGAAAGAAGACCAGACTCCCTACTGTCAAAGTAACTCCACCTCCCTGGGGAGGGTGTAGGAGTGATATAAGAGACCAAGAGCATTTAGTAGATCTGTTGTCGTGCAGTCCAGGTAAAAGAAGAGTAGTATGTGCCCCACTCCACCAATTTCAGTTAGTTAGGTTATATTGTTAGAAATATTTTCTGAAAATTAGTTGAACTAAACTATTTCAGTATTTTGCTATACTCCAAATGGAAAAGAATGTCATTATCATATGACTTAAAACTTTTGACTTAAAAAATGTTTAAAGAACATTAATGTGGCCTTGTACAGTACCATATTTCTTTGGATTACAAAAAAAGTACAGTTTAAATACTTCAGACTTTGTTTTTCATATATTTAGCTCTATCAGTTCATAGTTTTATAAACTTAGCCATGTATTCATTAACTTAGTGTGAGCAAGAATTACACTAGATGTAGTTAGCACATGATTCTCTCATTCGAAGACCTTACAGTATAATAGGGGAGACAAATAATTTTTTTTTTTACAAATAGTTTATTGTCAAATTAGTTTCCACATAACATCCAGTGCTCATCCCCACGAGTGCCCTCCTCCATGCCCATCCCCCTACCCCCACATCCATCAGTCCTCAGTTTTTGTCAGCATTCAAGAGTCTCATGGTTTGCCTCTCTCCCTTTCCCCCACCATTTCCCCCCTTCTTCTCCCCCTTGTTCCTCAGTTATGTTCCTCTTAATCCTCCTATATGTGCAAACATATATTTGTCCTTCTCTGCCTGACTTATTTCGCTCAGCATAACACCCTCAACGTCCATCCATGTTGCTACACATGGCCAGATTTCATTCTTTCTCATTGCCATGTAGTATTCCATAGTATAGATAAACCACATCTTCTTGATCCATTCATCCATTGATGGACACTTAGGCTCTTTCCATGTTTTAGCTGTTGTGAAGAGTGCTGCTATGAACATTGGGGTACATGTACTCCTATGCATCAGCATTTCTGTATCCCTTGGGTAAATTCCTAGCAGTGCTATTGCTGGGTCATAGGGGAGTTCTATTGTTAATTTTTTGAGGAAACTCCACACTGTTTTCCAGAGGGGCTGCACCAGTTTACACTCCCACCAACAGTGTAGGAGGGTGCCCGTTTCTCCACATCCTCGCCAGCATCTAGAGTTCTCTGATTTGCTCATTTTAGCCACTCTGACTGGCGTGAGGTGGTATCTCAGTGTGGTTTTGATTTGTATTTCCCTGATGAGAAGCGATGCTGAGCATCGTTTCATGTGTCTGTTGGCCATCTGGATGTCCTCTTTGGAGAAGTGTCTGTTCATATCTTCTGCCCATTTCTTCACTGGGTTGTTTGTTTTCGGGTGTGGAGTTTGGTGAGTTCCTTATAGATTCTGGATATTAACCCTTTATCTGATATGTCATTTGCAACTATCTTTTCCCATTCCGTTGGTTGCCTGTTAGTTTTGTGGGTTGTTTCCTTTGCTGTGCAGAAGCTTTTAATCTTGATGAGTTCCCAGTCGTTTATTTTTGCTCTTGATTCCCTTGTTTTTGGGGATGTGTCAAGTAAGAAGTTGCTGCGGTGGAGGTCAAGGAGGTTGTTTCCTGCTTTCTCCTCTAGGGTGTTGATAGTTTCCTGTCTCACGTTCAGGTCGTTTATCCATTTTGAGTTTATTTTGGTGCATGGTGTGAGAAAATGATCTAGTTTCTTTCTTCCGCATGTTGCTGTCCAGTTCTCCCAACACCATCTGTTTAAAAGGCTGTCTTTTTTCCATTGGATATTCTTTCCTGCTTTGTCAAAGATTAGTTGGCTGTATACTTTTGGGTCCACTTTTGAGTTCTCAATTCTGTTCCATTGGTCTTTGTGTCTGTTTTTGTGCCAATAGCATACTGTCTTGATGATGACAGCTTTGTAGTAGAGGCTAAAGTCTGGGATGGTGATGCCTCCCATTTTGGTTTTCTTCTTCAATATTACTTTGGCTATTCGGGGTCTTTTGTGGTTCCATACAAATTTTAGGATAGTTTGTTCTAGTTTTGAGAAGTATGCTGGTGCAATTGTGATTGGAATTGCATTGAATGTGTAGATTGCTTTGGGTAGTAATGACATCTTAACTATATTTATTCTTCCTGTCCATGGGCATGGAATGTTTTTCCATTTCTCTGTGTAGGGGAGACAAATAATTATTGATGAAACTTGTTCACTACCACAGAACCATGGGCAGAATGCTTTGGTTATGTAAATAGTGGAATTAATGAGAACAAATGATATATTTAAGGAAACCTATTGCTTTTATGTAATACATTTTTAAAGCTATTGTAAAGTTTTGAAATGGTGATTCTATTTAGTTACCGATTTTCCACCATTCTCATGGAAGTAACAAACTGATCATTTCAAATAACCTAAAGTTACTTAGTCAAAATTTAACCCTTTGAGCTATATGTTTTAGTTGTTTGCTTAGTTTTGTGCCATCAAGGTATTATAGGGAGAAAAGATCTATGGCATTATGTTTTTGTTATATGAAGTCTTTTTTTTTTAAGTTTATTTATTTTGAGAGAGCAAGAGAGAGCTGGGTGAGCAGAGAGAGGAAGAGAGAATCCCAAGCAGGTTCTGTGCTGTCAGTGCAGAGGCCAGCACGGGGCTCAAAACCATGAACTAAGAGATCATGACCGACCTCAGCCAAAACCGAGAGTCAGACACTTAATGGATTGAGCCACCCAGGTGCCCCAAGTCTTTTGAATTAAGACAGCTGACTACGTCAGTAGAGCATGTAACTCTTGATCTCAAGGTTGTGAGTTCAGGCCCCTATTGGGTGTAGAGAGTACTTAAAATCTATAAATGAATGAATGAATGAATGAATGAATGAATGAATGAATAGAAAGGAAGGGAGGGAGTGGAGGTAGCATCACACTGCTACCTCAGAGATAGAAACTAGAATGAATACTCATTATTTGTCTTTAATGTCAGTTAAAGGAAGTCTTTATTCTCTGGTCACTAACATTTTAATTGTAGAGTCACATAGGAGTAACTAAAGCAAAAAGTGAACTGTGTTTGTGTGCCCAGAGAGTGGGAAGAACACAAATGTTAGAGTCAGACCAACCTAGGTCAGATCTTTACCCTGAGTAACCTTGGACAAATTCCTTAATCTCTCTGAGCCTTAGTTTTCTCCTTGCGTGTAAAGAATAATTGCTTCTTCATTCAGTTATCTTAGAGATAAGCACAATGTCCTTCTAAACCCGAAACCTGAACATTAATGCACACAGTCTTTCTATGCCTACAGTTTAAAGAAAATCTTCAAACAAGAGTGGGCCAAGCATATTTTAAAAACTTGGTGCCAGATAGCAAGCTGCTATAAAATTTCAAGAAAAAGGATGTTAAGCAAATTAGAATACTAATAGTGCTTACTTTGATACTACAGTTTACATCTTCCTGACTGAAACCGTAGAAATTAAAATCCATAGAAATCATTTAAGGGGTGAAATCTTAAAACCTCTTAAATGTGCAGTATAGAATAAGGGGTAAATAAATTACGGTATGTCATGGGATGTTTATGGTTATGAAGAGTTATAGATAAGGTAAAAATGGTTTTGATGTGTTACAGGAAAAACCAGGATATATGTACCTTACTACTAAACTTACACTTTAAAAATGTGAAGAAAAGCTTTTTAAAAAACTACATTTGTTATGCGGGATTCTTTTATTTTCCCAATCTTTCAGTACCACGAGTTTGCTTTCATGATAAGGAAACTATGTAAGACAACCAGTGAGCCTCATGGAACAAAAAGTCTCTTCTCTTTATAGACCAAACACCAACTTAAGGCTCCTTAAATACTTAATTCCATTAAGACCATCAAAGAAAGAGACTAAAGAATGTCTTAGTTCTTTTAACTGCTTAGGTCCCTCCAGCCTTTTATCTGTTGTTTTTCTGTCAACTACCATGTTGACTGGGTAGAAGAACTAGAAAATTCGAATTTATCTTTTCAAAAGCAGTGTTTTTCTCTGTTTTAATGTTACAGATTTATTTGAGATTCCTAGATTATCAAATGGAGCACTCAAATGAATGCAAGAGAAATTTCGTTGCAGTTTATGATGGAAGCAGTTCTATTGAAAATCTGAAGGCCAAGTTTTGCAGCACTGTGGCCAATGATGTCATGCTGAAAACAGGAGTTGGAGTGATCCGAATGTGGGCAGATGAAGGTAGTCGGCTAAGCAGATTCAGAATGCTCTTTACTTCCTTTGTGGAGCGTAAGTAAATCCTATAACATTGAGATCTTTTACATAATTTTTATTCAGAATTCAGTTCTATTTCCTTTTGGCAAAGACTAGTAACAGGATGTAGAAATAACTAAGTTTTAGTCCCTGTTC
This sequence comes from Proteles cristata cristata, assembly GCA_017311185.1. NCBI lineage: Eukaryota > Metazoa > Chordata > Mammalia > Carnivora > Hyaenidae > Proteles > Proteles cristata. The sequence goes on from JAESUZ010005544.1 coordinate 814,645, forward strand.
TCAAGGAATTAACTGTCCCGGGTGAAAACCCATGTTAATACTTTAAATTGCAACACTGTCTTAGTATAAAGGTGCAAAAGTGATAGGGAATGCAGAAAGTGGAGACCTCTCTCGAGATTTTAAAAGTTAGTAGTAGTAGTAATTCAGCGTGGTAAATAATTATGAATCTACCAAACAATGCTCATCAAGATAGATAGGCTACATTTTTTTCCAACTTTTTAAGTAATTTCAAGCATATAGAAAGTTACAAAAATAGTAGAGTTTTCATGTCTTTTACTCAGGTTCCTGTAATAATGTAGTAAAACAGAAAATTAACACTGACTCAGTATTATTGATCACTATATAGACCTTATCCACAGGTCAGTAGTTTTCCCATTAATGTCCACATTGCATTTACTTTCATCTGTCCTTTAGTGTCCTTCATCTGTGACGGTTCCTCAGTCTCTAATGACCTTGATACATTTGAAGAGTACTGGCCATTTATTTATTTAGTCAATTGCCAATTTAGGTTTGTTTGATGTTTTCTCATGGATTCATTTGAAGTTATGCATTTCTGTCAGTCCCCCAGAAGTCACATTCTATCTTTCTCAGTGCATCACACCAGTGAGGCAGGGGTACATAATGTGGATTTGTCTCACATTAGCTTTCATCATTTGCTTTACATGCTCTCATCAGATTTCTCCACTATAAAGTTACTAATTTTTTCACTTCTAATTAATAATTCTCTTTGAGACTATGCATATATTCCTTAGCTCACTAATCTTTGCATCTGTTAATGGTTTCTGCCTGTAATAGGTATTACTATATAGTTTACCTAATGGTAGTTTCTGTTTCCATTATTCCTTCTACACTTATTAATTGTAATTAAACTGAGAAAGAGATATTTTCCCCTCTTTTATCTATTCAATTATTTATATCAGTATGAGTTTATGGATTTTTATTTATACCATTATTATGTATGTAATTGTATATGATATGTAATTATTATAGTACTAACATTATTTTGTTACTCAGAATCCCAGCTTTGGCCACTGGGAGCTCCTTCAAGTTGTCTCCTTTTTTCCTTTTGATGTGTCCTTTAAAAAAAAAAAAAATATATATATATATATATATATCACTTTCTTGCTGTTACCACAAGATGGCCCAGGATCACCTGTGTTTTCCCTGGTCTAGCCCTAGAACCAACCATATTTCCAAGAAGCCCTTTTCTTCTCTTAAAGAAAACATTCAGAAAACACTTCTGGGTTGTTGGGGTTTTTTTAAATAATAATCATAATGAATCTGTGGATTGCTTTTGAGTAGTATTGTCATCTTAATATTAGGTCTTCAGTTCATGAATCCAGGCTTTCTTACCATTTATTGTATTTAATTTCTTTCAACAGTGTTTTGTACTGTAATATATAGGTCTTGCATCTCCTAGGTTACGTTTATTCCTAAGAATTTTTTGTTTGATACTGAATAAATGGAATTATTTTCTTTTCCAGTTTTTCATTGTTAGTGTGTAGAAATGCTTCTGACTTTTGCCTTTTGTATGCTAGTTTTGTATCCTACAACTTTACTGAAATTAGCTGTGTGTGTGTGTGTGTGTGTGTGTGTGTGTGTGTGTGTGTAATCTTGTTAGTGTTTTCTACATATAAGATCATGCTATCTGCAAACAGATAATTTTACATTTTCCTATTTGGATGCTTTTTATTTCCTTGCCTCACCTAATTATTCTTGCTAGAATGTCTAGCACTGTATTGAATAGAAGCGAAAGGAGGCATCCTACTCTTGTTTCTGATCTTAGGAGAAAGGCTTTCAACCTTTCATCCTTGAGTATCGTGTTAGCTGTCGGGTTTTCATATATGGCCTTTATCACATTGAGGAAATTTTCTTCTGGTCCTACTTTGTTAAGTGTTTTCATCATGAAAGGATGTTGAATTTTGTCAAATGCTTTTTCTGATTCAATTAAGATGATCATGTCATTTTTTCCCCTCTTCTTTCTGTTAATGTGGGGTTTTACATTGATTTTTGTATGTAAAACCATTTTTATGCTCCAGGAATAAGTCCCACTTGCTCATAGTGTATAATCCTTTTAATATGTTATTGATTTCAGTGCTAGTATTTTGTTGAGAATTTTTGTATCAATATACATAAAGGGGTATTGGTCTGTAGTTTAATTTCTTGTAGTATCTTTGTCTGGCTCTGATATCAGGGTTATGCTGGTCCATAGAATAAGTAAAACGTAATCCTTTCTCTTCAGCTTTTTGGAGGAGTTTGAGAATTGACATTCTGTAAACATATGGTAGAATTCATCAGTGACGCCATCCAGTCCAGGGCTTTTCTTTGTTGGAAGATAGTTTGATTACTGATTCAGTCTTCTTGTTAGTTAGAGATCTGCTCAGATTTTCTGTTTGGTTTTTATTCAGTTTTGGTACAATGTATGTTTTTAGGAATTTGTCTATTTCATCTAGATTAGCAGTTTCTTGGTGTAGAATTGTTTTTAGTATTCTCTTCTAGTCCTTTTTATATCTATAAGATCTATACTAATGTCTCCACTTGCATTTCTGATTTTAGTAATTTGATCTTTTAACCTCTGTTTCTTTTTCTTGTTAGTCATTGTAACTAAAGTTTGATGATTTTGTTGATCTTGTCCAAGAACCATTTTTTGGTTTTTTTCTTTTCTCTAGTTTTTCTATTCTTTGTCTCTAGTCTCTATAATTTCAATATTACTGACAAAGGCATAGAACTCTGGGTTTAGTTTGCCCTTCCTTTTTTGGCTCTTTAAGGTTAAGTTAAGGGTTTAAGACTTTTCTCTTTTTTTAATGTAAGCACATATGGCTATAAATTTCCTTCTTAGTACTGCTTTCATTGTTTCTCATAAGTTTTGGTATGTTTTGTTTTCTTTTTCATTGGTCTCTAGGTATTACCTAATTTCCCTTGTGATTTCTTCTTTGACCAATTGGTTAAGAGCCTGTAATTTAGGGACACCTGGGTGGCTTAGTCGGTTAAGCAACCAACTTTCGCTTAGGTCATGATCTCGAGGTTCGTGGGTTCCGGCCCAGCGTCGGGCTCTGTGCTGACTGCCAGCTCAGAGCCTGAAGCCTGTTTCAGTCTGTGACTCCTTCTCTCTCTGACCCTCCCCTGCTCACGCTGTCTCTCTCTCTCTCTCTCCTAGAAATAAATAAAACATTAAAAATTTTTTTAAAAAAGAGCCTATAATTTAACTCCCACATATTTACAAATTTTCCGTTTTTTATTCTATTACTGATACCTAGTTTTACTTCATTATGATTGGAAGAGAAACTTTATATGATGTCATCTTTTAAGATTTTTGTGTGTATATGGCTGGCCTAACATATGGTCCATCCTGGAGAAAGTTCCATATACAACTAAGAAAAATGTATATTTTGGTGTTGTTAGGTGGAATTTTCTGTATGTTATCTAGTAGGTCCTCCAATTGGCTTCTAGTGTTATCCTTTCATTTGCTTATTTATCTTCTGTTGGTGTATCCATTATTAAAAGTGGGATATTGAAGTCTCCAACCATTATTGTAGAATATCTAATTCTCCCTTAAAATTTGATAGTATTTGCTTCTTATATTTTAGGACTCTGATTTTTTTTTTTTATAATTGTTGTGTCTTCTTGATGAATCTCTTTTACCAATATACATTGTCTCTCTTTGTCACTTGCAACAGTTTTGATTTAAAGTCTATTTTTGCTTGATATTTGTATAGCCACCCCAGCTCTTTTTTGGTAACTGTTTGCATAGAATATCTTTCTCCATTTTTTTTTTTTTACTTGCAACCGATTTGTATCTTTAGATCTAAAGTGAATAAAGTGAGTCTTTTGTAGAACAGTATATAGTTGGATCTAGGGGTTTTTTCACTGCCTATTCTGCCAGTCTCTGCTTTTTGAATAGAGGGTTTAACTCATTTACACTTACAGTAATTACTAAAAAGGAAGGACTTCTGCCCTTTTGCTATTTGTTTTCTAAATGTCTTAGAGCTTTTTCTCCCTCATTTTCTTCATTATAATTTTCTTTTGTGGTTGATTTTTTGTGGCAACACATTCGAATTTCCTTTTGTGTATATTCTTTAGAAATTTTCTTTGTAGTTATAATGGGGTTTTATCTTTATCTGAATTAAGTCTTTGAAAGTTATCTTGGGGCACCTAGGTGGCTCAGACGGTTAAGCATCCGACTTTAGCTCAGGTCATGATCTCACAGTTTCGTGGGTTCGAGCCCCACATCAGGCTCTGTGCTGACACCTAGCTCTGAGCCTGGAGGCTGTCTTCCAATTCTGTATCTCCCTCTCTCTGACACTCCCCTGTTCACACTGTCTCTATCTCTCTCTCAAAAATAAACATTAAAAAAAATTTTAAGTCATCTTTACTAATTTGTGAGCATTTGAGATTTTTATTTTAAAGGATGTTGTAGCTCATTATAGATGGTAATCCAGCTTAAAAGTGGAAAAACTCTGAGTACAGATTTTAGGATTCTTCCCTTAAATTCCTGATAATTCACCTGAGCAAATCCCAGGAAAAATCATTTCTATTGCCTAACTCCTGTAAAAGTCCAAGTGACTTGCCAGTGCTTCCTAATAATTATTTTGTTGATTTGGCTTATCGTAAGTTTAAATCACATTACATTACCTTTGTTTTTTTTTTAAAAAAACTGCCTTCAAGGGGTGCCTGGGTGGCTCAGTTGGTTAAGCATCTGACTTGAGCACTGGTCATGATCTCATGTGCTGTCAGCGTGGAGCCTGCTTGGGATTCTCTTTCCCTCTCTCTCTGCCCCTCCCTTACTCATGCACTCTCTTTCAAAATGAATAAATAAAAAAAAAATTTCAGAAAGGCTAAAATTAGAGCTCATGGGGTACCTGGGTAGCTCAGTCAGTTGAGCATCGACTTGATTTCTTTCCCTCTTTCCCTGCCTCTGCCTTACTTGTGCTCTCACTCTTTCTCTCTCTGTCTCAAAATAAAGAAATAAACTTTAAAACAATTAAAAATTAAAGAAAAAGAAAGGTAGATTAGGGGTGCCTGGATGGCTCAGTCAGCTGAGCATCCAACTCTTGCTCTCAGCCCAGGTCTTGATCTCAGGGTCATGAGTCTAAGCCTTGCTTTGGGCTCCACAATGGGCATGGAGCCTAGCTAGAGTTAGAAGGCCTTTAAATTAAAGGGTAAAATTAGGGGTACCTTAGTGGCTCAGTTGGTTGAGCGCCTGACTCTTCGTTTCAGCTTAGATCATGATCTCATGGTTGTGGAATCAAGCCCCGCATCAGGCTCTGCACTGACAGCATGGCATCTGCTTGGGATTCTCTCCTTCCCTCTCACTGCCCTTCCCCTGCTCATGCTCTCTCTTTCAAAATGAAAAAGTGAATTAAAAGAATTTTTTAGAAAGACAAAAATTATAATTCATGGTGTAGCTCAGTCAGTTGAGCATCCGGCTCTTAAATTTCTGCTCAGATCATGATCCCAAGGTTGTGGGATAGAGCCTGGTATCTAGATCCATTCATTCTCTCTCTCCTTCTCTTTTTCTTTCTTTCTTTCTTTCTTTCTTTCTTTCTTTCTTTCTTTCTTTCTTTCTTTCTTTCTTTCTTTTCTCTCTCTCTCTCTCTCTCTCTCTTCTCTCTCTCTCTCTCTCTCTCTCTCTCTTTCCCCCCCTCCCTCCCTTCCTTCCTCCCTCCCTCCCTCCCTCCCTTCCTCTCCTTCTCTCTCCACCCCCCTTCCTTCCTCCCTTTGCCACTTTCCCCAGCTCCTGTGTGCATGCTGTCTGTCTAGAATAGAAATAATAAAATTAGAGTTCATGTTATGTTAAGCTTTGGGGGAATTTTGAAGGGTCTTATACTACAAATGATGTAATCAGATCTGTGCTTTAATTAGGGCATGGAGGCTGTAGGAGGCTAATTTCCATAGTCAGAGGGGGAGACCAGGAAGGTCTGAAACAGAGCAGTGACAGGAGAAAGAAGAGTTGTGGAGGCAGAATACGCAAGATTTGGGGACTGATCAGAATGTGTCAAAAACACCTACAGTTTGGGTCTGACTGACTTGGAAAATGAAAATTGGACAGATAAGAGGAGACAGCATTGAGTTATTTTGGATTTAGTGAGTTTCTCAAGTAGTTGGAAATGTCAAGAGCTCAGCAGTGATATTTGCATAGAGTAAACTTGCTGCCACTGCTTGTTGCCCTATGGATGGATATCAACTGTGTCCAAAATTTTTTAATCAACTTTTTATATTTGAAAAAAACAGCTTTGTAAAGGCTGCTTAACTGTTTCAAATGACTACAAAGCAGTGCATGATACAAAGATACAGTTACAGTTAGCAAGAAAACCTTTCAGCCATTTTCCCTTCTCCTCATCTTATTTATTCCTAATATCTTATACCTGTGTTTTCCAAAAGTGCCCGTCAGCCACATGTACCTATTGAACACTCATGATGTGGTCCATCTAAATTGAAATGTGCTATAATTATAAAGATATATTCTGAATTTCAAAGGCTTGGTATGAAATAATGTAAAACTTCTCCTAATATTTTATATATGTGTTAAGTGAGAATATTTTGGATATTGTTTCAGGTCTCCCTAATACCACTCACATGTTAGGTGATTTGCTAGAAGGACTCACAGGACTCAATTTGAATTTGAATACTCACAACTAAGATTTAGTACAGTGAAGGGATATAGGGTCAACAAAGGAAAAATACTGAGTCTGTAGAAATCCTTTCACAGACTTTTTTATCCTCCCTCCCTCCCACAAAGGGCACACTGAGCATGTGCATTTCTCAAGCAACAAAAAATGCACTAACATGTACAGTGTTTCTGCCTAGAGAACCCCCTTAGAGCTCAGCACCCAACTTTTTATTGGGGGCTAGGCACATAAGCACCATCTGCCTTGCCTGTACCAAAATTGTAGACTCATGAAAGGAAAGAAGATATTTGGCATAAATGGCATTGTTCACACAGACTCTAGGCACCATGAACCTTACCAGTCAGGGAATGGAGTGAAGTCAAGTTCCCATTTGCCAAAACTAAAGGCCAACCTCCCACACAGACCCTTCTAAAGGTAGCAGCCTTAGTTGTACTATATTCTCTCTTCTGCAGGGATATATGAGGTTCAATAAGCTACTAGTAAAATTAATTCTACCTGTTTCTTTCTAAAGGTCTTTTTTAATGTGGCTACTTGTTCACATTTTGCCTCACATTATATTTTGGGCAGCACTAGTCTAAATCTTAAGTGCAAAATTATTTGATGTGTTTAGTTACGGTATTTCTCTATCTACACTAATTATTTCTCCATCAGTACAAATGTGATAGGTAAACAGGTGAAAAGCCTCCCTCAAGTGATGTCTTTACAATAATCATTAAATATAAAACAAAGTTAAAGTTTGCAATAGACTTAAGTTTAGCTTTATTATCCATAAAGAACAAGAAAACTACCCCTCCAAAAAACAAATGTCATATGTATGTGATCAAAGTAAAGGATTTTGAAGGATTTAGTAAGTTTTCTGAAACAAAAGTCCTGATTTGGAAATATACTTGTTTTCTTTAATGTTTATATTGAGAGAGAGAAATATTGAGTGGGGGGTTGTTAGAGAGAAAGGAGAGGGAGAGAATCCCAAGCAAGCTCCATGCTGTCAGCTTGGAGCCCTGTATAGAACTCGATCCCATGAACCATGAGGTGATGACCTGAGCCGAAGTCAAGAGTCAAACACTTAACCAACTGAGCCACCCAGGCACTCAAGAAATCTCCTTTTAATCATATTAGAGAGCACCAAACAGTACATTTTTATATGCTCATCATTAATTCAAATTGTTAAACTTTTTTGTTTTTCTCTAAGTTATTAGTAAATTGTAACTGTTATCCATCAATGAAAACAATCAATATTTCAGAAAAGGATTATTTATATAAATGGACTAATTCTGCATGAGATTCACTTCATACCTACCCATTGAGGATTACAGATATGACTAAAATAATATCACTTGGCTAAAGTGACTGATATGGAATAGTAGTCAGTCAGTATATTTGACTTCTTCCCAAGCACTAAATACTAATATACACCTCACTCTTTCAGACAGGATATGGTTTTAGGAAAATAATTTCTAGGACTACAACTGTGAAAGCAGCAGAAGTTATTTTTGTGAGAATAGATCCATAATGTGATTTTCAGTGACATACTGCCTACAGGCCCCTGCAGGCCTAGTTGAAGGAGAGACCATCTTTCAGCATCATTGCCACATCTCGTGAGAAGGGGAGGAGGGCTGAAACCCTAACCCTTCTTCCCCACACCATGACCCAGTAGTGAGTAAAAAGGAAAAGACAAAGTCCTCAGGCTAGAAGTAGGAAACAGCTCATAACTGGTGCTATTTTTGCTATTCTCTTTGCCCTTTACTTATAAATTGCTATAATTCAGCAGTTTTTTATAGTTCTTAATTGAAGCATGTCATTAGCATCCCAGGTCAATAACTGATACTTTGTTTCTCATCATAAACAGTTATGCTTACCCACTGAAAATCCATAGAGCTTAATACATCTGCAATTATGAATATAATGTATTTCTACAAAACAAAAGCTGATGATATCACTGCTGCTTTCTAATTGCTTTAAATCATGTGGAGAACAGTTGTAAAGAACTATTATAAAAACCTCATGAGGGTATTTTCCACTTACTGTTCAGTCAGTGAGAAACTCTGAGCAGAAGACCTGTCTTTTTTTGCCACTTTGAGACTACAAAGAGACATCAAAATGTGATCATGCAACATTCTGTGGATAAAGTTTAAGTGCTAATGATAGTGTGACTCAAAATCAGCATGCCTAGAAGCCACAGTACTGCTTATAACCTCACTCAGCTTGTCTTGAAAATAGCTTTTGTTCCCTGTATTCTCATTTGTGAACTGGATAAGACAGGTAAAATTAGGTCAGCAAGTAATATGATACAGTATGTATTAGGATGGTGGTGTGATACATAAAGAAAAAAACAGAAAATTCCGGTTTTTTGAAGTGAGGAATTCAAAAGTACTGTGTGTTCTCTAGGCCATTTGTTATGTTAAACTGCACACATGAGTGTAATATAATTTTATAATATACATGACAGTTGAAGTGGGTACACCAGCTATGTACTTAAATAAAATACCACCATACTGAGTTTTTTTTTTTAAGTTTATTTATTCATTTTAAGAGAGAGCACCAGCAGAAGAGGGGCACAGAGAGAATCCCAAGTAGGCTCCACACTGTCAGTTCAGAGCCCAAAAGTGGGACTCGATCCTGCAAACCATGAGATCATGACCTGAGCCAAAATCAAGAGTCCAGTGCTTAACTGACTGAGCTACCCAGGCACCTCACCATCATATGTTTTCTTTGGCTTTTCTGCTCTCAACCTAATGGCCTATTCAGGTAACTCATATGTATTGCCCTTATGATAGGCTTTGAAATCATCAAACATTTTTTTAAGAATCATGAAATAATTACTTAATAGTTTAAATGATACATATGATGGGTTCAGTCTCAGAGTAAATTACTTGTTATATACATGATAGTTCTGAGAATAGAAGTATCAGTGTGATTGAGACCACTAATTTCATAGTCTCATTGATTTTAGAACCAGACATCTGTTGGGGCGCCTGGGTGGCTTAGTTGGTTAAGCGACCGACTTTCGCTTAGGTCATGATCTCACGGTTCGTGGGTTCGAGCCCCACGTCGGGCTCTGTGCTGACTGCCAGCTCAGAACCTGGAGCCTGTTTCAGAGTCTGTGACTCCCTCTCTCTCTGACCCTCCCTGCTCACGCTGTCTCTCTCTCTCCTAGAAATAAATAAAAAAAAAAAAAAAAAAAAAAAAAAGAACCAGACATCTGAGATACCTATCTATCCCACTCGTTTAAAAAGAGGAAACAGAGACCCAAGGAGTTAGTTAAAATCTTAAAGTATACAGGTTAGCTAATAACAGAAACAATTTAACTGCGCGTCTAGCTCAGTCGGTAGAGCATGAGACTCTTAATAACAGAAATAATTTTTATTAATTACTAATCCATTTTTTTCCATTCTCTGCTTCATAGCATGATTTCCCAAGCTATTCTGTTCTTAGCTATTTTAGATTCCTTAGTCATCAGAGCCACCTAGGTGGTATTATACTTGAACTGGAGTGGGTAAGTGCCCAGCAAAGAAGCAAGCCTAAAAGTTTAGTGCACAGAATATTTAATTGTATATAGATAAACGTCATACCTAAATTCCATTTAGTTTATAGTGGGGAGGGAAGAAAGATAAACAAATCCTAGTTCATAATGATTAACCATTTCAGATTAGCCTGCTGAAACTAAAACTTGGGTGAATATTCCCTTTGGAAAATTCTTCCTTAAAAAGAGATTATAGGGGCGTCTGGGTGACTCAGTTGGTAAGGCATCCGACTCTTGATTTTGGCTAAGGTCATGATCTCACATTTATAAGAATGAACCCTGCATTGGGCTCTGCATTGACAATGCGGAGACTGCTTGGGATGCTCACTCTCTCTGCCCCCTCTTTCTCTCTCTCAATCTCTCTCTACCCCTCCACTCCATCTCAACAAGTAAATAAACAAACAGTCTTTTCTAAAAAGACCATATTTGCTCTCTAATAGCAAAGCAATTTTGGTTGTTATTTTGTTTCAGCTGAAGGATAATTAGCATGCATTCAAGGAATGATATTATATTCAGTGATTTGATATTTACATATATTATGAAATGATCACCACCATAAGTCTAGATTCCATCTGTCACCATACAAAATTGTTACATTATTATTGACTGTTTTCCTTAAGCTGTACATTGTATCCCCATGACTTATATTTAATCCCCTTCCCTTATTTCATCCCATCTCACCTGCGCACCCCCACTTCCTTCTGGCAACCATTAGTTCTCTGTTTCTGAATCTTTCTGTTTTGTTTGTACATTTGTTTTGTTTTTTAGATTCCACATATAAATGAAATCATGGGTATTTGTTTTTCTCTGACTTATTTCACTTAGCATAATGCCCTTTAGGTCCATCCATGTTGTCACACATGGCAAGATTTCATTCCTTTTTATGGTTCAATAATATTCCTCTGTGTGTGTGTGTGTGTGTGTGTGTACACATCTTTATTGATTCATCCATGGATGGGCACTTAGGTTGCTTCCATATCTTGGCTATTATAAATAATGCTGTAATGAACAGAGGGGTGCATACATCTTTTTGAATTAGTATTTTGATTTTCTTCAGATATATACCCAAGAGTAGACTTGCTGGATTATATGATAATTCTACTTTTAATTTTTTCAGGAAACTTTATACTGTTTTCCACAGGGGCTGCATCAATTTACATTCTCACTAACAATGCATGAATGTTCCCTTCTTTTCCCACATCTCCACTGAGAATTATTTCTTGTCTTTTTGACAATAGCCATTCTGATAGGTGTGAAGTGATATCTCATTGTGGTTTTGATTTGCATTTCCCTGATGACTAGTGATGCAATGGATGTCTATTGACCTACAATATAAGTCTAAAAAATATTTGATCAATATCAGATAATGTTTTAGGGTTTCCTGGGGACCCAGTAAATACCTGTTTTTATAGTCCATTTTCAGAGCCAAATTAAGAAATAGACAAAGGGCAGGTGGATACAAAACTGTCAATTTTTTTGTTTTGTGTGTGTTTGGTTTTTTGTTTGTTTGCTTATTTGTTTTTTACCGGACTGTCAGATTTGTTACTGATGATGCAACTGGACAATGTGGTTAGGTATTCCAAAGCTTCCTACGATTTTAACCTAAAGAGAGTGACTTCTCTCTTTAAACAATCTTATTGTTTAAATAAGATTCATTGTATATTTGTTTTTAAAAAGATACATTTAGGGGAGAAAATCTAGTTATTCTTAATCTTTTAAAATTTAGATAGTTATTTTCATCTTGAAAAGAATCTTTTTTTAATGTTGATGTGTTTTGAGAGAGAGAGAGAGCACATGCACTCACACATGAGATGGGAGGGGCAGAGAGAGAGCAAGAGAGACTATTAAGCAGGCTCCACCCTGTCAGCCAGTGCAGGGCTCAATCCCATAAACTGTGAGGTCATGACCTGAGCCAGAATCAAGTCAGTTGCTTAACCAACTGCGTCACCCACACACACCTTGAAAAGAAACTTTTATTTTTTATTATTTTTTTTTTAAATGTTTAATTTATTTCTAGGAGAGAGAGAGACAGCGTGAGCAGGGGAGGGTCAGAGAGAGAGGGAGTCACAGACTGAAACAGGCTCCAGGCCTGAGCTGTCTGCATAGAGCCCGACGCGGGGCTCGAACCCACGAACCGCGAGATCATGACCTAAGCGAAAGTCGGACGCTTAACCGACTAAGCCACTCAGGCGCCCCGAAAAGAAACTTTTAAAAAGAAAATGTAAAAAACATTTGAGGCCTATCTGTATAATAGAGAGTGGTACTCAGTTTTTCTTCCTTGATGAGACATGTATCTTCTCAAAATAAATGTAGAATTTTTTAGACAGGAAATACATTGTGTTTGATGATATATTTGGAAACAAAAATGCTTAGTTGATTTTTAGGAGCTTCTGTCATAATTCTACAGTCTATCTGAGTGGGAGGAAAAATAAGCTGTCCTGCTTCTTGACTTTCAGATTTTTGTGTGTGTATCTTTACACTCAAATACACGTTATTACTATGTTGGTACTTCTGTCTCTGATCTAGGATTTTATTGCCTAACTGAAGTCAACACACTGAGTCATAATCTAGTGTAACAAATTTTTACACATACAAGAAGTGTTTGATAGAAGCACATATAGAGTATGACAGGAACACAGGGCCACTAGGTGCCTAGGAAAATTGAGGGAATCTTCACAGAGAAGACAACATTTTGGAGACTCTTGAAAGATGAGTAGGCGGTCACCAAGAAGGGAAGGAGGAGGAGACATTTCAGGCTGAAAGAACAGTTTACACAAAATACAAAATTACATGGTATATGTTCCATAAATCTTTATTGTTTTAAAACATTTTAATTTTGTAATTCCAAAGAGTTATTTTTGTGTGTGGTAAAATCTGTATAGCATTAAATTTGTCATTTTAACCATTTCTGAGTATATCGTTTGGTGGCATTAGGTACATTCACATTTTTCTGCAACCATCCCTACCATCCATCTCCAGAACTTTTTTATCATTCCCAACTGAAACTCTCCCATTAAACACTCCCCACTCCCCTCTCCCTCCAGGTCCTGGTAGCTATTGTTCTTTTTTTCTCTCAATGAGTTGACTGCTCCAACTGGAATTGCTGCAGCACATGATAATCTGTATAAGTTTCTGAGGAAACTCCATACTGTTTACCACAGCAACTGTACCATTGTACATTTCCCTCTACAGTGTGTCTCCACATCCTCACCAGCATTTTCTTCTAACAGTTTGGAATGCTATCGGGCTATATACTAGTTCCATAAGAACCGTGGCAAATATATTCATATTCTCATTACATTAAAAATGACATTTGGGCATCCTTAAGTAAAAGTTTAGGTGAGACCATATCAGAGAGTATTGGCCTTTGTCTTATCGTTTGTATAGTAGGAGTGTATTCATGGAACAAGTTTAAGTGTAAATAAACCAAGATGAGTTCTTAGCAAAAAATTGTTCTTCTTTCCTGCAGCTCCCTGCACAGGTAGCACTTTCTTTTGCCACAGCAACATGTGCATCAATAATTCTTTAGTCTGTAATGGTGTTCAGAACTGTGCATACCCTTGGGATGAAAATCATTGTAAAGGTGAGTGCACTTGCAAAGGCCAAACTTTTTGAAAGGAACGTGGCCATTGCCCTTCATTAAGAAAGACTTAAAATGCCCTTTTCTACAACTGTACTTAACAATAGCTGCTTTGGCAGAAATGGAAACATATAATGTAAATGTTTCTTTTAAACAGAATATAGACCTCTGGTATGTGGTGAAAGCAAAGAAAAATACTTATTCTCAACAACAGCATTCCTTTTTATGAACTGTGTTTTTTAAGTCTGCTATAATATTTCTTTCATTATTTTCTTATTCATATTGTAAAGGACCTTATTCTCAGAATAATTTAGAAAGTTACCTAAAATGGTAGTATTTTTTAATTATATACAAATGCTATTTAATAAATATGGACATGTTCAGTCTTAAAAAGGCAACAAAAGCAGACTTATAAGAACTGTTTTTTTTTTTCATTTTATAAAATTTCCTATACTGTCTTTCTAGTGTATATCTAAGGTAAATGTGACTTGTGATAATAGCTGAATACCTACAAACATTATCAAGTCACTATCTCAGTCCTAAAGTTTACCTCTCTTTTATTCTCCCAGAGTTCAGTAAATATCTTACTGTGGAGTTAATGTGATCTGATATGTCTATCTTCAAGTACTATAAGTATTTTTAGGTAATCATTCAAATGGTAGGTTGTGATAACATACCTACGTGGGTTAGCCTGATCACTTTAGTTCTCTCTTGCTGATGGTGGTCAGTAGAGATACTGTGGATTTACTTCAATGTGTCAGTTTGTCAGAAATACCATAGGGGAGCCCCAGTGGCTCAGTCAGTTAAGCGTCCAACTCTCAACTTCAGCACAGGTCCTGATCTCATGGTTTGTTCATGAGATTGAGCCCCATGTCAGGCTCTGTGCTGAGAGCACAGAGATCCTGCTTGGGTTTTTCTCTCTTCCTCTGTCTCTGTCCCTCTTCTGCTCATGTGCGCTCCTCCCTTTCAAAATAAGTGAACATGAAAAAAATATATATATAACAATAAACTATTTGTAAAAAAATATATATATATATATATATATACACACAGTGGAACAGAAAGCTAAACTTGATAGAATAAGCATATTTGTTTGGCATTTTCCTTTTTTGTTTGTTTGAGAGAGAGAGAGCATGAGCTGAGGGAGGGAGAAAGGGGCAGAGAGAGAGAATCCCAACCAAGCTCCATGCTGTCAGCACAGAGCCTAACATGGGGCTTGACCCCAGAAACATGAGATCATGACCTGACCCAAAATCAAGAATCAGACACTTAACTGACTGAGCCACCCAGGCGCCCCTGGCATTTTCTTAATGTTCGTGTATTTAATTTAATTTGCAAATTATATGCATTCATGTACCTTCTGTGTAAAGGACCAAGTCCTTTTTCTTTTATGTAATCTATCTAACCATATTGTGATTGGCTAGTTTAACCAGAATTCATAATAGGATTGTATTTGTTCAAATACCTAATTTTAGGTGGCATCATCTGTGGTCTATTTGACCCATGTGTTCTGCTTTACCAAAAATACCTTACCAATTTGGGACAGGATTCATTAATGAATTTTGAAAACCTCATTGTTTCTCTTTTTCTTTCTGCAGAAAAGAAAAAAGCAGGACTATTTGAACAAATCACTAAAACTCATGGAACAATTATTGGCATTACATCAGGGATTGTCTTGGTCCTTCTCATTATTTCTATTTTAGTACAAGTGAAACAGCCTCGAAAAAAGGTCATGGCTTGCAAAACTGCTTTTAATAAAACTGGATTTCAGGAAGTGTTTGATCCTCCTCATTATGAACTGTTTTCACTAAGAGACAAAGAGATTTCTGCAGACCTGGCCGACCTGTCGGAAGAACTGGACAACTACCAGAAGATGCGGCGCTCATCCACTGCCTCCCGGTGCATTCATGACCATCACTGCGGATCACAAGCATCCAGTGTCAAACAAAGCAGGACCAACCTGAGTTCCATGGAACTGCCTTTCCGAAATGATTTTGCACAACCACAGCCAATGAAAACATTTAATAGCACCTTCAAAAAGAGTAGCTACACTTTCAAACAGGCACATGAATGCCCTGAACAGGCCCTAGAAGACAGAGTAATGGAGGAAATTCCTTGTGAAATTTATGTCAGGGGACGAGAGGATTCTGCACAAGCATCCATATCCATCGATTTTTAATCTACTAAAGGGGACATTAATTATTAAGTATGTACGTATGCAGCCTACAGAGCACTCATTCTCTTCAGCAGCCAACCCTTTTCTCCTGTTGAAACTAGGAAGACCTTTATTTCCCATTAACCTATTGTAATGGTGAAGTTTTTATTATCTCAGGCAATCTGTATGTTAAGCCAACCAAGGAACTTACTCCATTCAGTGAAAAAAATAATCATTTATTGCTTGGTGTCACATAAACAAAGTACCGGTTAAATTGCATTTAAAGAGTGGAGACGTTCCACTGAGCCAGGCTCAGGCTGCTTCAGGAATGCTGCTCTTGATTGATACAGCTTGTCAGTATTTTGATCCCACAATAAGTTTAAAAATGAGATTTTTCTTTACAGGCCTTTTGTTTTTCTTTTCTCTAAATTTAATTTGTTTTATAAGTTCATGATTTTACCATTTTGGTTTCTTGCATAAATATAAGTGGTTAACATACCACACATATTTCAATATAAGCGTTTGTTCTAGAATTTGTCAAAATATAACTAGTTACTGTGGTAAGTGCCAATTAAGACCCAGAGTTCTGTTTCACCCATCTGTTTCTTCTTGACTAATTTCTATACTGCTGCCTTTTAATTACTGGATCCTTAGTCTTTATTTTTTGTGAATGGTAAATGATTTATCACCTTTAGGTCCTATTTTGTCTTATTTATACTAGAAGATTTCATAATCCTAGAATGTTTGCATCCTTGCCAGTTATGACTAAAAACTTAAAAAAGATTAAAACTTCTAGAAATCTTTTGAAATTTCCCAAATTTGGTCACATTTAGTGATAGCCCATTCATTCCTTTGAGCAAAGTCATTTAATTCATTTTGGAGGAGACCTGTAATTTTATTTCCAGCATTTCCAATCACCAGATTTGTGTTCCCTGTTATTTTTATAAGAAAATGATTTTGCTCCCTTTGTATTGGTTTATCTTAATGGTAACCAAGGTTGTGTGAGAGTAAAAGGAAAATTCCTAAGAAACTATAAAAGCCCTCAGATTGCTTTGTACTTGGGACAATACATTTTTCTAGTTCTTACCAAGAATAACAACTTTCACTTTTTTTTAA
The DNA here is from genome assembly GCA_017311185.1 of Proteles cristata cristata. NCBI lineage: Eukaryota > Metazoa > Chordata > Mammalia > Carnivora > Hyaenidae > Proteles > Proteles cristata. The sequence continues at coordinate 831,645 of JAESUZ010005544.1, forward strand.
ACTGCACTTTTGACCTTATTTTTTTTATGGTATATAAACAATAATTTATAAACATGATATAAAAACTCATTGTGTTTTTTTAGACTTTTGATATTATTTGATACTGTACAAAACTTTATTAAATCAAGATTAAAGACCTACATGACAGATTTATTTCAGTGTTCACATTAGTGGCTTTGTATACAACTGTGCTGTGATGGAACTCCACATTATAACTTATTGTAATGACCTTGGTAAAGTGTACATAGCTTTTGATTCTTTTTGTTATTGCATTTAGTTTATGATAAATTTTCACTGTGTGTTATTTATTGTTCCAAATCACTACACAAATCTTATATTAAAATATACATTGTTACATAATTCTTCAATCATGTTATTACACTGAGATTTTGGATCTTAAAATATATATGGAAAGGACCCATTTATCAAGTTATAACTAATACAGACATGCCATTTAAGAGATAAATTCTCATTTTTTATATATTTTGTAGTAATTCTCAATGAAATGAGAAATTGAAGTTTCACTGAATTTCATTGATTTTTTAAGATATCACATCCATGTGTTTTCTCAGATTAGTGAAAACTGGGACCTTATATATGATACATATATGATGCCCCTTCAACATGTTTATATATCACATTTTTTACTTTTTAAAATTTAATATCCAGGATAGGAAAATCTATACTTAGTATATTCACGATTTAAGTTGTTTTTTAAGTCAGCATAATTTCCTGTTTTAAAAATACAATTTGGGGAGATAGAAAGACTTAATGAATGTAGTATTCATTGAACTAATGAACCAGAGCCAGATTAGATAGAAATTCTTTCAGTAGCTATGTTGAATAGGCATTCTAGTATTAGTAGCCAGCCAACATTTGAACAGCATAGTAAATATTTAATATAATAATAACTGATCTCACTCTTCATGATGAAGGAAAACTAGCATATTTTCTGTGTAAAATTATATCCATTATAAAAACAGCTGTTAAATTCATCTTTAACACCTACCTTATAGTGGAAAATAATACAGTATTGCTTACATGAGAGTCACTTGTAACTATATTTTTATTTTGAAATTTGTATCCTATTTTCTTTTAAAAGGTCATGAAGAAGACTACAAAATAGAGCCTTTAAAGAAGACATTTAACATTAAAACAGCACAGAAGCACATAGTTTCAGGCAACTCAGCAAGTAAATCTTGGACAAGAGATTTTGCTCTAAATTTTCTGGCTACTGAAACAAAAGAAACAGTTTTTGTTTTCCACAGTAGAAAATCCAAACTTACTTGCAGAAGCTAGTTTTCTCTTCAGCTAAAGAGAGGGTCACTATACAGAACATTTCCTCGGAATTTAAAGAAAGATGCAAAATGCAGAGAGAATTCTAAATGGTAAATCTTTATCTAGTGAAGGCACATCTTAATTTGGTCCAAGATCATTGGTTTCTGATGAGTTAGTCTCTGCAGGGGTAGAACTGAAGAGCCAGATGATCAATAGTAGCTAAGCCAGCCTTAAACTGCCATGTATTGTATGCCTTCATTGAACTATACATGGGGACTAGGCCTCATTTACTTTTTAGTCAAACATTTATTTAGCAGTACACTATAGGAAAAGAAGAGAATGGAACTAATTTTTAGGCATTATTACCAGCATAATGCTAATTGCTGCATATATAGTTTATCATCTTTGAGGTCAGTGAGAAAACTTGACAGATTGTTTACTAAAAAAGTAAAAGCCATAAATTTTAGTAATGGAGATGAACTTTAGCCATCTTGTGGAAGTTATTACACCCTTCACAGAGAACATAGTAGCCAGTTAAACGTATAGTGGAAAATGCAAATCTGGAGGGGAGAATAACTTCAATTCAGGAGCTATATTAAGGACATATATACGGTCATTACCTTTCATCTGTGATCCTGAGTTTAGCACAAGATACCAACCCTCAAGTGCCCACAAATTGCAGGAAACCTACAAATCCCAACATCTAAAGTATGTATGAATAAAGTGTGATGTACCTTTTGTGGGGCAAGGGGTGGGGGGGAAATGTTCAACCTAAAGGTTTAACAAAAAGCAAAGGATTTTCCACATTTCACATCACAAAAGAGATTAAAAAGGCTTCATTAACTTTGACTTGATAACAGCTCTTTGTGTGTCTTTGTCATGTTTCATGTAATTATTAGGCATTAAAAGGACCTCCTAAGTGTCTGCTTCTGAACATTTTTATAATTCTGCAATTGTTGGATGAACAGAATGATTTCTGGTTTCAGGAGTGTGTCAACTAAGGAGACAGGACAGGAAAAAAGCCTAGTTGTGATTCCAGGAGTGATTCTCAAAGGAGATTATGCCGTCTTACAAAAAGATGTGTGCTACATTGTTCATGATTAGAAGGAATCGTGGGTTTGGGGGGTTTTTAAGATCCCAAGAAATGTGATATGCTCCAACTTTATTAGGATTCTGAGGCCCAGAGAAGGGAGAGTACCCACATCTCTGAACTAGTTCCATGCTCTTTCCTTGCCTTCACAGTTTTTTCCCTGTTTTAGCTGGCAGGAAGTTTTAAAGGTCAAGCAGTTCTAAATAGCAGCCCACAGATGTTCCATGTAAGCTTGTCTACCCCTCTGATTTAAAATGTAATTTATTCTGTAATAATTTTTTCAAACCATTATATTTTACCTTTTTTAAATCTATGTAACACTATTCTACAATTTTGTTGCCATGACTTCTTGGCATCTGCAAACTGCAAGACAATTACTGTGAATTCTTTAAATAAACAATGTTAACAATTTATAGGCTTGGCACTAGATAAAAACAGCTTCAGTGTTTTGCTTTTGTGATTTTTTTTAATCTATAAGAAAGAATGTATACTCCAGAAATTAAAGATTTGTGTGCTATATCTTTTGAGTTTGGAGAATGATTTGAGTTCTAAGCCATTATGACAAGTTGACCTCAGATATCTTTTTTAGGTACCTGCAAAATCAATTTTCCATGTTTTATATACCTCTACTAGTAACAAAAATTCTGAATTTGATTTTTTGAGTAACTTTTTTATATATTTCTGTGATTGGTTTAATGACTACAAAAGGCTAAATGGTTTTTTAAAGCAATTCCTTTTTTTTTTTTTTTTTTTAAGAGTTGAACTTTCAGACCATGAAAGAATTCTTGTATGCTTAATCCTGGGTTTGACACTTCACAGTAGGGAATATGACCCTTAAGCTGGAAACAAAACTTGTGTTTTGATTTCCTGGCTTGTCTCAATTTGCAAAGTCTCCAGAAGTGGCAAAGAGGCCTCATTTCCTTGTAGGGTGAAGTTGGCATTTCCCATCCAGTAGCTTCCAAAGTAAAGTAATCTTAGTTATGATAAAAAAAATAATAAGAGCATCCTCAGGCTATTACACCATTTAAGTTTTCAGGTTAATCTTCAATTGAAGTGAAGCTAAAAAAAAATGTTTTTAAAGAAGAATGTGTGTTCAATTGCCTGCAGATACAGTTTGCCACACCCAGTCACTAAAGTGGCAGCAAGGACATCATAGAGAGCTGTCAGAACACATGTCCTTTTGAGGTGCACAACACAACCGTCACAGACACTGCTCAGCAAAGACGGATGAGTAGATTTCATTGAGGAGAAAGCAAGGGAAGGCAAAAAAAACTTGAGGTTTATAATCATATAGACAAAGATCAAGGAGCAAAGATACTAAAGAAAGAGTAGTTACCATTGCTCTATCTCTGCAAATAGTTACAGAGCTGTGTTATTTAGGATCAAGAAACAGCTTTTATCTGAAAGTGCTCTCACCTGCCAAGCTTTGTCATACTCTGTAATATCTGGTGCCAGCAGGCCACTCAGCCAGTACATACTATATTGAAACATTTTGAGTAGCTGCTGATTGCTAGAAGGAATTTTCATCAGAAATCTAGGTATTGAACCATACTTTTAAAATCTATTTTTCCACTGATGACTCTGTCCTATTGTATAAGCAATGTTTAAGAGAAATATTCACAACTTTTGAACCAAAATATAGTCATGTGAATTGTAGAAGAGATCTTTCTAGACCCTCAAACAGTTTAGCTCTGAAAACGCATCCAGGTTACAATAGTAAACTTGCTGCAACTGTCCCTCTTTTTCACATTCATAATCGAAAGGCAATCTTTCTCATTCATTTTTAATATAAAAAAGATGAATAAAGCTTGTGGTAGGAGGCTTCTAGGATGGCTCCCAGGGATCCTGCCTCCTGGTGTTCACCATCCTGTGTCATCTCCTGCCTTTGAGTGTGAGCTGAATCTGGGGATGTGCTTCCAATGAATAGAATGTGCCAAAAGTGACCTATCACTTATGAGATTAGGTGACAGACTGGCTTCTGTCTTGCTCACATACTAGTAGTTTTGTGATTTCCTGCTCAGATGGAAGTCAATTGCTATATGCTGAGATGCTCTTTGGAGAGGCCCATGTGACAAGAAACGGCATTTCCAGCCAATAGTTAACATGGCACAGAGGTCCCCAATCCAACTACCTGTAAAGAATTGAAATCCTGCCAGCACCACGTCTAGAAAAAATGCTGTCCACACTGGAGCCTTGAGATGACTACAGACAACACCTTGATTGCAGCTTGTGAAAGACCTTGAATGCCACCAAATAACTGGTACAGAAATCCGAGATAGTATGTCTTGTTTTAAGCTGCTAAAATTTGGAGTGATTTGTTATGCAGCCATAGATAACTAATACAAAGCTAGAAAAGGACAATGGCATGTCCCAGTTCTATCCCTGGGAGAAAAGTAGTTGATGAGATTTAACACGATGTTTTAGGTTTACAAAAGAACCTCAAAGCTATGGGCATATATCACCTTGAATCTGGCAGCATGGAATAAGAAGAGTTGGTCTTCTTCCAACATGAGTACCTGTCAGCTATCTTCACCTCCCTAGCCACAGATAAAAACACTTAACTAGATCATTCTCTCCCAAGTATGGCAAAACATTGAAATTTGATTCTACATTTGAAATGTAGGTTAGATTAAATTAAATCCTAACTCATCAAGTCTCCTTTGAGGAAAATGAATTTATCTAGAAATGTATAAAGGATAAAATTCTATTCAGATTCTGTGTGGTGCTCTTATAATTCAGTCAACATCTTCCACATTTCCAATCACAGTTTCTAGACTGGAGGGTTGGTTACAACTCTATCAATACATGAAAATGTGACTCAAGATAACTGATTTGTCCAAAAAGCAATGGAAACACCCCCCCCAAAAAAAAAAAGGTGGAGCGGACTGTCACTGAGAAAAGAAATACAAGCATTTCATGTCCAGAACCACCCTATTCCCAAATGAGAAATGGGGCCAAAATATTTCTATGCAGAGATTTTTCCTTTGTGATAGAAAAAGAGATTTCCTGGGAAAATGCTTTGCCTTATTTTGGCCAAATTATGATTGAAAGACCAACCCTGGAAAGTTTTTCTCCCTAAAATTGTTTTCATTAACTGGTTGACGTCCACAACTACCTAGTATGAAGATAAAGCTGTCTCTTTAATTGTATCTGTGTATGAATTTTTTCTTTGAATTTGAAGCTGACTTTGCTGACATTGTTTTGCCCTGTGGGTATAGTTGTGTCCTAAATCCTTTTCTAATATGAATCCATCAAGCCTTAGCATCTAGAAATAAGATAGTACCTGATCTGATCTCTGCAAAAGCATCAAAAGAATCTCTGGTCAGGGACCTGGGTAGTTCAGTCGGTTAAGTATCTGACTCTTGGTTTCAGCTCAGGCCATGATCTCACAGCTCGTGAGTTAGAACCCCACATTAGATTCTGTGCTGACAGTGTGGAGCCTGCTTGGGATTCTCTCTCTCTCTCTTTCTCCCTCTCTCCTTAAAAATAAATAAATAAACTTAAAAAAAGAATCTCTGGTCTTCCCCATCCTGCCATTTTTAATTGCTAGATGGCAGTCAGTGACTGTGCTGCTTGAAACTCTTCATTTTCTTAGGGATTAGAAGTGTCTGCCTTTCTACTAGGAGCCTCATGGCTCTTGTTTTGTTTTGTTTTCCTATTATCCATAAATGCTTACAGATTTTTTTAAAGAAAATACTAAAACACCAAGCCAGTTTTCTGAAGAAACTCCCAAGTCTGTCAGTGAAAAGAAAGGAACTTCCCTGAACAGTTCGGGTAGTAGTAGGCTAAGAGGTATGCAGAGAAACTGCCTTTATCAAAAGCCATGTCTTAAAGGATGTGCTATAGAATGCTTCTATTTTAAGCTGGCATTCTCACCCCTTCACCCTGGAAAAACAGCTTGCTTTTCTTCCCCTCATCAGGTAGGCATAGAAAGTGATTGCACACTGTTTATAATTGCAGGTTTACATAAACTCACAATTCAAGAGCATTGATTTGTTGGACTGTAATCTACACTTTAACACCCTAAGCTGCATTTAGGCAGCGTGCCAGATGTGTAAAGTCAGAATTTAATGACGACATTTCAGTAGCAACCCCAGAATTTAGTACATTACCACTGTCAAATACTAATGTGCTGCCAACAAGAAAACAGCTTCTTTCTCAGTTACCTTTTTGTCCCTTCTTGGAGATGGAGAAAATGAAAGTGATTAACTATTTCATAGAAACTTCATCTATAAATTCCAAACTCAACCCATAGTAGTTGCTGCTGTGCTCATGACACTTTATCAATCAACCAAAGGTAAATTAATTTTTAACACTACCTATTTACAAAGTTCATATTTTTCTTGAAGACTTTATCGAGCATTTTTACTTTCTGAAAATAATTATCTACATGAAAAGTACTGAGAATGAAGTCACCATCTAATATCATTTCTGCTCATGATTTACAAAATAGAGATTCATTTTCTTTTAAATAGAAAGGAGAGGAAGAAAAATCTATTTTGAAAAAAAATAATTTTCTTGCACTAAAAGAATGGGATTTCTCAAACTTGCCACCATTAACATTTAGAGCCAGATAATTCCTTGTTATGGGTGGAATGTTTTTGCACACTGTGAGATGTTTACCAGCATTCCTGGCCTCTACCCACTAGCTTCCAACAGCACTACCCCCATTTGTGACAGACAAAAATGTCTCCAGATATGGCTACATTTCCCCCGGGGAGAGGGCTCAAATAAACCTTGATTGAGAATCAAGGGTATCAAGGTTTAATCAAGGTTGAAGGGTTGGAAAAATAATAACCAGAAGATGTTGAATTCTATTTTAAAGAAATAGTTCAGACTTCTGAAAAGGCATAAAGAATAATGGGCACCCAACATTTAAAAAAAAAAAAAAAGCAGGGGAGGTGGAGGCACCTGGGTGGCTCTGTTGGTTAAACGTCTGACTTGGACTCAGCTTGTGATCTCGTGGTCCATGAGTTCAAGCTTCACATCAGGCTCCCTGCTGTCAGCATGGAGCCCACATTGGATCTTCTGTCTGCCCCTCCTGCTCATGCTGCTGTTTTCTCTCTCTATCTCTGTCTCTCTCTCTGTCTCTCTCTCTCTCTCAAAATAAATATAAAAAGAAAACACAATAGTGAGCACCCACATACCCAGAGCCCTGCTTAACATTTCCCAGTTTCATCTCCCTGTCTCCAGCCCCAGCTCTCAGAGATCCTGAATTTGGTTTTTATAATTCCCATGTCCATATTGTTTAGAAGTGAAATACCTACTTCTTACTTTTGAGACTAACCTTCACATTTTCTCATGTATGCATCAAGTCTGAAATTATTATACCTACTTTCTTTCTGAACAGAACAAGGATCTCATAATGCCTTATTTTCAGTTACCCCTTCCATCTTTGAAGCTATTTTAGTTCTAACTTGTTTTTTATATATCCCCAAGATGGTCAATATTTTTGTTTTTATAATGAATATTTAGACTTGCTCTATGGTTTTCAGTTCATTTGCTCTTCATAACTTCTTGTATCCCAGACCTTGCATCTGGCTCACTTCCGTTCTGCTCGCCTTTGGAAGTTATTTATAGACACTTTGCCTAGTGATCTGTCCAGTTTTTACTTTTCTGAGAACCTATTCTTCCTTATTGCATGATAGTTTATCTGGATACTAAAGTCTACATTGACAGTTATTTTCTCTCAGTGTTTACATGATCTGGCTTCTTTTTTTTTTTTTTAAGTTTATTTGTTTATTTTGAGAGAGGGGGGGGGGGGAGAGAGGGAATGAGCACGGGGGGGCGGGGGGCAGAAAGGAAGGGGGAGAGAGAGAATCCCAAGCAGATTGTCAGCGTAGAGTCTGGCACAGGGTTCAAACACATGAACCAGGAGATCATGACCTGAGCTAAAACCAAGAGTTGGATGCTTAACCAACTGAGCCACCCATGCTCCCCTGGCTTCTTCTATAAATCTAAATTCATTTATAACCTCTTTTCCCTCTTAGTAATTGTACCATATTCTTTGGTATTCTGTCATTTCCCTATAATATATCTACATATGGATTTATTTTATATTATTCTTGTGGTTCCATATGATTCCATTTCATGTCTCTTAATCTCTCAGTATTTCTATTTCTTCGTATTTTCCATGTGCTATATATTTCGTTTAGCTGTATCCAACTTCTGTTTAATTCATGGTAGTTGGTTTTCTTGAGTTCCAATGAGTACTTAACTTGAACTATTATATTGGCTATTTCTAGAAATTCTATTTTGTTCTTTTCCAAATCTATCTGCTCTTCTTTTTATGGTATCTTTTTCTTTTCTTGTGCTTTTTTTTTTTTTAAAGGAAATATTTGTCCCATTTTCTTTTTTTTTTTTTAATTTTTTTTTTTTTATTTATTTCTAGGAGAGAGAGAGAGAGACAGAGTGAGCAGGGGAGGGTCAGAGAGAGAGGGAGTCACAGACTGAAACAGGCTCCAGGCTCTGAGCTGGCAGTCAGCACAGAGCCCGACGCGGGGCTCGAACCCACGAACCGCGAGATCATGACCTAAGCGAAAGTCGGACGCTTAACCGACTAAGCCACCCAGGCGCCCCTCTTTTCTTGTGCTTTTATTCTCTTTTCTTTTTTAAACAATTTTATACATATTTTACATTCTGTATTCCATAATTTCATTATCAAAATTTCTTGAGAGTTTTAGTTATTTATTCTTTCTGTTAACTTATGCATGTGGTAGTTGGTTTTCATGGGTGGCTTGGCTGTTAACTTTCTTTTTATTGTGAATGCATCTGTGAACAGGCTTTATAACTGTGGGTATTTGATGAATATCAGTGTGAGTATATTCCATCCACAAAGGATTTGTATTTGCTTCTGTGAGATGTCTCCAGATTTCTTTCAACCCATGAAGACTTTAGACTAGTTTCTCATATTGGGATTTTCAAAACCCACAGACATTATGAAATTCTTTATTAATTCTATTAAAGTGTAATTGTCATTCAAAAAAATTCATATAATTTAAATGCCTAGTTGGATGAGTTTTGCATCTCTGTAGGCACATACCAATCAAGATATAAAACCCAAAAGATTCCCAGAGCGCCTTCCCCTACCCTCTATAGAGCATCACTGATTTGCTTTCTGTCACCATAATGTAAATTTATATTTCCAAGAGTTTTCTATAAATGGAGTTGTATGTTTGTACTCTTTTATGTCTGCTTTTTCGCTCAAGATCATATCCCCATTGATCTATGTTGCTGTGTGTATCAATAGTGCATAGCTTTTTATTACTGAGTGTATTCCACAGTTGAGTATACCCCACTTTATATATTCTTTTGTTGAACATATGGATTGTTTTCAATTTTTGGCTATTATTAAGAACATTTCTGTGTACAGTCACATTCAAGTCTTGGTGTGGACATACATGTTTATATCTCATATCAATATCAAAGAGTAGGATTGCTAGATCACGTCTACATAAATGTAGAACATTTTAAGAAATTGCCAAATTGTTTTCTCAGAATTGTTGTACCATTTTACAACCTCACCAGCAATATATGAAAGTTCCATCTGCTCTACTGTGTATTAATCTACTTAGTATGATTAGTCTTTTTAATTTTAACCATGCGAATGAGTAAGATACCACATTGTTCTAATTTCTATTTCCCTGATGACTACTGATGTTGTGCTTCTTTACACGTGCTTATATATCTACTTTGGTCAGACTTTTATACAAATATTTTGCCAAAATGTTTTAGATTGGGTTGTGTTCTTATTATGGTGCAATACAAGTTATATATATACTGAATACAAGTCCTATATCAGATATATGCATTGTGAAATTTTCCTGGTTTTCTCCTTCTTTTCTTTAAACATTTAAACATAATTATATTCTGTATTTACAAATTCATTATTTAAATTTCTAATTGTCTGTTGCTGGTAAATAGAAATGCAATTGATTTTTTGTTACTTTATACACAAGAAGGCAAAACTCACTTATTCTATTAGCATTTTATAGATTGTTGTATATAGCTCTCTATATACAAACATAACATCTGTGAGTAAAAGCAGTTTTACATGATGTATGCATTTATTTCTTTTTCTTGCCTTCCACACTGGCTAGGGCTCTCGGTAAGATTTTGGATAGAAATGTGAGAGAAGATATCCTTTTATTCTTCTTGATCTTGGAGGGAAAGCATTCTGTCTTTCACCATTTGGTATTATTTAGATATACATTTTTAATTGATGCTTTTTGTCAGGTTGATGAAGTTCCCTTCTATTCATACTTAACTAAGAGATTTTATTACATAAAATTTTATCCAGTGTTATCTTGGCATCTATTGAGATGATCTTATGGTTTTCCTCTTTTTTATACAGTAAATTATATTGATTCACTTTCAATGATAAACTTTGCATTCCTTGGATAAATTCACTTGTCATAGTATATTATACTTTACATGTACTGCTAGATTTAATTTCTAATACTTTGTTAAGATATTTTGCATCTAGGTTGATGAGAAATATTGGTTTATAAAGTTTCTTGTGATGTCTTTGACTTCAGTGTGAGGTTAATTCTAGCCTCATGAAATGAGTTGGGAAGTGTTTTACTTCTTCCTGCATTTTCTGATTTTGTATAGAATTGGTATTATTTCAGCCTTAAATATTTGATAAAATTTACCAGTGAAGCCAAGACTAAACCTGTTTAAAGACTTTTAATGGGAAATTCATTTTAAAAGTTGATATTGGGCTATTTTGTTTTTCTGTTTCCTCTTGGAGTTGTTCTGGACTTTAAGGAATTTGGGCATTTCATTTAGGTTACTGATTTTATTGGAATAAAATTAGCATAAAATCTTCTTTACATTAATACATTAGTATAAAATCCTTTACATTTCTGTGTATCTCTTGTGATATCCCTTCCTTTGTTCTTAGTATATGTGTTGCCAAAGCAATCTTCCTCTGTTTTGTTTTATTTTGTTTTTTTAATTTCAGCATAGTTAATAGTGTTATATTAGTTTCAGGTGTACAAAATAGTGATTCAATAATTCCATACTTCACCCAGTGCTCATCATGACAAGTGCTAGCCTTAATCCCCATCACCTATTTCACACATCCCTCCACTCACCTCTCCTATGGTAACCATCAGTTTGTTCTCTAAAGAGTCTGTTTCTTGGTTTTTCTGTCTCTCTTTATTTTCCTTTGTACATTTGTTTTGTTTCTTAAATGCCACATATGAGTCAAATCATATGGTATTTGACTTTGTCTAAATGACTTACTTCACTTAGCATTATACTCTCTTGCTACATCCATGTCATTGCAAATGGCAAGATTTCATTCTTTTTATGGCTGAATAATATTCCATTGTTTATAAATACCACATCTTCTTTATCCATTTATCTATCAAAGGACACTGGGCTGCTTCCATAATTTAGCTATTATAAATATTGCTGCTCTAAATGTTGGGGTGTATATATCCCTTTGGATTAGTGTTTTTGTATTTTGGGGGTAGATATCCAGTAGTGTGATTACTAGACTGTAGGGTAGTTCTGTTTTTAATTTTTTTTAGGAACTTCCATGCTGTTTTCCATAGTGACTGCCCCAGTTTGCATTCCCACCAATAGTGCAAGGAGGTTTCCTTTTTCTCCCCTGAGAGCCAACAGCTGCTGTTTCTTGAATTTTTTATTTTATCCGTTCTGACAGGTATGAAGTGATATCTTATTGTAGTTTTGATTTGCATTTCCCTGATGATGAGTGGTGTTGAGCATCTTTTCATGAGTCTGTTGGCCACCTGGATGTCTTTAGAGAAATATCTTCATGTGTGTCATAGACTCTGGGTCTAGAGTTCTTTCTAGTCCAGGAAGAAAGCAGGATGCAGGATTAAAAATGTGAGAAATGGCTAATGTCCAGGAGAAGACAAGAGCCTCGATTAAGAGTCCTTGCTCCATTTTTATTAGGATCAGAAGGCTTACAAACATGGTGATGAACAGGTACAAAGAGACAATGAAACTAGGAACATTAACTCATGCATGTGAGGGAAAAGGGGTTTTGAAAATATGTGGTGTTAGGGGTTTGGGTTAATACAAAACAAAATCCTGGCACAGGGTAGAAGGTAGTTTACAGCAGACGTGAAGCACTACCTCTGTTTACCTAAACTAGTCTAGGGAACAAGAAAGATAGAGCATGATACCTCAGGGTCAACAAGGCACCTTTCTTTTGCTAATTAGTCCCACTCTGGACAACTTCGCCTGCATCAGTCTATAGCCCTATTTATCTGTTAACATAATTTGGTCTTTCCTTCCTGTGAAAGCAGCTTTCTGCTATTTTACGATTTCGGGGGTGTTTCCACTCTGAATACCTAAACTTTTTTTTTTTTTTTTTTTTAACAAATAGTTTATTGTCAAGTTGGTTTCCATATAATACCCAGTGCTCATCCCCACAAGTGCCCTCCTCCATGACCATCTCCCCCCTCCCCCTACACCCATCAGTCCTCAGTTTTGTTCTCAGCATTCAAAAGTCTCTCATGGTTCACTTCTCTCCCTCTCCCTCACTATTTCCCCCCTTCTTCTCCCCCGTAGTCCTCCGTTAAGTTCCTCCTAATCCTCCTATACGTGCAAACATATGGTATTTGTCCTTGATGGCAATGAGAAACAATGAAATCTGGCCATGTGTAGCAACATGGATGGAACTAGAGGGTGTTACACCTAATCTTGTTTATCTCATATACCTTTGTTCTCTACTGGGGCTTTTGCCCCACCCTATCTCTACTGGGGCCTTTGCCCCTCCTTCCCTATACTTATTTACCTAATCTTGTTTACTCAAACTTGGGTGACAATATCCTATGGGTTTTTAATTCTTTATGTTTTGTTAACCCATCAGTGCGGGCTCAGGGAGTTCCTAAGCTTATTCCCCGTACATGTCTTCTGCCCATTTTGTAATTGGATTATTTGGTTTTTGTGTTAAATTGTATAAGTTCTTTATATATTTTAGATACCTATCCTTTATCACATGTGTCATTTGCAAATATCTTCTCCTGTTCAGTATTGTTTTTTTAATTTTGTTGATTCCTCCTTTGTTCTTGATATTAGAAATTCCTCCTTTTCCTTTTATCAGTCCAGGTAGATTGCAACTTTATTGATTTTTACCAAGGTCCAGGCTTTGATTTAATTGATTTTCTCATTGTTTGTCTATTTCCTAGTTACTGACTTCACTTCTATAGTTTTGTTTTCTCTTTTCTACTTGATTTCAGTTTAATTTGTTATTTTTCTAGCTTCTTAAGGTGGAAGCTTTGATCATTGGCTTTAGACTTTCTATTATTACCAATGTTTCCATTACTGATTTCTAGTTTAATTTTTGTGTGGTTAAAAAACACACCTTGTATGATCTCTGTCATTTTAATTTATTAAAACTTATTTTATGGCCCAGAATATGGTTTTTCTTGGTAAACATTTTATTAGAAATTTAAAAGAATTTGTGTTCTTGAGTGTAGTGTTCTATAAATATCACTTAACACAGTTGGTTGATAGTCTTCATTGCATTATTGAAGTCTTCTATATACCTATTGCTTTTTAATCAGTTATTACAACAAGTGTTTTGAAATCTCAAACTATAACTATAGACTTGCCTATTTCTTATTTCACTTCTGTCATTTTCTGTTTCATGAATTTTGAAGTTCTTTTATATGCATGACTCATATAAGATTATCTTCTTGTTGAATTGACCCATTATCATTATGAAATTATCCACTTTGTCCTTGACAATGTAATGATTATAGACCTGCATATTGAATCCTTGACAATGCAGACCGTTTACATTTAATGTAATCATTGATATAGTTAGGTTTTAATTTACCATCTTGCTATCCATTTTGATGTGTCCCATCTGTTCCATCTACTCTTTATTCTTTTTTATTTTCCTGCCTTCTTTTGTGTTAGACTGGTTTTTTTTTTCATTTTTCCATTTTATTTTCACTTAAGGGCTTATTAACTATTATAGCTTTGCTTCTTTCTTAAGTGGTTTCTCTAGTGTTTTCAATACACATTTTTAAAATATTTTTATTTATTTCTAGGAGAGAGAGAGAGAGATAGAGTGAGCAGGGGAGGGTCAGAGAGAGAGGGAGATACAGACTCTGAAATAGGCTCCAGGCTCTGAGCTGGCTGTCAGCACAGAGCCCGAAATGGGACCCAAACCCACGAACCACAAGATCATGACCTAAGTCGGACGCTTAACCAACTAAGCCACCCAGGCGCCCCTCAATACACATTTTTAACTTATACAGTCTACCTTCAAATAATTTTATTTTCCTTCACATGTAATATATGAACCTTATACCAGCAGCACTCCTTTTTTCTCTTCTACCCTTTCCACTATTGTTGTTATATATTTTACTTCTATTTATGCTAAAAGCCCATGATACATTGTTACTACTTTTGCTTTAAGTATTCAATTATCTTTAAAAAATTTTTTTACATTTATTTTTGAGAGACAGAGTGAGACAGAGCACAAGCTGGGGCGGGGCAGAGAGAGAAGGAGACACAGAATCTAAAGTAGGCTCCAGGCTTTGAGCAAGTGTTCAGCACAGAGCCCTAAGTGGGGCTCAAACCCACGAATCATGAGATCATGACCAGAGTCAAAGTTGGATTCTCAACCAACTGAGTCAAACAAGCACCTCTAAGTTATCTTTTTAATACTTTATTTTATTAAATTTTATTTTGTTTTATTTTATTTTTGTGAGAGAGAGAGCACCAATGGGGGAATGGCAGAGGGAGAGAGAGAAGAGAGAGAATCTTCAGCAGGCTCCACGCTAGGTATGGAGTCCCACACAGCACTTGATCTCACAACTGTAAGATCATGACCTGAGATGAAATCAAGAGTTGAAAGTTTAACCAGCTGAGCCACGCAGGCACCCCTCAATTACCTTTTTTTAAAAAAAATATGTTAATGAAAGGAGCTCTCTTACATTTACCCACATATTTACTATTTCTTGCACTCTTTGTGAAGATTCAAGTGTCTATTTGGTATCATTTTTGTCCTGCTTGAAGAACTTCCTGTACAATTTGTAGTATAGGTCTCATGGGGTTTGTCTGAAAAAGTATTTTTGGAAAACATGTTTGCTGGTTATATAATTCTAAGGTGACAGGTTTTTCTTGTCTTTCAGCATTTTAAAGATGGATTATTATTGTCTTCTGGCTTGCATCATTTCTGGCAGAAAGTCTGTGGCCATTTGTTGTTTCTATATATAATAAGCCTCTTTTTCTGACTGTTTTTAAGATTTTCTCTTTATCACCTTATCACTTCATCCTGGTGGGATTCACAACTTCTGCTGACCCCTTAGAACTCTCAAAGGCCCAGTAGAGCATTGGTTGGAAGTCTTGATTGGTTTTGTTGTTGTTCAGGTATGACTGGTTGACTGGTTTGCAATGAAATTATCACAGTAGCATATATATTTGCCAATGCAAAAAAATCAAGCCAAAATTTCACTTGCACATTTTTATCTATGGGAATATTCAGAAAATCCACTTCCCAATGTTAAAGAAAAACAAAGCCTACCAGTAGTGAAAGTGGTAAAAACAGAAACAAAAACAAATTTTACTCAGGAACTATGGCAATCAAGAAAAAGAAATTTCAGTGTTGAACTGGGTTCAACTCCAAATACAACATGGACAATTGAATGTTTATAGCCAAGGAGCAGAGTGGGGTCAGTGGATAGAAAACTACTAACAGGAAATATCAGAGGAAGGGAGAGATTCTAGTAAACACACTTGAACAGGATTCTTGCTGAGGACAGGCCAAGGCGATCAGACATCACATGGGGGGATGGAGGCAGGTGAGGAATTTGATCAGGAATTGAGAGTGATCAGATGTCAAGTGCTGGAGGATTCTTTCTAACCTGACTTACCAAGATTATTGCTACAACTGGGTGAGGCAGCCCCAATGAGGACAGGCACTAAGATAGAGGCCTCATGATCTTAGTGGAGCTTGACTGCAGGTTAGTTGAGGAGGGAGACTTTGCTGCCAAGAGCGGCAGAATATACCTCTTCTCAAGTACAATGAGGCATTTCCAAGAATAGACCACATGGTAGCCACAAAACAATTTTTAACAAATTAAAGAAGACAAGTCACATAAGCAACCTTTTTCAACCATGATAGAATGAAACTAAAATGAATGGCAGAAAGAAAACTGGAAAATCCACAGAAATGTGGAAATTAACAGAGCCTTAAACAGCCATGGGTCAAAGAAGAACTCACAAAAGAATTCATAAAGTAGCTTGAGAAACATGAAAATGAAAACACAACCTATCAAAATCTTAGGGAATACAATGAAAGCAGTGCCAAGAGAAAAGTTTATAGGCATAAATCCTTACATTAAAAAAGATCTCAAATCAACTACCTAACTTCACATCTCAAGGAACTAGAAAAATAACAAGTCAAACCCAAAGTTAGCAGAAGAACAGAATTACTAATGATTAGAGCAGAAATAAATCAAATAGAGAGTAGGAAAAACATCCTTTTTCATTTCTTCTTACGAATTTTATGAAACTGAAAACCCTAAGTTGGTCATAGCCCTCTCAGCATTTCCAGCCTAGAAAATACACACCACAAAGCCTATTTCTCTAGTTCTATATCCTCACCTTGATGATCAAATCTAGACATACCCCAGAACCCATTAAACTGGACTTGAGCCCCTTATCTCTTGTTTTTTCTATGATGTTCTTAAAGGAAATCTAAGGATACATTGTTCATGCCCCCAATTAACGTACCAAGGGCTCAAAGAAAAAAAAAAAAAGCACATGTAAGAAACAAATGCTGAATTTACTGGCACTGAAAGGAATCAAGCCAGAAGGCTTTCTGAAGTGTTCTGTGCACTTTCCTGAAGGAAGAGAAGGGCAACCTGATGAGAAGGTGGGCAGGCTTCCCAGACAATGGGAGGCAGTCTCTGACTGCAGGGGAATCCTCAAGCTGGCAATAAACTGGAAGCCTGTTGTGTCTCTGACTACGTGGCACCAGCCTTCTTTCTGCACCAGACAGGGGGTACTGCACAAACCTTCCCTGGGATGTCCCATTTATCTGAGCATGCTTTAAAAAAGAAAGAAAGACAAAAAGAAGCCCGAGATGCCACATTATTAATTCTGATTGCTCAGAATATGCCTATATGCTTTCATACACATCAATACTCCAGGATCTCACGCCATTACACCTTTTCATAGTGCTGAGCTGGAGATGAAAGGGAATAGAGCAAGCTCCCAGGAAACCAGGAGAGATGAAAGGATCACAGTTTCTTCAAATAACTCCAAAGTCTTGAGAGACTCAAATTCTGCTTGATGGAGTGAATGCTGCAGAGCATATCAGCAATCAATAAGACAGAGAGCAACTCCAGAGAGCCTTGAATAAGTAATTAGCAAGCCCTAGTCCCAAAAGATTGGGGTTCTCTTGATCTTGGTCATTGTGCTGGGAGTACTACATACTTGGGGAGAATGTTCCTGCTCATCAGAGAGAGAATGGACAAAATTACAAAATTATTACAAAACTGCCTTTCCCACCTTTACAAACAAAGCATCTGTATTAGTCAGGACTCTTTGACTTGGAAATAACACACTAATACAAATCAGTTAAGAAAAAAAATTCAGTTAAGCAAAAAAAAAGGTGGGGGGGGAATTACATGGCTCACACATCTGGGAAGAACACTGGAAAATTCACCTAATTCAGAAGTCCTGCAAGAACCAGGGCTTCAGGGACTGGAACCCAGAACTTACACTTGCAGGTTCATCTGTGCATCTCTTGGTATTGATCTCATTCTCTCTCCCTGCAAGCAGGCTTCCTCCACATTGCCAGTACATGTTTACATCCTTCCAGCCTTGATTCCAAAGACAAAGTCCTGAGAAGAATCTAATTGGGTCCAGCTGAGACCACTCTCCAACTACTGAACCACTTTCTAAAGGAAAGACCACTCTCTGGCTGGCTGGGCCTGGATCACTTGCCTATCCTGTGGATTAGGAGAGGGAGGACCAGAAAATGTGACTCAGCCTCCTTCAAATACCTAGGGAGAAGACTTTCCTGAAGGAGAAGGGGGTAAGGGTGCTAGAAGGCGAGAGCAGTCAGAGCCGAACTGCTATGGGCCAACATAATGCTCGGTTGGCTCTTCCATGTACTTTGTCTTTCCCCTTGCCCCACTTCCTGCCCAAATTGCCCCATGTAATCTCCTGGATGCTAGCTTTGCTTTTACAGCACAGAGTGGGTCCCATAAAAAAATTATTCCCCAAGACAAATGGATGGTACCCTGGAAGGCCAGGATTGAGATGCGAAGTCGCCTAAGGAATTCAGGGAAAGAGTTGGGCCAGGCAGCATGGCAGCATAGACAGGGCATAAAATGTTAATATAATTAAATGTTTATTGAGCACTTACTAAGATTTACTGAGTACTGACTATATGACAAACATCACTCTGCCTTTTCTTCACAGTAGGTGATAACTGAAGTTTAGGGAGGCCAATCAACATTGAAAGGTCACTAACTGGCAGTGCTGGAGCTCCAGAGCCTATTCTCTCCACCAGTTTGCTGTATTGCCTCCCCAGCCAAATTAGACGTCAAAAGACTTGGGTCTAAAATATAAATGGGTGGGTGTATTGGGGTGGGTACTTTTCACTTTCACATACTTTCTAGATTTTCTTTCATGAACATATGTTACTTCTATAATTAAAAGCAAAAATGTATTGTCCAGGAAACAGAGAAGTCTAGGGTATGGCTGTGAATCTACCCTTAACTCACCATTGACAACATATCTTTCCGCTCTTGGCTTCCAACTTCCAGCTTACATGTATGGTTGCTGAAGGTTCAAATTTCCTGGGAATTTATCTGATCTCCCCTCCCAGGCAAGGGAGGGAGTCAGTTTCTGGAACTAAGGGTAGGAAGGCTGGACCCATGAATGCAAAATGCAAAATAAGGGGAATCAGATCAGGGTAGCCCAGAAAGCCAAAAAGTTTCAGTCCAAGGCTTGGGGTAAGGACAACAACCAGATGTGAAGGATAATTTACTAGATGAGGCAAGACATCCCAGCCAGTGCCAGGAGAGACTCTCACTGAGTCGACACAAAGGCTGAATGAGCATGTGAACATCTACACCCCTTCATTTGGTGAACCCCTTCATGCTGCATGCAGATTTGATGGGATTGTCAAGGAGCCTATCCTTCCTGGGCCAAGTGTAAGAAGGACTAAGGAGAGATAAAGGAAATTCTTCCTTTTGGGACACCTCACTGTTTCTGATATCATATTCCCAGAGCTGTGCTCATTCCTGTCAGTCTCAAAGACTGCTTCTTCCACTTCTCCTCCAGTTAATTGTTTGTGTAAGTTAGCCAGGTAAGCTTCTCTTGCTTGTAACCCGAGAACCCTAACAGATACAGCTGTTTTTCTTTCTTTAGCTAATAGAACTTTGCTCTGTCAGTTTTAGCATCAGTAATCCTTTACTGAATCTGCTAAGTGCCAAGATCTGTGCTGAGCACTTTCACACACATCAAGAGAGAAAATCCTTGGGTGCAGAGTCAGTCACCAGTGTTGAGTAACTTCTGGATGCCTGAAGAAAGCTTGACAACAGGGACTAAAACAGTCAGCTTACCATGAGATTTGTCCCCACTATGGTAAGATCCCAGCATCCTACCTAGGCCACAGTTTATGGCCCAAACCATAGTTTTCTGACCCTACTTCCCAGCCTATGTCTGACTGTGGTTCCCTGTCCTTCATTTTCTCTCTGACTTTCAATCTCATACCTGTGCTTGAGGCTGTTGCTCTTCCTGGACTGGCTTCTGGCTTCCCTCTCCAACTGTGAGTTGAATTTTCACTCTGCTATTCATTCAACAAATATTGAGTTACCAACTGCCAGGAATAAAGGATCCCATTGTGAATTAGACAGACATGGTCCCTGTCCTCACGAATGTAGAAGCTCTTAGAGCAGGCTGATGCTAAACAAGCAATTTTTTTTATTGTGGTAAGTGATGTAGAGGAATTAGCAGGACTGGCAGGAGCACAGGGCAAGGTCCTAAGCTCAGTCTAGAGCTTGGGAAAGGCCTCCATGAACAGAAGTTAGTTTGAACATATGATTTCAAAGCAGAACATTTTGAGTTTGCAGCACCTGGGATACATACAGTTGACTGTCTTTCACTTTGGGTTGTGTGGGCTTCTCCCAGCCAGACCCAATTCAGTGCCCAGGATCCCAGCAATACAGACCTGAGGGCTCCGTTCTCATTAAGTTCACCTTGAACATGAAAGAGATACATACATGTTTGTCATCCAAGATGTCCCAGGCCAGCTAAAGAGAGGAGAGTGGCCTCTGCAAAGCAAGAGAAGCTTATCAAGGCAGATAACCACTTGGCTATGCTTGGTGGTGCTTCACAGTATAAGAGAAAGGTCAGTTTTGTTGTCAAAGAAAGCTTCATCCAACGTCTAGCAAATAATAATGGAGTGGTAAATATTTGTTGACTGATGATTGTTCCCAGGGCTAGGCCACAAAAACAGAAGGTAAATTAACTGAGGCAGGCTTTACACAAGACAGTCAGCCCTCAAGCAGCACTGAGCCACAGAAAGGGGTGAGAATCCATGACTGAGGGCAGAACTGGAGGGGAAACCCTGGCACAGGAAATCTGCTCCAACATCCATCTACCTCTGTCTCTTTCCCTGGCCTGCTTTTAGCTCTGGTGCAGCCAATTTGCTGCCGTTTCTTTCCACCCCTCCTCCCTCAGGGCACAGCCTTTTCTTCTCTTCTGACAGTGTTGATCTCTGTCCTCCTGGCTCCCTAGAGGAAAGATCCAGCCTTAAGCCCACCTGAGTCCTTCCCTTGAGGGTGGTGCCCCCTCCATGCTCACCTGAGCCCTCCAGGTAGGCCTCGGGCCACAGTGATGGGGGCTGAGGGATGTTAAGCCACTCACTGGAGCATTTTTTTTTCTTTCATAGTTTATTGTCAAGTTGGTTTCCATAAAACACCTAGTGCTCATCCCAACAAGTGCCCTCCTCCATGCCCATCACTGGAGCATTCAAATACAATCTTCCCTTTAGACTCATATTGCTGAGAAAATTTGTTCTGATGGAAAGCAACATGGTGAAGGGAGAAAGTGTTTTGTTTTGTTTTTTTTGAGGGTTACAAAGTGGAGGTGCCTGGGTGGTTTAGTCGGTTGGGAGTCTGACTTTGGTTCAGGTCATGATCTCATGGTTAGTTGGTTCAAGTCCCACATC
This sequence comes from Proteles cristata cristata, assembly GCA_017311185.1. Lineage (NCBI taxonomy): Eukaryota > Metazoa > Chordata > Mammalia > Carnivora > Hyaenidae > Proteles > Proteles cristata. Next base: position 853,199 of record JAESUZ010005544.1, read on the forward strand.
AGGCTCTCTACTATCAGCACGGAGCCTGCTGCGGGTCCTCTTTCCTCCTCTCTCTCTGCCCCTCTCCTACTCATTCCCTCTCTTTCTCTCTCTCAAAAATAAATAAACTTTTTTTTTTAAAGGGGGGGTTCCAAAGGGGCACATGGCTGGCTCAATTGGAAGAACATGTGACTTTTTTTTTTTTAAATTAAACTTGTCGTTTTATTCGGGTTTGATGTTAATAAATGTGTCGGGGAGAGAGCCCACAGGAAAGGGTGAAGCCCGTGGGGGTAGGGCCTTCCCAGATGCCTGAGGAGGGTGTGAGCAGGTGACTCTTCATCTTGGGGTCACGAGTTCAAACCCCACACTGGGTGTAAAGATTACTTAAATAAAACTTTCAAAAATAAAAAATAAAAAGGTTACAAAAATATCAGAATTGATAGTTGCACAGTGACACTTGAGAGAGGTGAAACAATTCAATTTTACATGTAATTCAAAAAGTACTCATATGTTTTCTCCACATCAACACACAGCCAGAAAACAAAAATAGCATGTGGCTGGTATCCATAGACAAAACTTGGGAGGCCTGAAGTAGTGAACAGCCCCACACACCCCACCAGCGGGCCAGCCTCATCTGTCACTGCTGGTCTCCTTTTCAATGATTTCATTTTCTGAAGCCAGTGCCATGTCAGCCTGAGGCTGGAACAGCCAGTAAAAGCAGTGACATTATTGGAATTTTAATCTCACTTGTTGGAGAGTAGGAAATGAAGGAGTTGACCCCCTTCCCCAGACCACTGCCCTCCTGGGTCACAGGGAGGCCCACTTTTCCCCCTGCTGTTGGCCTTGATGAATTATTTTAGTAATTTTTCGTTACATGAGAATTTCAACAAATGAGAAAATGCTGACAAAATGAAATGAAAATAACACATTTCCAACCACTCAGAGATTACCACTGTAGGCCCTTAAGGTACATCTTTCCAGACCTTTTCTGCACCTAGACATGTACATGTATTGTTTTTACCAAAATGAAGTCATGCTATAGCTATTGATTTTTTCTCTCAGCTTTTATTCTGAAAAATTTCAAACCTACAAGAAATTAAAGAACAAATGTAATGAGCATTTGTAAGTATTTCACCTAGATTCATGAATTGATACCATTTTGCCACATTTGTTTTGTCTCTGTCTCTGTTTCCAGTATATATGGGTTTCTATATAGATACATATGTATCTACATCCAGGTATCTGGGTATCTACATAGGGAGATCTGTGTAGATAATATAGCAACACAAATATGTAGATATATATTAACAATTTGAAAGTAAGTTGACCTCTCCCCATGAAATACTTAATTAAACCCATTTCCTGAGAACAAGGACAGTCCACTTACACCACCACCCAGCAATTGCCATATTCAACAATGCTAACGTGGAAATAATACTATTAACTAATATATAGCCCTTAGTCAAAATTCCCTGATTGTCCAATGCAGTCCTTTAAGAGCTGGTGTTGCAAGTGTTCTTTGGATGCACACATCGTGATGGAGTTTGGGGTGCAAGATGTTTATTAGCAATCCACTCCTGTGAAAGGAAGCAGAAGGAAGCAAGATTGGCTAGAGGAAGAAGTGAACTGCCGCATGAGAGCTGATGAAGCCTCAGTGTACCCAAAGGAGATTCCCTGGAGTGAGAATTGCCCATCAGAAGATACTGTGTGGAGCCAGAATGGTCTTTCTGGTCCCTCCTGAGTTAGCCACTCCCTGCGACTACCCTGGGAAGGGCATGGGCTGAGCCAGACCTTAAGGAGCTGTCAGCTTGCTATTCTTCCTGCAGCTGGGCAGCAAGTCTTGAGGGGAGGTCTGGGCGGCACATCCCCATATTTTCCAGAGCTAGACTTCCTTTCCTTTTTTTTTTTTTTTCTTTAAAATCTAGATGTAATCAAGGGTCACTTGTTGGACTAAGTTGTCCATCTTCTTTATATTTTTTAAAATGCTTACTTATTTATTTTGAGAGAGAGAGAACTACAGCGAGGGGGGGAGAGGCAGAGAGAGGGGGAGAGAGAATCTCAAGCAGGTTCCACACTGTCAGTGCAGAGCCCGATGAGGGGCTCAAACTCATGAACCTTGAAATCATTACCTGAGTCAAAATTAAGAGTTGGGTGCTTAATCGACTAAGCCACCCAGGCGCCTCTGTCCATCTTCTTTAAGTTATACTATTTCTCCTGTATTTTTTTTTTTTTTTGTCCTTGATGATATTAACATTTTGAATGGTGCAATCAGTTGTTTTATGTATGGAATGTCATTCAATTTGGATTTGTCTGATACCATTTCCTAACCAATTTTGTTCAGTGAACGGTCTCCCTTCCATTTTAGCAAATGTTCATATCATGTAATACACAAACAACAATCAGATTTTCCCAACTGCTTACAGCCACTTCATTGAACCAGGACCACCAGTTGCACCTGGTACATTCCTTGGGTCTCTTGTAATCTAGCACAGTATTTCTTTTATGTGATTAAACTTGGTGGAGAGACTGGACCGCTTGCCCTGCAGAGTTCCATGTCCTCTCAGTTGTCTGGTTGCTTTTGCATGGTGTCCTTTAGTTGGGTCCTCCACTTGAGGAATTCAATTGAAACATTTGAGGTTCTAACATCATAGGTGATGTGAGTCACATGTTTGTGAGACACTCATGATCTGATCAATGTCCATAGTGGGCCTTGGAACATGGGCTTTTACTGGGTTTCAAACGCCCATTGTTCCCCTCTCCTCTGTTCACAGCCCACTAACCTCCTCTAGTTGTTTAATAGAAGGGAGTGTGTTCATTCACACCCAATGCTCCTCAATAGGGAGCGGCAGATGTGGGAAAGAGAGGTAGAGGGTGGTGAGGAAAGCCACTGGAGGCAGGTCTGTACTCTTACCCTGACACTATCTTTGATTTTCTGTATGATTTTAGGTAAGCCCCTTGACCTCTCATCTTCTACCAAAACCATAAGTATAACATTCCCTGTCCTGCCTAGATTTGTGGCAGTGAACAGGCTCCCAGAGAGTGTAGATGTAGAAGTGCTTTTCAAACTGGAACGTATAAGGTGTGAGGGACTCTTCAAACCAGGAGGTCTGGACAGAGACCAGATAATCCCCATGATGTGATCATTGGTGCTGGGTCAGTCACCAGTCACAGGGCATTCCTGACCTGCAATAGGTGGGCTGGAGAGGATATAAGCCTCACATACACCCTTGTACCCGACTTTCATGATTTTCACTGACCCAAGCAGACTGGATTATTATTCAGTCCACCCTTGGGATGCAGGAAACCAAGTCTCAGAGAAGGTCATAAACCAGCATGCACAACTCAGCCTCCTGTCAGTAAGAGGCACAAGCTCAGAAGTCAAGAATAAGGAGGCTTCAGATACCCAAGGAAGAGCTCTAGAAACCTGAGCTACCAACTGCCACTGGCAGAGCAGCCTAGATTTGCAGTCAGGCCAGGCCATCTTGGGGTGACACGGCCCCCCAGGGCCAGCAGGAACAACCTACACATGCTAAGGACCCCACAGAGCCTGGAAGCAAGCACTGCCCATCCACTCCGTCCCAGGCAAGGAGGCCCAGAAAGAAGCCAAGCCAGAGCCCAGGAGGACAGTGACTCTCTATAGACTGGGTGTAAAATGATGAAGAGGAAGCTGCAGCTAAGGCTTTGGGGCCTCAGTGAGAAAGTTCATTCCTCCCTCAGCCCAGAGTTTTAGGGGATGAAGAGGCTTGAAATGTGGAGCTGCTTGTGTCTCATAACCAACTAGTCATTCACATGTGACTATTGTTCCTGCCTGCCTTGAGAGGTTGTAAACTAGCAGCCCCCTGTGGTTTTTTTGTTTGTTTGTTTGTTTGTTTGTTTCTCATTCATTTCATATCTGGAAGACTGTGCCTCCCACTCTCCTTCACTCTTTTTTGCCAATTCTCTCTGGCAGCCATCAATTTGTTCTCTGCATTTATGGGTCTGTTTCTGCTTTGTTTGTTTTGTTAGACCTGTTTCATTTAACATTTAAGTGTCGTTGCTTTCCCATGAACCTGAGTGCCATCAGGCTTTCTCCGGTGTGCCATCAGCACTGCCGCCTGCACAGTGCGGCCTTGTGCTCACTGCTACTATGAGCCCAGTCTCTGGAGGACTTGGGATTTCAATCCCAGAAGTAGGCACTCTCCACTTTAAGTCTTGCCTCCCAGGCCAACAGAAGCAAGAACTCCCAGGCCCCAGGGTGAGAACTGAGACCCTTGTGCCCACCAGGGAGCTGCTACTCAACCTAAGTGCCTTTCTGCTGTACTGCTGCTGCCCGTGATCCAGAAGACTCATCCTTGTAGGTAAATGCAAACTCCCTTGGGAAAGGCGGAGGTACGTTACCTCACTAATAGCTTGGTACAGATTGATTAATCAAATACCAGAAGAGAGAAAGGAAGGGAATTGGCATCTAGTAAGAGTTTGCCCTATACTGAGTACTGGATATCCTATCCCAGTTGGCCTCCCAACACTGCTGCAAGATAGAGGTTATCCCTGTTATATGGATTAGAAAATCAAAATAAATTAGCTTCCCCTGGATTGGATACAAAATAAAGCACAAGCTGGTTTTTGAGCCCAGATCTGAATGCAAAGCTGTGTTCTTTCCTGTATGCACATCATGACACTCTGAGTACTTACCATGTGCTCCGTTCTCCTTACTACAGCCTCCATCCTCACTGAGCCTGGCAAAGAGGGATTTTAGCAAGTGCACATGGACTGAACTCTTACCCCTTTTCCCTTACCTGAAACTCAAGCTAAGATTTTTCATACAATGGCAGCTACCATTGGCAGGACATGGGGATGATTTTAGGTGAAATGTAACATGAACTATCTTGTTGCAATTGTTATGTATTTAATATAAATATACAGCTAGTTCATCAAATACATCGTTTCACAGACTTGTTTCAGATGAGACCACAACAGCTGGCCATGTGAAGGCTGAGTGAAGGCCAGGAGACAGGAAGGGAAATTGCTCTGTTGAACCCAGATGTGCCAATGTAGCCCTTCTGGGCATGGGCCTAGAGGCAGAGCATCCACACTCTGTCTTCCCAGCCCATGACTCAGGTCAGTTGATGTGGCTCAAGGAGAGCAGCCAGGTCTCTCAGGCACCACTTCAGACATAGCACAGAGGCCAAAGGGGAAAGAAGGGGCAAGAGGGACCTGCTTCTACCCTGTACACTGCCCAAATGGAATCAACAGGAGCTCCCTACTTCCGGAACCACCTCCAGCAAACTCACACACACCACAGCCCTTACCATCATCATCTCCTCAGCAGCCACAATATGATGAGGGCTGCATTCCAGGAATTAGACACTCATTGGAAAGGAAAATAGCTATAAATTATTAACAGCAATTTTCTTGACAAGAATTCCTCAGGAGTCATAGATTTTAGTTAATTAAAAGGAGAAAGTGGGGCCTTCTTTGGGCTGGGGTGTCCCTACCCAAGTCAACCCCAGTGCCCCTTAAAGTGAGATTCCCAAAGCCCTCTGCAGGCACTTCCTTTCTGGGGTGCCATACTTCCTGAGGAATGGGCCAAGGTTAAGGAGGGGGGAAAAAAATGAAAGATAGAAGGACAGCCAGAGGTACAGGGAAGCAAAGAGAGATACCCCTTATAAAGTCAACTCAGAGAGAAGAGCTGATGTTTCTTGAACATTTGCCTCACAAGCACTAAGACCAAGTTCTAAGCCCTGTATACATATCACCTCATTTAACCCTCACTACAGCCCTGTGGGGTAGGTTCTGGTATTTTCCATTCCTGTTTTACAGACAAAGGAACTGAGCTTCAACTAGGATAAATGATCTGCCCCAGGACCCATCAGCGAGAGAGAAGGTCTACATCCTGTTGAGATTTTGGAAACTCTAAAGAGGCTTAAGTGTGTCCACTTTTTGCCTGAAATTGCACTATTAGGAACTCAGTTTCTTCACTTTAAGACCAAACTCATCAGGGCACCTGGGTGGCTCAGTCTGCTAAGCATCTGACTCTTGATTTTGGCTAAGGTAATGATTTCACAGTTCCTGAGTTTGAGGTCCACATCGGGCTCCGTGCTGACAGTGCAGAGTCTGCTTGAGATTCTCTCCCTCTCTCTCTTTGCCCCTCCCCTGCCTTCTCTCTCTCTCTTCAATAAATAAATAAACAAACATTAAAAAGAAGAGAGAGACCAAACTCATCAAAAATAGCCTATTAGGGGCGCCTGGGTGGCTCCATCGGCTAAGCGTCCGACTTCGGCTCAGGTCATGATCTCATGGTTCATGGGTTCGAGCCCCGCGTTGGGCTCTGTGCTGACAGCTAGCTCACAGCCTGCAGCCTGCTTCAGATTCTGTGTCTCCCTCTTTCTCTGACTCTCCCCTGCTCCGCTGTGTGTGTCTCTCTCTCTTTCAGAAATAAATAAAATATTTTTTTTAATTACCAAAAAATAGTGTACTGAAACACACATAGTAACCCCATTTTCAGTCTGTAAGACCTCCAGGCTGAGTGTTGATGCAGTTGAGACACAAAAGAGATTGGGGCTCACACTATTCAGAGATACCACATTATCCTGGGGCTTCACACTATCTAGGGAGGGCAGCCTGAAAATGAGGAATACCAGGAAAGTTGTAGGGGCACCCAAAAAAGATGAGCTAGAGGACCTGCACCCTGGGATACCATAGCTGTGGCCCCCACTAATCTCCCAGCATTTGCAGGAATGTTTCCCAACCAAGAATATTCATGGCTTCCACTGGATGCCTGCATCCTTGCAAATGAACAATATGCCTCCAATGGATGGGGCAGGGGTGAGGGGGAGCCAGGAAGAGATTCCCAGAGATGTAGTTCATTAGATGTAGTCTATCATTCGAGAGCATGCCCTTTGTTCCCTCCCAGCTGTAAGGAAGGCAAGGACTGTTTGCTATTCGTCTCTATATGCCTTGTGCCAAGTGGAGGTGTGCTTCAGGTGAAGCAGGGTGCACCCAAGGACTTGAAAACAAGGAGGAAGACCACTCTTTAAAAGTTAAACTATGAAATTTGCCCAAGGCAAAGCAGAATCATGCATTGTCGCTCTAGAGAGATGGGCCCTCAGTCAGCAAGACCAACCATAACCTGATTACAAGTGCTAATAACATGTCTAAAAACAGAAGGTCTTTGTCACAGGAGGTTGGCTGGCTCTGAAAGCATAAGAGAGGGGAATCAGCAACAGAGACAGAACATGCCCTCCCGAGTAGTGTCCAGGAGGATGGTAGCCTCATTCGAGTTCATTAAAAGAAGAAATGCCTGACCTGAGAAGTTCCAGAGGAAGGCAGGGCCACACTGGGAATGGAGGCTACCTCAGGCAACCATTTTCCAATTCACAAGTCATTGGCATTGCAGCACACCCACCATGAACCCTTCTGATAACCTGATAACCTGTCCAGCAGGGAGGAAAGTTACTGGTCAGGCCATACAGACCTCTGCCTGCCAGTTACAATTTCACTGATGACTAATCAGTGAATATATGTTTCTACCTCAGTCTCCTGGGACTCTGGGTTGCAGGTTAGTTTCCTTGTGCCCTGTGTGCTCAGAAGGGCTGGTCGGGTGCAGACTCTGAGCCCAGAAAACTGAGGTTGGACTAGGGACTAGTGAATCCACCCAGGGAAGAAATGCCTATTTCAGCCTCAGTGCATGCAGTGCACTAGATAATAGGTGCTTTGTGTTGGGTGGATGTGTGGACAGATGTACAGACAAGTGAAGAGAAGAGTCACAGCAAGACTAAGATCCTGGCCTCAAGGGCTAAACCTTGCCCACCACGATGGACAATCTCTTTGACTGGATCTCTGTTCATCCCTCTCCCTGCTGTGCCTGGTCCAAGTTAGCTCTCGGGTCCAGCAGCAGTGATGGGTCCCATGAACTCTATTCAGTAGGAAAGGGCTCTGTCCTCCTCAATGGGGGACCCTGACCTTACACCTGTCCAGCTCTAGAAAATAGGAAGGATTGGGATAGAGGACACATTTCTCAGGACAGTGACCAAGAAAAAGCCACATCTATAGGCAATCCTCGTCTGGTGACATCTGTGGCTTCTGACACCAGGAGATGGGAGTTTTTTAGAATTTGTTTCTTTGTTGTTTTCATAAATAGCATAAAGAAGTTTCCACCAACCTCTGAATATCAGCTGGCCAGTCAGGATGGACACAGGCCTACAAGCCACTCCTCGCCAGGGTAGTTCTTACTGTGTGCCCTATGACCTCACCTAGAGCAATGGTACCACAGAGGGTCAAACTTCTCAACCTACATCCACCTTCATGTCCCATCATAGTGTCCCAACCTTTCCCACTGCCCCCTCACTATTCTTAGCCTGGTCTGTGCAACAGGGCAGGATGGAAGGAACTGGGCTTTGGAATCAGAGACCACAGCTCAATTTCTGCCAGGGCTGCTGGGCACAGTCCTGTGCCTTGTACTCCCAAACACTGGCAGATGGTGTTTTGCTACCAGCTGTGTGCCTCTAGGACTGAGGTCACCCAAAGGTTCTGTATGGGCTAATAGGAATCCCACTCAGGGCCTTGCAGTTCCTCAGCTGTGTGTGCTTGGGAAAGCTGTGACAGCTTCTTGAACCCTCGGTTTTCTCACCTGCGAAATGAGGGTATTTCTCTGCCCACCTGGCAGGTGTGGGTCAGTGACATATGGGACCTGACAGTGTTTTGTGAACTACAGAGACTTTGGCCCACCTGAGTAGACAGTAGACACTCCTCCAGGGCTCTCCGAGGCCACACCCTGACCTCTGGGCATGCTGGAGCCCTGGCAAGCTCCTTTCCCGGACCTGGCAGGGCTTCAAGAACACCTCCCTCTATCCTTTTATTCTCCTTCAAGACCTCTTCTCAGGTTGTTGTTAAAAAAAATTTTTTTATTGATTGACTTTTTTAAGTTATTGTAAAAATAATCAAAAGAACTGGTCTAAAATATTCAAACAGTTCTCTGAGGTAGAAGACAAAGAGAGGTCTCATGGGACACCTGGTTGCCTCAGTCAGTTAAGCATCTCAGGTCATGATCTCAAGATTAGTGGGTTCAAGACCTACGTAGAGCTCTGTACTGACAGCATGGATCCTGATGGAGATTCTTTCTCTCTCACTCTCTCTCTCCACCCTTCCCCCACCTGTTCTCTCTCTCTCTCTCTCTCTCAAAATAAATAAATAAATAAATATTTTAAAAAAGGAAAGGTCTCCCTTCCCCCAAGCCCCTCAGCCTCACTCTCCTGCAAACCAGCTACTTATTCTCTTCAAGCAGCCCAGGTCACCAGATACAGCTGCCCTCCCTGGGTGCCCCTACCTTGTCCCACTCACAGAAATCAGCTTGCACACCCACCCTTCAGTGGGTGCACACTAGGTGCACAATGTAACCCCCTCAACATAGAACGATGGACATCTATAGACCACAAGATGAGTCCAGACCCACCTGCTGGGTGCCTGAGCCCACTGCCATGTCCTCCTGATGAGGGAGGCATCTCTCTCAAGCTATCCCTTGTGGGTCAGTGACATATGGGACCTGACAGTGCTTTGTGAACTACAGAGACTTTGGCCCACCTGAGTATACAGGAGGTGAGATATCCCCCGAGGTGGGATATGTGTGACATTCCTCAGGCACTCCTGGTTGCCCAAGAACAAAGAAAAGGGAAAAACAAATTTATAGAGATCACAGTCATGCAGGACATGAGTCTCTATCAGTTTACAATGGTTTTAATGATTTTCAGGGAAAAAGCAATTTTATCAATAGCCAAATGTCCAGAACACTGTAGACTCAGTTTCCTGCAGCCCTAACAGCACCCTCCCCTCCAAAGTGAGGTGGGGAACACAGGCAAGAAAAAAATGTAGATAAAACTAAATTTCTGTCGGGGCGCCTGGGTGGCTTAGTCGGTTAAGCGTCCGACTTTCGCTTAGGTCATGATCTTGCAGTTCGTGGGTTTGAGCTCGGCGTCGGGCTCTGTGCTGACTGCCGGCTTGGAGCCTGGAGCCTGTTTCAGTCTGTGACTCCCTGTCTCTCTGACCCTCCCCTGCTCACGCTGTCTCTCTCTCTCTCTCTCTCTCTCTCTCTCTCTCTCCTAGAAATAAATAAAAAAATAAAAAAAAACAACTAAATTTCTTTCTGACTTGCAGCTAATTGACACATACTTCAGATAGGCAGAGTGAAACATTCCTCTATGAACTCCCTTCTGTCTTGTCTTCATGTTAATGCCTTACTAGAGGGAAAAGTAACTTTAGCTTAACAATAGCAAGGCCTCCAGTATCTTATGAGTCCTCTTTAGTATATTAAAGTCCCAGGGGGCACCTGGTGGCTCAGTCAGCTGAGTGTCCAACTCTTGATTTCTCCAGCTCTTGATTTTGGCTCAGGTCATGGGGTGGAGCCTGGTGTCAGGCTCTGTGATGAGTGTGGAACCTGCTTGAGATTCTCTCTCCCTCCCTTCCTCCCTCCCTCCCTCTGCCACTCTCCCTCACTCATGCTTTCTCCTTCTCTGTCTCTCTCAAACTAAAAAAAGAAGAAGAAAGGAATAGAAGAAAAAAAAGAGATATACCTTTTGGAAACCTCCTTTTTTCCTTACCCTCCCCTGACTCCCAAGTATATATATATCCAGTCACTCCTCACAACCCCAGTGCAGCTCTTTCTGCCCATGAGTCCTGTCCCTGTACTTTAAAAAAAAAAAAACCACCATTTTGCACCAAAGGCGTCTCAAGAATTCTTTCTTGACCATCAGCTCCAGACCCCTGCCACCACCACCATCCCAAAACTGCATCACTCCCACCTGGGGATTGAAGAAGGGGGTTCCTGGCAGCTGCACCCAGGTGGGAGGACGCTGACTGGGGTGGCTTGATGGCCTTTTCTCAAGTGTCAATAAATCACAAATCTCTGCCTGATTCTCCAGGATAGATTCAGTCACTTTATGAATTCTAATCCTCAGGAATGAATCCCCCTACTCAGCATCATGCACTTCTCATGGCTGTTGCCAAATATAAAACCTGGGCTGTGGGCATCTCACAGTTATCTGCAGGCCTCTGCTGAGCAGGTGGGTGTGATGTGGTGGCGATGAGTGCAGCGTTCACTAGAGCTTTCTGGGAGGTAACCCACTGGTGGTGGCAACTGGCTTCTGGTCCCAGTCCTGTCCTGCCTGTAACCCGAATGTGACCTTGGAGGAATTGCTTTCCCTCTTTTTACCTCAGTTTCCCCATCTTGACTAATCAACACTGATTGACTCCATTGAGCTCTACACCTGACGTGTAATAGGCTTTTGAGTCCTAACACTCCTTCTGTAAGGTAATTACTTACTGTTATTGTCCTTTTGTTTGTTTGTTTGTTTGTATGGATTTAGAAACTGGAGGCATGGAGGGGTCAAAGAATGTCCCTACAGATGACAGGACCAGAAATGGCAGAGCCTCCACAGCCCCTGTGTGCCAACTGCCTGCGGTACACACCTCAGGCTGCGTATTCAGGAGGCTGGACTGGGGGAATTCTGTGGCCCAGTAGGAGCCTAGGGGCCAACTTTTCTCCAAGGACTTAGGAAATGGGGAGGAGAGAGAGTCTGAAGAGCACGTACTGTATTCCTTCCATTCAGGGAGGCCCTGGAGTGAGAGGAGAAGGCGGGGAAACTCTCCATGCTAATTCGTGGATTGGGAGCCCCCAGAGGCATGGCCACAGGGAGGATCTAGAGCAGAGGCCCAGGGGCAGATTCATGGCTGCCTTCACCTCCCCCTTCCCTCCAGCCCCAACATAGCAGTAGCCTCCTTTCTCAGAAATTCCAAAGCCCCAAATGGCCAGCACTGCCCCAGTCCTGCCAGAGCATAGGGGTTGAGTCCTGCACCACACTAGTGACTGAGGGTTCAGCTGAAGACTCCGCTTCAATGCATTTTGCCTTCACTGTGGTTCCTCTGCTGGGCACAGGACCTACGACCCCACTGCCAGGGGGCCATCAAAACTAGAGGTCTGCCCTGCTGTCCCACAGACATGGCTAGAGAGGAAGGCTGTGGACACTGTGGTGAAAGGGAATAAGACTGCAGTCCCTGCCACACCTCATACTTTCTGGGGGATACCAGGCAAGGTCCAAGCTTATGACTCACAGTTTCAAGAGACAGACACTTGGGGTTTCCGGGTAGCTCAGTTGGTTAAGTGTCAGACTCTTGGTTTCTGCTCAGGTCATGATCTCACAGTTCATGAGTTCAAATCCCATGTCATGCTCTATGCTGACAGCACAGAGCCTGCTTAGGATTCTCTCCCAACCCTGTCTTGGGCCTTCCCCCACTTCTGCACACATGCTCTCTCGCTCTCTCTCTCTCTCTCTCTGTCAAAATAAATAAATAAACATTAAAAAAAGAGAGAGAGAGAGATACAGAAACCAGAAAAAGGGAGACACTGGGGCTTCTCACCACCCATGTGCCTGAGGGACAAATAGAATGAAGAACTCAAATACCATAGGGTGCTGCCCACCCCTCCCCACCCCACCACTGCATTCACCTTCCTGACTTCTTTCGTGCCAGCCATCACCAGAAGGGGATGGCTCCTCTGCCTTGGCTCCAAACTTACAAGTCCCAGAGAGGGGCTTTAATTGGCCAAGCTCAAGTCAGTTGCCCATTCCTGGCCCAGTCAGTTTTCTCAAAAGCAGAGCCACTGGCCACCTGTATGTCTAGATCACTCCTAGAGAAGAAGATTCACTAGGGACCAGGAAGCCACTCCAATCCTTGTCTGTTACACCTCCCTGAGACAATTTCCTCACCAGTGAAAGAGGCTGATGTCAGTGCCTACTTCATGGCTGCTTTGGTTGAGATAGTATGTATGTAAAGCATTTGGTGCCTGGAAGTACTCAACAAAGGTTAACTTTACGATTGTTGCTGCTGTTGTTAATAGGATTTGCTTGGGCTAAGGGAGAATTGAGGCTCCCACTGAGAAGGCTGTTAGTCCTGCATGAGCCCGATTCTCCTGAGACCGCACACTGGCCCTCAGTTGGAGCACAAGGACATGCCTGAGGCAGACCGGAGGCCCTCCTTAGCTGCACATGCCTCCCAGGCCTCAGTTTCACTGTCCATCAAATAGGACAATGATCCAGACTTGCTTTCCTCTGCTACAGTCATGAGGAAAAGCAGGACAACGTGAGTGGAAGGGAAAATTGCAAAGTCTTATTAGCAGTTTATTATTGCTGTTATTAAGTATCATCTCCAGAAAACTGCTGGGATTATGAGCCTGTGTTTTCTTCTTGTTTTCTCTATTGACCATTACAATGAGGAAAGCCAAGCAGACTTAATTTGCTAATGCCAGCTACTAAATTATGCAAAACCAGATCTGCTAATGAATTTCTCCCCTCTGGCTGCTGACGCTGATGAGTTTTTTCTGGTGCCTTGTTGGAAGGAGAAGGAAAGAAGGAGCCCTGGAGTTCATTGTCCCTCCTACACACCGGTCAGCCATCTGCCTGCACACGCACCCTGGCAAGGGCCTCATAACATGTGACTCCCCATCCTGAGAGACATTGAGGGGGCAGAATAGACTTTTTGGTGAATCAAGGTAGTTTTTAGTTTTTCAGTTTGAATGTAATCAAATAGCTTCTCTAATAAGGAAGAAAAAGGCCACTATTGAATTAATGTAAGCCTGCAAATGACTTCTTTCTCTGCTCTATTTCTGAAGACTATATATAGATCCAAATCCCATCACTGAAAATGAGGGACACTTTTCCCCTCCCCCATCTTCCCTTATTCCTGCACCAGCTCCTGGAGGTGACAGTCTTTGGGGAAGCTCAGCTGAGGCTTTGGGTGCTGGGTAGTGAGTGCCCACACCCTCTCATGAGCTTCCTTCTGACCATGGCAGCTTCATCCCTCCTGACTATGAGCTCCTCCAGGGCAGGGGCCTCACATGGCCTGCAAGCCTGGGGCCAGGCCAAGGATGGGCACCAGGCAGGCCTCACATCTATCTGTTAGCTGTAATACGTCATGGCAAGTGAAGAAAAACCTTTGGCTTTCCCAGGCCAAGAAGGTAATTTACCTGAAAGATCCAGGCAGCTTATAGATGAAGAGAAAGGGCTAAATGAATTTTTCCAGCTTTGGAACAGCCTAGGGACCCAGGTGACAGCAACTGTAGTCTTAGGGCATAAATCTCCTCTAGGTGTTTTTTAGGCCATGTAGTTCAAACCCCATGTCACTGTGTGACCTTGGACAAGTGTCTTAATCTCTCTGGGTTAATATATTTTGTGAAATGGAGATCACAGAGCCTTCCTATAATCCAGATCCCAGTTGAAATCATGCTGTTCTTTGAAATTTAAATTAAGTTTGTGGGGGCCTCAGATCACTTGTCAAGGAGAAATCCAATATTTGCCCCCAAGATCTGCGACTCCTTGGGGATGGTTACACTCAGGGCCACCTCCTGCCCCTGGTGGTGTCTGCAGTTTGAGTGAGACTCATGTCTCACTCCCATGTCTGTTCTTGTGTCTCTGCTAAATGCAACTCAGCCCCTCCCCAGACACTCCCACCAGACATCTCTATTGAAATGGAGGTGAGGTGGAAAGGAGGTTTACACTCCCAGTCACAAATAACCATATATGACATATTAGACTGTCTTCAAAGACACCAGGGGCAGTGTAGCCTAGCAGTTAAGAGCTCAGACTGACAGCCAGATGCTGTAGGCTCAAATCACAGCACTGCCATTTACTGGGCATGTGACCTAGAACAAGCTACTTCACATCAGTTCCCTGCAGAATGAAGGATTAAATAATTTTGTAAGGTACATCTGTGCACTTGAGAAAGAGTTTAGGACAATGCCCAGTACAGAATAAGTCTGGGTAAGGGTTACTAATTATTAGTAAGAATCAGCTTCCTGACATTTTGTTCCTTACTGCCCACCCTACCTCCTATCTTCTCTACACTACCCCACCCCACCCAAAATCTCCTTGCATTTCTTTCTTTCTTTTTTTTTTTAATATTTATTCATTTGGGGAAGAGTACAAGTGGGGAAGGGGCAGAGAGAGGGGGACAGAACTCTTCACTGACAGGCTGACAGCAGTAAGCCCAATGTGGGTCTTGAACTCACAAACCATGAGACCGTGACCTGAGCCAAAGTCAGATTCTCAACCAACTGAGCCACCCAGGTTCCCCTCCTTGCATTTCTTATATAGAGCAATGGATGATCTCTTTGCTTGATTGTCACCTTCCAAACCAGGTTATTATCTTCTACCTCCAAACTGTCTTATGAAAGAATCTCCTCACACAGCTAACTACATCCTCAGTGGTGAAAAGCTGAAAGCTCTTCCTGTAATATTAAGAACAAGGAAAGAATGGCCACTCTTTTTTTCCATATAGTATTATAAGTCCTAGACATAGCAATTAGGCAAGAAAAGGAAACAAAAAGTATCCAAATTAGAAAGGAATTTTTACTTAAAAACTGTCACTATTTGCAGGTGACATATTATACAGAAAAAATCCTAAAGATTCCACCAAAAACCACTAAAACTAATGAATTCAGTAAAGTTGCAGAATACAAAATCAACATGCAAAAATCTGTTAGTTTATATACTAATAACCACCTATCAGAAGGAGAAATTAAGAAATCCACCTGATTTCCAATTACATCAAAAAGGACAAAATAGCTAGTAATAAATTTAACCAAGGAGGTAAAAGACTTGTACTCTGAAAACTATAAGACATTGATGAAAAAAATTAAAGACAACATAAATAAAGGAAAGATAAACTATGCTCATGGATTAGAAGAATTAACATGGTCAAAATGTCCATACTATCCAAAGCAATTTACAGAGTCAATGCAATCCCCCATCAAAATACCAATGGAATTTGTCCCTGAAATAGAACAAATAATCCTAAATTTGTATAGATCCACAAAAGACCCCGAATAGCCAAAGAAATCTGAGAAAGAAGAACAAAGCTTGAGGTATCACACTCAGATTTCAAATCATAATACAAAGCAACAGTGATCAAAAGAGTATGGTACTGGCACAAAGATAATGGAACAGAATAGAGTCTGGAAGTGTACCCACACTTATGTGGTCATTAATCTATGATAAAGGGGGCAAGAATATACAACGGGGAAAAGACTATCTTCAATAAATGGTGCTGAGAAAACAGGATAGCTACATTCAAAAGAATGAAACTGGACCACTTTCTTCAATGTCTTGCTTGGGAGATGTGCAGAAATTTGAGAGACCCATTGAGGATTGTCTCCTAACACTCAGCTGCTCTGGCCCCTTCCAGCACCTGCTGCCCCCATCACCAGCAGAGACGCTGAGCTGCCCAAAGTGCCAGAAGACCTGCGGTGTGGCCTGAGAGGGAGATCATGGTGCTGCCGGGAGCTCAGCCCACCAACAGCTCTCCTGTGCTCTTTGCTTCCCAATCTTTCTCTCTGTTCCCATATACCCTCTCTCATTTTATTTTATTCTCTCTTCATTGCTTCTTCTTTGATTCTTCTTTCTTTTTGTGTATCTCTTCTACTTCCTTTCTCTTTCTTCCTCTCTTGATGAATTTTTCTCTGGAACTGTGAGCAAACTTTAAAAGATAAATAAATACAAGCCACAAATGTGAGGAAAGGAACAAGTGAGGCTCATCCTAAATCCCCCACCCAGAGATAACCACAGTGAACATTGGGGCAACACCCCCCCAGAGTTTTCTCTACACATATGTGCATGTATATCAACATGCTTACTACCCAGTTGATACTACGTAGATGGAGCTCACCCTGCCTAAATTCTTCAGAGAAGGGAAGGCTTGTGGAGGGGCTGGGAGGAGAAAGAATTTCTCTCCCTTGAAAAGGGGGACAAGAAGGGAACCTGGCATCACTGCTGGCTGCCCAAGGCCTTGATCTTCCAGGACACTAGAGGATCTCCTTTCCTAACCCATTGCTGTCAGTGGGGTCAGGTATAGAGGCAGGTCAGGGAGAGAGCTTAGCTGTGAGGGTCCTCAGGGATGGGGCCTGTGGCAGAGAACACATGAGCATCACCAGCCCTGAGCAGGCTTCCAGGAGAAGGCAAAGCCTGCACGCACAGAGAAGCCTCTGGATTAGAGGTCAGATTATGGGTGGGTGTGGGGGGGTAATATGTCTGTGTATATGTATATATGCATGCACACAATCACACAGACTTTCAGTTCCAGTCCCAGCAGCCACTACGGGGGCAGGGCAGCTGCCACAGCCACACAACTGCCTTTTCTTTAGCCCAAATCTGAACTGACTCCCATTCTCAGATGGGGAGACCTTCAATCCCCTCCTAGGTTGAGTTGGGAAGGCAGCCAGGCCAGATGCACTGGGAGAGCCTATGGGGTTGGTGGGAGGTATTTAGGTTGTTCATAAATTTTCAGAATACAAACAATGCATTTCCAAGTTCTTTAAAGTATAAGAATTTCAATTTTTTTAAGTTTACTTATTTCTGTTGAGAGAGAGAGAGGAGGAAGGGGCAGAGAGAGAAGGAGAGAATCCCAAACAGGCTCCACACTGTCAGCACAGAGCCTGACACAGGGATCGATAAAACCCATAAACCATGAGATCATGACCTGAGCTGAAACCAAGAGTCAGATGCTTAACCAACTGAGCCTCCCAGGCCCCCAAGAACTTTTTTTAATGATTATTTTTGAGAGAAAGAGTTGGGGAGAGGGCAGAGAAACAAGGGGACAGAGGATCCCAAGGGGGCTCTGTACTGACAGCAGAGAGCCTGATGTGGGGCTTGAACTCACAAACTCAGGTCATGACCTGAGTGGAAACCAAAAGTTGGACATGTAACCACCCAGGCACCCCTAAAGTATAAAATTTTAGACAGTAGTCAAGATCATGGAATAATGTCAGACATTCTCCCTTATTCTACCTCCACTTCAATTCCACTCACTGCACAGGTGACCACTGAAAACAGTTTAGTTAGTGTCCTCTCAGAGGATTATTCTTCTGGTAGTCAAAAATATACGCCCACATGAAATCTTGTTTTTCAACACACCAGTCTGGGGTGTTCTAGTATTTGTGCTGACGATGTGAGCATAGTCTGGGGTGTTCTATAACTTCTTTTGTTTACCTCCTCACTCAACAAATCAGTGGAATATGACTAGGTGAGGTTAGGACCCAGCAGCCTTTCTACAAACATCCATGAACACATCCAAGAGCTAGGCACTCACACCACTGTAATCCAGAGAAGACCTGGAATTCCCCTGGAATATCCCCAAGAGGATACCTAGGCTTGGAGCCGTCCTCACACCTGGCCTGCTGTGTGACCTTGAAGGGTCAGTCGATCTCCCAGAATACTTACCTGGTGCTGTTGTGAGTGTTACCTGATAATCTGTGTGGAATGTTTGGCAGAGTGCCCAGCACACTGAGGGCTCTAAATTACAGAAGCTACTGTGATGATTTCAAAACCCACAAAGCCATGAGAACAGTGGTACAGCCTTCCGTGGTACAGAGGTGCTGAGCCTCTTCTCCCCATTGAACATCAGCTTGTTTCCAGTTTTTTCTCAGCTGATTAATTCATTGCGCAAACAAGATCACTTTCTCCTGACATTTCTCAAATCACTACATTTGAAGCATTTGTTTGAAAAGAGGCTGAATGGATGTACTCACTACTGAGTCACCTTGGGCAGCACATGGGATCTCTGACCTTGCTTTCTGTCTCTAAATGAGAGAAAAAAGTAATCCTGCCTCTGCCTCTGCCCTCGGTTGCCTAGAGGACAAACACGAAAGCTCCTGTAAAAATGCTTTATTAACTCTGAAGCCCTATAGAGATCCTTGAGGGACTTTTGTGGCATACATGCTGTGGCCCTACTAGAATGTTCCTCCAGGGATGGAACTGAGGCCATAGAGACTGTGGGCTCAGTAAATGCTTGTTGAATAATGAATGAAACGTCTCTCCTGAAAATAAGAAAATTATGGCCCTAGGGTCTCTAGAATGTTTAACAAGGGAAGGAGGGTAGAGGAAATGCTGATCACACCCAGAGTACGTGTCCTTTCTTGCCTTCTCACCTATTTCCTCCCTCCCTCCCTCCCTCCATCTGTTCTCCCCTCCTTCCTTCCTCTCTCCCTCCCTTCCTTCCTCTCTCCCTCCCTTTCTTCCTTCTTTCCTTCCTTCCTTCCTTTCTTCTTTCATTTCTCCCTCCCTCCCTTCCTTGCTCCCTTCCTTCCTTTCTTCCCCCTTCCTTTCTTCTCTATCTTCCTCTTCTTCCTCCCTCTCTTACCACATTTCCTGGGTGCTCTCAGAGAGGCAGGTCTTACCCTACATGCTGGGGATTCTCCTCTGACCTGAGAAGGTGCTGTCCTTGCTCTCATGGGGCTTTCAAGAAGACCCTCCACCGTCAAGGAGGAGGGGAGGTACCCTTGGTTTTCTCTCCTCTTTGACGTAGTTTCAGAGCAAAGAAAATGGGAAGCTCTGCCGGGTGAGGCTTGGTCAGATTTCCCTTCCTTCGGCGGAGAAAAATCATTTCACAAGCCAGCCCGCCCTCTAGTGGCCAGAGTTGGGGACCAGCTGTGTTGATTTCTACTCACCAGACTTTCCCAGTCTGCATCCTGGAATGTGCTCTGAAGGCTGTGGTAACTGGCCTGAACCCAGCCCCATGGCAGCCTCTGCCCTCTTTCTTCTTGATGACCAGGTGCAGCCCTTCCCTTAAAGTGTCCCTGCATGACCACCTCCTCCCAGAACCTTCCACCCAGCCCACAAGTCAGTGTACTTGGTGCTTGGAAGCCATTGTAACCATGTTGTAAATGGATGTAGCCCCTCTCTTCCATTGAGTGAGATTCTCCAGGGCCATCCTGCCAGCTCATCTCACCCCCAAAGAGTCTAGCAAGGGGCTCTCCTCCATGTGAGTGCTCAGGCAATTTCTGAAAACTTGATGAATTAATTTCAGGTAGACCAGAGAAGGCTCACTGGGAGGGTCTGGGTTCAAGGCCTGGGCCACAGGCCTGAGGGTACTGAGGGTTATCTCCCAGAGGCTGAATATTAGGTTATCAGATGAAAACACTGGACAGCTCAGTTCAATATGAAAGTCTGGTAAACAAATAAAAAATTCTTTTAGTATAAGCATGTCCCAAATATTGCATGGACATAATTAAACTAAAATTTTGTTTCATTTTTTATCTGAAATTAGAATTTAACCAAGAGCCTATATTTTTATTTGCTAAATCTGGCAAACTTCCTGACCCTCTAGCAAAGGCCCTAAGGAGCCTTTTTGGGCAAGATAAGGGGTGGAGTGGGGAAGGCTGGGCAGGCAGGTCCCAGAGAAGCTGGGACAGGCAGAGGGGCTGGTCTAAATCCAGTTTGGGGCCAGAGAAAGAATAGCAATACAAATTTCACATTTTTACCTGGAATTTACAATCCCACCATGGGAATATGAGCCATTGAAAACAAGGAGAACCTTACCTGTTCTTAAGGCTCTGCTCAAATATCCCCAGTCTTCCCTGGGATGCCTCCAACCACAAAGGGACTTCCCTCCATTGTCTTCAAACTTGTGTACGCAGGACACAGGCAGCAGACAGTTAAAGGATGAAGTTGGGTCTCCTTCTGTGTTTTCCCCATGGTACTTAGAGGTGTCACTATCTGTGTGAAACGGATTAAAGAAAGTTGCCTGGTACTGCCTGCCTCCATCACTTGCCAGCTATTTCCTCACTGTAAAATGGGAATAATAACCACACCTACCTTATAAATTAGTTAATTGATGTAAAGTCCCTCTAATGAAGCCTGGTAACAAAGCCAGTGCTTGAGAAATTAGCTCTTAGCTTTATAATTATTGCTGGAATGCTTCCCACTGAGAGGTGACCACCACTGACTTTTCTCCTGGGATAGCATGCCATCCCACTTCTCTCCCACATTTGATGGCACCTGTAATAATCACAAAACATTTTGGGGAGATCTCCTTCACTTCCTAAGCAAGGGTTCAGGCTAGTCCCAGGAACACGATGTGATATCACATTCCCTCAGTGAAACAATCTCTTGGTCCCATTTCCCCATGACCATGGCTGTGCATCTATGTTTCTAGCAATATTAGAACCCATTTATAATGATTTATGGTAATTACACTGGACAAGAGTTTGATGGCTATTAGGCCTCTCTATTTGGCTGAAAGCATTTGAAGCATGAAGCTGCAGGAGACAATCGGCACCAGCACCACTACGAAACATCCTTGTATTTGGAACCAACTTAGAGTGTCATTTTTGATACTACAGATTATCCATCTTCAGATTCGAAGTCCTTGGTATCTGTGTTCTCCTGCTCTGGTATCAGGAGGACAGATAGAGGCAGCAGCTCTGCCCTGGGAGAGGGCAGCTAGGTAGACACCAGCCCCCAAGAACAGAGTTCCCGGGAACACCAGGGCAACCCAATTCTCCGCCTTTTCCCCAGTATCACACCATCTCCAGTTTACAGCAAGATGACAGGACAAATGGAAATGACACCTGAAGCCTTGCCTCGATGCCCCCTCTTCCTCTCTTCACTTCCAGAGTGAACAGGACAGCAGGACTGTTATTAGGCCAGTGTACACCAACACCATATACTGGCTATTTGGGGCTGGTGTTCGTGTCAAACCTGATGCTCAAGATTTAAATATCATCCCTGAGTAAAACAGGCATGAAATTATAATAAATAAAAGGCTCTCAGGCTGTGTTTCTGCCATGTCAAAATAGCTGGATTTAAAAAAAAAATAAGATTACGCACCTGGGTGGCTCAGTCACTAAGCATCTGACTTCAGCTCAGGTCATGATCTTACAGTTCTTGAGTTCAAGTCCCACATCGAGTGAGCTCGTGCCCTGCTTCGGGTAAAACACGAGCTCTGCTTCAGGTGAGTCTTGCTTCTCTCTCTCTCTCCCTCTCGTTTTCTCTCTCTCTCTCTCTCTCTCTCTCTCTGCCCCTTGTGGGATTCTTTTTTTTTTTTTTTTGATTTTTTTTTTTTTTTTACAAATAGTTTATTGTCAAATTAGTTTCCACATAACACCCAGTGCTCATCCCCACAAGTGTCCTCCTCCATGCCCACCCCTCCTCCCCCCACATCCACCAGTCCTCAGTTTTTGTCAGCATTCAAGAGTCTCTCATGGTTTGCCTCTCCCCTTTCCCCCACCATTTCCGCCCTTCTTCTCCCCCTTGGTCCTCTGTTAAGCTCCTCCTAATCCTCCTATACGTGCACACATATGATATTTGTCTTTCTCTGCCTGACTTATTTCGCTCAGCATAACACCCTCAAGGTCCATCCATGTTGCTACACATGGCCAGATTTCATTGTTTCTCATTGCCATGTAATATTCCATGGTAGAGATAAACCACATCTTCTTGATCCATTCATCTGTTGATGGACACTTAGGCTCTTTCCAGGTTTTAGCTATTGTGCCCCTTGTGGGATTCTTTCTCTGCTCCTTGCTCACTTGCGCCCTCTCTCTCTCAAATAAATAAATTAATTAATTAATAACGGGCACCTGAGTGGTTCAGTCAGTTAAGCATCCGAATTTTGATTTGGGCTCAGGTGAGTTCCAGCTCCTCATTGGGCTTGGCATTGAGTGTGGAGCCTGCTTAAGATTTGCACTCTGCCCCTCTGTACTAATGTGTGAGCTCTCTCTCTAAAGCATAAAAAAAGAAAAAAGAAAAAAAAGTAAAAAATTAATGAACAGGCTAGATGTTTAATTTTCCACAATGACAAATAGAATACATTCATCATTTTTTCCACTTTCCATCTAAATGCTCTAATGGAGATATGCACTCTGGTCCCTCTTCAAATTGCTTCAGCTGGCCCACACCGAAACCTGAGAGGTAGTTTCATGTATGTACAGTCTTTCAAGCACAAGAAAAGTAGAAAGACTCTGCCCAGGAAGACCTGAAGTAAAGCCATAAGAATGCAAGATGGAGGCCCTAGCCTGTGCCCAGACTCCCCCTGCAACGGGCTCCTGTGTTTACACCACACACACACACACACACACACACACACACACACACACACACTGTTAACTGTCCCTTGGGGAGATTTCTCACGCTAGAAGGCGGAGCAGTGGATGTTTGAAAAGAAAGAACAATAGGGAAGCAATTACTGGGCCAAGGAGCCCAGGGCTGCCTGGGCCTGGCAAGTCCAACTCATTTATCCTCCTCTTTATTTGGAAACTCAGATTGACTCTAATGGTGAGAAATATAGTGACTTTCAGGAGCCTCTGTCGACACAAATGGAGCCTGGATGCCCTGTCTTTAAATAGGCATTGAAGTACACAGGAGTATCCGTGTCGTCTGGACACCCACACACTAAGTTTTGAACACTTTCACTGCTCCTAGTAATGAGGTTCTGTAAAACTCTAGCCATTTCAATGTCCCCATTTAGGGAGAAAATTCATTGTTTTAATATCTACTGGTAAACTTAGGGTTTTATTTGTACAGAGAAACCCTATGAAACAGAAACTGGAGATAAGGTTGGAAAATGATTTCTGTGTTGGTACAGGTGATTTTGGAACTTTCTTTTGCCTCTGTTGGCCCCTGGCCTGGCTTGGGGAGTGTGCATGGGGGAGTGGCAAGAAGTCAGCCTGACTTTGATGGTTTTAGAGGATCTGCTCTCTGCTTCTTCCAAAGCTGGAACAAGAAGCCACTTACAGGAGCCTGGGGAAGGCGATGGCTCCAGCTGCCCCCCTGGAGAGGCCATCAGTGCAGGTGGCCACATGACTGCCCTGGCCCAGAGGCGAGGGCCTAAGGAGCGGGGGTGAAGGGGGCAGATTTTGGTTGTAGTTAACTAAGTGTCCCCAGTGCCGGCCTGTGGCCTGGCCTCAACCTGTGGACTGCAGATATTAGGCATCTCACAGCCCTCTGTTCACCCTCACCAGGCACTTTTGTCCACACCCATAGGCAGTACTGCCTCTAAGCCTAAAAGCCAAAACTCCCAATGCCTTCTTGACAGCTCCATGTAAATGAGTTCAGCTCAACACATTCAGATCAGTCAGTTGCTTCCCTGACCTGCCCCACCTGCTCCCCATTGATGCTCCCTGTCTCATTTAAGTTCCCTCTCACCTTCCAAAGCCTAAGCTAGAGACCTAGAAGTCACTTCATGTCTCTTTGGATGCACCCCCTCTCCTCAGCCCCTACAGCAGATGCTGTTGGTATCCAGCCCACGTCCTTCAGGACTGAGCACCTCTGGTCATTGGCAATGACACTCATCTTCCAACCGCCTGGATCTGTATAAAGAAGTCAGAGAAAGCCATTCTTCCTAGGCAAGGCAAGCTGGAAGTGCCAAGAAGTTAGACCTCTCCAGGAGCAGCCTTCAAGTAGTGACTGATGGCTCCCTCATCTCTCTGAGATGTATGTTTTATACTATTTCACCAAGGCTCCCACAGGATTAAGTCCAAAGGCAAGACAGTTTTAATGGGCATGCAACATATACAGCTGCCTAAGCCACCAGTGCCAAAAGGCCCTGCACTTGGTCAAATACTCTGCTGTCATCATTTTAAAATTCTTAATAATTTATGATCAACAGTCCTCACATTTTCATGTTGCACTAAACCCTGCAAATAATGCAGCTGGTCCTGCCCATGGGATAGCTATCTTGAGAAGGCACTGGCTGTCTGCCCTCCTCCCTTCTCTATCTCTTTTCCCCTCTTCCCCATCAGTATTTCCTGACCCCCAAATATGCCACTTGAACTCAAATCCTTGTATCAGCATTTGCTTCTGGGGGAAGCCAACCCATGACCCTCCTGAATTTTCATTTTCATTTTTTTTTTTTCCATTTTCATTTCTCCTGAATCTGTTTGCTGCCCTGTGTTTATCCTCACCTTGCCAAGACACTACCTGTTGCCCGAAGCATTGCAGTGACTTCTCAACCATTCTATCCATGTCCACTTTGCTCCCTCTAATTCCTTTTCCACAATAGCCAGAGGGTTGGTTGGTTGGTTGGTTGGTTGAACATAAAGCTAGCTAATCATGTCACTTCTCTGCTTAAAATGTTTAAATGGCTAATTGTTGAATCTGGATGATGGTGTATAGGGGTCTGTTATTTTCTTCTGCTACTGTATATATATTTTTAATTTCCATAATAAAAGGGGAATTTAGAAAAAAATCTCAACTGCTTCCCATTGCTTTTATGACAATAGACAAAATCACTGTTGGTCTGTGAGGCCAATGATCTTTCGACTCTTGCACATCAGCTATTCTGGCCTTTCTTTTCCTCAGATGCACTCTTTCTTTTTGCCCCAGGGCTTTTGCATGTGCCCTGTGCCCTCTGCCAGGAATGCATTTTCTCTTCATATTCCTCACTCCCCTTCAATACTTCTTTGTTGAGTTATTTAACCTTTCTGTTTATGTTTTTTCTCATATTTAAAACTAGAATAAGGGGCGCCTGGGTGGCTTAGTCGGTTAAGCGTCCGACTTTCGCTTAGGTCGTGATCTCGTGGTTCGTGGGTTCGAGCCCCGCGTCGGGCTCTGTGCTGACTGCCAGCTCAGAGCCTGGAGCCTGTTTCAGTCTGTGACTCCCTCTCTCTCTGACCCACCCTTGCTCACGCTGTCTCTCTCTCTCTCTCTCTCCTAGAAATAAATAAAAAACATTTTAAAAAATTAAAAAAAAAAACTAGAATAATAGTAGTACCTACCTCACAGGGTTTCCTCCTAAGATTGTTATTAGGATAAAAATGGATGGCACAAAGCAAACACTCAATAAACACCAGCTATTGTTAGTATAAAATCACTGCTACTTCCCCTGGTATTTTAATAAAATGGACAATCCAGGAAGCCATGTTTACTCTGTGGCTACAAATGCCCTTGAGTTCCTTCAGTTTCTGCACTTTGAAGAAGATCCTGGGCCAGCAAGGTGCTGTCAGAGGGACAGTACCTGCAGGCCACCCTCCACCCACTTCTGGTGAGAATGAAGTGAACCTTGAAGATATCCAGGGTCAGCATGAAGCATGATTTTCAAGTGCTTGGGGGACCCCAGACAACAGATGTCCCTGAATGAATCAGAAGCCCTGAGGCTTATGCCATCCTGCTCAACTGGTTACATCCAACTGCTCTTGGCCTTTGATTGGGCAGTCACATACTTAACTGGATTCACTGTGAGGTTATCATTAGGTTATCACTAGGATATCAAATACTTCTTCTCTGTGATTTAACCAGGCTCTTCACCTGCTATGTTGCCATCTAATTATGATTTAATTGAGTATCACCATGTCCACGGAAATCCCAAAGGAGAGGGCAGCCTACAGTTACTGCTATATATTAAATGTTTTTGTCCCCACAAAATTCATATGCTGAGATCCGAAGACCTAAAGTGATAATATTAGGAAATGGGGACTTGGAAGGTGGTTAAGGCATGAGGGTAATGCCCTCATGAATGGGATCAGTGGCCTCATAAAAGAGCCTCATGCCCCTTTGGCTAGTGTGAGGTCATAGAAGGAAGACTCCCAACTATGAACCAGGAAGAAGACTGTCACCAGAAACCAAATCTGCTGGCACCTTGACCTTAGTCTTCCCAGCCTCTGGAACTGTGAGAAGTAAATGTTTGTAGTTTAAGCTACCATTTTTATTATGGTAGCCCAAGTGGACTAATACAGTTACCAATTGCCCAATAAAGTCTAGCCTGTGCCAACCCTCTGAAAATTTTAGCATCTCATTGATTAACTCCAGAGTTGTTCTTCTTAGAGGTTCTGAGGCTAAGAAGGCTTGAAACATGTTCAAAGTCACATAGACAAGATTCAAAACAAGATCTGCCTAGTCCTAAGCTTGAACTCTTTCTCTAAGGTCCAGTGTATTCCAAACTCAAGATTTTTGGGCACCACCCTCCTACCCCTAATTCAGTAAATTTAGAAGCAGGCCTAAGAATTTGTATTTTAAAAGTTTCCAGGGGCCCCTGGGTGACTCAGTTGGTTAAGCGTCCAACTTCGGCTCAGGTCAGATTTCATGGTTCATGGGTTCGAGCCCTGCATTAGTCTCTGTGCGGACAGCTCAGAGCCTGGAGCCTGTTTCAGATTCTGTGCCCCTCCCCCACTCATACTCTGTCTCTCTCTGTCTCAAAAATAAATAAACTATAAAAAATTTTTTTAAAAAGTTTCCAGGGTGACTGAAGATCAGCTAGGTTTGAGAACCAGGTATGATGAGCCACTGTATATTCCCAATACCAATCAAAATGGTCCCCAAAACCTCAGTTTGTAAACTTGGCCCAATTTCACCACTTACTTTAAACAAATGAGTTAACCAGTTTCATACCTGTCATATTTCAAATCAAGCTTTTGTTTATTGACTAAATCTCTCCTAAGATAGCATTTATTCTGTGACCACGTGCACCTCTAGCCGTGCGCCCCTTTCTTGCCATAACATCCTGGAAGCAGAAACAGAGCATCCATCACCTCATCTGCACAGAGACACACTGAATGTGTGCCTCAGCCCAGCATATATGGCTTCATAGGAAAAAAACACTTTTTTGTCCTCCAATTTTACAGCAACAATTTTGGCTCCTGGAGATTTGTAGGCTCCCTTCTGGCAGGAAGATTAGACCAAGAGCTGCATTAAAGATACAGTTCTGTGTCCTCCAAGGCCTTAATAGACTGGAATCATGTTGGCACTTTCTACAGCAGAACCATCTCTGCAGTAAGAGCTGTGAGTCTGAACCAATTCAAGAGAGAAGTTGCTGCTTATGAAAAGGAGAGTTGCTGAGCTTATAAATGGATTTTTTATGAATTTGTTGCCCTGCTTCTGATTTCAGCACTGGAGCATGCCAGATTATGTTTCTAACAAATGCCTTTGCCAATTCAAAACTGGGCTTATGATAAGAACCACTTTTAATAAGTCAAGGAATCTATTTAAATAGTGGTTTATTTCATACAGATGGTATTTCTCTCTATTTAAAAAATATAACTCTCTTTGTGTTCCACCAGCATCCACATAAAGCCTTAAGGAACAATAACTAACAATAACTAAAATAAATATTTAAATCCTCTGTTAAAAAAAATAATATAGCTGTACTTAACATTTAAAACTGGATTGCTGGCTCTCTTGATTTGTCTTGTTCCTTCAGAGTTGGCCAGGAAACATATAAAGAAATGTCCCACAGAATTAAAAAAAATGTTAAACTGTTGAGAAAGACAGATAAAACTATTACTACCATGTAAATGATACCAAAACATATTAATGAAGAGCAGAACTTAGTCAATTACGTCTTTTCTATACCATGTCACTAAATCTGTTTGATCTCTTCCCACTGAATTGTGATTTTTCTTAATAAATTGATTCTATTTGCCTGGTTGGCATCAAGACTGTACTTGTATCAACTTCTATTAGTGCAGTTGACTTAACTCCTACCTGTATGGCATAAATTGAATAATGCATGGAGTGTAGGATCTTGTCTGGACATCCCATCGTTTGGAACCATGGTCCAAAGTCATGCCAGGTCACTGCCCAAGAATTTAGCCACTGTGGCCTTTTTGTTAGGGTTACTAGACAGACATCATATGTACATGAACCAAAGGTACACTGAGGAAGGGGCAGAACCAAACCTGGAATGGGGACAGGCAGAAAGGGTTCTCCAAGAGGGGACTTTGCAGCCATGTCTTCAAGGATGAATAAGAAAACAAGTGGCAAATCATATTGTCTCATGGACCAAATTAACCAGCTAACTAATGCACAGTCACTTCATAAGATGCTGCAGAGCCTGTGTTGTGTTGAGTTCTCTCTCCTTACAAACATCCTCTCCTCTTGAGGAAAGCGTTTTGGGGAGATTTCCCCTGGCACACATCCTCAACTTCCTGTTCTCAATTTTCGAGATTGCCTTTGCTAGCCCAGTGGACTGCTCTATGTAGCACATGTAGCATATTACTTCTTCTAATCTTTCCTCCTTGTCAACCCACAACTGTTAAATCCGGTGTCCTGTGCAGACATCCAGTGGTCTGCCAAGCCCTGGAGGACAGAATGCTATGGAAGATTCTTCCAGGTAATAGGGGTTTCTTTATTCTTTCTTTGTCCAGGCATCAAGAAACAGCTGGCTGCTTTTATCAGGGCTGCCCAAAACATTCCTAAATCTTTCCTGATGGCACTCTATGTATGGTGGGCTCTACTTTAAGAACACTCAATTTATGAAAACTTGAACTGACAAAGTAAACACCTCAAGGGCACATCAGGTTGGTCCATCCTGCTCAGCATCCAGGGTGCTTCTTCAGTCTGGAGATAAATGTATTTCATCAAGTCTACAAGTCTATTATTTTTCCATAGGTAATTTCTCACATTACTTAATTATTTCAACTGTTCAATATATACATATCTATCTCTATATAGAGATAGATACATAGATATTTTTAAAAGAAATTTGGATGTTTAAGTTCTCAAGTTGGTCTTTTTTTTTTTTTTTAACCCAGAACCCTGACAAGATAGACCCCCATGCTTGGGTAGCAATGTTTTTGGTCCCCTAATCACAGAGATGCATTCATTCCAAACCGCAGGTTTATGCAGTGGTTAAGTTCATCCCCTCACCACTTGTGGCTGGAGGCCCACTGTAGCCAATAAAATACTTGGGCTAATATCCAGATCCACTGTCTCCTGGGCCATCATGGCACTGACTTGCATGTGTACCACTCTGCTATGAGTTTCTCTTTATTGTTGGCACTTGGGGAAATTCTCTTTCTTTATTTTGAGCTTGGGATTGGATTTGAACTTTTTAAAAATATACATATATGTTTTTTAATGTTTATTTATTTATTTTGAGAGAGAGAGCACAATCAGGGTAGGGGCAGAGAAAGAGAGAGAGAGAGAAAGAGAGAGACAGAACTGGAAGCAAGGTCTGCACTGTCAGCACAGAGCCCAATGCTGGGCTTGAACCCATGAACTTTGAGATCATGACCTGAGCTGAAGTTGGATGCTTAACCTCTGAGCCACCCAGGAGCCTCTAATTTAACATTTTAAAAAGTAAGTTAAATTACAACCAAGAAGTGCTTGAGTGAGCCATAAGAACATGTGCAGTTGCAGCCAAGGAAACAACCCAGAAAATTAATAGGCAACCAACGGAATGGGAAAAGATAGTTGCAAATGACATATCAGATAAAGGGTTGATATCCAGAATCTACAAGGAACTCACCAAACTACATGCCCGAAAAACAAACAACCCAGTGAAGAAATGGGAAGAAGATATGAACAGACACTTCTCCAAAGAGGACATCCAGATGGCCAACAGACACATGAAACGATGCTCAGCATCGCTCCTCATCAGGGAAATACAAATCAAAACCACACTGAGATACCACCTCACGCCAGTCAGAGTGGCTAAAATGAGCCAATCAGAGAACTCTAGATGCTGGCGAGGATGTGGAGAAACGGGCACCCTCCTACACTGTTGTTAGGAATGTAAACTGGTACAGCCCCTCTGGAAAACAGTGTGGAGGAAACTAACAATAGAACTCCCCTATGACCCAGCAATAGCACTGCTAGGAATTTACCCAAGGGATACAGAAATGCTGAGGCATAGAAGCACATGTACCCCAATGTTCATAGCAGCACTCTCCACAATAGCCAAAACATGGAAAGAGCCTAAGTGTCCATCAATGGATGAATGGATCAAGATGTGGTTTATCTCTACCATGGAATACTACATGGCAATGAGAAACAATGAAATCTGGCCATGTGTAGCAACATGGATGGACCTTGAGGGTGTTATGCTGAGCGAAATAAGTCAGGCAGAGAAGGACAAATATCATATGTGTGCACGTATAGGAGGATTAGGAGGAACTTAACAGAGGACCAAGGGGGAGAAGAAGAGCGGAAATGGTGGGGGAAAGGGAGAGAGGCAAACCATGAGAGACTCTTGAATGCTGACAAAAAATGAGGACTGATGGATGTGGGGGGGAGGGGGGATGGACATGGAGGAGGGCACTTGTGGAGATGAGCACTGGGTGGTATGTGGAAACTAATTTGACAATAAACTATTTGTAAAAAAAAAAAAAAAAAAGAACATGTGCAGTTGTTATGTTGAGCTTTCTTACAGGCAAAGGGAAGTGGGAAATGTACAAAGTTCTTCTTATCAAAAAAATAAATAAAAGCAAATGTATCAAGTATAAGAAAAACTTTTACCTTATTGAAATTAAACCCTGATCTTCCAAAATTCACCCCAGAGGGAGAATGTCTGATGAGGTATAGCCAGTTACTGTTATTCTACACATGCGTAAGACAACTTTTACGTAATATAAAATTAATAGATAGTCATTGTAGAAAATTTGACAATTCAAGATAACCAAAAATAAAGCAAAACTCTTGGTTACTTGGTTTCAATAAATCATAACCTTGTTTTATGGTATATCTGTGTATCTGCAGAACATGTGGCACTGATGCACAGAATCATGACTCTACATTGTCTCCTGAAATCTCAAAGACTAAAGCTTGCTAAGGAGGTATAGCATAGTTGATTCTGATGGCTGCTTGGCCGCTTACTGTGTAGCATGATGCAAATTTACTGCTCTGCACTTCAGTTTCTTCATCTATAGAACTGGGATGGTAACAGCACCTACTTGAAAAGTTAGGAAGACTAAATGTGTAATAACTATAAAGTGCCAGGCACACTGTAAGTGCAATACAAATATGTTATTACTGTAGAAATCATTTTAATGTTTCAGCCCAATTCTTGGAAGATTGAGAACACACGTAAGCCTCATTTCATAGCTCTGATTTATCTAGAAGAGTTGGTTAATAGGGCACTGTCTTCCTTGACCATCTCAGATAACAGGAAATTTATTGTATTCGGTGTTGTAAAAGCATACATTAGAAAGGACGATTAGCATCGGTATGAACTCATTGGTAGCTGAATATAGTCACAGAGGGATAGATACAGAAGTAATTACAGAGTGTGTACATACATGAACTGGCACACATCTATATATTTCCTAGCTCTGCCCACTGAGAGAGCCTCAGTAGCAATGAGCACCTCCAGTGCTGAGATCTTGTTTTCTAAACACCATTCTCCAATAAAAGAAACCAGGTCTCAGGGCACCTGGGTGGCTCTGTTAGTTGGGCCTCCAACTTTGTCTCAGGTCATGATCTTGCAGTTGGTGAGTTCAAGCCCTGTATCTGGCTCTGTGCTGACACCTCAGAGCTTGGAGCCTGCTTTGGATTCTGTATGTGTGTCTCTCTCTCTGCCCTCCTCCACCCCCCAAAAAAATAATAAACATTAAAAAATAAAAAAGAAATAGGTCTCTTTGGATCAGGGAAAATACAAGATAAGTTTGGAACATCTTGTAATATCAGAATATACTAAAACAAAACAAAACAAAAGAGTGGGAACTTGTCAAAGAGACACAAGAGCTAATTTAGAAAAGTTCCCAATGACCAATGCTAGAACAACTTGAACAAGAAAAATTAATAGTATTGGATTATAACCCAAAATATAAAATAAATATACAGGAGTCCATAGTGATATAAATAAACAATTGAATAAATAAATAAGTAAAGGAGAAGAGACAAATCTTCCTTGCCAAAGAATTTATATTGATAACCACCTCACCTTAGGTTATATACATATAACCTCCACTGCAGCCCTGGGGTGGGCTGCATATAGTGATTTTCTTCCAAGAATACAGTATGGG
This sequence comes from Proteles cristata cristata, assembly GCA_017311185.1. NCBI lineage: Eukaryota > Metazoa > Chordata > Mammalia > Carnivora > Hyaenidae > Proteles > Proteles cristata. The sequence goes on from JAESUZ010005544.1 coordinate 885,648, forward strand.
GGCACAGGAGAGTAACTTTACAGTGGAGAAAACTGGCAAACTCAGTACTGAGTCAAGGTTAACATCACCAATGTAAGTCATGTTGATAGCATGTACCCTTATGGCCTGTGATGAAAAGGTCATTTAACTCTGTGATGTTCTTCCTAAAAACACATAATTCCATATCTGAGAAAGGCGTCAGACAAGTCCAAATTGAGGGAAAGTCTACAAAATACATGATCAGTAATTCTCAAAACTGTCCCAGTCAGGGAAAACAAAGAAAGATTGAGAAACTGTCATAGGCCATAAAAGAGTAAGGAAGCAGGACAAATAATGTAATGTGATATTCTGGGTGTTACTTCGGAACAGAAAAAGGACATTAGTAGAAAAATAAGTGAAATCAAAATAAAGTCTGGAGTTTAGTCAATCGTACCAAGTTGGTTTCTTAGCTGTGACAGATGTACCATGGCAATGTAGGATGCTAGCAATAGGAGAGACTGGGTGAGGAGTTTATGTGAACTCTCTGTGCTATCTTTACAACTTTTCTCTAAATCCAAAGCTATTCTAAAATAAATAGTTTATTAACCCCACCCGCCTCCCAAAAAAGGATAGCCAAATATTTCCTTCTGGGTGTCTGCTCCATTAGAGACTCCACATGGTCTATTCCTTATTTGAGTATCTGGGTCTTTAACAAACACTATGTAGGACTGATCAGTCCTGAGTCCTCCCACTACTTGCCATTTATCAGTGTCCCTCCATTTATGCCCTTTCAGCCATTTTTCAATTTCTGTGAGCATTTTTATCCAAGTTATATTAAAATAATTCATAAAATAACTTTGAAACATCTATCATATGCTTAGGTACAAAACCCTTTCTCCTTCATACATTTATTTTATAATTCAAGTGGAAAGAACCATTTCATTCTTCTCAAGTGGTTTGAGACTATATAGTCCTAATATTTGTTATTTACAATCCCATTGTCTTCTAGACTACGGCACTTGATTTATTATTTAATTTTTTAGAAAACCCAGAAAGTGGAATCCACAATCTCTCATTTATCAATTCATAAAGAGCAATAGAAATGATTACAACTATAAGTCTGAGGTCTAATGGAAAGACTAATAATAAATCAATTCTACATTTGTTAATCTGCCAAGATTTAGAGTGGATTTTTTTAATTAGATGGAAATTATAAAAACAATTTTTAAATCCCATTAGTATCCTCAAAGGTATTTCCTTTGCAGTAAGTAGCTAAACTGTATTCAGATTTTCCAAGGATACCTCAAGCAGCTTTTTTTACATCCTTTTCTAAAAGATATGCAAATTTTTTAGTGAAAATTTTTCCTCTATTCTTATTCTCTGAAAAAAGGTATCAATATTGCTACCATTTGGAATGAGTTTTAATTTCTTACTCTTTTTCCTGTTTTAAAAATAAATTCTCTACTGTCTATCTTGATTTGTTATATGCTACTAAAACTCACCTATAGAGTCTCATGGGTTCATTTTTATAACAAAAGGAGTGTAAACTAGAAAGTCTAAAATAGAAGTTGCAACTTGGTGACCCATAGGCCAAATAAACCACAAATATTTGTTTTGGTAGGTAGGTCCCATATAACTTAGAACTTTTTCACATGAAAATCTAGATTTCCATATTCTCTTAAAACACTTCTGACCATATGAGGCTTATATTTCCATCTGGCTGCAATTAGCCAGACCTGAAAAGGGCCTTCCTCATCTAGTTGATGTACAAGTCCTCCACAATGTCCTTATCAATCCAAATTATAAGACACTCAGTTTACCCCCATTCATGCCTCTCTGCAGTGAATTGAATTGACAAGGCCTGATCTAGAATAAAATACTTTGGGAGAGGGGGCAAGATGGCGGAGAAGTAGGGAACTCCTACATTGCCCTCGCCCCCATATCTCAAACGGAGAAGGCCTGAAGCCATAGGAACACTTACAGAATCCAGGAATTTGGGAGGAAAAGGAGACACAGTCCAATGAGAAAACCTTCTATCATGAGTGCGAACTGGGGAAGATAAAATCGGGCCAGGACCAGAGACACAGAGGGACGGGGGTGATCCCCCTCTGCGAAGAGTTTAGAGGGGAAAGAGAGTGTCCGAAACTGCTCAAGACACTGTCACTGTCGCTGGGGAACAGAAAAACCTTCACTCGGGAAGCAGAGGGACCCAGTTTCCTGCTCTCCAGCTGACCCTAGGCAGGACGCACTCGTCCCAGGCGACCCCCTGGGGAAACTGCTCCCTGCTCACCAACTCGACCTGGAGCGAACACACCGCGACGGCGGCACCTTTGTGCTTCTGTCTCGGCTGTATCCCTAGAGGGGAGGCGAAGGGCTTAAAACTGGGAGATTTGCTGCGAGTTCGTGTTTCGGGCCACAAGACACAGAGGGACCTGGCTTCCTGCTCTCCAGCCAACCCTGGGCAGGACGCACTTGTCCCAGGCGACCCCGGATGAAACTGCTCCTCGCTCGCCAACCCGACCTAGAGGAGATGGGAGCAGCAGCTTCTGGCTCAATCCCCAGGGGGAAGACAAGAAGCTTGGAACTGCCCTAAGGGGCTCGCCTGCGAGTTTGTGTTTCTGGCAATTTCAGTGGGGCGCGTGGACTGGGATCTGGAAACGAGGCCTGGCCTGGGATATAGAGCACAACCCACCTTGGCTGCGGACCCCGGCACAGGGAGTTTACACACCTAAAAAAGTGAGTTGCAATGCATGGTTCAAGAAGGGACTAGAGCGCCGCTACCTTTCTCCCCACAACTGCCAAGGCAGAACTCCCGCTGGATGCACTGGATCAAACCATGCCCATCGCTGCTAGAGGGCTGCCTACCTTCCTTTTTTTTTTTTTTAACGGAACACTGCACTGATTAGTTCTGGTCACTGGCTTGCTTAAACAGTCACATTTAATCCATTCTCTAGATGTAAATTCTACACCTACCTACCTTTTCATCTCTTTCTCTCTGGAGTAATCAGACTATATAGTTTCCCTGGATAACACCATCATCATTTCTTTCACCTCTTCAACCATATTCCACTCTTTCGCTCTATGAAAAAAGTTTCTTATTCCTTCAGCCTGCTCATTTCATTTCCAATTTCACCTCATCCCTGCCCTGTCATTTCTCTCTTTCTCTATGCTCTTCCACCAGCACTGCATACACCCAGCTATTTATTTGTGTCTGGGAAATCTGGTTATATGCTTTAAACTGTTCTTTGTCTATTGGGTTTCTTCTTTTTCCCTTTTCTTTTCTTCTTTTTTTCTTTTTTATGTATTTTTATTTTCTATTATTCGCCTTCCCTCCTCCCTCTTTTCTCTTTACTTTTTCATTTTCCCTTTCGGTTTGCGTGTTTGTTGGATTTGTCTGTGTATTTGTGTGCCTTTGTTCCCTGTGTGTTTGTCTGTCTGTTTTCTTCTCCAAGGCTACCTCAAGAAACAAGACAAAGTACACATGGTGGAGAGTTCCAAATACCACTATGAGTAGGAAAATAAAATAACCAAGGTCTCAACAAGAGAGACCAAGAGATACCATTCAAAGAACACTTTCTGAATGGATAGGCCCTGGACAGTCAAAGAGCCTTCTTGGGTACAGCAGCACTCACAGGTGCAGAGAGAATAACAAGCTTTTAAAACTAACAAGAGATAAAAAAAATTAAAAAAATAAAAAACTAACAAGAGATAGAAAGCTAACCAAAATGACGAAACGAAAGAGCTCTCCTCCGAAGAAATTCCAAGAAGAACTGACAGCTAAAGTACTGCTCCAAACAGATATAAGCAGCATAACTGAACAAGATTTTAGAACAATAATCATAAAATTAATCGCTGGGCTTGAAAAAAGCATGGAGGACATCAAAGAAACTATGGCTACAAACACCATGGAACTTAAAAATAGTTATGATGAATTTTAAAATGCGATAAATGAGACACATAATGAACTGGAGGTGTCCAATGCACGGATTGAAGAGGGAGAAAGGAGAATAAGTGATTTAGAAGACACAATTATAGAAAAAGAAGAAACTGAGACCAAAAAAAGAGACAAACTGATCCAGGAACGTGAAAGAAGAGTCTGAAAGCTCAGTGATACAATCAAACGGAACAATATCTGTATCATAGGAATTCCAGAAGAGGAAAAGAGAGGGAAAGGTGCTGAAGGAGTCCTGGAACAAATTATAGCAGAGAACTTCCCCAACCTGGGGAGGGAAGTAGACGCTGAAATTCAAGAGGCACAGAGAACTCTCCTCAGACATAATTTGAATTGATCTTCTGCACGACATATCATAGTGAAACTGGCAAAATATAAGGACAAAGAGAGAATTTTGAAAGCAGCTAGGGAGAAAAGGGCCCTAACATACAAAGGGAAATATATCAGAGTGGTGACAGACCTATCTAATGAAACTTGGCAGGCCAGAAAGGAATGGCAGAAGATCTTCAATGTGACGAATGGAAGAAATATGCAGCCAAGAATCCTCTATCCAGCAAGCCTGTCATTGAGAATAGAAGCAGAGATAAAAGTCTTTCCAAATAAACAAAAATTGAAATAATTTGTCACCACTAAACCAGCTTTACAGAAATCTTGAGGAGGACTCTCTGAGGGAAATGTTGAAAAGAAAACAAGATGCGAGAGAAACACCATAAGCATGAATCCCACAAATGACAAAATGACTCTAAACCCATATATTTCAATAATAACACTGAAAGTAAATGGACTAAGTGCCCCAATCAAAAGACATAGGGTAACAGAAAGGATACAAAAACAAAGTCCATCTATTTGCTGTCTACAAGAAACTCACTTGAGACAGGAGGACACCCTCAGATTGAAAGTAAGGGGATGGAGAAATATCTATCATGCTACAGGAAGTAAAAAAAAAAAGCTGGAGTAGCTATACTTATATCAAACTGGACTTTAAAGTAAAGACAGTAACAAGGGATGAAGAAGGGCATTATATAATAATTAAAGGGTCTATCCATCAGGAAGAGCTAACAATTATAAATGCTTATGCACCAAATATGGCAGCACCTAAATACATAAAACAATCACAAACAGAAACAGTCTTATCGATAAGAACGTGCTAATAGGAGGAAACTTTAATACTCCACTTACAGCAATGGACAGATCAACTAGACAGAAAATCAATAAAGACACAGTGGACTTAAATGACACATTGGACCAGATGAATTTGACAGATATATTTAGAACTCTACATCCTGAGGCTATGGAATTCACATTCTTCTCAAGTGCGCATGGCACATTCTCCAATTTGATCACATACTAGGACATAAAGTAGCCCTCAACAAATATAAAAGAATTGAGATCATACCATGCAAACTTTCAGAGCACAATGGTATTAAAGTCGAAGTCAATAACAGGAAGAAATCTGGAAAACCCCCAAAAACATGGAGGCTAAAGAACATCCTACTAAAGAATGAATGGGCCAATCAGGCAATTGGAGAAAAATATTAAAAATATATGGAGACAAATGAAAATAAAATACAACAATCCAAACCCTATGGGATGCGGCGAAAGCAGTCCTAAGAGGGAAAGTACATTGCACTCCAGGCCTATTTCAAGAAATTAGAAAAAACGCAAGTGCAAAATCTAACAGCACACCTAAAGGAACTAGAGGGAGAGCAACAAGAGCATCCCAAACCCAGTAGAAGAAGAGAAATAATAAAAATCAGGGCAGAAATAAACAATATAGAAACCAAAGAAACAGTTGCACAGATCAATGAAACCAAAATTTGGTTTTTTGAAAATATAAACAAAATTGCGAACCTCTAGCCAGGCTGCTCAAAAGGAAAGAGAGAGCACTCAAATAGACAAAATCATGAGTGAAAATGGACTGATTACAACCAACCCCTCAGAAATACGAGCAATTATCAGGGATGCCAACAAACTGGACAACTTAGAAGAAATGGACAAATTCCTAAACACACACTCACTACCAAAATTAACACGGGAAGATACAGAAAACCTGAACAGACCCATGACTAGTGAAGAAATCAAATCAGTTATCAAAAATCTCCCAACAAATAAGAGCCCTGGGCCAGCTGGCTTCCCTTGGGAATTCTACCAGACATTTAAAACAGAATTAATACCCATTCTTCTCAAACAATTCCAAAAAATAGAAATCGAAGGAAAACTTCTAGGCTCATTTTATGAAGCCAGCATCACTTTGATTCCCAAGCCAGACAGAGACCCAGCAAAAGAGGAGAACTACAGGCCAATATCCTTGATGAATACACATGCAAAAATCCTCAACAAGATACTTGCGAATCGAATTCAACAGCACATAAAAAGAATTATCCACCAAGATCAAGTGGGATTCATTCCTGGGTTACAAGGGCTGGTTCAACATTCGCAAATCAATCAATGTGATACATCACATCAACAAAAGAAAAGATAAAAACCATATGATCCTGTCAATAGATGCAGGAAAAGCATTTGACAAAATACAGTATCACTTCTTAATAAAGACCCTCAAGAAAGTCGGGATAGAAGGAACTTATTTAAACATCATCAAAGCCATCTATGAGAAGCCTTCAGCTAACATCATCCTCAACGGGGAAAAACTGAGAGCTTTCCCCCTGAGATCAGGAACATGACAGATATGTCCACTCTCATCACTGTTGTTTAACATAGTGCTGGAAGTCCTAGCATCAGCCATCAGACAACAAAAGGAAATAAAAGGAATCAGAATTGGCAAAGGAGAAATCAGACTCACTTTTTGCAGATGACATGACATTCTACATAGAAAACCCAGCAGACTTCACCAGAAGCCTACTAGAACTGATCCAATAATTCTGCCAAGTTGCAGGGTACAAAATCAACGTACAGAAATCGGTTGCATTTTTCTACACCAACAATGAAGCAACAGAAAGAGAAATCAGGAAATTGATTCCATTCACCATTGCACAAAAAAACATTAAATACCTAGGAATAAACCTAACCAAGGATACAAGAGATCTGTATAATGAAAACTATAGAAAACTTATGAAGGAAATTGAAGAAGACACAAAGAAATGGAAAAACATTCCATGCTCACGGATTGGAAGAATAAATATAGTTAAAATGCCATTACTACCCAAAACAATCTACACATTCCACATAAGCCCAATCAAAATTGCACCAGCATACGTCTCAAAACTAGAACAAACTATCCTAAAATTTGTATGGAACCACAAGAGACCCCGAATAGCCAAAGTAATATTGAAGAAGAAAACCAAAACGGGAGGCATCACCATCCCAGACTTTAGCCTCTACTACAAAGCTGTCATCATCAAGACAGTTAGTACTGGCACAAGAACAGACACATAGACTAATGGAATAGAATTGAGAACTCAGAATTGCACCCAAAAATATACAGCCAACTAATCTTTGACAAAGCAGGAAAGAGTATCCAATGGAAACAAGACAGCCTCTTTAACAGATGGTGCTGGGAGAACTGGACAGCAACATGCAGAAGAAAGAAACTAAATCATTTTCTCACACCATACACAAAAATAAACTCAAAATGGATAAAGGACCTGAATGTGAGACAGGAAACCATCAAAACCCTAGAGGGGAAAGCAGGAAACCTCCTTGACCTCCACCGCAGCAATTTCTTACTTAACACATCCCCAAAAGCAAGGGAATCAAGAGCAAAAATAAACTATTGGGACCTCATCAAGATTAAAAGCTTCTGCACGGCAAAGGAAACAATCCACAAAACTATAAGCAACCGATGGAATGGGAAAAGATAGTTGCAAATGACATATCAGATAAAGGGGTAATATCTAAAATCTATAAGGAACTCACCAAACTCCACATCCAAATAACAAACAACCTAGTGAAGAAATGGGCAGAAGATATGAACAGACACTTCTCCAAAGAGGACATCCAGATGGCCAACAGACACATGAAACGATGCTCAGCATCCCTCCTCATCAAGGAAATACAAATCAAAACCACACTGAGATACCACCTCACGCCAGTCAGAGTGGCTAAAATGAGCAAATCAGAGAACGTGAAATGCTGGCGAGGATGTGGAGAAACTGGCACCCTCCTACACTGTTGGTGGGAATGTAAACTGGTACAGCCCCTCTGGAAAACAGTGTGGAGATTCCTCAAAAAATTAACAATAGAACTCCCCTATGACCCAGCAATAGCACTACTAGGAATTTACCCAAGGGATACAGGAGTGCTGATGTATAGGAGCCCATGTACCCCAATGTTCATAGCAGCCCTCTCAACAACAGCCAAAATGTGGAAAGAGCCTAAGTGTCCAACAACAGATGAATGGATCAAGAAGATGTGGTTTATCTATACAATGGAATACTACATGGCAATGAGAAAGAGTGAAATCTGGCCATGTGTAGCATCATGGATGGAACTTGAGGGTGTTATGCTGAGCAAAATAAGTCAGGCAGAGAAGGACAAATACCATATGTTTGCACATATAGGAGGATTAGGAGGAACTTAACAGAGGACCGTGGGGAAGAAGTAGGGGGAAATAGTGGGGGAGAGGGAGAGAGGCATGCCATGAGAGACTCTTGTATGCTGAGAACAAACTGAGGACTAATGGGTGTGTGTGTGTGGGGGGGTGATGGGCATGAAGGAGGGCATTTGTTAGGATGAGCACTGGGTGTTATACGGAAACTAACTTGACAATAAACTATTTGTAAAAAATAAATAAATAAATAAAATACTTTGCTGATCTAAATGATTTTATTTGAAGTATAATAAAGAGAAAGAGAAAATAACTAAAGCAATGTAGCAAAATGAACCTTGTATAAACCTTCCATAAAATGAGCTTTAAGTGATCACTCTACACATATTTACAAAAAGTAATAAAGAAGTTAACATTTTACTCTAAGTGTGCTACCTTTGGAATAATACTCTTGAAGTTGCCAGTCAAACTTTGGGGTTATTGGTACTCATGACAAGAAGTACAGTCACTTCCTAACCAGCACCTACCTTTGCAGTTGCCATGGGATGCTACACAGTCCGAGTAACTTCAGATTGCATGCCAAGTGTCTTCCTAAATTTGAAGGGTAATTGTGACTGAAAAATATCAGTTCTCAGATGATGCATATGATCAATGGTATTGAAAGAAGGAAAGTGGCTTTTCTGCATCCTTTACCTCGATAAAAACACAGAGAGGCGTGAGACTTTGCTGCTAAGAAGACAGAGCCCACCCAACCCAAAGAGATACGGATTCTCATCCCAACTATATCTCATCCCAACTTCTTGGACTATATTGGACATTGGCATTTTAATATCTATGCCATGATGAGCAAAACTACATATTTTCACATTTTCCTAAAAAGCTTAATCTATGATAATACTCTATAACAACAACAACAACAACAACAACAACAAAACCTGATTGTTTTCAGCATAATAGAATGTGTATCCTGCTTTTTCTCTACTTATTATAGAAAATTCATTTTGTCTTAAGTATTTCTAAAATTATCTGCAACATCTTAGATCCCTGAATCAAGAGTCATATACAGGGACATCGGGGTGGCTCTGCTGGTTAAGCGTCTGACTCTTGATTTTGGCTCAGGTCATTGTCTCAGGAACCTCGAGAGCCTCACGGAGGGCTTTGCATTAATAATGCAGAACCTGCTTGGGATTCTCTCTCTCTCTCTCTCTCTCTCTCTCTCTCTCTCATTTAAATGTTAAATAAACATTTTAAGAAAGAGTCATATATGCTATTAGTTTCATGATTTTTAATATCCCTGTGTCTAAAGTCAGCAGGAATTAGTGGAGATGTGTCTGGAAAGTTGGTTTGAAGGCAAGAAATCACAAAGGCCAATTGTCCAGAAAGTAAAGAGGACCAGTATTACTGGGGGAGACATAGGTAGACACCTCCCCACCCCAAATTGTTCATTTCCTGGTATCAAAGACTTGATCCAGGTCACTTTCTGGGCCTGGCAGCTCAGCCTTCTATCTGAGTCTTCTCAGCTATTCCCCTTAGGGCTTCGGTCCTCAGGAGCAGACAAAGAACAGATTCTATGGCCCTCTGGTTAGGGCTTACCAAGTACCCTGTCTCTTTGAACCCTAGGAAGTGAGATTGAAAAAAGAACGCCAAATTTTAGTAAATAGAGCCCTCTGAAAAATAATGCAGACAAAGTGGAGCACTTTTAATGGCTTTTCCCTTATATGAGGTAATGGAGCAGGGGACGGGGGGTGGGGAGGCTGATATGCTGGGGCCAGTTGGGGTCAAATGTAGGTGGAAGGGAGGGGCAGCTGGGAAGTGACAGAAACCTGAAAGCAATGCTAACAGAGCAATAACACTGCAGCAGGTTAATGGCTCCTTCTACCTGTTTGCTCTTCACCCCCTCCCCATCTCCATCTGTTTCAGACTAAGACAAAAGACTGAGGGCTGATAGACTGGGGAAGAGGGAGAAGAGGTTCAGGAGAAGTGATGAAGGTTTAGACACAAGTGAAATCTGGATAAAAGGGGCCCAATGTTGTCCAGCAGAAAGTGCAGAAATATACTAAATCCCTAGAAACTGATAGCAAGAGGTTTATGCCTTGCTTTGTGGAAAAGTTGCAAAACACCAGAGAGGAAATGGCCACATAGGAGTCTGGGCGGATGTGGCTATGGAGAGACACAGTTACTTCCCAAGCCCAGACACAGCAACAGAAGCAGCAGCAGAATGGCTCTGGTGGCTTTCACTATAGTGTGGCACGTGCTATGCCACCACCAGGACCAGGCAGATGGGGAGAGGGACGGCTCCTTGGACAACTGGTAGACAACACACTCTAAGTTCCTGGTATGACAAAAGCCCCTAGACTTTAGACACAACCACAGGAAAGGGAGAAACTCCTCATGTCCACAACTTCAGTCAAATAGGTGTCTTAATGGAAATTGAGTTATAGAACAACAGAAAAAGTTCTTATTCTTGCACATTCCAATTGTGTGCCCAATACAATATGTAAATTGATCTGGTTTTTGCCAAAGCTTACAGCACTGTGAAGCTGAAATTATAAAAACATTTCTGGCCACACACAGCTATGGTCAAAGAATCTGAAATGAATAATGTATTGCTTCTCAGCCTTTTGGCTGAGATCAAGTGAAATGAATAATGTATGGTGTTGTATTGCTTATTGGGAATGAGTGATTTATTTTGTGATCTAAAATTTAAACCCCTTAATATGTGATCCCAGAGTGTGTGTGTTGGGGGGGGGATATAATTTGGAAATGTAAGAAGCAAAACTGAAGAACGAGTAAGAGTACAAAAGAAGCAGAAAGTGTTTTACTGAATTTTTTCTAACATGAACTTTGCTTAAGCCAAACAATTTAAATTAGTAAACCAATCTGCTTCTGGGTACAACTTCTTTAAAATTTGGTGAAAGTTTATAAGTGCATAGGAAACATCTAAGATGATGCACAAGAGACTGTTATTATTAACAGAAATTACCTCTTGGAAGGCATCACAATCCTGGACTTCAAGATATATTACAAAGTTGTAATCATTAAGACAGTATGGTACTGGCACAAAAACACATAGATCAATGGAACAGAATAGAGAACCCAGAAATGGACCCGCAAACGTATGGCCAACTAATCTTTGACAAAGCAGGATAGAATATTCAATGAAATAATGACAGTCTATTCAGCAAGTGGTGTTAGGAAAACTGGACAGCAACATGCAGAAAAATGAACCTGGACCATTTCTTACACCACACCCAAAAATAAACTCAAAATGGATGGAAGACCTAAACATAAGACAGGAAGCCATCAAAATCCTTGAGAAGAAAGCAGACAAAAACCTCTCTGACCTCAGCCACAGCAACTTCTTACTCATCATATCTCTGGAGGCAAGGAAACAAAAGCAAAATGAACTACTGGGACCTTATCAAGACAAAAAGCCTCTGCACAGCAAAGGAAACAATCAGCGAAACTAAAAGGCAAACAATGGAATGGGAGAAGATATTTGCAAATGACATATCAGATAAAGGGTTAGTATCCAAAATCTACAAAGAACTTATCAAACTCAACACGCAAAAAACAAATAATCTAGTGAAGAAATGGGCAAAAGACATGAATAGACACTTCTCCAAAAAAGACATCCAGATGGCTAACAGACACATGAAAGGATGTTCAACATCACTCACCGTCAGGGAAATACAAATCAAAACCACAATGAGCTACCACCTCACACCTGTCAGAACAGCTAAAATTAACAACTCAGGCAATGACAGATGTTGACAAGGATGCAGAGAAAGATCTCTTTTGAACTGCTGGTGGGAATGCAAACTGGTACAGTTACTCTAGAAAACAGTATGGAGGTTCCTCAAAGAGTTTAAAATAGAACTACCCGGAGCGCCTGGGTGGCTTAGTCGGTTAAGCGTCCGACTTTCGCTTAGGTCATGATCTCGCGGTTCATGGGTTCGAGCCCCGCGTCGGGCTCTGTGCTGACTGCCAGCTCAGAGCCTGGAGCCTGTTTCAGAGTCTGTGACTCCCTCTCTCTCTGACCCTCCCCTGCTCACGCTGTCTCTCTCTCTCTGCTAGAAATAAATAAAAACATTTAAAAAAAAATAGAACTACCCTATGACCTGGCAATTGCATCACTAGGTATTTATCCAAGGAATACAAGTGTGTTGTTTTGAAAGGGCACATGCACCCCAAAGTTTACAGCAGTGCTAGTGACAATAGCCAAAGTATGGAAAGAGCCAAAATGTCCATCGACAGATGAATGGATAAAGAAGATGTGTGTGTGTGGGTGGGGGTGGGTATGTGTGTGTACACACACACATATATATATACATATATACACACACACACACATATATATATAATGGAGTATTACTTGGCAATCAAAAATAATAAAATCTTACCATTTGCAACAATGTGGATGGAACTAGAGTGTATTATGTTAAGCGAAATTAGTCAGAGAAAGACAAATATATAACTTCATGCATATGTGGAATTTAAGATACAAAACAAATGAACGTAAGGGAAGGGAAGCAAAAATAATATAAAAACAGGGAGGGGGACAAAACATAAGAGACTCTTAAATACAGAGAACAAACTGAGAGCAGCTGGAGGGGTTGTGGGTGGGGGATAGGCTAAATGGGCAAGGGACACTGTGGGGGAGAAGAAGGGGGGAAACAGGCAGGGAGAGGGAAGTAGGCAAACCATGAGAGACTCTTGAATGTTGAGAACAAACTGAGGACTGATGGTATGGGGGAGAGGGGAAGGAGGGTGATGGGCATGGAGGAGGGCACTTGTGGGGACGAGCACTGGGTGTTGTATGGAAACCAACATGACAATAAACTATTAAATAAATAAGTAAATGGACAAGGGACATTAAGGAAGACACTTGTTGGGATAAGCACAACATAGGGGATTATACATAGGGGATGAATCACTGTAATCTACTCATAAAATCATTATTGTACAATGTGCTAACTTGGATGTAAAGTAAAAAATAATAATAAAAATTAACTTTAAAAAAAAAGAAACACATTGCCTCCTGGAGGACAAGGCTAAGGATCAGGAGTGAGAGAAATAATTCGTTACTCATTAATGTATTAATTTTTCAAAGTTTATTTATTTTGAGAGACAGTGTGTACACACATATGAGTCAGTGGGGAGGGGTAGAAAGAGAGAAGGAGAGAGAGAATCCCAATGTGGGGCTCAATCTACTGAACCATGAGATCATGACCCAAGCCAAATTCAAGAGTCTATCACTTAACCAACTAAGCCACACAGGTGCCTCTGTATTACTTTAATATTAAAAGGAATATCAGCAATTAGCCAAAACAAAAAGCCAAAGCCATTTGTAAGTCACAGCTATTTATTAGAGAATAGGTAAAAGAAACTAGTGAGCAAGGAGAATAGGGTAGAGTAGAACACCAGAATTGGGGACATGCAGCTCCCACAGCTGTACAATTCCTGGACCCAGGTTCCTGGAGGTGGTTCCTGGTCTGGAAACTCCGGGTCAAACCTTGTAATTCCTTATAATAAAACTTTCTTTACTTGAGTAAGGTCAGGAGGACCTCTGTTCTTTGCCACCCAAAGAGCCGTAACTGAAATCACCAATCCTTTGGGAAGAAAGGCTAATTTGAAAACAAAATATCTTAGTCAGGTACTCCCAGCTCATCCACTTTGCTATTAGCAATGGGAAGGAGTCTAACACACATTTTTTACCTTGCATGTTTCACCCTTTATGGATAGGCAACAGAGTTGTCTTTTGCCTGCTAGATCTTTTTGTTTTTTTAATTTTTTAAAAATTTCTTTCTGAGAGAGAGAGAGACAGCGTGAGCAGGGAAGGATCAGAGAGACAGGGAGAGGGAGACACAGAATCCGAAACAGGCTCCAGGCTCTGAGCCAACCGTCAGCACAGAGCCCGACTCAGGACTTGAACCCACAAACTGTGAGATTATGACCTGAGCTGAAGTCGGATGCTCAACCGACTAAGCCACCTAGGCACCCCTTGCCATATCTTGGTCATGGTTGTAATAGATGGACTGAATTCTGTATCATTACTAATAGACTCTATTCTGTCTTTATAGTTATTAAATGATGATGTGTTTCATTTACTAATGTGTTTCAGTTGGAAATGGATTTTGTGATCTTGGTGATCCATTTAAACCCTTCTAAGGTTAAAAGAAGGTAAAATGTATACGGTAACTGAATGTGAATGACCTGCTAAAATAGTAAAATATTTTCTTTCAATGAGACTGTTAGAAGAAGCTTTCTTGAAGGAGACAAAAACAGAACTAATCAACCAAGCCCACTGAATACATCCTTCCCTCAAAGAGTAGTATGGCAGTATGGCCAGTTCTCTCACCTTCCTTCTGGTCTCTGCTCAGTTGTCCTCTAGTGAGGTCCTCCCTGGCTACCCTATTTAAGATAGCTTCTCTCACTCTTAGTCCCATGTCTTCCCAGCACTCTCTAGCCCCATTCTCTATTTTTCCCTTAGCTTTTGACACCATCAGATATTATCTTTTGTGTTTCTTCCCCCCATACCCCTACTCCAATCCTAACTGAAATACAAGCTCATGAAAGGGTTTGCTGTCTTATTCATGAATGTTTCTTCAGTCTCCAGCACTGTGTCTAACACAGAGTAAGTGCTCAACAAAAATGTGTAAAGATTGAATGAAATCACAATGGCTGGATATTGGAAAGCGAACATACATGGCTTGTAAAACTTTTATTAGAAAATCTCCATACATACTCTCTTCTGTCCATCTGAGATACATACTTGTGCTATATCGATGACACAAAGGGAAATCAAGTGACTGTACTTTAGGAGGGGGTACTAGGTTTGGCAGGCATAGATTTTACCTTTACAAACATGTCTACAGGTTTCACTGAGATAACATTAACGCCACAAAAACTCTGGTCTTTTTCTTTAGACCAAATTTCTTTAGACCAAATTTGAATCTTCTACATGCTGAGTGCTTTGGAGACATGTCTTACTTAGCCTTTTAAGATAAAGGTGGTTGATATTCTTTATAGTATGGCTGATGCTGTAAAGATTTATATAAAATTTTATATGTCTTCCCAAAGTGACCTGCTTTTTAAATATTCCACATATTTCCCAAGGTGACAATTCAAAAGATTTAGGGATATTGGGGGAGAAAAATGTGTGCTAGGCAGAGTTCAGTACTTTCAGTAGGAGAATGTGAATAATTGAAAGGTTTCCACTGTCTTTCCATTATCAGGTGTTGTAGGGGAGGTGGGAAATGAAAAGGGTCCAGAAAGATTTATTTACCTTCAAAATTGATATAACTCTGATAACCAGTCACTGAATTGAATTTGATAAGTACTTTAGAAGCCACTTTATAGCTGGTTTAAGAGTATAGAGGCACTAAATAACATGAGTGGATAGAAATGGAAAATGAGTTCAGGGTGAAATAAGAGTGTGTTCGTGATGGAAGCAACTGGAAGGATGAGGACATTATAGTAGAAAGGTGGAAGTGCTAGGACAATGCAGAAGTAGAGACCTGTGTGTATTCAGGGCTGCTTTTGTGATTTTTGTTATTTACAAACTTTTTCTAAACATTTCTTTAATGTTTATTTCATTTTGAGAGAGAGAGAGCAGAGGAGGGGCAGAGAGAGAAGGAGACACAGAGTCTGAAGCAGGCTCCAGGCTCCAAGCTGTCAGCACATAGCCCAATGCAGGACTCTAACTCAGAAACTGCAAGATCATGACCTGAGCCAAAGTTGGACACTCAACCGACTGAGCCACCCAGGCACCCCTACAAACATTTTTTAAATTTCTTTGTAACACTTATTTATTTTTGAGAGACAGAGAGACAGAGCATAAGCAGGGAGGGGAAGAGAGAGATACACACACAGAATTGGAAGCAGGCTCCAGACTCTGAGCTGTCAGCATAGAGCCCGAATCAGGGCTTGAACTCACAAACCATGAGATCATGACCTGAGCCACCCAGGTGCCCCTATGCTTTACAAACTTCTTAAAACAGAAAGAACATGGAAACTTAGAAGAAATCAAACTTATTACAAAATAAACCCTCAAATGCACATCTTTTAATTGATAGGGAACATATTAATAATACAAGGTCAATAGGAATATAAAGACATTTTTATTGGATTACAACA
Source organism: Proteles cristata cristata (assembly GCA_017311185.1). NCBI lineage: Eukaryota > Metazoa > Chordata > Mammalia > Carnivora > Hyaenidae > Proteles > Proteles cristata. Next base: position 902,201 of record JAESUZ010005544.1, read on the forward strand.
TATACAATAAAAGGCACAAGAGCAAATGCTTCTGAGCAAAACAGAACCCCAGTCTCATTTGTAATGTGTATATTTTTAACACAAAAATATAAATATTGTGTTTACAATATAAACACAAAGATTTAAATAGAAACTCATATGGAAAATACTTAGAAACTAATACATTCAGAAAAAATCATTCACTCTACAAACATGTACTGTATACACCAGGTATTTTGCTAGGAAATAAAAACAAAAGCCATTAACCCTACTCATTAAGAGCCTGAAGTCTACTGGGTTAGACACTCAAGTTGCACATAATCCAGTGTGGTAAATGCCAGCTTGCACATGCACCAAAGTTAAGAAATTCAGTGGGGCATGCATTACTTTTTTTCAGGGGGTTTTATATTTTTGCTTTACATACATGTGAACAGTATTTCAATGCAAACTCAAGACTCCCCTGAACTCTTTCTCAATGAGGCCTAATTTTTTGACTTCTTTACTTTACCTGTGCTTTGGCCAATTTAAACAAGAATCTTGATAAATCAGTTAACTAGAATCTCCCATCCTCCATATTTGATCATCTTCAATATGTAATCAGGTTCCTCATCCTCCACCATCCCCCAGATGATGTATGATCATCCTGGCCTGCCTTCAACAGGAATCTTGTTAGGTGAGTTTAGTTGGACTCTCCCCTTACCTCAAATGTGTCCTCTTAGTAATTTTCATTCCACTGATCCCACCCTGTTCCTTGGCCAAAATTCCCACTTGTCCATGCTCTATTCAGAGTTGAGCCCAATCTCTCTGTCACACTACAAAATTCTATCTTAGTGGTCACCATACCTATCACACGATAGTGCCCCACCACCAACACCACGTCTTCCTTATGCTTTGACAAGAGAGATGTAGTTCTTGCTCCCATAAAACATATAGAAAAATGGGAAGGAATTTTTAAATTACTTTCACACTCAAAATACTTACTGCACAACAATAAAAACCATAGTCTTGGGCCTGCACATGTCTACAGATGGCATTTCCCTTACCTTTATAGGAACCTAACAATTATTGTTTATCCCCCATCTTCAAAGAGCAATGGAACCACATACATTTCTCAATGTCCATCCAATTCAGGAATCCAATTGCTGGAAAACAAGCAATGTTGGAGCTTCATAGTGCATGGTCTTTGAGAAAAAAGGCCATGCCCATTCTATAGTACCTAGCAAGAATGAGCATTCAATAAATGTTAATTATTGTTGTTAGTTGATGACAACCTCAGCAAAGGACCATAACTTGCGATTTCCAGAGTAACTTTTAGGGGAGTGGTCACAACTAACATTTAGAACTTCATTTATTCTGCTAAGAACTCAAGAAATTCTTGCAGGAGTTGAGGTGTGGCACTTCACTTCAGGCCACCATTAAAATGATGGCTTTATAGATAAGGCGAGCCATTTATTCATGACCCTTCTTAGTCTGCCAGTCCACTAATCTGCCAAGTAAAAAGCATCTAAATGGCATATCTTTGGTTCGCCTAAATAAAATTTCAGAATGGGATCTTCTTTCCAAGAAGACACAGTATTTTGGCATGGTTTCTTTTAGAGGAAAGGAAGTCTTCCATCGCTGAGACCAAAATTCCTCTGGATTTCTTCTATGTATTTTTCCAGTTTGACCTGAGTGGCTTGTTTCTTAGCAGGGAAGATCTGTTAGCCAAGTTCACAGCTAAACACAGCTAAAGTAGTCTCCATTACGTTGACCTAGAAACTGTAATTCAAAGCTACTGTTCTTTCAGTTTCAAGGTATCCTTCCCTGAATCATAGGAGAAAGCTAATGACTTCGAGCTCAATGGCAAAGGTTGATGCTGATAGTTGTTGACTTTATATAGCTCCCTGGGAACTCTTTAATTCCATGATATTTGAAATTAATGCCTTCTGTTCCAAAGAAAATTTGAAAATTTCTCTTGATTAAAGCAACTTCCTTTAAAAATTAAACTACTAAAAATAAATTCAAAACTTGATTCAGCCTTACAGAATGTCCCTTAAGAATTGGATCTTATTTTCTAAAAGTTGGGAAATAACTTCTAAGGCACTTTTATCTCTGGCACAGATACATATCTTAATTACCAGATAACAAGTCAAGTGCCCATCAGTAAAGAATTAATCATGGTATAGCCTCACAAAATTTGTTCCTATAAAAGACTAGAAAAAATGAAATAAGTCTCTATGTACTGATAGAAAATTTTCGGGACTCATTAGGTGATCAAAGCCAATGCTGAGAAGTATATATACTTTTCATAATAACAAAAAGTGGAGATAGAATATAAATTTGTATTTGTTTGACTTGTATAAAGAAACAATAAAAAGGGTCTGAGTGGCTCGGTTAGTTGAGCTTCTGACTCTTGATATGGGCTCAGGTTGTGATCTCACAGTCATGGGTTGGAGCCCCACAGCAGGCTCCATGTTGAGAAGAGCCTACTTAGGATTCTCTTTCCCTCTCTCTCTCTCCTCCTTCCCCCTTCTCCTTCCCTCTCTGCCCCTCCTCTGTTCAAGGTGCTTGCATGCTTTCTCTCTCAAAATAAATAAATATAAACTTAAAAAAAAAAAGCAATGGAAGGATAAGTTAAGATAAGGCAATGGGGGTGAGGTATCTTTTCTTGTTAGCAAGATGTCTTCATTCATGGACTCATATGTCTAAGAACCATTCACTTTGAGATAGATAAACCTGGAAAACAATTGATTCCAAAAGCATTTAATGAAATTTTTCTAGATTACATCAAGTCCTTTTTCTCCTTTTTCATTTGAGAAACTGCTTGATCCTTCCAATCCAGAAATTTAGAAAGAAAGCATTAAGAGTCTTGATTAGGCCAGAACTGAAAAATATCTGATACCTTTTAATATAAAGTTCTGTAATAAGTCATCCTAGGGCCTATGAAGCATATCATACCAGATCTGAAATGGTTTCCAAGCAATATTGGCTGGTACTAGAAATTTAAATTCCTGTGGATTGGATCCCAAATTATCATAAGGCTGAAATTCTTCCTCTGGAATTCATCCATCAAATTTCCCATAGCTTCATCCCCTTTTCTTAACTTAGTTTTGTCCTGTTCACAGAAAAACCTGCAGGCCACTCAAACTGCGCCTGTTTTTCCTCCTTAACCCTGGGGCTCCCTGCCCTCTAGTCCCTAGACATTGAATGTCACCACAGGATAACTGCTGCAAAAGTATCCCAGCCCTGACTTCTTCCCTGAGTTTCAAGTGATTCAGTCTGATTCTTTAACCTACACCTCTAGTTAAATATTAGAATTTCAAATTTATATATTTAATTCATATAACCAACAAATCTGTTTTTTTTTATCTTAGTCTCTTTTTTATTCCCCTTAGTCTTTTTTATCTCTGTCAATGACTATCACTAGCTTAGCCTCAAGCCAAAAGTCTTGTTTCTCTTCTTTTCAACATCCACCTTAATACCATCAGCAAGTCCTATAGGGCCAGGATTCATAATCTATTTAACAATGTCGTTTTCCCACATTCTTGCTAAAATCTCATTGTCAAAAATTATCATTTCTCCTCTGCAAACTCTCAAAGTCCTTGTTCTAGTCTCAAATGGTCTCCACTTTGCTAAATCCAATCCTGGTGTAGTTGACAGATTGTTGGAATCAAGGGTCTCAGAGGGAATGGAAAGCTAGTCAGTGAATGGGACTAAGGATAGTTTGGCAATGATAAAGTCCTAAAACTATGAGAATGAGTAGTTCCAAGCCACTCTAGGACAAGATCATTGAATCTGAGTTGTAATAACTGAGAGGTCAGGGTGTTAGAAGGATACATATATTTCAGACCAAGAATTAAGACAGTAGTAGAGTTGGAGAGAGTGAGCCAGAAGCTAAAATTTTTGAGAAGTATGGAGGAATGACTCTAAGGGTTAATAAACTGACAATGAAATATGGAGTAGTAGGTGATATAGTCTGGTGACTAGATAGTAAAAGCTTTGTTTTTAGGAATGCAGGAGGGAGAAATATATGGAAACAGCTATGAGGATCATCCATTCTACCTCCAAGCCTTACTTCTGAGGTGTATATCAAATCCATTCATTCTTCTCCATTTTCACTGTTGCCATCCTACTCCAGATTGTCTACCTTTCTCTTTCTCTCTCCTGGGTCCCTGCAATTAAGCTTCCTAATTTATTTCCTTAATCCTTATTTAACATCTTATTTTGGTATCTTTGATACTGTGATTTTACTTTGATGAAATTCACTAAGAAAGAAGGTGCCTGATAAGAAACACTGAATCCAAGATTGAGACTACCTTGATGACTAAATCAGAATTAAATGAGCTTTATGTATTCTATTCATTTTTGTTTTTTTAACTATGATTTTTTTTTCTGATTAAACAATGTTGAGACCTCTTAACACCATGTGTAGGAGAAAGATTTGACACTTAAATGCCACTACAGATTTTGAATGTTTTCCTAATCTATCTTATCAATTGTTTAATAACAATTATTCTAATGCTTCAGGCATGGAAATTTTATTAAGCAAATTCATAGCTTTGGAATATTTCAAGAGCTGTACTCCAGAACAAAATTATATGTTCTTCATGTTTGAAATTGGCAGAAATATCAAAAATATTCTAGAAATGTATCTTACAGGAGCAACAAAAAGTATACACAAAAATTAGATTATAAGGTTATTCACATAAGTATTGTTTACAATGTTTTTAAAAAAGGGTAAACAATCTAAGTGTTCAAAAAACAGAATCATCTTAGCCTTTAAAAAAAATACAATGCCCTGCCCTATTTGTGATCAAGTCAGTCAGGACTTCTGGGAGGAGAGACTGAAGCACTGCAATTTTTAAAAAGCTCCTTTAAGAAGTTCTTTTTTTTTAATATTTTTATTTATTTCTAGGAGAGAGAGAGACAGCATGAGCAGGGGAGGGTCAGAGACAGAGGGAGACACAGACTCTGAAATAGGCTCCAGGCTCTGAGCTGGCAGTCAGCACACAGCCCGACACGGGGCTTGAACCCATGAACCGGGAGATCATGACCTAAGCGAAAGTCGGACGCTTAACTAAGTCACCCAGGCGCCCCTCCTTTAAGAAGTTCTAACATGCAGTTACCAAATGCACCGTCCTAGATGAATTTACCCAGACTAATCTCTCTATACACCATCAATATGTTGAAGGGGTTCCAAATTTACATCTTTAGCCTGGACCACCACCCCCCATTCAAATTCCATTCTTATAAACCCAACTACTTGTTTAACATTGCTCCATGAATGTCTAATAAGCATCTCTAACGTGAACTTTTATTTTTACCACACCTATTTTACCTCCCATTTCCAACCAATATTTAAATCTGCCAGCTCCAAGTTCAAAATATATCTAGAATCCAACCAATCCTTACCAACCCCACCTCTTCCATCTTGCCCATATCATCTCTCAGCCTGGGTTTTATTGCAATAGCTTCTCAGTGCAGCTATCAGAGTGACACATTTAAAATGTAATTTAGGGGTGCCTGGGTGGCTCAGTCAGTTAAGTGTCCGACTTTGGCTCAGGTCATGATCTCACGGTTCGTGGGTTTGAGCCTCACATCAGGTTCTGTGCTGATACCTCAGAACCTGGAGCCTGTTTTGGATTATGTGTCTCCCTCTCTCTCTGCCCCTTCTCCACTCACACTCTGTTTCTATCTCAAAAATAAAATTTTTAAAAAAGTTAAAAAAAAATTTTTTTAATGTAACTTAGGTCTTTTCTATGCTCATACAACCTTTTAATGGCTTCTCATCACACAATAAAAGCCAAAGTCTTTATAATGGACCGAATTAGGTCTCTCACAACTTCTGTGATTTTACCACCTCTCTTTTCAGTATCTCCCGAACATGCTGTACCCAGCCATATTTGCCTTCTTCCTTTAAATGAGACAGGCCTGTTCTGCCTTAGGGCCTTGGCAGGCCCACTGCCTGGGAAGTTTTCTCAAATATCCTCACTTCTTTTAGATTGAAATTAAAATGTAACCTCATCAATTAAGTCTTTCCCATATACCCTAAATAAAAGTAGTATCCAATCCCAATACTCTTTATCCCTTTTCCTTTTCTCCAGAGTACATATTACCATGTGATAAACTACATATTTGTTTACTGTCTTCCCCTCTAGATATAAGTTCTGTGAGGACAGGGATTTTGTTTATGACTATATCCCTAACCCTGACAGTATCTGATACATAATGAGTTCATAATACGTATTTGATAATGAATGACTATGTAGAGATATTTTCTCCACTATTTTTCCCCAAACAGACAGCTAAACATTCATTCTTATGTTTATCATAGCATTGCAATTTATAAGCAAATTGAACCTTTACAATGTGCTCATTGATATGGAAAAGCTTGATATGACAGGGTTTGACAGGTTAGCATTGGGGCTATATACCATATACAATCATACATATACACACACATATATGTGTGTGTGTGTATATAAACATATGTATGTATACACCACATAAAACCATATTGCCCCATCACTGAACAATCTAGTTGAGGAACTGCAAGGAATTTAATGATCCGAACCCCACAATTTTTTCTTCCGAGTACCAACAATCATCAATACTGTAGTCTCAATATCTTCATGACAAGAGCCATTAGCATTTTTTTTGTATCCTCTGAAAAATCTGCCCTGTACATGCAAAACTAATTAAACAAAATGATGAAAGCAAAACTGTCTGAACTGCCTAAATCATATGTAAAGGGCTATGTGTAAAGTAATGGATTACATAGTCTGTATTGTATTAGTTGTACAGTATGAATGGCCTGAAAACTTACAGTTCATACACTTCCTCCCTAGTCCTTACCTCCCTCCTCCCCACCTCAACCCTACACAATTACACTGAATTAGTAACAATTTTAAAAAGTAATTGAACAACAATATAAACCTGGCAGAAATCTTAAATCACTAGAGCCTCAAACTAAATCATTTGCCTAGTGAGAGCAGCCCTCAGATGACTGTGACTCAGCATTTTATGGTGCCTGACACATGAAATGAGATAAAGGTCTTGTTCCCTTCATGGCATTAGCTAAATATGGAGCTAAAATAAAAGAGCTACCTTAAAAATACAAAGTCAGTGGCTGAAATGTTATAGTGCTCACAATGACACAGTTTTGACTCACTATGGGATGACAGAGAGCATGTGTCAGCTGAAACACACAGAACTGTTCCGAAATAACTTGTCAACCTGTGAAATTAGCAAATAACAATACTGACTACAGTGAACACTCAGAAATGGAGAAAATATTATAAGTAAATGAAAACAAATTTATGAACTATGGTGCTGGTTAGAGACAGGTATAAAAAAAGTAACTTCGAGCTAAGGAGGGAATTACCCAGCTACTCTTCACTAGAATATCAGAAACTAAAAATGAACCAAGTGAGGAATTTTTTCCTCTTGTAAAAAAAAAATTTTTTTTCAGTAAAACTGAAACAGAAACGTCCAGCTCTTTCTGACTCTTTACGGAGGAAGCTGGGGAATCCCGCTCAGGAAGCCAGGTATTTAAATGAATAAAGACAATGAATAGAGAGAGAGATGGAAACAGCCTACAGGCAAGTGGGCAAAAACCAATTGCTAATATACTTGGTTTTAGCTCCTGTTCTAAGCATGCTACTAACTCATTTAATCCTGAAAATAAGCCAATGGCATAAATACTACTAAATCTAATTTGACTCGGGAGAAAATAGCCTCAGAAAAATTAAGTAACTTGCTCAAGGTCACATTGTTAATAAATGGCAGAACCAGGCCACCAATCCACATAATCTAACTTCACCACCACCTTACACTGCTTTTTATGAATGTCTCAAAATGCAAAAAAGAAGTGGGGAAACAAATTACTGAGGCCTTTACTGTATTCAAAGTCAGCCCTTGTGGGGTACAGAAGAATGAATCTTCCCTAAGTAACCTACACCCTATTAATGAAGTTCAGACTCACACCAAACTACTATTCAAACTGCACATGAGACCCATCTAGGAGTGGCACAAGCTAAAGGTGCTGGAAACTCAGATGAGACAATGGTGTTCACCGGGTTGGGGAATCAAAGACTTCACTGAAAGAACAGCATTTTGGGTAGTATTTGAGAAAAAGGAAGACTTAGGTGGGAAGAATACCATGACTGCCCATCAATTACTCCCCAGGGTTTTCAGGATAAATTTCCAACTCCTGGGCATGGTACTCCAGGCCCTCCATAACTAGGTTTGGAGGAATGCCAAGGAAGAGAGATTAGCCTGAGCGAGATGATTATGTTGGAGTCTTTACCACCAGTTCAGGTTGCAAAGGATCAGAACATCTTATTTTCCTCTATCCATAAACGGTTAGAGAGTTGAAGGCACGCACTAGGGCTTATTCTCTTACAACAATCCCCTCCTCCAGTCTAAGGGTCTGTACCATCCCAGCACGTGGTAGGTGCACTGCAAACATTTTTGAGAAACTAACGTAAACCAACGGATATCAATCACCAGGTGGCTATGTCCAGTCCGGCTGCCTTATACTATCTAGAACGCTGGTGTTTGGTAATTTTAAAGCTATCAAGTTAGAGACTTAAACACATGACTCAGACACAACGGGTCAGTCTTAATTTGGGTCCGGATGTCTCAAACCAATTGTGAAAAGACAATTCGTGATGAAGACAACTGTGAAAATCTCAACATGGACTAAGTGACGTGATTATGCCTTAAAAATTCATGTTAGAGATATATTTGTGAATAAAACGGTTTCCCTAAAACACTTAAGATTAGGGAGTATGCGTTGGAGGAGACAGATGAAACAAAATCGGTAAAATGTAGCTAACTGTTGCACTCCTCGTTGTAACATACTACTTTTCGTGAATGTTTAAAAATTCCTTAATACAAAACGCGCCGACAGACAGACACGCACACCCACCCCCAGGAGCTGTTTTTCATCGTAGCCCTGAGGGAACGAGACGCAGAGGGTCCACCTGCGGCATCTCGGATTCGGAGGACGACCTCAGCGGGGCCTCCCGCGGGGGCCCGGCCCGGTTTTCTCGCCCGCCGGATTCGAAGCTGACCGAGGGGGCAGCCTCTTCATCCCCTCAGCACCCTCCATAAACGCCTTTCGCAAGGAGCTGAAGCCTTGGAAAGCGCGGGTCACAGCTCTCTCAGTTTCCCAGGACTTGGACCCTACGGAGAAGCGACCCCAACGCAAGCTCAGTCACTATGCCGACCCCCAACGGCCGCGGCCGAGCGCTCGGGCGGACTCCGCGTAGCGACGTCACGTCGCGCCGTGCGCCGGGTCAAAGTTCAGCTCCGCCCCTCTTCCCCCTCGCTGTCTTCCTCGGCCTGCGCTGCCGCCGACGCCGCTGTGGGCCTGGCTGCGCTCGGTCCGCTCCGTCGCCTTCTCCTCTAAGCGTTTCCTAGCCCGCCGCCATGGCGAACGTGGCCGACACCAAGCTGTACGACATTCTGGGCGTCCCGCCTGGCGCCAGCGAGAACGAGCTGAAGAAGGTAGTGGGGAGCGGGACGGCCGGGCAGGGTGTGAGGGGCGCGGGCCTGCGCGGCCGAGACGGCCAGGCCGCGCTACGGGGCTGCCCACGAGCCGGCGCCGGACCCAGCGGGCCCAAGCTGGGGGGCGGCGGCGGTGAGACCGGCCTCGGCTGACCTTGGGCTGTCGGCCCCGCCCGCCCGCAAATGCAGCAAATAAAACCCACCCCTGCGCAAACAGCCGAAGAACGCTTCCTTCCTCTCTTCCCCGGCGGGCGCCGGAGGCCGGGCGCTCCTGGGAGGCAGCACCCTGCTCGGCCCTCCCCGCACGGAGGTCACCACCCTGGAAAAACAGGTTGGACAGAGGCGCACAGCGCATCCCGGCCCCGGGAGAGAAGTTGTCCACGCCGCGGCAGTCGGCGTCGGGTCCGAATCGGGGCTAGGTTTAGGGTCTGGCTGGAGGGTTGAGGCCGCCCCCGCCGGTGCCTCCGGGCAGTTGAAGATGTTTCTTGGGTGCCGCGGCCTCTGGAGCACCTCCCTCTCTTCCTCCTCCGCTCACCGACCTGTGGGTCTCTGGGTGTATTGTTCTGTGGGCAGGTAACCTAGATGTTCTGTGCCCGCTTCAGGAATAAGCCATGGGTCTCAGCCAAACACCTGAGTGCACACTAAAAATAAATATAAGACCTTATTGCTGTTTGCAATGCTGTGAATCTTTGATCTCAAGATTTAAGGCACTTGCGGCATTTGATCAAATCCTGTACCGTCTTCACCGATTTTAGAGTATCCAGATTTGTAAGCCGAGAAAAAATGAGAATGCTCCTTAGGCATTGGGACCGGTACAGTTAAGAGTAAAATGGACTTCCTGTTACCTTACCGGAAATGCTAGTCCGTATTATATAATTCATGTGTCTGTGAATAAAGACTTAAGTGCTGTATATATCCCGACCACCTAAAATGTATGCAACTTCACGAAGGCTGAGGTCACCCCAATTAAGACCCTAATTAATCCACCATATGAAAAATTAAAAGCTCTCGGCTTTTTCTTGATATTTCAATTAGAGGAAAGGCAGGAGCTATCCTGAGCAGAGGTTCTTACCTTAGTTTAATTTTTAGTAGTAATGTTTTGCAGTTTGTTAAGCTTGACAATCATTTCTTTAGAGTTCATTGAGGTTTTCTTGGTCTGGTTACTGGCCATCAAAGACATTTGACAGTAGCGAGATGCGTAATTTTCCAATATTTTGTTTTTTTCTGGCATTGTTCAAATATAGCTGCTGTCTGCTTTTTTGATTAAGTTAATGAGTCAACAGTATTGGGGTGGACAAATTAGTAAAAACAGTATTGCACTTATGAATCTAGATTGCCAAACAATCTCAGTGAATAAAAGATATTTTTGGAGTGTTATGAGTTGCTTCTCAGAAAAATGAATATTTAGTACTCAAAAATCTTTAAAGCAGATTTTGTATGTAACCTTTTTTTAAAAATTTTTCTTTTTTATTGAAGGCATACAGAAAGTTAGCCAAGGAATATCATCCTGATAAGAATCCAAATGCTGGTGACAAAGTAAGTTATTTGACACTTTCCCCATGAGATTTTAGTTTTAGATTATTCTCCTTAAAAACAGAAATGTTGTAAGAAAAGTGCCATCTATGCCCATAGAGCCAAATTTTTACATTAAGAAAATTTTGGTTTTGTAATGGGAATGCCAACATCCTGGGCAGTGGGAGGTAGGACCAGAATCCATCCAAATGTAATTTGTAGCTTTCTCTTAGATCCCAGATTCCTGTAACCTTCCCCCCCCACTCTCCTACTTGAAAACCCAATTGTTTTCCTTGTTACTTTTTTTATAGTTCAAAGAAATAAGTTTTGCATATGAAGTGCTGTCAAATCCTGAGAAGCGTGAATTATATGACAGATATGGAGAACAAGGTCTTCGGGAAGGTAGCGGCGGAGGTGGTGGCATGGATGATATTTTCTCTCACATTTTTGGTGGGGGATTGTTCGGCTTTATGGGCAATCAGAGTAGAAGTCGAAATGGCAGAAGAAGAGGAGAAGACATGATGCATCCACTTAAGTGAATATCTTTTTTTCTTTCTTACAAAAATATTAAGTACTATTTTTTCAAGTAGTAATGCTCAGTAAAGAGAAATGTATCAAAAATATTCATCCTTTGTCAGAAAAAAAAAATTCTGCCATGTCCTTGCTGTCTTTGGGTGACTAAATTGAAGTTGGTAACCTGAGTGTTAGTATTTTGCTACAGATCTTAAAGGATGGTGTTTTAACTGAGTAGGCAGGTGGTTTTGTTATATGTGTCTGAAGCTGCTTTTACTAAATGATTTAATGTTTCAATTATGAAGATTACTTTTAAGTATTTAAATTTTCCAAGTTACTTTTTATTTAAAAATTTACAAAGTAGGTGACTCTCTGACTAGTTTGTTTACATGTTACAATCACTCATTACTTGATCCTCAGTGTGAACTCTCCTAAATTGGTTTCCATGGAGCTTCCTGGCTTCAAGCCTGACATTAACCTGCCAACGTATGAATGGTGTCTGACCTTGATCTTAGACTGTGAACCAGTGGGCCCTCTACAGTATGAAAATAGCTATTTTACTTTGCAAAGTTTGTGAGGTCTTTTATTCTCTTCACAAACCAATAAGGATTTTACTAGCAAATGCCAGAGACCAACTTTCATCGTTTATTTAAAATATTTCATATTACCTAATTTATATAGAGGAAGCGTAAACTGTTACATTGTTTGAATCTCATTCTTAAATTTGTGTTTTAAAAGAATTTATCCTCAAATAAATTACCATTTGAATATTATTCCAAGAGTAATATTTGTATGGTATGGTTTATTTCTTTTTTCTTTGATAAAAAAAGTGATCTAAGAAGTAAATAGGATTGAGAGTGCTTGCTGTACCTTAATAAATTCTTAATATTCTCCTTCAATTTTATTTCAAATTATATAGTAAATGCTGTTTTAATATTTAGAATTTACCTGTTGTTACAACATTTTGTTTTCAGAGGCTTTATAATATTCCATTCCATGATTTATTTAATCATTCACCTTTTCCATAGGCTGTTGCTAATTTTTTTCTGTAATAGCTGCTTTGAGTATCTTTATATACAGCTTTGTCTCTTCTTGGCAGAGATTCCCAGGCAAGCATCAGTATTTTGAGGCTGATAAATATGACTAAATTGCCTTGTAAAGGATTGTACCAGTTTAGCACCATTGGTGGATAGTGCCAGCTTGGCCAGACCATTATCCACATTTTTCCTTCATTGGCCATGTTTGTTGAAGTGCATGTTTTTCTGGCCTCTTAGAGAGTGGTTTTGCATACTAATTGCAATTTAATATACAAGGAGGAAAAGACGTACCTATTTTTTTGGTAAATTATTTTGTTAAAGATTGAGTATTAAAAGACAGATGCAGCCAGTTGCTTTTGTCTAAGATGAAGCTGTAGCTATGTCATTATTTGGAAATGTTGGTAATATTTTGTCCCTAAGTGTTTTATTCTTAAACTGCCTAGAATGTGTACAAATAATATCTTGAAATAATGATTTTGGGAAAGTTTGAATACCTCAAAATAAATAGTATGGGTGCTTTGCAGAGTACTTTTAATTATTGTTCCTCTATTTTAAAGTGAATCTTCACTGCTAAAAGAGATTTAAAACCACAATGAGATGGGTAAAAAAGCACATTAAAAGCATTGCTTTCAGGGGCGCCTGGCTGGCTTAGTCAGTTAAGCGTCCGACTTTCGCTTGGGTCATGATCTCGCGGTTCGTGGGTTCAAGCCCCGCGTCGGGCTCTGTGCTGACAGCTCAGAGCCTGGAGCCTGTTTCAGTCTGTGACTGCCTCTCTCTCTGACCCTCCTCTGCTCATGCTGTCTCTCTCTCTCTCCTGGAAATAAAATAAAAAACATTTAAAAAAAATTTAAAAAAATAAAAATAAAAGCATTGCTTTCAGATCCTAAATGTATAGTGCTTAAAAAAATTTTTTTTAATTAAAAAATTAAATTAGGAAAGACCCTCACCCCACCCTTCCCACCATGCAGAGCTCGAAATCATGAACCTTGAGATCATGACCTGAACTCAAGTCAGACAACTAACTGAGCCTTCCATGCACCCTTGAATAGTGTTTGAGACTTAATATACATAGATTTTTTTTTGAGGTTAGTTTGGAAATGAATGGTCCTATAATTCATCTGCTATATAAAGATGAGTTGGGTTTTATCAGTTGTGTTTTTAACAGGCTTTTAAATTCTACCTTGTTTATAAATGTCTTAGTTAGAGAGAGAAAGAAAAAAATGCATGCGAGCAGGGGAGGGTCAAAGAGGGAGAAAGAGAATCCCAAGCAGGCCTCATGTTCAATGTGGAGCCTGATGCTGGGGCTTGGTTTCACGAACCATGAGATCATAAGCTGAGCCAAAATGACTGAGCTAACTGAGCCACCCAGGCACCCCTTATTTAACCTATTTTGATCATAGACCCCTTTGAAAATTTGGTAAAAGTTAATTCAAATATATAATTTTGCTTATAAGTCAGTGGTTTCTTAAGATCTCTAAAACTTCTAGGCTCTCTGTTGAAAACCTTTTCTTTTCCTCCTGTCATAACTGTTGATAAGGTCACTTTTTTTCTATTTTTGAGACATATGCAATCTTAAGTTGCTTATGACTCCCATAAGTTGTAATGTAACTTTGTAGCTTTCTAAAAATTGTCCTTAAGGGGAAGTCTTTAGTAGAGCATGAACTCTGGAGCCAACCTGCCTGTGTGATCAAGTAAGGCAAGTTAACCTCTCTGTGCTAAGTTTTGTCTTGTAAGATGAGGAGGATAATTGTACCTCATTCACAGGGTTGGATTAGATGAAGGACTCCTGCTTGAAGCCAGAAGAAGGTTGATCCTTGAGTTTGTGCAGTTACCAACTTTATCAGAAAATGCAGTATAGTACATTGTTGCACTGATCCTGTAGGTTCTGGTTTTGACACCATATATACTGTCCATAACCATAAAAATCCTTCTGTTAATTTGAGCCACAAAATAAAACCTTAGTTGACTTAATGTAAGATGTTTTTGAATTCTTTGTTTTAAAAGGCTATAGTGGAATATGCTGTATCAGCTGTCATTTATATGTTGTATTTAGGAGAACTTGGCAAAATTTGATTGAACCTAATTCTTTTCTCCCCAGAGTATCTTTAGAAGATCTATATAATGGCAAGACAACCAAACTACAACTTAGCAAGAATGTACTCTGTAGTGCATGCAGCGGGTAAGTGTGTGTTCTAGTCTCCAAAATACATTTCATCTGTTCTTTCGGTGGCACATTTCGTCTGTATCAATTAAAAATTATTCATGATTTTAACTACCTGACTCAGAACATTTTCTGATACCTCTGAAAGTCTATTTAAATACTAGTCGTTGGGTGTTGAGAAAATGAAGTTGAAAAGCACAATTCTTGTTTGCCGTGGTCTATTGGAACGGTCTGTGGGCAAAAATTTAATTTACACTTTTGCTTGCTTTAGCCAAGGTGGAAAGTCTGGAGCTGTTCAGAAGTGTAGTGCTTGTCGGGGTCGAGGTGTACGCATTATGATAAGACAGCTGGCTCCGGGAATGGTACAACAGATGCAGTCTGTGTGTTCTGACTGTAATGGAGAAGGTATGCGTGCCAATACTTCTCTGCTTTTATGTTGAAATGGATTGGGAATGCAGGAGTTGGAGAGGCTTACATTTGTTTTTTAACGTGTATTCATTTTATTAAAAAATAAAAGTTCTCAAAGAAAAAATGAAAATTATTATGTATAGGCCCAATGAACACAAAGAGTAAATTTATATTATGTTCGGTGAAATGTTCGTCTTTTTTAGTTCCAAAAGGATGGGCACAAGTTTTTTTCCCCTTTATATTGTTAAAGGTTATATTTGAGAAAGAGGAAGATAGCAACAGACTTTACTGTAAGCTGCTCGCTTTTAAGGATGGTTACAGGGACTGAAGTCCTTCCTTCTCACAGAAGTAAATACTTTAGGCTTTGGATGTCTTTGAAATACTTAGGCTCAGAATAGGTTTTGAAACTACTACTCACCCCTGTCCTTGTAATGCTTTTATAACCACGGACAATATATAACCAAATGGGCATGACTGACTTCCAGTTAAACATTTCTTAGAAAAACAAGGGCATACCCAATTGGCCTGTGGGTTTTAGTTTGCCAGACCCTGTTCTAGAGCAGTGCTATGTAATAAAATTTTTCTACAATGATGGAAATGTACTGTACATACAATGTCTCCTATGGTAATCATTAGCCACCTATGGCTATTGAGTACTTGAAATTTAGCTAGTGTGACTAAGTAACTAAATTTTTAATTTTAATTAATTTAAACTTTAAATAGCTACAGATGGCTGGTGGCTACCGTATTAAAAACCGTTCTAGAGCATCTTTTTCCAGATTGCTGCAGGAAGTGATGAGATAGATAATGGAGAAACTGCATATTATTATTCCCCTCCTGGAAAGTCTTAGTGCACTTTACCTTATTAAAGTTTCTAACAGTTCCCGCAATCTAAGAAACCACAGTTTACTGAAATCTTTTACCGTGTTCCATTACCATTGTGAGGATCTGGTGTTTTGCAGAACATACTTTTTGAAAGCAGTATTCTAGAAACAGTCCCTGAGGTCACTAATTATATGTGTCATCTAAGCATTAATGTGTGCCAATAATCAGCCATCAGAAATCAATATTTTTTCACATACACATTATGTACAATTTCAGGTTTAACTTCATTATACCACTAATTAAATGTTTCAGAAGAATGCATAGAAAAGCCGTGTTGTCCTAAACATGGTGTGGAGGTACTCAAAGTGTTATTTAAAATATACTCTGAAATAGAGGAGATTGGGTAGCTGGGTAGTAAGATGCAAATTTCTATTACTAACAATGATACTTTAAACAAAACTTCAAATAGCAATTAAATTCAGAACGTTTATTTAATGAATAAAAAGCAGTATCAAGACATTATCTTAAGAGTGCAGTATGGTACTCTTGTTGGAAGTTTGAATGACCTATCTTTCTAGGAGAGGTAATTAATGAAAAGGACCGCTGTAAAAAATGTGAAGGCAAGAAGGTGATTAAAGAAGTGAAGATTCTTGAAGTCCACGTAGACAAAGGCATGAAACATGGACAGAGAATTACATTCACTGGGGAAGCAGATCAGGCCCCAGGAGTGGAACCAGGAGACATTGTTCTTTTGCTACAAGAGAAGGAACATGAGGTAATTTCCTTTTTATTTGATTTTTGTTTTATGCAGAAATAAGTGTTGTGGTCAAGGTACAGGTTAGATCTTTTTGGGTTCTCTGGAACAACTTTGAACATAAACGAAGTTAAGTGGTTGGGCTGAGTTTATAAGAACTAACTAGTAGACCGACAAGCCAGATGCAGTCAGAAGCCCTGAAAAGGAGTCCGTTTTGGTTGCAGCTCAGTCATTGATTAGCACTGTAATCATAAGTAATCCTGTTGTGTCTGTACCCCAGTTTCCTTGTTTATGAATGTAAGAACATTGGGCCAGATGATCTAAGGCAGCTTATTTTTCATTGTGAAACTCCTTTGATGGGTGTTGAGTGGTAGTTAGGGCTTCAGTCCTCAGTGCTGCTCTGTTGAATTGTTTTACATGTTGGATTAACCAGGTGAGCTTTTCTTTTTTTTTTTTTTTTTTTTACAAATAGTTTATTGTCAAATTAGTTTCCACATAACACCCAGTGCTCATCCCCACAAGTGTCCTCCTCCATGCCCATCCCCTCCTCCCCCCACATCCATCAGTCCTCAGTTTTTGTCAGCATTCAAGAGTCTCTCATGGTTTGCCTCTCTCCCTTTCCCCCACCATTTCCGCCCTTCTTCTCCCCCTTGGTCCTCTGTTAAGTTCCTCCTAATCCTCCTATACGTGCACACATATGATATTTGTCCTTCTCTGCCTGACTTATTTCGCTCAGCATAACACCCTCAAGGTCCATCCATGTTGCTACACATGGCCAGATTTCATTGTTTCTCATTGCCATGTAGTATTCCATGGTATAGATAAACCACATCTTCTTGATCCATTCATCTGTTGATGGACACTTAGGCTCTTTCCATGGTTTAGCTATTGTTGAGAGTGCTGCTGTGAACATTGGGGTACACGTGCCCCTATGCATCAACACTCCTGTATCCCTTGGGTAAATTCCTAGCAGTGCTATTGCTGGGTCATAGGGGAGTTCTATTGTTAATTTTTTGAGGAACATCCACACTGTTTTCCAGAGGGGGCTGTACCAGTTTACATTCCCACTGACAGTGTAGGAGGGTGCCCGTTTCTTCACATCCTCGCCAGCATCTAGAGTCCTCTGATTTGCTCATTTTAGCCACTCTGACTGGTATGAGGTGGTATCTCAGTGTGGTTTTGATTTGTA
The DNA here is from genome assembly GCA_017311185.1 of Proteles cristata cristata. NCBI lineage: Eukaryota > Metazoa > Chordata > Mammalia > Carnivora > Hyaenidae > Proteles > Proteles cristata. The sequence goes on from JAESUZ010005544.1 coordinate 920,071, forward strand.
TTTCCCTGATGAGGAGGGATGCTGAGCATCGTTTCATGTGTCTGTTGGCCATCTGGATGTCCTCTTTGGAGAAGTGTCTGTTCATATCTTCTGCCCATTTCTTCACTGGGTTGTTTGTTTTTCGGGCGTAGTATTTGGTGAGTCTGTAGATTCTGGATATCAACCCTTTATCTGATATGTCATTTGCAACTATCTTTTCCCATTCCGCTTGAAGCTCTCTGCCTATTAATTTTCTGGGTTGTTTCTTTGGCTGTGCAGAAGCTCCAGGTGAGCTTTCTTTTTTTTTTTTATTAAATTTTTTTTTTTTAATGTTTTATTTATTTCTAGGAGAGAGAGAGAGACAGCGTGAGCAGGGGAGGGTCAGAGAGAGAGGGAGTCACAGACTGAGATAGGCTCCAGGCTCTGAGCCGGCAGTCAGCACAGAGCCCGACGCGGGGCTCGAACCCACGAACCGCGAGATCATGACCTAAGCGAAAGTCAGACGCCAACCGAATTGCCACCCAGGCGCCCTTTTTTTTTTTTTTTTTTTTTTTTTTTAAATTTATTTCTAGGAGAGAGAGAGTCAGCGAGCAGGGGAGGGTCAGAGAGAGAGGGAGACACAGAATCTGGAAGCAGGCTCCAGGCTCTGAGCTGGCAGTCAGCACAGAGCCCGATGCGGGGCTCGAACCCACAAACCGCGAGATCATGACCTAAGCGAAAGTCGGACGCTTAACCGACTAAGCCACCCAGGCGCCCCATAGGTGAGCTTTTCTTGACAGAAAAAGTTCTACAGTTTAAAAAAAACTTATTTTGCTTTTATGTTGTATGTTAACTACAAGGCATAATTAACTGGTCCAACGATGTGGTCTGTAAGATACGATATTCTTTTGATAATGCCATGGCGCTTCTATTTTCTGATGTGCCATAGACTATACTGTGAACATTTATTTTTTTTTTGTGAGCCTTTTTTTTTTTTAAGAGCCTGTGATTATTTTTCTGTTTTTAATGTTTATTTTTGAGGGAGAGAAAGATAAGGGCACTACAAGGGGGAGGGACAGAGAGAGAGGGAGACACAGAATCTGAAGCAGGTTCCAGGCTCTGAGCTGTCAGCACAGAGCCTAACGCAGGGCTTAAACCCACAAATCATGAGATCATGACCTAGGCCAAAGTCAGACACTTAACCTACTGAGCCACCTAGGTGCCCCTGTGAGCCTTTATTCTTTTTTTTTTTTTTAATAATGTATTGTCACGTTAGCTAACATATAGTGTCTACGGTGTAGTCTTGGCTTTGGGAGTAGATTCCCACGATTCATCACTTACATACAATACCCAGTGCTCATCCCAACAAGTGCCCTTCTCAATGCCCATCTCCAATTTTACCCCAGTCCCATCAACCCTCAGTTCTCTGTATTTAAAGAGTATCATGGTTTGCCTCCGTCTGTTTGTAACTTATTTTTCCTTCTCTTCCCTATGGTCTTCTGATAACTTTCTCAAATTCCACATAGGAGTGAAAACATATTTGTCTTTTTCTGACTGGCTTATTTCACTTAGCGTAATAATACCCTCCAGTTCCATCCTTATTGCAAATGGCAAGATTTTGTTTTTTTCATTGCCAAATAGTATTCCAGTGTATGTGTATATACGTACATATGTATGTACGTATATACACATACGCCCCACATCTTTTTTATCCATTCATCAGTTGATGGACATTTGGGCTCTTTCCATGTTTTGGCTATTGTTAAGAGTGCTGCTGTAAACACTGGGGTACATGTGCCCCTATGAGTCAGCATTCCTATATCCTTTAGATAAATTTCTAGTAGTGCTGTTGCTGGGTCATAGGGTAATTCTATTTTTTAATTTTTTTGAGGAACCCCCACACTTTTCCAGAGTGCCTGCACCAGTTTGCATTCCCTCCAAAAGTGCAAGAGGGTCCCCCTTTCTCCACACCCTTTCCAAAATCTGTTGTTTCCAAAGTTATTAATTTTAGCCATTCTGACCAGTGTGAGGTGGTAGCTCAGTGTGGTTTCGATTTGTATTTCTCTGATGATGAGCTATGTTGAGTGTCTTTTCATGTGTCTGTTAGTCTGTTAGCCATCTGAATATCTTCTTTGTAGAAGTGGCTATTCATGTCTTCTGCCCATTTCTGCATGGGATAATTTGCTTTTCAGGTGTTGAGTTTAGTAAGTTCTTTATAGATTTTGTATACTAACCCTTTATCCAATATGTCATTTGCAAATATCTTGTCCCATTCTGTTGATTGCCTTTTAGTTTTGTTGATTGTTTTCTTTGCTGTCCAGAAGCTTTTTATCTTTATCTTGATGAGGTCCCAATAGTTCATTTTTGGTTTGGTTTCCCTTCCCCCTAGAAACCTGTTAAGTAAGAAGTTGCTGCAGCTGAGGTCAAAGAAGTTGTTGCCTGTTTTCTCTAAGATTTTGATGGTTTCTTGCCTCACATTTAGGTCTTTCATCCATTTTGAGTTTATTTCTGTGTATGGTGTAAGAAAGTGGTCCAGGTTCATTCTTCTGCCTGGTGCTGTTGAGTTTTCCCAGCAACGTTTGCTAACGAGTCTGTCTTTTTTCCATTGGATATTCGAAGATTAGTTGATCATACATGTGTGGGTCCATTTCTGGGTTCTCTATTCCATTGGTCTATGTGTCTTCTTTTTTTTTGTGCCAGTACCATCCTATCATGATGATTACAGCTTTGTGGTAGAGGCGAACGTCCAGGTTTTGATGCCTCCCACTTTGGTTTCCTTTTTCAACATTACTTTGGCTATTCAGGGTCTTTTGTGGTTCCATACAAATTTTAGGATTGTTTGTTCCAGCTCTGAGAAGGATGCTAGCGCTATTTTGATTGGGATTGCTTTGAATGTGTAGATTGCTTTGGGTAGTATCAACATATTAACAATAATTTGTTCTTCCAATCCATGAGCATGGAATGTTTTTCCATTTTTTTGTATCTTCAATTTCTTTCATAAGCTTTCTATAGTTTGCAGTGTGCAGATCTTTTACCTCTTCGGTTAGATTTATTCCTAGGTATTTTGTCGTTCTTGATGCAGTTGTAAAGAGCCTTTACTGTTGAAGACTGTAACTAGAGCTATTCAGGAAACCCTTTTAATAATCACCCAGATTCTTGACTATAAATTCTTTGATATGGTTCTGGCATTACTTGATCTCATTGACTTGAGTTTCTCTGAAGAGCTTTATATCACAAGTCACCACCTTTTTAATTTACACTAAAATTTTCTCCCATATGATGTGATTTCTACAAATAAATTTTGAAAGTCCCTTCAAGAATCTGTTAGAGGGGCACCTGGTGGCCCGGTTGAGTGTCCAACTCTTAATTTTGGGTCAGGTCATAATCTCATGGTTGTGAGATGGAACCCTGTGTTGTCACAGAGACTGCTTGTGATTCTCTCCCTCTCTGCTCCTCTTATGCTAATGCTCTATCTCAAATAAATAAAACTTAAAAAAAAAAAAAGAATCTTATGGAGATTAAAGCCATATTGAGATGCAGATTCTGGGAATTTGATTAGATCAGTTTCCTCACTAGGTTTTGGTTTGCTCTCCTAGCCTTTCTCAGGGTAAGTTTATTGCCTTGGGAAAAGCTATAAATTACTATCTATATCTGGGCCCTTTGTGGATATTGCCAAACCTGCAAATGACAAGGGCTTCTTGATTGCTAAAAAACAGTAATTCCTAGAATTCTTTCTTAGGGTCTTATAGGTTGAAATATTTGTAACTCTAGATTCTCTGTTAATTGGTATTTTATCCACTTCCTCATTTGTTCAGTCATATCTTTCAAGCACAACACCATACAGAGAGTAAAGGCAGATAGATAGCTGAGTAATTGAAATGTTTATAAGCTTTATAGTATGCTTGAGTATAAACTGTATTTTGAGTTCGGTTTGGATAACATGTGGGTATTTTCTTTTTTTTTTAATGTTTTATTTATTTTTGAGAGAGAGATAGAGACAGTGTGAGCAGGGGAGGGTCAGAGAGAGGGAGATACAGAATCCGAAGACAGGCTCCATGCTCTGAGCTGGCTGTCAGTACAGAGCCCGACGTAGGGCTCGAACCAACGAACCATGAGGTCATGACCTGAGCCGAAGTCAGATGCTTAAACGACTGAGCCACCCAGGTGCCCCAGCATGTGGGTATTTTCATTACTATATAATTGGAACAGTTTGAGGGCAGTTACCAAATGATATGTGCAAATACAGTAGCAGGAGAGTAATGGGGAAGTTAAGAAGTAATGCTGATTTGGCGGAGAGTTTTTGGTATGTCAGACTGATGGTGAAACCTTTTTTTTTAACCCCTACATTCATTCTTTAATGTTGCTACATAATTTTTTTTTTAAATGTTTGAGAGAGTGCAAGTGGGGGAGGGGCAGAAAGAGAGGAAGAATGAGAATCCCAAGGAGCCTCTGTGCTAACAGCATGGGGCTCAATCTCAGAAACTGAGATCATGACCTCAGCCAAAATGAAGACTCAAATGCTTAACTAACTGAGCTACCCAGATGCTTCTGTTGTTGCTACATAGTTATATTGAGATTTTTAAAATGAAGATTACTGGATTTGGAGACAAGCACTTAAGTTCTGACTCCCCATTTACTAGCTTTGGGATCCCTGGGCTTGGTTTGGCTTTACTAAATACAAAGATAGTTCTCCCTCAGAAGGATATTGTAGAATCAAATGAGATCATGAATAAGCTGCTTTTCTTTCTTGGGGCTGTGGGGAGGCATTTGGAAGAAGGTCACTTCTTAATATTGTTGGAAGCTGTGGAATTGCATGGAATTCCAACAGACAGCAAATGTAACTGTCTAAAGTAGAAAATAGAAGATAGTAGAGGTTAGAGTGGAAGTTTAGCTAGTGAGAGGTCAAAGATTTGGTTTTATTATGACCAGTAAAAGTAAATTTGAGCCCAGGGAGAGATTTAGGTGTCTTGTTTAATTTATACCACTGAAAATATTAACCTCCTTTTTCTTAAAATGTTTATTCATTTTTGAGAGACCACATGCAGGTAGGGGAGGGGCAGAGAGAGGGAGACACAGAATCTGAAGCAGCTCCAGGCTCTGAGCTGTCAGCACAGAGCCCGACCTGAGGCTTGAACCCATGAATCATGAGATTATTACCTGAGCTGAGGTCACTCAACCGACTGAGACACCCAGACACCCCAAAAATATTAACCTTCTGAGAAAAGTTGGGTAGTCTCAACTAGTTCATGAAAAAGTTTGTAGTTATTTTGTTAGGGTTTTTTGGTCCCCATCCCCCACTCCCAACACTTGTGCTGAAGGAGTTATGAGGCCATGAGATTAGGGTGGGTGCTGTTAGCTGAAACAGTATAAATCTTCTGATAAAAAAATATTTGATTTTGAGAGTGCTATAAATCACGTGTATTTGTCTTTCAGTACAGGTGTGTATCTGTTTTGGTGCTATGGCTACCATCGTGCATTTGTGCAGCAAAAAAGCCACCATATCTGGTGATGTTAGTCCCTTCTCTGTGCTCAATACCTTTGTTTTCCAGAAATTCTTAGAGCTTTTTAAGTCTTTTACTATTATTTCTTTTTAAATGTTTATTTTTGAGAGAGAGTGTGCTCAAGGGGTGAGAGACAGAGAGAAAGGAAGACCAAATCTGAAGTAGGTTCCCGGCTCTGAGATATCAGCACAGAACCCAGTTGTGGGGCTCGAATTCACAAACCATGATATCATGACCTGAGCTGAAGTCTTACACTCAAGGACACTCAACTGACTGAGCCACCCAGGCACCCCTAATTAATCTGTTTTTTTTTTTTTAAATTCTCTGTCCTTGCATGTTTACTTTCTGTTTGAATTTTAGCATCGAGTTTTCTAACCTACTCACCTCTTCACTAGTCCCTGCCCCCCATTGCATTTTTAATTGGATCACTTTAAGTTGAGCGCTCCTATCCAAGAACATGGTGTCCCTTCTTGTTCCCTATTTCTTTTTTTTTTTTTCTTTTTAAGTTTTATTTATTTTGAGAAAGAGAGTGAGTGGGGGGTGAGGTGGAGAGGGAGACAGAATCCCAAGCAGGCACCACATTGTTGGCACAGAGTCCGACTCAAGCTTCAACTGATGAACCATGAGATCATGGCCTGAGCCAAAATCAAGACTCAGATGCTTAACCAACTGAGCCACCCAGGTGCTTCTTGTTCCCTATTTCTAGTATAGCTTTAACCAAAGGATATTTGGTTATAGGTGGTTCTTTGAACAATAATATCATAAGATGTTCAGAAATACTAGCATTTTATAGTTATAAAAGGATTAAAACATTCTGCATTAAAGAGTCCTTATTGGATTTAATTTTTCCACCCATTGTAAGAAATACTTGAGGAAATGCACATAGGTAATATACATTCAGTGGGTCTCAACTTTTGCATACATTTAGAATCACCTGGTGTTAAAACTACGGATTACTAGTCCCCACCTCTATAGTTTCTGACCCAGTAGGTATGGGGTGTGGCCCAAGAATGTGCATTCCTAACAAGTTTTCTGGTGCAGCTGAGGCTGCTGGTCTAGGACCACCGATAAAGATAATGGTATTTCGTTTCGTCCTAAATCTCAAAGGCTAAGTATAGATATTTGTAATTTTGGGGGGCCGGGGAAGAGAGAGTATATGCGAGCAGGGGAGGGGTAGAGAGAGGTAGAGAGAGAATCTTAAGCAGTCTCCACACTCTGGACAGAGCTCGAAGTAGGGCTTGTTCTCACAACCATAGATGACCTGAGCCGAAATCAAGAGTTGGACACTTAACTGACTGAGCCACCCAGGTGCCCCGATATTTGTAAATTCTAATAAGCAAAAATTATAAGTCAGGTATGTGTGAAATTGGATGTATTTTTCCTATACATTGATAGCTCAGAAACATATTTGAAGTTTATTCACTAATCATTGCATTACCTAGTGAATAGGCTTATAGTGCAGTTAGTCACCCTTAGCATTTGCTGTTTGATTTACATTCACCTAAGCAAATTTTGAATTTTAGATGAGATAAAACTTGTTTGTACATGTGTAATATATGGTATTGACCCCGTGTACTAGCTGAGCATTACTGATTGAACTTTGTGTTGAACTTGTACTTTCCTCTTTTTAGGATCATGTCCAGGGAGCACTCCCAAGGCGAACCTGTTCTATAGAATCCTATAGGACTGTCTGCACTGTTTTGGTTTTGGGGTTTTTTGTTTGTTTTTGGTTTTTGGTTTTTTTGCTTAGAGTCAAGAAATGGGCCACAAATGCAGACTGTACCTCGTCCTGTTTTTTTTGGAGCTTCAGCCTGCCTTATGTGCTGTTTTCTCAATTCCATTGTTTTTCTGATAGAAGTTTCTAGCATATTATGTGAAAATAGCGAGGTTTCCTTATATAAATTTAGGTAAGGAAATTAGGGATGATGACAGTTTGGTTTTTACAATGAATGGTAGATTTAAGGTTTTGAAATCATTTCAAGGAGCACTGCACAACAGGGCATGGCTCTTTACTTTTTAAAATGTTTTTTGTGTGATTTATTTGTAGGTGTTTCAGAGAGATGGAAATGATTTGCACATGACATATAAGATAGGACTTGTTGAAGCTCTGTGTGGATTTCAGTTCACATTTAAACACCTTGATGGACGTCAGATTGTGGTAAAATACCCCCCTGGAAAAGTAATTGAACCAGGTAAATCTCAATTTTTGTTTGATCCAGGATTCCATGTGTTCTTCTGTGACTCGTAAATTTTTATAGTTAGTGAGTCTCAAAAGAATTATTGAGTACCTTCTTGAATAAATTCCTAATAGTTACATTTTTACTTAAATAATAGGATGTGTCCGTGTAGTTCGAGGTGAAGGAATGCCACAATATCGTAATCCCTTTGAAAAAGGTGATCTGTATATAAAATTTGATGTGCAATTTCCTGAAAACAACTGGATCAACCCAGACAAGCTTTCTGTAAGTGTTCTTTAAATATAAACAGTAGATGACTTAAAGTTTAATAATAGTTATGTTTCTTTGTCAACTGTTCATTTGTTTTTGGTGCTAAGATTAGAACACATAATTTATAAAATTTGACTTTTTCAACATTTCAGTGATTGTTGGGCCATCCTAGTGGTTATTAAACTCAAAGCTTGTTGGTGTAAATGTTGAGTGGGCCAAGGAGGGAATAGTGAAGAAGTAAAGCAGACTGGGTATAAGTTGGTGTTGGGAAGATTGGGGCTCCCTAGAGACCAGATCCCTCACCTGAAGAGGCATCCAGTGTGTCATAGTATGCCAGCTTAGCAACCTTTAACTCTTCCATGCAGGAAAGTGTGTCTGATGTGAAAACTTCCAGTGTTTTAATGTTGGGAATTAATTGTGGCTTTTTATTTTCTAAATAGTAGTTGGGTTGTACAAAAGATGTCTGCATATTTGGCCTGTGGGTCATCAGTTTGTGATCTCTGGCTTAAAGTGCACACAGATTTACCTATCTTAATTCTTAAACAAGCATATATCTTGGATTGTATCCAAAGGAAAATTGAAAGTATCTTCCAACTAATCTTTGCTCTGTTTTAATGAAGGAACTAGAAGACCTTCTGCCATCTAGACCAGAAGTTCCAAACATCATTGGCGACACAGAGGAGGTAGAGCTTCAAGAATTTGATAGCACTCGGGGCTCAGGAGGTGGTCAGAGGCGTGAAGCTTATAATGATAGCTCTGATGAAGAAAGCAGCAGCCATCATGGACCAGGAGTGCAATGTGCCCATCAGTAAACTCTGCAAACAAATTGCACAGGTGGATTTTCTTTCCACATTTGCTCGGTTTGCTTTCAGCCATCCAGCTGGAGTGTCTGGTCAATCCAGATGAACTGATGGACATCTGTTGGTCTATGTGTAACTTTTAAAATTGGTATAGTATCTACAGAGTGTATAATTTAAACTAACCACAAAGCTTTACATCTTCATTTTGACTGTTCTGTAGCAGAATAAAGCACTTGAAAGGAAACAAGACTCCCTTTCACACATGGGTTATAAGTTTCAGTCCTGATATCTGTGCTTGATTTTTATCAGTTTTGTGTAGATTTTATGTTTCATATTTTAAATCCAAATCCCACATTGTAAAGTTTGTGTACAATTTGTCCTGAAGCTTTGTGTTTGGCTGCACCTGCCAACACAGGCTGCACCTGTGTAAGCTGCTACAAATAGAATAAAGAATTTCATAGCCTGTATCTATCATTTAGATGCATGGAAAAATGGGCTTTGCACACAATGGGTTTGGAGCTGACTGGGAACAATGGAGAAAATAACATTAGCTGTGGTTGTAAAGTTTTTTTTTCTTACCCCCCCTCTTTTTTGTTTTTTGTTTTTTTACCATCTTGTGAAAGGTTTCTAAGACTCGATAATAAAAAGCAGTTGGTATAAATTATTCTTTGTGTCACATTTTTAGAAGGAAGAACGTACTTTGAACTGTAAAATGTATCTTTAAACTGGAGAATGTATCCTTCATTCTGGTTCTTCAGCAGCCCTTAAAAACCCATTGACCTGAAGCTTATGGCTCAGGTACATGCCCATTTTATAGTTTTAAAAGACAAAAAGAAAGTTTGACATGTTGGTAAAAAACAGGCTTTATGGCTTCAACTGATGCTTTGTACAGTCAAGGACATCTGAGTTCTGTGACTCATAAGTTATCCTGAGCATTGGGGCAAGGTTAACCTAGCCTCTGTATTTCCCCACCACCTCCCCCTTTTAAAAATAAGGTAACAGCAAATCAATATTAGAACCATGTCTGCATAGAACTTGTTAAAATGCTCTGTTTTCATTAAATGTTAAGTTAAAGATTCTCTGTCTCCATTAAGTTGAATATTTGAGATTGGGGGAAGCATTGATCACTAATGTTTTATAGAAAAATAAGATTCTTAGGTTGGTATGAGAAAAATCAGGTAAAACAACTATGAAAAGGATGTTGTGTTGCTCTTCTTTCCATCTTCTACTACCTTTTTTCCATTCCCAGAGTAGATATTTTTAGAACACACTTTAATTTTAGGGAAAAGAGACATCAGTTGTACATTTTACATTTGTAAAAGAACAAATGGGGAAAACTAAAAATTAAAAATGTATTGTGCCATCCCTGAGCCTAAATACAGTACTTGTAGTTTATTTCTAGGCCTACTAGAACCTGAATGGTGGGTGGGCGGGGGTGGGTGGTGTCAGGAAGTGTCCTGGCATGAATCAAGGCCTGTGATGATTAAATTAGTGCCGTATCCACTCTACCTCCATTGTACAAAAAAATATTTTACAACCAGCCTGGGCAAGATTCAACAGCATAGTAGTTTTGTATCCAAGGTTACTTCCCCCCCCAACCACTTTAAGGTTAAGAAATGCAGTGGCAATATGAAGTTTGTAGCCTTTCCAATAAAGGTTTATAAAACATTAGAGTTGTTCAGTGTAGTCTTTCTTTTCATTCTTCTACTCAGGTTTTTTGGCTATAGCAAAGAAAAACATGGAGAATAAGAACTTGTTAAGATCTGCTATTTCTCTCAGTTGTGCTCTACTAGAGCACCTGTTTATAGAATAAGCATATATAGTATCAAACAGCACAGTCTTTTTAATAACTATTGAAATAGTTCATATGCCATTAAATCTACCTTTTTATAAAAGGTGTACAACTCTGTGGTTTCCAGTATATTTATAGAGTTTGCAACCATCACCATAGTCTAATTCCAGAACATTTTCATTGCCCTAGAAAAGAAACCCCAAGAGGCGACTGGGGGCCTAGTAGTGTGAAGTGTCTAACTTCTGTTCATGTCATGATCTCACGGTTCATGAGTTTGAGCCTGACATCCGGCTCTGCTGACAGCTGAGTCCAGCCTGCTTTGGTTTTTATGTCTCCCTCTCTGCCTGTCCCCCGCTTGCATTCTGTCTCTCAAAACTGAATAAACATTTTAAAAAGTAAGAAACCCCAAATCCATTAAGCAGGCACTCCCCATTCCATTCCCCAGCTCCCATTTCTAAGGGTTTGTCTATTGAACGTTTTGTATAAAACTGAGTCAACAATATGTGGCCTTTTGTAACCTGTTCATTATGTTTTCAAAGTTTATCCCTATCCTAGTATGTATCAGTTCTTCATTTTTATTGCCAAGTAGTCTATTGTATAGTTAGCATAGCCATGCATTTGTTTACACATCCATCAGTTAGTGGACATTGGTTTTTTCCCCATTTGAATAATGCTGCTATGAACATTCATGTGTAAAGTTTTGTATGGACATACTTACAATTATTTTAGATCTATACCTAGGAATGGAATTGCTGGGTTACGTGGTGTTTAATCTTTAGAAAAACTGCCAAACTTTTCCAAAAAGCCTGCACCATCTTACATTCCTACCAGCAATATATGAGTTTTTAATTTTTCCACATTAACTGTCAACACTAGTATCTGGGGTTTTTTTAAATTTTATTTTAATTTTTTTAAGTTTCTGAGAGAGAGAGAGAGAGAGAGAAACAGCATGAGCAGGGGAGGGCCAGAGAGAGGGAAACAGAATCCAAAGCAGGCTCCAGGCTCTGAGCTATCTGTCAGCACAGAGCCCGACGCGGGGCTTGAACTTAACAAACTGAGATCATGACCTGAGCCAAAGTCGGATGCTCTACCGGCTGAGCCACCCAGGCGCCCCTGTTAGTATCTGTCTTTATTATAGCCACCCTAGTGGGTAGTGAAGTGGTTTTTATTTGTGTTTCTGTAACGTCTAATGATGTTAGGCATCTTTTCATGTGCTTACTGTATTTGTGTAGCTTTGGAGAATTGTATTCAAATACTTTGCACTGTACTTTATTCAGATTTTCTTTTTGTCTATTTCTGTGCTGGGATATCATATTACATTTACTTTTTAAATATGTTTTTAATGTTTTATTTATTTCTAGGAGAAAGAGAGAGACAGCGTGAGCAGGGGAGGGTCAGAGAGAGAGGGAGTCACAGACTGAAACAGGCTCCAGGCTCTGAGCTGGCAGCACAGAGCCCGACGCGGAGCTCGAACCCACGAACCACGAGATCATGACCCAAGCGAAAGTCGGACGCTTAACTGACTAAGCCACCCAGGCGCCCCAATATTACATTTAGACCTGCCTGCATAGGCGCCTTTTTGCTGTGACACTTCTCAGACTTGCTTTGTTTTTTTTTTTGTTTTTGTTTTTAAATGTTTTATTTATTTCTAGGAGAGAGAGACAGCGTGAGCAGGGGAGGGTCAGAGAGAGAGGGAGTGACAGACTCTGAAACTGGCTCCAGGCTCTGAGCTGGCTGTCAGCACAGAGCCCAATGCGGGGCTCGAACCCACGAACCGCGAGATCATGACCTAAGCGAAAGTCGGACGCTTAACCGACTAAGCCACCCAGGCGCCCCAGACTTTGTTTTGATGGCACACACAATTTTGAGGAATACTGATTAGGTTTTCTGCAGAATGTCCCTTGAATACACATGTAAAGTTGTTTCCCACATCACCAGCTATAGGAATGAATTAGTATAATGTTAAAGAAAAACCTGTTTTCTCTGCTCATAACACTTCTGACTGACAGTACTGGAAGTTGGTGCAAACCTCCCAGGTAAGGTCTCAGGCCCACAAGACTCCCCTGACCACAGTTTCCATCACCAGTCAGTCCCTGGTTGTTGCCTGTAGTTCTAACCAACTGGTAATAAACCAGGCACACACAACTGCCCCTTCAGGTTTGATAATTTGCTACAATGGCTCATAGAAAACACTGCTTACTAAACTGCCAGTTTATCATAAAAGATACAATTCAGAAGCACCCAAAGGGACGAGATGAATAGGGCAAGTGATGTGGAGTGGCCATGTCCTTTCTGAGCACATTACTCCTCCAGCACCTTGATGTTTGTTCACCAATTTGAAGCTATCTGGACCCTGTCCTTTAAGGTGTTTCTGGAGGTTCCATTACATTGGCACAATTGATTAAGTTCGTAAGTCATTTGTGGGTTTGTTTTTGTTGTCTCATTCAACTTTTGTTTTAATCGGTCTCAAAATTCTGTGACAGATTTTTGGCCAAATTGTTTCCATTAAAAAGTACTTATTTTAAAAATCAATCACCTAAAACCTCCATACACACACATAAAACGTGGTTCACAAAACATTCTCCTTTTCTGAACATTTTACGATGCATTGTTATAATTAACCAGTTTTTTTTTACTATTAAATGGTGTCATCAAAGTAGTGGACAAGGAGGCAGCTGGGCAGCTGGTGGTCACAACTGTGCCCAAAGAGCTCACAAGGCTAAAAGAATATTATCCCCAATACCTGCCACCGTAATATTCATCGATGGTGGAAGAATGGTCTCAGAACTGTTTGTGTCCTTGGCCATTTGTGATTGGACTTAATTTCAGCCTCTCTCCAAGGCTGGAGGTATGGGGGTGGGACTGAAAGTTTCACCCCTCCACTCACGTGGTTCTTTCTTCTGGTAAACAGTTCCCAGCATGTCCTTCAAGAATCATCTGATTAGCATGAACTAAGGTATGGTTGAAAGGATCTTATTATGAATAAAAAAGATACTCCTCCCACCCCTATCAGGAAATTCCAAGGGTTTTAAGAGCTGTATGCCAGGAACCAGGAATAAAGACCAAATGTGTATGTTTTTATTCTAGCAGGATATCACAGTATTATCTCAGTGAAACACAACAGCACACACTGCTGCATGTTACAGCTCTGTAAAGGCACATGTGTAAAACTTGTTTCTAACAGGCCTACTTGCATGAATGAATCAGTTTAGTGTTATTTCAGTGAACATTGAGAAAGCTTGCTCCTACCATCTGCATACCATTTGCTTAATTGTTGAATTCCAGTATGCATGTATAGTGGTAGAACTATAAACACATGCCCGCATGGGAAACAATTTTATCAATTACCATGAGTACTAAGAATAGTCCTTTTTACCTTTAATTTTATAGATTTCATTTCCAAAGTGACTTAGGTCAGCAACCTTACCCTCTTCAGGGAGATTGTTTAATATATTTGTAACATAGTTAGATTTTGCACTCTGCATTTCATCCTGAGAACCACCACCTCCTAGATGAGTTTTTTAAATCTGCATACATTAAGCACCATTGTACTATAAAGTTCACTGTGTTTTGATAAATGCATTGTCATGTATCTACTATTACAGTGTCATACGGAATAGTGTGGCCACCCTAAAATAAACCCTGTGTTTCACCTATTAAACTCCCACTCCCCACTCCTGAATCCATGGCAACCACTTCTTACTGTTCTCCTGTTCCAGAATTTCATATATTTGGAGTGATACAGTATATAGTCTTTCCAGACTGGATTTCACTTAGCAATATCCACTTAAGATTCATCCAATATCTTTTTGTGGCTTGATAACTCATTTCTTATAATTGCTGAATAAGTGTCTATTGTATGGATGTACCACAGTTTATCTTTTATTAAGACACTTGATTTGCAAAATCGTTTTCCCATTACATGGTTGTCTTCACTTTCTTAACAGTGTCCTTTGAAGCACAAACGTTCTTAATTTTTTTTTTAAATATTTTTATTTATTTCTAGGAGAGACAGCCTGAGCAGGGGAGGGTCAGAGAGAGAGGGAGATAGACTCTGAAATAGGCTCTAGGCTCTGAGCTGGCAGTCAGCACAGAGCCCGACGCGGGGCTCGACCCACAAACCGTGAGATCATGACCCAAGCGAAAGTCGGACGCTTAACCGACTAAGCCACCCAGGCGCCCCCAAACGTTCTTAATTTTTAAGCCCAATGTTTTTTGTTTTTTGTTTTTTGTTACTTGTGTTTCTGGGCCATATAAAGAATTTTAACTAGGGGCGCCTGAGTGGCTCAGTCGGTTAAGCGTCCGACTTCAGCTCAGGTCATGATCTCACCATTTGTGGTTTGAGCCCCGTATCAGGTTCTGTGCTGGAAGCTCAGAGCCTAGAGCCTGTTTCAGATTCTGTGTCTCCCTCTCTCTCTGCCCCACACCTGCTCATGTTCTGTCTCAAAAATAAACTATTAAAAAAATTTTTTAAGAATTTTAACTAAAATGTATAACCCTGAAGTTGAGACCTTCAGTGTTTATTTTGGTATAGTAGCTGTTTTGCATACAACAGTCATCTGGTTCTGGGGAGTAAGAAGGACATTGTAGATACTACCTAGTAACTGATGTTTTACTCGGGAAGCCCACATGAAGTTACTGTTAACAATTGTATCAGTTAGGTCTTGTGTATTTTGCCTGAAGTACTACTTATACGACTCATTTTCTTGCGTCCCCATGCCAACCCATTTACTTTGTCCACACAGAGTAAGTTAGATCCATAAACCTAAGCTTTTTTGGTTTGCTACTTGGCAATTCTTATGTTCTATCAGTGTTGAGTAAACACATTTTATATTAATATAAATAGCTGGAGTTTGATTACAAAGAGATGCATGTAATCTAAGACTCCAAAAGTCTTGTAATTAATTCATCTCCAGTTGCAAGGGATTTGATAAAATCCTGAAGCAGACTTAGTCTGGTGTAGGCTTCTAGAGATGTTGTTAGTATGATTCTTGTTTGTTTTTAATTTCTGAGAATTCAGTTAAGTCTTCTTTGGTCAAAGCGGACCAATTGCCAGTACCACCATGAGCCAGGCTAAAGAAAAGGACATGAGGAAGCTCTCCAGCAGTGGTAGGTTGAAGACCTTCAATTAGTGATATATTTTACCAGTCTATGTGTGACCAGCTAATCCCCTCTTGTCATCTACAAATTATGCCTATTAGGAAGGCAGCACATGATCATTAAAAAATGAGATATGAAAAAATGAATAAACCACTTTCCTCAAATCCCATACTAATGAGACTATCAATACAGATTGGTCTTTATTCTTCAAGGGTTTTTTTTAATACACATAGTACCAAACCTCCCATCTTTAGTCCTCTTCTAAGATACAATCACTTTTACTATTTCTTATGTATGTGTATGTGCAAATGGGTTACAACTTCTTTAACAACTTTTCTTTGGTCTTTTTATTCCTTTGCTATATTTGCATACTAATACATAATGGTCTATGTCTTCTTTTTAATGACCTCACAGTTCTGATGTTTGAATCAACAATCAATCCAATTCTCTATTGGTAATGTTAACATTAAAAATAAAATAGCCAGTTAAAGTGAGTTTATTTGGGAAATAGCAGAAGAATGACAATTCAGGACATGCAAGCTATGGCAAAACATAGGCAAGTCTGGAGAATAAAGGAGAGAAATATTACTTTATAGAGAAAAATGAGGAAGTTAGGAGGAGCTGCTTTGAACAAGTCTGTTGGAGGGAAGCAAGACTTTAGGGTGGTGCCAGTTTCTCATTGGCTGAGTTGTGGTTAGTTTCTCACTAACTGCGCTGTTGGTGGGCAAGGAGAAAAATATTCCTCCCTCTTGCTGGGACAGTAATGTAAACCTCTTGCTCAGAAATATGAAGTAAGTTGTGACAGAAGTTTGTGTGTGAGAGATCCCCATTCAGGTTTCCTGACACCATTTTTCTTTAAGTAGGCTTCACACCCAGCATAGAGCCCAATGGGGGTGGGGCTGGGGTGGCGCTTGAACTCAAGGACCTAGATCTAGACTTGAGCTGAGATCAAGAGTCAGCCACTTAACCAGCTAAACTACTTAGGTGCCTCTCCTGACTTCATTCTAAATGAGATTTCCCTTCATTACTTTCCACAATAGATATTTGGATTGCTTCCAATTATTTCTTATTGCAAGCAATAATATGGATAATAACATCATAAATATATGTCTTTGTGCATTTTTATGTTTATTTCTTTATTTTGAGAGAGAGAACATGTGCAAGTGAAAGAGGCGCAGAGAGAGAGGGAGAGAGAGTCCCAAGCAGACTCCACACTGTCAGCACAGAGCCTGATGTGCGGCTTGATCTCATGAACCATGAGATCATGACCTGAGCCAAAATCAAGAGTCAGACACTTAACCAACTGAGCCACTCAGGTGCTTGTCTTTGTGCATTTGTATGCAATCACCAATTATAAAGTTAAGCTTCCAATGCATTGAACACTGGTGTATAGTGGAACCTAAATAAACACTTATTTAAAAAAATTTTAATGTTTATATGTTTATTTTTGAGAAAGAGAGAGCACTAGCAGGTGAGGGGCAGAGAGAGAAGGAGATAGAATCCCAAGTAGGCTTCACACTGTCAGCATGGAGCCAGATGTGGTGTTCAGACTCATGAACCACAAGATCATGACCTGAGCAAAAATCAAGAGTCAGATGCTAGGGGCACATGTACCCCAATATTCATAGCATCACTTTCAACAATAGCCAAAACATGGAAAGAGCCTAAGTGTCCATCAACTGACGAATGGATCAAGAAGATGTAGTTTATCTATACAATGGAATACTACATGGCAATGAGGAAGAATGAAATCTGGCCATTTGTAGCAACATGGATGGAACTTGAGGGTGTTATGCTGAGTGAAATAAGTCAGGCAGAGAAGGACAAATGTCATATGTTTGCATGTAAAGGAGGATTAGGAGGAACTTAACGGAGGACCAAGGGGGAGAAGAAGGGGGGAAATGGTGGGGGAAAGGGAGAGAGGCAAACCACGAGAGACTCTTGAATGCTGAGAACAAACTGAGGGCTGATGGGGGGTGGGGGAGAGGGGAAGGGAGTGATGGGCATGGAGGAGGGCACTTGTGGGGATGAGCACTGGGTGTTATATGGAAACCAACTTGACAATAAACTATTTAAAAAAAAAAAAGAGTCAGATGCTTAACTGACTAAGCTACCCAGGCACCCCTAAAAAGATATTTATTGAATGAAATGAGTGCCTCTTGACCTTCTGAATCTAATCTGGAAGATATGAAATAATGACCAAAAATCTTTGAGAAAGGATTCTAGAGAATAATATATCCCTATTAGAACACCAGAATTGGAGGACAGAACCAAAATGAGTTTCTCAACCTCTTCAGTACCAAAGACCGCATGCTGAAATATTTTGCTTGCCAAACAAATTATGATTACTTATATTTTTACTTTATGAATGAACAATTTTCAGTCCTGAAAGCTATGATGTAATTCATGGTAGAACCAAAACCATAAAATGAGTATCTATATTTCAAGTGGTCTACTTAACTTTAGAAGCCACAAGATTCAGTCAAGGAGAATGACTGAGAATGCCACTTCCTGTGACACTATGAGTACTCCTTCAGTGAAATACCCAAAAAAGATGGCTCAGTACCAAGCCTTATGAACTAACCCTGATACCACTGGGAATTGGGCTTTTCTTTTTTTTTTTTAATTTTTTTTTTTATTTATTTCTAGGAGAGAGAGAGAGACAGCGTGAGCAGGGGAGGGTCAGAGAGAGAGGGGAGTCACAGACTGAAACAGGCTCCAGGCTCCGAGCTGGCAGTCAGCACAGAGCCCGACGCGGGGCTCGAACCCACGAACCGCGAGATCATGACCCAAGCGAAAGTCGGACGCTCAACCGACTAAGCCACCCAGGCGCCCCAGGAATTGGGCTTTTCTTATGGGCAATTGATTTCAGCTAGACTCAAGTCTCCAAGGTTTTGACCTTGCTTAGGCACGAAAGGTAGAATGAGGGTTGAGCTATTTCTTTGAAGACATAGTTGATTCCTTATTCACAATGCTCTCAGTGACCAGGCCCTTCAAACAAGACTGTCAATATGAGTAGCAGTGGCATGACAGACAGAGTGACACTTCATCCCATTCTCTTTCTCACCATGTTGGTCCAGGAATGTCTCATAGCTAAAGCTACTTAGGTTCTAGGTCCTCTCTGGCTTGGTCCTAGACATTAGTCAGTAGCTAGATATCCAGAATCATTACCCTAGGAAAGACAGTGTTGGATCTTCCCTATGTATCCCAATAATCTAGACATGTCTGCTGTAGCTGTCCCATTACAGGAATTTATGCCTTGAATGCTTCATTTCTTGCCATCAAAGAGAAGAGATTCAACTATAGGTGAACCTATGTGCCTATAGGTTAGGCTCTTGTCATAGTTTATGTTGATGAGAAAGTTCTAAGACTTCAAGGATGGAGAAGCAGTAATCCACTGGCCAGCCTTGCCATCTCCTTTAGAAAAATTCAAAGAGTTTGTCCACAGAGTTTCCTTGTCCTTCCTCATATTTACTCACAGAAGACTAATGACTACATTTGTTCAACACAAGACTCCCTAAACTATTTAATATTTGGTCCCCATAAAATTCTTATAATGTCTTTACCAATGGTATACATATTTATCTGACCAAGACACTTCAAAACATAAGTATATAATAGTGGATTAACATCCTCCTAACATTGATCGGTACATGCTTACAACTAAAACATTTGTGATTGCAATTAACAAAGACACACCAGTCATAAGCAGTGAGACCCATCTTGTATATAACATGTATACATTTTCTTGTATCATTGAAAGTCCAAGAGTCTTGATTCATGGACAATTATGGCTCCAGAGGTCGGCCTAAGAAATTAGAGCTGGCACAAAAGAAATGAGCTTCTAAAGAGTAAAGTCTCAGCACACAGGCTCTCCAGCATGCAGTATTCCCCTCTTTAAGGTCCTGGGTTTGAATTTCTGATATAGTAGATCCACAGAGAGAAAAAACCTCCCTTTGTTATATCCACATAGACTAGATCCTTAACCCAGCTAATTAACATCATTTTCTTTTGTTTGCTTGAAGAGGACAGAAAATGCAAACTATGTCAGGAGCATCAAAGGCTTATAATGGGCATTTTCTATATTTTGGCTACTTCCTTTCAATATCCTCTCTAGGTTTTTGTAACTAAAGTTTTATTGGAACACAGCCATACTCATTCTTTTACATATTTTATATGTTACTTTTATGTTACAATCACAGGGTTGAGTAGTCACATCAGAGATCATATAGTCCGTAAAGCCTAAAATATTTACTATCTGACCTTATACAGGAAAAGTTTGCCCAGTTCTGCTCCAAGAGACCTTCCTCACTCTTAGTTCTTGTGATTAGATCCAGTTTGAGTTGGGTTTTCTGTCACTTGACAACCTGATACAAATCTATCTCCTGGCAAGGCCTAAAACACATGGCCAGAACAGCTATGGTCCTTTCCTATCTTTGATGGATGGGACTATATGTTCCTTTGACCAGAAGCTGCTACTTGTTTTCTGTCAACAGGATCAAATATTTGAAATTGGGAGTTTCCCCCCAAATCCCAGTGTATCGTCACCATCTGATGATGCCTTATTAAGAAATACACACACACATAGTGTAAAAGGATAAAGGATATACATGTATATTTGGTGAGAGAGAATAGTGCTGTGGATTAACAGGCTTAACAAGATGGAAGCTTGCTGCCTTCACATACCAGGGTGTGGATGGTGTCATAAGAGCCAACAAACATCATGGAATGATTGATATGTGCCAGTGTTTTACATGTGTTACATCAGATGAACTCCACACCAAACCTGTAAGGTAGAAAATTATTCTTGCCCCAGTTTACAGATAAGAAAAACGTACCTCAGAGATACCAAGAAATTTCAAAAGGTTACATAGCCAATAGGGAATGAAGAAAGGATTCTAATTCAAGTCCAAACTTCAAGGACTTGTTCTTCTACCTGATGCTATACAACCAAGTCAGTAACAATGTAAAAGCAGCAACTTCTCATACTTTGAGCAAAAGTCCCGAGTGAGGCTCTCATTGACTTGTGGACAAGTCATATGCCACTCTTCCTTCAACCTGTAACTGGGGTCAGGGTTGCTGGGCTTGGGTTGCATCTTCAACCGTGATCCTGAGAGGGGGCCATGCTCATCTGAATTGCATGACCCAAGCAATGCCAGTGCCAGCATGTCCACATAGAAAGGGCTCAGGAATGGAAGGTGATGGCCTTTTATTTTATGTGTTTGAGAAACATCAGTTGTCCTCATTTGTTGGAGGTGGACAGGGAGTTGGTGTTGCCTCTACTACTGGCCTTGGTGCTTCTCTTCTTCTCCACTGTCATCTTTGACCAGCTGAAATGTTGGGAAGTCATCCGTAGAACACCCTTTTAAAAAAATATTTATTGGGGTGCCTGGGTGGCTCAGTCGGTTAAGCGTCTGACTTTGGCTCAGGTCATGATCTCACAGTTTGTGGGTTCAAGGCCCACGTCAGGCTCTGTGCTGACAGCTCAGAGCCTGGAGCCTGCTTCTGATCTGGTGTCTCCCTCTCTCTCTGACCCTCCTCTGCTCATGCTGTCTGTCTCTCTCTCTCTCTCAAAAAAATAAACAAAATATTTAAAAAT
The DNA here is from genome assembly GCA_017311185.1 of Proteles cristata cristata. Lineage (NCBI taxonomy): Eukaryota > Metazoa > Chordata > Mammalia > Carnivora > Hyaenidae > Proteles > Proteles cristata. The sequence continues at coordinate 941,268 of JAESUZ010005544.1, forward strand.
ATATTTATTCATTTATTGAGAGAGACAGAGAGACATAGCTCAAGCAGTGGAGTGGCAGAGAAAGAGGGAGACACAGAATCCGAAGCAGGTTCCAGTCCCTGAGTGGTCAGCACAGAGCCTGATGTGGGGCTTGAACTCATGAACCATGAAATCATTACCTGAACCGAAGTCAAATGCTCAACCCACTGAGCCTCCCAAGCACTCATCTTTTTTTTTTTTTTAATATTTATTTTTGAGAGAGAGGGAGAGAGAGAGAGACAGACAGACAGAGCACAAGCCATGGAGGAGGAGAGGGACACACACAGAATCTGAAGCAGGCTCCAGGCTCTGAGCTGTCAGCATGGAACCCAACGCAGGGCTCGAACCCATGATCCATGATATCATGACCTGACCTAAAGTCAGATGCTTAACCGACTGAGCCACCCAGGTGCCCCAATAGAGCACCTTTTCTGACAGAGCGATGTGAATCTATTCAGGGATGGGACTTATAGGCAGCACCTGAACCTGAGAGACTCTAAATTAAGATCTCAACAATCTCTGAGGAAACACAGTTGTTAAATATCTGTTTCCTTCTTTTTTTTTTTTTTTAAGATTTTATTTTTAAGTAACCTCTACACACATTGTGAGGCTCGAACCCAGAAACCCAAGCTCAAGAGTGACATGTTCTAGTGACTGAGTCAGCCAGGCATCACTCAGCTTCCTTCTGACCAAGTCCTCAAAGCCAATCAAAATGTCAAAATAACCCCAAGGCTTATGGAATGTACAGGAAGGTACCAGAAAGAATCATCTGTAGACTAAGAAACTTGCCCAGTGAGTAATAAAGAAGGAAACAAGTTCACCTTTTACTAGATTCTGGTATTCATGTCTATCCCACCCACCACCCATCTCATCCCTCTCTATGCACAGGATCTCTAAATTGATAGTCACATAACTGGCATACAACTAGGGGATCTGTTAAGTGTTACTGGGTACCAGACATTGTTTAGGAGCTGTATGGCCAGGTGTTTGACACTTGGATCTTAAAAAGCTGAAATAGGAAGTCCAAGATGGGCTCAGCTGCTAATTTTGAGGGTGAGGGTTTGCTTTAAAACAAAACAGAACTGCCTGTGCGGATCCTGTAGGTGACCAGCTCCCCCTGGTGTTTAAACATATTTTCATTGGTAATCCCCGTTGAGGCCTTTATCTTAGGGAAATGATTGCTGTGCTACAAGATTCAATACAAGAACGTTCACTGAAAGATCATTTATGATTGTGAGAAATTGGAAATTACCCAAAAATGCCCCCATTAAATTTTGTTACATCCATTCAATGCATCATATGTACTTGTTAAAACAATGTTTTAAAGAATGTTTTATGACATAATGTTAAATACATAATAATAAATGCATTCAATATGGTACTATTTAAAAAATACATTCCTGCATAAAAATATATTCTCTGACAGGAAGTACACAAAGTTGAAAATAATGGTTTTCTCTGTTTCTCATTTATATATGTTTAAAAACATTTTTATTATGAAAATACACACCTGAGTAGAATTATATAATGAACTGCTCTACATTCATTGCCCCAATTCATTAATTATCAACGTTTGGCCATTCTTGCTTCACCTATTCTGTTTTTTTTGTGTGTGTGTGTGTTTTTTTTTTTTCTAGGCGAGAGAGAGAGAGACAGCATGAGCAGGGGAGGGTCAGAGAGAGAGGGAGTCACAGACTGAAACAGGCCCCAGGCTCTGAGCTGGCAGTCAGCCCAGAGCCCGACGCGGGGCTCGAACCCACAAACCGCGAGATCATGACCTAAGCGAAAGTCGGACGCTCAACCAACTAAGCCACCCAGGCGCCCCTCATCTATTCTGTTTTGAAAAACCGACCTCCTCTCGGGGTGCCTGGGTGGCTCAAGTGGTTAAGCATCCTACTTCGGCTCAGGTTATGATCTCACAGTTTGTGGGTTCAAGCCCCGCATTGGGCTCTGTGCTGACGGCTCAGAGCCTGGAGCCTGCTTCAGATTCTCTGTCTCCCTCTCTCTCTGCCCCTCCCCTGCTCACGGTCTGTCTCTCTGTCTCTCAAAAATAAATAAGCATTAAAAAAATAATAAATAAGTAAATAAATAAATAATAAAAACTGACCTCTCAATCTCTTTTGCACTGCTGGTGGGAATGCAAGCTGGTGCAGCCACTCTGGAAAACAGTATGGAGTTTCCTCAAACAGTTTAAAATAGAACTACCCTGGGGCTCCTGGGTGGCTTAGTCGGTTAAGCGTCGACTTTTGCTTGGGTCATGATCCCGCAGTTCGTGGGTTCGAGCCCCGCATCGGGCTCTGTGCTGACTGCCAGCTCAGAGCCTGGATCCTGTTTCAGTCTGTGACTCCCTCTCTCTCTGACCCTCCCCTGCTCACGCTGTCTCTCTCTCTCTCTCCTAGAAATAAATAAAACATTAAAAAAATTAAAAATAAATAAAAATAAAAAAATAAAATAGAACTACCCTATGACCCAGCAATTGTACTACTAAGTATTTATCCAAGGGATACAGGTGTGCTGTTTCAAAGAGGCACATGCACTCCAATATTTATAGCAGCACTATCAACAATAGCCAAAGTATGGAAAGAGCCCAAATGTCCATTGATGGATGAATGGATAAAGAAGATACAGTATATATATATATATATATATATATATATATATATATATATATATATATATATACCAGGGAGTATTACTCGGCAATCTAAAAGAATGAAATCTGGCCATTTGCAACTATATGGATGGAACTAGAGGGTATTATGCTAAGCGAAATTAGTCAGAGAAAGACAAATATCATACGACCTCACTCATATGAGGACTTTAAGATACAAAACAGACAAACATAAGGGAAGGGAAGCAAAAATAATATAAAAACAGGGGAGGAGAACAAAACATAAGAAACTCTTAAATGTGGAGAGCAAACAGAGGGTTAATGGAGGGGTTGTGAGACGGAGGATGAGCTAAACGGGTAAGGGACATTAAGGAATCTACTCCTGAAATCGTTGCTGCACTATATGCTAACTAACTTGGATATAAACTAAAAAACTAAATTAAGAAAAACAACGACCTCTCTGGGCTCCTGGGTGGCTTAGTCAGTTAAGCGTCCCACCTTGGCTCAGGTCATGATCTCATGGTTTGTGAGTTTGAGCCCTGCATCAGGCTCTGTGCTAACAGCTCAGAGCCTGGAGCCTCCTTCAGATTCTGTGTCTCCCTCTCTCTATGCCCTTCCCCACTCAAACTGTGTCTCTCTCTCTCTCTCTGACTCTCTCTCTCTCTCTTTCTCTGTCTCTCTCTCTGTCTCTCTGTCTCTCTCTCTCTCAAAAATAAATAAACATTAAAAACTGACCTCTCGCAGGACACCTGGTAGCTTAGTCAGTTGAGTGTCAGACTCTGACTCAGGTCATGATCTCGTGGTTCATGAGTTTGAACCCCACATCTGGGCTCTCTGCTGTCAGCCTGGAGCCTGATTTGGAAACTCTGTCTCCCTCTCTCCGCTCCTCCCCTGCTTGTGCTGTCTCTCAAAAAAAAATTTAAATATGAACTTTTTCCTGAAGTATTTTATCTTATTTTTAAATATTTATTTATTTTTGAAAGAGAGTGAGCAGGGGAGAGGTAGAGACAGAGGGGGACAGAGGATCTGAAGCAGGCTATGTGCTGACAGCAGAGAGCCCAATGTGGGCTTGAACTCACAAACTGTGAGTTCACTCAGCCACCCAGGGACCCCATCTCCTGAAAGCAGATATCAGATATCACTGGGTTTTATCCCTGCATACTTCAACATACATATTTATTTTATTTTTTAATGTTTATTTATTTTTGAGAGAGGGGGTGAGGAGGGGCAGAGGGAGAGGGAGACACAGAATCTGAAGCAGGCTCCAGGTTCTGAGCTGTCAGGCTCGAATCTGCAATGAGATCATCACCTATGCCGAAGCTGGATGCCCAACTGACTGAGCCACCCAGGTGCCCCAACATGCATCTTTAAAAAGGACATTTATGTGTTTACAATGCTATTATCACACTTAACGAAATGTCCACGAAACCCTTTGCATTCTGCACTACCCATATTATAGTCATATTGCCATGAATGATTTTCTCTTCTTTTTTCTTATCTGTCTTGTAGTTTTTTGTGCTAAACATATCATCTATTATTTAAAAGAAAGAATTTTTAAAAATGAAAAATTCTGGGGTACCTGAGTGGCTCAGTTGGTTAAGTGTTCAACCTCAGTGCAGGTCATGATCTCACAGTTTGTGAGTTTGAGCCTCTCATCAGGATTAGTGATAACAACTTGGAGCCTGCTTCAGTTTCTGTGTCTCCCTCTCTCTCTGCCCCTGCCCCACTCACACTCTTTCTTCTTCTCTCTCTCTCAAAAATAAACATTAAAAAATAAAAAGAGGGGCGCCTGGGTGGCTTAGTCGGTTAAGCGTCCGACTTTCGCGCAGGTCATGATCTCGCGGTTCATGGGTTCGAGCCCTGCGTCGGGCTCTGTGCTGACTGCCAGCTCAGAGCCTGGAGCCTGTTTCAGTCTGTGACTCCCTCTCTCTCTGACCCTACCCTGCTCATGCTGTCTCTCTCTCTTTCTCTCCTAGAAATAAAATTTAAAAAAATAAAAATAATATAAAAAAAAAGAAAATCTCTTCGGTTCGCACATTTTTCCCCTCAGAAACACACTGATTACATTAACCAATTAAATACTAAATCTGATGGGTACAGCAATGCTCTAAAGACAAACAGAGGCTTGAAATTTTTTTAGCAGTGGAATGATGTTTCAGATTTCTTAAGAATTTTCTCCTTAAGTATTTAGGACAGAACAGCATTATTAGGGAAAATCCCTTGTTTTTAAGAGAGATGCAGAGACTGAGAGATGGAAACGAAGAGAGACAGTGAGGGAGAGGGAAAGAGACTGATTCCCATAATAGATACTATTTAGTACAGTCCTATCTCAAGGTTACCCAGTAGTTTTCTGCTCCCTGCTCAAAATACAATCCAGTAATTCCACTTCTGGGTATTTAGCCAATGAAAACAAAAACACTAATTTGAAAAGATGTATACACCCCTATGTTTATTGCGGCATTATTTACAACAGCCAAGATTTGGAAGCAACCTAAGTGTCCATCCACATATGAATGGATAAAGAAGATGTGATACACACACACAAGCACGCATGCACACGCATGCATACCCACATACACAGTAAAGCTGTAGACAGTGAACTTGTTCTGCAAGACAAACATTTCTAATAAATTTTAACTTGATAAATGATATATGTCTTGCAATATGAGTAGTACATGACACTGACCATCACATGATCCCAACTGAGCCAATGGTTCTTGACGTTCACTTTGATATATGAGTACTTTGGAGTACAAGCATGTTACCAGAATGAATTATGCTCGTAAACCAAGGTTTTACGGTATGTGTGTGTGTGTGTATATGGATATCACACATATGGAATATATATAAAGAAATATCACTCAGCCACAGTAAATGATGAGATCTTACCATTTGCAATAACACAGATGGACCAAGAGAGTATTATGCTAAGTGAAATAAGTCAGAGAAAGACAAATACCATATGATTTCACTTATATGTGGACTCTAAAAAAAACAGAACAAATTAACAAACAAAAAACAGAAATAGACTCATAAATTCAGAGAATAAACTGGTGTTGTCAGAGGAGAGAGAGTAGGGGAAAAAATGAAATAGGTTTACCTAGGGATTAAGAAGCATAACCTTCTAGTTATAAATTAAGTAAATCATGAGGATGAAAAGTACTGCATAAGGAATATCAATAATATTGTAATAACTTCATGTGTTACTGGTAACTACAAATGGTAACTAGTAACTACACTGATTGTGGTGAGCAATGAGTAATGTATAGAACTGTCAAATCACTGTTGGACATCTGAAACTCATATAATATGGTATGTCAACTATATTTCCATAATAAAAAAAAATCCACACAATCTACCTTTAAACAGCCCAAACCAGACCCAGCTTCACTTCCTGCTCTGACAAAACTGGCAACAGTTGTGGATGGCTGTGTTCACACCATTTCCTTCTCCCAGCTGTTTCTGCTAAAAATCAAGCTGAGTAGATTGAGCATCTATAATTCACATATATATAATGCCTTTTTCCTTCTGTATATATTGAGATGTAGTTTGTCTGAAAGTAATAGAAACTTAACTCTAGCTAATTTGGACAAAAGGGAGGATTTACTGACCCTTAAAATATAAGAAATCAGAAGTTCAGCGATATTGCTTAGGTTTTGGGCCATAGACTCTCATCTCTGATTCTCTATGAATGTCAGTTTGGCTGAAGATCCCATTTCCTCCATGAAACAAGAGCCATGTTGTCTTCGAAATTCAAGTTTCATGGGTTGTTTTTAGTTTTGTTTATTTCTTTTAATAATTTTAGTTTTTGGAGAGTTAGATTCTGTTTTTCAAGTTAGAGAATCCTGGGAATGGACTTACTGACCCATCCAAAGACCAGGGATTTGCAGATTACCTAAAAGGAGCTCCCTTACTTGGGGGAGGGAAGAATATTACCCAGAAACAGACAGGATGAGTCTGATCAGACAATACTGCAGATGTCCATTACTATACTACATATGGCAAGGGCAATCTCTAATTCTAGTTAATAGTGTATCTTGAGGTACCTGGATGGCTCATTCAGTTGAACATCTGTCTGACTCTTGATTTCAGCTCAGGCAAGTGGGATGAGGGAAAAATCCCTTATGTTTAAGAGAGATGCAGAGACTGTGTGAGGCTCTGCATTGAACGTGGACAGTTCTATGTTTTGACAAATGATCACACCAGTGTAACCCACAGCTCTATGAAGACATAAAACAGAACTTTGTTCCAAGCCATGATGGAGTAACAGGGACTGGACTTACCCGACTACCTTAATCAACTAAAAAGTTAGAGAAAAAAAAAACCTTACAAAACAAAAGGTGAGGCAGTAAACAACAACAGGCAGCACAAGGTAGTGTTCTCTGAGATAGGGAAACAAATGGAGCAAGTTGCAGGGTGCCCCAGCTTTCCGTCTAGCAAAAGGTTTTAGGCCACAGGGAATAGGGAGGGGAATACCAAACAAAACCTTTTTCCACAAGGCTTTGGAGGACATGTATTTTTATTTCTCTTAGGTGATTTCCCAGCTAGGAGTGGAATTGTTGGGTCATAGAGTAGATGTAGATTTAATCTTGTAGGAAGTTCCAGTTTTCCAAAGTGATTGGATTACTTTTCATTCCCACAATCAAAATTTTGATTGCTCCACCTCCCTGACATTTGATATTGTCACTCTTTTTCATTTTAGCCATTCCAGTGGTATCTCAGTACTTTTAATTTTCATTCCTTTTGAGCACCGATGATGTTGAACATTTTTCCATGTGCTTATTGGCCATTTGTATATTTCCTTTTGTGAAACGTCTGTTCAAGTCTTTCCTTTGTCTTTTTAATTCGGTTGTTTATCTTGTTACTGATGTTTTGAAGTTCTTTATATATTCTTGATACAAGTCCTTTATGAGATTTATGTTCTGAGAATGTCTCTCTCTGAGGCTTGCCTTTTCATTTCTTTATGGTGTTCTTTAAAAAGCAGAAGTTTTTAATTTTCATGTGGTTCAATTTATCAATTTTTTCTTTTATGATTTGTGAGTTTCTGTCCTCAAAAATTTTTACCTACCTCAAAGTGGCAAAGATATTCTCTTATGTTTTCTTCTAGAAGATTTATAGTTTGAGCTCACATTTTAGATGTGAGCTCTATCTCAAATTTTGCATATGTGTAAGGTAGGAGTTGAAGTTGATTGTTTTCCCTATGTGGATATCCAGGTGCTGGGGTACCATTTGTTGAAGAGACTTTTCTTTCCCATTGTATTGCTTTGTCTTCTTTTTTTAGTGTTTATTCATTTTTGAGAGAGAGCACCTGAGTGTGAATGGGGGACAGGCAGAGAGAAAGGAAGACAGAGGATCTTCCACACTGACAGCAGAGAGCCAGATGCAGGATTTGAATCCACGAACCATGAGATCATGACCTGAGCCGAAGTCGGATGCTTAACCGACTGAGCCACCCAGGCGCCCCTTGTTGTACTGTTTTGTATCAAGAGTTATTTTGTCAATACAAGTGTATCAAAGACGTGTGTGTGTGTGTGTGTGTGTGTGTGTGTGTGGTCTTTTTTTTATGCTACAGTGACAAACGTATGAGTCTATTTCTAGACTCTCTTCTATTCTTTTGTCTGTCCTTTTCATAACACCATACATTTCTGTAGTATGCATATGCATGTTTACCATTGACAGTGCTAAATTGCCCTTCCAAAAGGTTGTACAAATTCACACTCCTACCAGCATGAATCCCCACTCTTACAAGCATGGGTCATTATTAACTTTACAAATCATGAGACCATGTCATATTCACTGCTGTGTTCCCATCACTGAGCATGAATGACAAGAAGCATGAGTGTGTGTACCCAGCATGAATGACAAGAAGCTCTAATATATCTGTGAATGTTGCCAACACTTACTAAGCTGCCCTAGTGGGTAACAAGATGAGACAATCAAGCTAAACTCCAGGCAGGTGTTTCTGAAAGCCCAAAAAATTGTGTCCCAAGATTAGGGTAGAATAACACAACAGCAGAAATAATAGCTAAATCTCACAGTGTTCACTACATACATTCATGTTGTCCTTGTTGACATGGCTCAGATGCCACCCATTACAGCTGTATTCCAAGCAGCTAGAGGACAAGGAAGAAAAGGGACAAAGGGGAGGCACCTTCTGATAAGGGAAGTTCCCAGTAGCTGCTACATGACATTATTTATGTCCCACTGAATTTGTGGCCAGATATAGAAGCAAGGGAGGCTGAGAAATGTAGGTTTGACTTACCCAGTTCTTAATTTCTCAGGTTTGTTCTTCCCTGTCACATGCAACCAGAAAAACCCTAACTTAAATACTCTGTCTCCTCGAGTGGGGTTTTAGTACCCAATGTGTATCCCATGATGCTGACCCAAAAGACTGGGGGCATCCTGTTTAGAAGTTTCAAATCAGCAATGGCAAACAGCAGCTTACCTTAACCACAAAGGGATAAAGGCTCACAGAGGTCCTTTGGGGGAGGGCACAACCCCATGTAAATACCAAGGAGCCCAGTGATTTCAGCTCCTAACTGGCACCAGCCAGTCAAGATGGACCCATACCAAAAATAAATATCTAGTTAAAATGTCCAGTTGTAAAAAGTAAATTTTAAATTGGACTTACCTCATAAAGACCCCAGTATAACTGGACTCAAGGCATTTTTATTTCAGAAACTGTGACTAAAAAAAAGAGATAAGATATCACTGACAAAAAAAAATAACTAACCAGTGTACTCTGCCTCACAGATTATGTTCAGAAGTTTTGGCAAATGGTCCTCACGGATTCTGTCATTTTCATATTGTATCTGGCATATTGAGGGCATATTTTCCCATTCAATTTAAACATCATCAAACATAGGTCATATCAGCACTGCTCTAAACTGGAGATAATCATGGAAAGTGCTCAGTAAGTAAGGCTACTTGCCAGGAACTATGCTAAACTCTCTCTCTCTCTCTCTCTCTCTCTCTCTCTCACACACACACACACACACACACACAATTTTCCCCATTTAATCTTCATAATTATCCTATTACTCCATGTTGGGATATTAGCTCCATTTTACAGATGGGGACAGAGGCTCAGTGATCCTACAACTAGTAAGAGCTAGAGCCTAGGTGTGCCCCATGGTCTACCCCACTCTGGACTCTGCCCTGGGGATGAAGCCCTTGAAACTCATGGCAAACACTCAATCCTAAGAATGTTCCACAACAAGCCTAAATACAAGGGCAAGGGAGGTGTGATACCTTCTTAATGTGAGGATGCTAGTTATGTGGCATTATTTTTAAAAACCAAGAGCCATATACAATCTAAATTCTTAAGAGTACACTTAACTAAATGATGGGATCCTCCACAGAATTGATGAGATGACCATCCAAATTGCTCATCAGGCACCTTTATTAACATGTTGTGTTGCTGAGTGGGGAAAAAGTCAGGATTCAAACCACACAGACACACATACACACCTCAACCCCATTAAAAATATTCTCAGGAAAAGGACAGTAAGGAAATCTCCCAGTATGTTAGACTTCTAACTCTGGTTAGGGGATTTCAAATTTTCTGCTTTTTTTAATTTTCTAACTTCTCCACACAAACATGTTTACCTTGCTAATCAGAGTATTTTTTGAGTTTTACACTTTTGTGGATTGCATACTTTTATGGTCTGAACTTGTCAGTTATTGCTGGGATTCTGGATGTTGAAATATCTTCAAAGCCTTTAATATCTTTATAATCTTCAACATTTCATATCTTCAAGGACTTCAAGGGGATGTCACAGTATGTGCGTTCAGAGCAAAGGCAGATGAAGTTGGGGAGGAGACAAAAAAAGTCAGTATGGTTGTTTTTTTTAAGTGGGAGAATGAAATCTTTTTTTTTTTTTTTAATGTTTATTTTTGAGACAGAGAGAGACAGAACACGAGCAGGGGAGGGGCAGAGAGAGAGAAGGAGACACAGAATCTGCAACAAGCTCTGTTGCTGACAGCTCAGAGCCTGATGTAGGGCTCGAACCCACGAACCATGAGATCATGACCTGAGCCGAAGTCGGAAGCCCAACCGACTGAGCCACCCAGGCACCCCAGGAGAATGAAATCTTAATAGGAAACTTTATCTGACCTGTGCCTTGTAAGGAAGAGAGCGGAGTGGTGGCAGTTAAGACCCATTTTCTTTGTTTCTTAGGGAGAGGGATGTCTCCTGGCTTGGGGGCAGGATGAAAACCAAAGATATCTGGCACACCTCAGAAAGTACCAATCCTTAAATTGGTAGAGAACAGCATCATCCCCTTCTCCTAACCCACCTGCTTCTTTTAAGCCCAGCACACTGGGTGGATTGAATTTGAGTACTGAACTGTCTGGTGGTCATTGCATGTATGGCTTTTTGAGGACAATGATATCTTATTAGTTTTGACTCCCTGTTCCCTAGAAGTCCATCAGCTTTCTAGGTATTATAGCAAACCATACCAAAAATAATATAGAATAAGTCCTTTCTAACCTGTTTAATAAACTCTGTGTATAATAAGCTACACCAAGTTTAACCTCCAGACAAGTTGTATATGTTTCATGTATATGATGAGGAAAGATACAGAGAACATCTCTAGTCCCCTTGCTTATCAACCAGTAATGACCCTCAGCACACCCTAAACACACATTTCCTCCCCCAGTGCCTCTCTAAAGAGCCACTTTTGGTAGATGAGGTCCCCTGTCCTACAGAGAGCAGTTCTTCCAATGGCTCTGATGGAGCTGGTGACTCTAAACTCCTCCTCTGCCTCCTCAGAAGCACAGGGCCAGCCAAAGTACCCTGGGCCACAGAGACTGATTCAGGGAAGGACACATGGGCCAACGTACCCAATCTAAGTCCTTCCTTGGAATTTTTCAATGTGGAGCTGGTCAAGACAGGTTTTGCATTTAATAGAGTAAATAGGAATCCTCCAGGACTTCAAAAAATTCCTCTTTCCAAACTCAGGCTACTCTGAGTAGGTTTCCAATTCTTCCAACTAAAAGAATCCTACTTTTTTCTGTTTTACATTTTCCAATTCTTCTTTTATTTCTTTATTTTGAGAGGCAGAGAGAGGGGGAGAGAATCCCATGCAGGTTCCATACTCTCAGCGTGGGGCCCAATCCCACGAACTGTGAGATCATGACCAAGAGTCAGATGTTCAACTGACTGGGCTACCCAGGTGTCCCTCCAATTCCTTTTTTTTTTTTTTTTTAATAAAAACATATAAATTTTAGTTTTGAGTGAAAAATAAAGTTTTGAATTCAAAACCACACATCAAAACTGATGCAGTTGTATCATCAGTATCAGTGACTTGTATCAATGACTCCTCCTTTCCCCACAGGCCTCTCTGTGCTTCTTGAGCTTCTCCTGACCCCTCTGAAGAGGATGTTTGTTCTTATTCTACCAGACAAGGTCTGTATTCATTTTAACAACATCCCATTTCAAGAATCTGTTTTCCGACCTCAAACAACAAAAAGTGGCTCAGAGTCCTGGGGGTTGACACCTAAAAGGAAACAGAAACTGAGAAGTTGTGAGAGAAGTTTGTAGTATTTGAGGAAAATATTCATTCTAGTGCTAGGACTGTTACATTATAAAGAGTGAAGATGTACAATTAGTGAAATCCACTTGCCTTTTAAACTACAAGAAAAGTTAAACACCATCACCATTTTGGACATGTATTTTATTGTTTAGAAATTTCCAGCAGAGCTATCATTAAGTACCTTTTTCAGAAGATGCCTTATGAGAATCTAAATTGGGAAACAGGAACAGGCAGGCCTGTCAGCTCTTCCTGCAAAATCACACAACACTGGGACGGCAACACACCGGGCCTCGGGGTATGAGGTGATTGACTGCCCAAGGTACAGTCCAGTGTCCTCCGTGTGAGGATCCAGATGAACAACATAAAACTTTGCAGGTGTAGATTTAAAGTGCGACCCCAAATGACAAATTACTTTCTTTGGCGGTACCCAAACAAGATACCAGAATAAAGTCTGTAAAAAATCAAATCTATCACGATCAGCATTCCTACCCTGAATGAAGTTAACCTCCTAAACAAGGTGACCTTAGTATGTTTTTATTTATTTTAAAAGCAAACCAAGTGCCTACGGTGTCTTTTAAAAAATCATGTAAACGTTGCAAAGTTTTTAGGTGTTATTTATAATCTGAAGAGATTTATAAAAAACTACTAGGCTTGTTAAGACTACAAATACTAACCCCCTTATCCCCCCATGAAAAAAGCAATTGTTACAAAAATATAAAAAATAGACTAGCTTCTACTATGTAACCTCTCCACCAGAAACCTCATGACTCCAGGACACATTCTGGTTGATGTGCCATCCAACAAGCACAAGTGCAATTTTCTCAATTTATAAGGAAGGAAAAGTTCCAAAGCATTCCCTTTGTTACTGGATATTGTGGCTACTTTCTTCACAGGAACTGTAATGTTAGCAAGTAGGGGCAGTCTGTAGTGTTCTATCGAATTCCCCCTGCACAGGCCCAAGCATGGAAATTACAGCATAGGAGGCTGCCCTCAAAGCTCACTTCTCTTCATATTTGTTTCTCCAGCCCCTTTGATTCCAATTTGGGACTTGCTGGGCCCCCAGGCTCCAGAGAGGGCCTTGGCTTCCCTCACTGCCCACTGGGGAAGGCCAATGGTAGGAGGGGTCTCTTAGTGAAGGGACTCTCAGATAAGCCTATGTCTCCCATAGCACCCACTTTGTTCAAACTGTGGGTCAGGCCCCAACCCAGGCTTGCTAACACCAGGGAAGTGGCAGGCGTGGTGAAGGATGCTCCCCAGCTGGAGACCTGACTGATGCCACAGCACAGTCTGCAGAGTCTGGGAGGGGAGCCAGCAGCAAATCTGAAGGCAAAACACTTGGCATTCAGTTAAAATACTTTTATAAACTTCAAATCCGATTACATGCCTTCGCCCATGGTAGCCAAGCTATCAGCCACTTTGACCAGTTATGAGCTAGGAAATGGACTGAATTCAGTTTGAAACAATTCAACAGACACTACAAGAGGGGACTGATTTGGGGGGCAGGGGACTTGACTGGTCAAGTCCTTGAGGATGCCCCTCCCTCATTTGGACATCTTCAGTGTTTCCTTTTCCCTGCTGTTACCAACAGGGGCCGATGTGTGGGGGCTCAATCAAGCCCTTGGTAGAAAATGGCTATTGGCTAGCAGCAGGATGAATGCACACATCAGCGGGCAGAATGCCTCCAAGTGATTGGGACAGGCTGAACCCTATGTCCCTGAAGTCCAGGGAGACCTCCCAGATAGGGGCCCCGGCCTAAGCATGCTTAAGAGAATGTTTCACCTCCAAAGCCCTCATTACTTGTTGCTCATAGTGCAGAGTCCTCACTACCTGGTGTGTGTGTTCCCAAGTGAAGACCTGATTCAACTTGGAACCTGGCTCATACCTACTCTTCCCCTGCAGAACCCTTTGACCCTGGCTGTCCCCCAGTACCTGTCACAACCTAGCCTGGCATCTAATCCAATTCACATGCTATTGCCTTCACCATTCTTGTCTGAGAGGCAGACTGCCTACAGGCCAGAATGGTGGGCCCTCTCTGAGCGTCTAGTAGACTTCCCGGCTCTCCTATTTGAAGAACTAGATTTTCACACTACTAATGGTTTTATTTCACAGATCACGGTGGTGAGTTTAGGATTTCCATTCCTCACCATGGTTGTCATACATTTCCCGACACCTTCTTGTTTCTTCAGATCTGAAACATCTCGCCCAACATACCCTGGTTGTTTTAAACCCCAAACGACCTCTCCAACAGCAACAACAACAGATTCAGAGAATACCGGCCACATGTGCTGAACAAGTCCCCTCTACTTTGGTTGCTTCCAAAAAACAAACAAACAAACAAACAAACAAACAGGGCTTCTGAGATATCCCCAATTCACATTTGCTCAGAAGAGAAGTGCTCCCAACATCAAGGCACAAAGAAAGAAGTCTCTTGGGGCAAAATGACAACGAAAGCGACCAGTGGCCTTTGTGAGGCCTGAGGCAGAGTCGCTGGGGAAGGCAAGTTCAGTCTGGTGTAGGCGGGCCATTGGGAAGAAAGCCCAAGGACTGGGTCTCCCTTTGGGCCCAAGCAGTCCTCATGCGTACTTCTCTAGGAACTTTATGTGAAAGTCCTTCACCTTCTGTAGAACCGTTTTCAGCTTCTCCACCGGAGGGAGGATGGTCATTCTGTCAGGAAAGAGGACAGCATCAGCCTGGACACAAGTTGCTCTGGAAAAGGGGAGAGGAGTGAACCCAGCAGCTCCTTCCTTCAGCTGCAGTTGTGGAGATGAGGGGGTGTGGGCAAGCAGTGCGGGAGGGGGAAGGCTCATCTTGTCCACTGCGATGCGATAGCACCAGCCCCTGGACAGAACCCAGAACTTGTTGACTTATTGAACCACCTCCCACCCCAACTCATACATTTACTTTTTACTCAAGTAACACATATGACCAAAAGCAGTAAGATGGCGACTGCATTTAAGCTCACTAACACATCCACCCATTGTCACAGAAGGCCTGTACAACATTCTGACCTGTGTATACAACTTTCTCTAGAGCATGACTTGGTGTTTCCTGCAGATACAGTGCAAGATGTTCCTCCTGCTAGGTGGGCCTTTTTAAAATTTCTCTTAAAGGAGTGCCTGGGTGGCTCAATGGGTTAAGCATCTGACTTTTGATTTCGGCTCAGGTTTGTGAATTCGAGCCCCACATCGGGCTCTATGCTGACAGTGCAGAGCCTGCTTGGGATTCTCTGCGCCCCTCTCTTTCTGTCCCTTCCCTGCTTGTTCTCTCTCTCCAAAATAAATAAAAATAAACTTAAAAAAATAAAATCTCTCTTACAGTGAGAACCTCCAGTCACAACTCTTACTCCAAAGGAATTCCCAAGTTGCCATAGTAACTAACTCCTTCCTCTAATACTATTGGTTTGCTTCCCTACCCTAAAGGCAGCCCTGTCAATTTAACAGCTTTTTGAATGAGCCATGAACTGCCAAGGTGAACCTCACTAGAGTGGAAAGGCCAACCAGACACGTTTGTCCAACTGGGGCACACTGCCCACAACCTGAGTCAGGACTTGGCTCCAGGTGCTAACTAAGCTCATGACATTTCTTTTTTTAGCATCTGCTGTAGGAGACATCTGAGAGCACCGAGCACGGAGAAGATGCTGTTCTTAGTAGAACTGGCCTCAGTGGGGAAACCCAGGCTGAGCTGCTCTAGCCTGCTCTGCTCCTGGGGTTGCCATCCACACAGGGGCAGAGTTGGCACACCCTGTGAAATGCGTCACAGTAAGTGAAACTAATTCCATTGTTTTGGATGCGGTGTCCCTCCAGACTTTTGAATGAGCTACTGAGCACCTGGGTGCTGCGTGCTGCTATCATGGAGTTGGAAAAAGACAATGGAAATAAAGAAGAAAACATCCCACTGGGAACATTTCAGATAGTATGCAATAGATGAAGGCCATGGAGGAGGAGACAGAGTGGTCAAGGAGATGACCTTGGAGTCTACCCAGAGTTCTCCTTAATCCCTGGACCCAGGTCTTGGCTTGGCTCTGCAGGACTGAATGGGAGGGGGTCGGGCAGGTGGTTTGCAGGGAGTTTGGGCTGCACACACCTCAGTTTCTGGAGCCAGCCTGTGTTCTATGATAAGAAGCCCAAATTTTCCAAGACAAACCTGGGCCCAGCCCTCTGGCACAGAGAGGTAGAGGTACCTGAAGTGGTAGGTGCCTTCCCTCTGCCCGAAGCCGCTGCCGGGTACGACACAGATGCCAGTCTCCTCGAGGAGCTTCATGCAGTAGAACATGTCAGGGGCCATTTTATGGGCCTGTGGGAGCAGGGCAAGACTGAGGGTTCATTACAAAGTTACAGCTTTGGACTGCACAAACCCACCACTGAACACTCAAAGCCAAATACAACTGAAACGTCAGGCTCTTTCCCATCCCAGGTCCCTGCAAGGACCAGGGCAGGACACTGCTAGAAGCTGGGGCCTGAGGGGTACTTCACGACGCCCATGGGTTGCAGTACTTCTGCTCTCTGCCCGGGATGGACAGTCTCTCCTCTGTGCCCTACAGCCAGGCAGTAGCTCCACAAGCTTTGATGGTGGCCCCCTATATGCCAAGCCACATAACCCTCTGACAACACAGCCCTGAGGTCTGTGCCCAGGGAGGCTTTAGAGAACAGTTACTTGGGGGCTTTGCTCACAGTGCCTCTCACACCTTGGTTTTTACAACCTCGGGTACCTGTTAAATGGTTTCCTGGGCTCCAGCACCAGGGATTCTGACTCAGCAGGTCTGAGTGAGTGAAGGAGGGCCCAGATTCTGAACATTTAACAAGGTATTGAGGAGGCTTGAGGGGACACCAGGACAACACTTTCAGAAATACTGCTCTGGCTTCTGATCCTCAAAGTAGCCAGATGTCTATGACATGGCCTGAAAACTTGTTGCAAACACAGAATCTTGGCCCCTCCACAGATTTCTTGAACTGGCACTGTGTTTTAACAAGGTCCCCAGGTGATTCTGTGTTGACATTCAAGGACTGAGAAATGCTGCTCCAGGGCATTCGCTATGCACGGGAGATGGGTGTCACTGCCTCCCCAGCATGTGTTCAGTTTTGAATGCATCACATCACGCTTGGGCACCTGCCTTCAGAACACTGGAGGTAACAGAGCCCAGATCAGCACCACTCGCCTGAGGCTGACCTCATTTCTGCCCCTTCATCACAGCATGCTGCAGGACTGAGCCTCCGGGGGCTTATCACCTTTATGCTGTAAGCACCATCTGGATAAGGGGGCAGCAAAATTCCAAGCTTCCAGAGGCAACACTTTTGCTCTCCAAGGCAAGAATCAGCCACCAACCCAGCAATTCCAAGTGATCCCAGTAAGCCCCACCCCAGCACTCCAGACCTGAGCTGCTTCCACGGCTTTGCTGGGGATGAAGATCCGAGGAAAGGCATACATAGCTCCCTGCAAAGGGTTGCAGTGAATTCCTGGGACTTGGTTAAACAGGTCTTCTGTCAGCTTGGCCTTTTTAGCCAGATTACCCAGGACAGACTCTTTCTCCTGATGAGACACAGAAAACATAAGAGTCAGCACCTCTGGGCTTCATGGAAGGCTCCAGCTACTGGAAACCGTCTCTTCAATGTGGAGGTAATGGGGTGGCCTAGTAAAAAGTGAGCCTGTGTGTGCATGAACACAGCAAACCAGAGAGGTGGGTGACATGCATTCCTCTGCAGGGATTCTTCCCTGGGTGCTCAGCCCACAAGGCTACCAAGGGCCTGGGGCACACAAGTGCAGGGAGTTCTGGGAAAAAAGGTAAGTCCTAGGTAACTTGTGTCATGGCTTCCATTCTCTTACCAAGAGGTCATTCCTGAAAATGGGAAAACCCCATCCCTGCCCAGCAGTCTGAGTGGACCTGGCCCTGGATGGAGTGCCCTAAGACATGCTTCAAGGAGGTGTCCCAACCACTTCATTTTTGGGGGCCACTTTCAATCCATGTGGTGTGCACAGGGCATGTGACTCAGGCAAAGCAAATCTGTGGCTGGCTCAGAGGTGCACATGTGTCAGTCCAGGACTTCTGCAAGTACAGGGGATGGAAGCTATGGTCTGAAGATAAAGGAAACGTGGTATACACACACAGTGGAATATTACTCAGCCTTCCAAAGGAAGCCAAGTCTAACACATGCTACAACACAGATGTACCTTCAGGACATTATGTTGAGTTAAATAAACCAGTCACAAAAGACATACACTGTATGGTTCCATTTAGATGAAGTACCTAGAGTCGTCATGTTCATAGAGACAGAAAGTAGAACAGAGGTCAGTCACCAGGGGATGGGGGGATGGAGAAATGGGAAGTTAGTGTTTAATGGCTATAGAGTTTCAGTTTGCGATGAGGAAAAGGTTCTGGAGATCGATCGTGGTGATGGGTATGCAACAATGTAAGTGCACTTTATGTACCAAACTGGTGGGTGAAAAACAATGAAGACAATAAATTTTACGTTCTGTGTATTTTGCCACAATTTTTAAAAAATGTGAGCCTAGAACAGCTGGGAACTGACTTTTTGGTTACATGACCCATAAATTCCTTTTTTTGTTTTGTTTTGTTTAAACAAGATAAAGTCAGGTTTTTGTCACTTACAATGGAAAGGGTCTCACCAGATCACTTTGAGCTGTGAGGACATATGGTTGGCCAAAGGCAGGCCTATGGCCTAGAACCAATGCCATGCCCATCCTTTTCTCCTTTTTAGTTTAGAAAAGAATCCCCCAGGGTGTTCTCAGCACACAAGGCCCTTCCCTCAGGGTGCCTGCCCATCCAAGGTCCTCACAGGGGAGGAAAAGGTAGGGGTCCTCCACCCACATACATGCACAGTCCTCCACTTCAGAACACAGCCCAGCTACATCTTCACACTGAACCTCGTGGAATGGTTTAGATACCAAGAGGAACCTAGAGCACCTGGTGGAGTGTGGAGAGAGGCTGGCCATGGTGATCCTGAATATACCATGAATACTCATGGCCTTCGCTATGGCAGGAATGCAGATGGGCCACAGGATACAGTGACTCACCCTGTGGAACAGCTCAAAGGACTCCTCTCCAGGCACTGGGGGATTCACAACGATGTCCATGGCAGCCTGCCCGGACACTGGCGGGCACAGTCGCACAGAGAGCAGCTTCACCAGCTGGCCTTTGATCTCAGGGTGCAGGTTGATCACCTCCATGTAGCCTCCTCGGTAGCCACACCTGCAGGTTGAAGATGGTGAGAGTACCCAACAGTCACAGAGAGGCCTCAACCAAATGCAGTCTGGTCGGCCAGAATGTTCTGTAATCATCCCCATGCCCAACACTGAGTGGTCAGATATGGCTGAGTTCTTCCCAATGGAAGGTAAATGGAAGTGACATGAGCAAATTCAACATCACTTCCTTACAAGAAAAAAGTATGCTCTCTTCTTTTTCTTTCATTTTTTCCCATTTCCTGAGAAATGGAGATACTGGAGCAGCAGCCTCAGTGCTAGAGATGGATGCCACATGTTAACATGGCAGAGCCACCCTACCAGCCCTAGTCCTTGAGCACAGCCTGTCCTGGACTTCCCCTACCTTTGGCCTATTATGTCAAAGATAGATCCAATTTCATCTTGTTTTAGCCACTATATTTTTGGGCCTCTTTGTTAAAGCAGCTTAGCTTGAGTCCTACCTAATATACTAGCCCCTGTTCTAAAGGGGCACATGATTCAAGCCTGCATAGGCTCCAGGGGTAGGTACCTGATTCACTGAGGCCAATGGGCACAGTCTGAGGACTTTTGCTGGAACTTTCTGCCTTCTGAAAACCAAGCTAACCTATAGGATAGCAGAGCTGAGAAAAACAGCGAGACAAACCAAAATATCAGAAACAGAGTCCCACTGACATCTTTGACATTCCTAGACTTTTTACTGATATTAATTTTTTTTTAAAAGCTTCTTTGGTGAAGGTCAGTTCAAGTTGAGTTTCCATTACTTATCACCACAAGGATCCTGATATTGATATTTGATACAGAGTCAAATCACAGGAAAGTAAGATGAGATATGCAAGGAGTTAAAACAAAAACAATACCAAAAACTTTCAGACCTGTATCTGCCCCAGCAGTCACAGTTTCTGGAACTGTGTCTCCTTCTCTGGACTGTGATACATAACGTTCAGACTAAGACCCCAAAAATGCAGACTCCCTGACATGGGCACCTAGTCTTACCTTCCTCTGTATACCCAACACCCTCAACCTCAGAGCACCTGACACAATGAGACACTCAATAAAATGCCACTGGAATTAGGCTGCAGAACTGAACTGGCAAAGGCAAATTACCATCTCATTTCTTGACTGGACTTTCCAAGGCAAGAAGATAAATTCAGGTCTTGCAGAAAGGTTTCCCATAAGAAAGGCTGACAGAAAGAACTTTCTGCTTAATCCTCTGCTGATGAGCAGAAAATCAAATTGAGAAGAGCAGTTTAATTCTAGGTAATCAGGATCTGAGGATTACAGGTCACAACTCAGGATACCAACATCCAGAAGACTGTTAAAACAATAATCAATAACACAGATGCAGACATGGCTAGGCTTGTGATAAAAATGCTTGAGTTTGAAAAATGAGTTAATAGAGAATAGACTTGTTTAGGAAAAGAGGTACATAGCACACGAAAGTCTAGCAGAGATAAAGCACAGCTATTCACATAGATCAGAAAGACCAGCATAAATTAACCTCTGCCTACACCAAATAAAGCCAGCTGGCAATCATCCCAATGGTGCAGCTCCCTCGCCCTGGCCAAAATATTCCTCCAAGCTTTATGGTTCCACTGGCCTCCAGCTTAACAAGGGAGATCCTTCCCCATCCTGATAGCTGGCACATAAAAGAACCCCCACAATGTTGGGGGATGAATGCCCTTAGCTGTAACCTCACAGCCTTTCCTTCTCATTCTCTTCTGCAGGTTCCTCCTCTTCTCCTCCATTTTCTGAGCAATGAGGGCCTGAACCAGTCCCTGGTCTATCTATGCTCACTCTTTGTGAGACGTCCAGGCTCAGAGATCTAACAATTCATTCATTGCACCTCCCAAACTTAAATCAGCTGCCTATCAGTCCTGAGCTGGGGACTCACACATCCATCTCCATCTGGATATGCAATGGATATTTGCAAATTCAACAAGTCAAAAAACCAATTCCAAAAATTTCCTCCAAACCTACTTCACCCACAGACTTTCTCATTTATTGATGGCTACTTCATCCTTCCTATTGTTTGAATAAAAAGCCTGGGAATCATCCTTGATTCCTCTCTCACATAATCATCTTTTCCATCAAGCAACTCCTGTCCACTCCAGTTTCGAATATATCCAGGATTCAGAGTCTTCTCCTCATCTTGATCCTGACCCACAGTACCTCACCTGACTGTAACAGCCTCTTGACTCGTCTCTGTTCCTGTCCCCACCAGACAGCAACCAGACAGTGTCCATTAAAACTTAAGTCAGGAGAGTTCATACCTCTGCTGTATGAACTTCCAATAGATCCTATCTCACCCTGAGTAAAAGTAAAAAATAACCTAAGTAGTCCAGATGATCTGGCCTCTTATGACTTTTTTGGTCTCAATGTCTGCCACTTTCCCCTCAAACACTCCTTTCCAGTTCCCCTGCTACTCCTTGAATATTCCAAGTATGCCTCAGGGCCTTTACACTTGAAATTCTCTCATCTTAGAAAGTTCCTCCCTCTGATACCTGCATAGCTCCCTCCTTCCTCCTCAGTGACCCCACTTCTACCTACATTCCCATTTCTTCTCTATTTTTGTCCACCTAACACATGATTTTATTCATTTGTCCCCTGCCTCTCTCTCTTCACTAGAACATAAGCTGTTAGGGCAAGGATTACTGAGGTTTGCTCACTGCTGTAACCTCAGAGCTGAGATCAGTATTGGACTTACAGCAGGTCATCAAACAGTATTACCTGAATGAGCAAATACAGGATTGAAGCAGACTCTCTGGCCCCAGTACTAGGGCGAGGTGCACATACAGCTTGGCCCACTCACCGGCCTGACAGCATCTGTCCACTCAACCTGCCTTCCCTGGCCCCTCAGATTTCCATCAATGTTGGACTGAATTGGGTTGGCAGAAAACACTAGTGTTGGAAGCTGCTTTAGATCCTGCTTTCATTTGCATTGCTTATTGCAGGCAGGTTTCTTTCAAGCATGACCTTATTTTATATGTGCCTCTGCACAAGGCTGTCCTGCTGTCCTCATACCACAGAGCTTCCCCTTGGGGAGATGTGGCCTGTCTCCTGCTTTTTAGGTCAGCAGAGGCCATAGATAAGGGCAGCCATCTCTGTCTAGAAGGTTGACTGTGATGCAAAGGAGAGGGGAGCTGGTACAGGGCAAGCCCAGAGGCAGTGAGAGGGAGGTGAGGGCCAACATACTCGCCCATGTAGCCCTTGGAGGTAGAGTGGAAGGAGGCAAGCTCCACGTTGCTGGAGTACTCGGGCCCCATCTCATAAAGCACCTTCTTAAAGGAGTGGAATCTGCAGTCCGGAGAGTACACATTGTCCTGGTATACCTGGGGGAGAGGACAGGATGGGGACAGTCACCCACATTCCCAGAGAGGCCTGAGCCCATGCAGGGAGGGCACAGGTACTCAGGGCCAACCTGCAGTCAGGCTGTGTGCTGTGAAGCCCATTCCAGGAATAAGGCAGACATGCCCGAAGGAACCTTCTAGAACAACCATGGAGAAAGGCTTTGGGTTGTATGCCCACTTGATTTCTCCCATTCACCCACATTCACCTCTACCCAACTTCCAGATCTCCTTTCTACCTCATCTGACCAGTGATAATGTCAGGACTCCTACCTGCCCAACCAAGTTTCCTCCCTGAATGTTTACTTCTTTCCATAAGATTAATAATGAGCAGTTCAGGAACACCTGTGTGGCTCAGTTGGTTAAGTGTCTGACTTTGGCTCAGGGCATGATCACACTGTTCATGATTTGAGCCACACATCAGGCTCTGTGCTGACAGCTTGGAGCCTAGGAGCCTGCTTCAGATTTTGTGTCTCCCTCTCTCTGTCGCCCCTCCTCTCCCTCCCTCTCTCTCTCTCTCTCTCTCTCTCTCTCTCTCTCTCAAAAATAAACATTAAAAAATTTTTTTAAATAATGAAAGTAGTTCATGGAGCTATCACCTGACTTCCCTACTTGAAGAGCTAAATGAGTTGTTCTCCTGGCCTTTTACAACACCTACCCCATTTGGAACTATTCTGTATTTCTATTCACTTCACTGTCAGCTTTCCCACTAGACTGTAGACATGAGCAGTGCCCACACATGCTTTGTTTTTCCCTGTCCACATAGTCTACACTCAGCAGGCAAGCACCCTCCTCTGCCCTTGAAGATGAACTTCCCACACCCATTTCAGAGATCAGGGAAACTGACATCTCCAGGTCACTGTGGGGCAGTGGGAGGGTCAGCCCAGCTCCATCTTCAATGGGCCAGGCACACTCCTCCTTCTCTTCCTCCCTCATGCCCTCTTCTTCCTGGACTTCAAGGGGAGGAGTTTTGTGAACCTGGTCACTCTGCTGTCCCTTTTCTCCTTTAGAAATGAAGATTTTTAACACCTGACACAAATATAATCCTGTATGTTAACTATACAGGAATTGAAAAAAAAAGAAAAAAAGAAAAAGAAAAAGGAAATGAAGATTTTTAGGCCCATCTACTAATCATGGAAACAATTTGGTACATAAGTTATGTGTATATGTAGGGGGGTGCTAATGAGCAAAGAAATGAAACCAGTGTGCTAGAAGCTACTACTAACCAGAAATCATGCAGAAATTAAGAAGTGAAAAGAGAATTTGACAGGCCTTGAGTTTCTTCCCTTGCAAAGCAGGAAAAGAATGGGCAGCCTTGGCTCCAGAACTGGGGTTCAAGGAGTGACAATCATGAAGTTAATTAAGATTTCCCCACCTCCCCTCACAGGCTGCATTGAGGACTAAATGAGATGGTAGATATGGAAGCAGAGGAGGCACAAGAATACAGCATTATGTCCACCCAGCACCCACTCTCCCTTCCTGAGAAAGAGTTCTCTGATTTCCCCTCAGGGAACACTGCTCCCGGGCTCAGGGAAGAGAGCTTGCTTCCTGCACAGGGCCTGGCTAATTTGCATATTGCGACCACTTGCCACAGTGATTGGCTCAGCAGTGGGTGTGTGATTCAAGCTGCATTAATGAGGCTCAACTCCGAGACTTTTGCCAGAATCACCAGGAAGAAATTCTCTTCCTAGGCTGGGAAGATAGGCTGTGAAGGCCTAAGTGGAAGGAGAGAGAATCTGAGGGATATGGTTTGAGTCCCTGGACTTAGCCCCACACCTGTTACTCCACTGCCTTTTTTCTTTTTAAGTTTATTTATTTATTCTTAGAGAGAGAGAGCTAGTGAGCATGAGTGTGAGGGGGGCTGGGGGCCGGGAAGCAGGAAGTGGTGGCAGAGAGAGAAGGAGAGAGAATCCCAAGCAGGCTCCACTATCAGCGTAGAGCCTATGCTGGGCTCGATCTCACAAACCCTGAGATCATGATCTGAGCCAAAATTAAGAGTCAGATGCTTAACCTCCTGAGCCACCCAGATGCCCTTCTTTTTAAGTTTAAAGTGGTTTAGGTTAACTTTCTGAAACTTATAGTCAAGAATCCGAACCAATAGAGGGATGATTTAGGCCGCAGCTTCATAGGCTGTTAACATCTTCCTTGGTTGGAAACACTCCTCCAACACCTACAGAGTTCCCTGTGGTACAGAACAGTCAAGTCTGGCTCCCTCCCCCTAGAAGAGAAACCTCAGCCTCACTTCTCATGGAGAAGAGAGCTGAGCAACTCTTACCTCATCAGCCAGAAGAAAGAGCTTCTCTTCCCAGGCAAAGTGAATCACATCTTCTATGCACTTTCTGCTTTGGACCTGTCCTAAAAAATCCCCGACAAAACCAGAATGTAGCTTGAAATGCTGTTTAAACTGTCCCTAGGTAAGAATCCCACCCAGAATCACTCAGGTATCCTATGTTCCTGCATAACCCTTAGGGACCACCCTAGTTGCTGTGCCTAATAAATAGGGTGTAAGTCAACGTCTAGGGACTCCTGAGTGTCGGCCCCATCTGTCTGACTCACTTACACCAGGTATGTGGGGGGAGAAGTGTTTCACACTCAATTTCTTTGTTATTCTTATGAGAGATGTGTGTGGGCAGGTCGTGGGATATGTTTGTGCTGGAGGACAGTGTCTTAAAGAACAGGAAAATAAAAGTCAAGGGGTTAAATCAATCAGCTCTGAGCCCCCCTTACCAACCAGACCAACAGCAACCAACAGAGAGAATCACACTGGCTGATGGACAGTTACCACAGCTTCCCAGGGAGGCACACGCAAGCCCCATGAGGCAGGGACAAGGTCTGTATGGCTCATAGGGTATCCTCAAAACCCATACTCAGCAGATGCTCAGTAAATATTTGCAGAGTAAGCACTAAATGAACAAGCCTGTGCATCAGCTCTGGTGTCTCCTGTTTGTGGCCACATGGGAACTATGTATGCATCACTGATGATGATGGGGAACACTCTACAGTCTTCCCTTTCAAGGTCTCCCCTTGAGCACTTGACTCAACACAAACAGTGGAAACCACCACCACCCATTTAACAGAAATGAGCACAAATAGCAAAATATTACTCTACCAGTTCACCAGAAATGCCATGGGCTTAGGTGGGGAAGAAACAAATGCAGCAAGATGGAAACAGAAACTTTCCCCAGAGTTTCCTGAGACCTGCTATAGGTATGGCACTGGGGGTTATCAGTGGTGCTCATATGCCTTCCAGAAAAGCACCACCACAGACAGGCTCACTGACTGCTTAAAAAGGCTATTTTTTTACTATGTATATATGCATCTCTATGGATATTACATATAGCTCTGTACATACATGTGTACGTATATGCATAGGTACTATTTACATACATAGAGTATGTTGCTTTTTTGTTAAAAATAAAAACACCTATATTCTTCTATGTGTGAGAATATCAAAGACATATCTGGAAAAAAAATAGATCTATTTTATAAGAGTACAGTATGATTCAGCTAGGATCTTGGCCTTGAACTATCTAAGCAATGAACTAATTCCTTTACTAAAGGTCAATTCCCTTATGAAAGATCCAACTTTTTTCTTCCCAAGCAACCACCAAACCAGGCTTCCTATGAAGCTCAGGGTTCTGGGATTCTATAAGGGAGGCAGCCCAGGATTCTACAAGGAACCAGCCACTGTTACCACTGACTGACAGGTGCTGGTTCTCCAGGGAGCTGAACCTGCCTGCAAACCCTACTGCGCTTGCCATTCCATGCCTCTGATCCCACAAACTATCCTGTTAGAATGCAAGCAAAGATTTGAGTAGCAAGAATATCAAAACCATGTGCACATAATGCCAAGGGGAGTGCAAAGAGGAAGTAAGCAATGACCAGGGCCTCAGAAAGACTGTAGCTCAGTAGAGGGAATAGATACACTATATGTAAATAATCCCACTGATGTGTGCAACGCAACCCTGAGGATAAGGACAGAGCTTATTTCTCTCCAGTGTCTGGGAGTCACTCAGAACATGCCTCTGAGCCAGTAGATGGACAAACACATACAGTGGTATAGAAAGACAGTCATAAATGGCATTAGAAGGCCAAGGTAAGCTGTGCCCAGCAGGGGGAGACATGAGACTACCTCATAGAAGGGATGACTTTGACAGAGAAGGCTGGAGAGGGGTCTTCCAAGTGCCTCTCACTAGAGGCCAGGTCAAAGGAAATTTCTGGCAACCAAAGAGAAAATCTGTTGCTTGTCTGCCCAGTGTCTTTCCCTTCTTTGAGTGACAGAGCTCAGCTGTTCTGTGGGGAACTGCTTCGCTTTGCACTCCAGCAGGGCCAAGGGACACAGACCTGGTCACAGTCTTAGCGATATGACTGGTTCAGAGATGGGCTGAAGACCCAGTCTGGGCCAAAGAGAATCTGGTCTGGAATTTTTGTTAAAACTATGGGTGAGGCTCTCTGCTGAGGTTGCTCAGCTGGTGGGTGGTTGGAGGTGCTGAAGGTCATTCCAAGGACAGATCCTTCCTGAGAAGGACTCCAACTGAGACCTGGGAAATGGACCGAGGTTCCTATGACAATGATGCTGATTCAAATGTGCTCCTTCACCCCTGGACTTCACAGTTCTAGGACCCAATCTCTTTGGTCTTGAGCTGGGTTTTTATCTTAGAACCCAGAGTACTGGCTTAATATCCCAGTCCATTTTCAGCCTAAGTGGTCAGTGTCTGGTCCAGATACATGGATGATACATGGCCTTCACTGGAGGTTTCTATTAAGAGCTCACCGATTTTCACACATTTCAGGCCCCAGAGATCAACACCAGCCTCTGCCCACTTATAGTTACTCTAAAAATTACTCATATTAGTGTACATTCCCATGATTCCTTTATCTAAAATAGTAACGTCTCTGATGCAATTATTTCTTCCCAGAGAATCTGGTGAAAAGATATGCATAAACACCTGGCCTTAGACGTTACCAACCTTGTTATATAAACGAGGTATACAGAGTATTTCCCAAGATGTAGGACCTGTTACTCTAAATTGGGACCAGTAGCAACAGCATCACCTTGGGAGCTCATTAGAAATACAAACTCTCATGCCCCAACTTAGCCTAACTACATCAGAATCTCTTGGAGTGGGGTCCAGCAGTTTGTTTTTTAACAAGCTGAAGTCTGAGAACCACTCTCCTAAGGTGGTGGTTCTCATCAGCAGCAGCAGGGAATACTGATGCCTGGGCCTGATCCCCAGAGATTCTGGGATGCAGCCATGACTCTGGCATTTTTAAAAGCTCCCTTTGTGATTCTAATGTGCAACCAGGATTGAGAACCCAGCTGTAGTCATTTTCCTATTGCATTAGGGTTAGAATCTGCATTCCTACCCCCAGGGAGCTGATGTAAATAATGAGTGTTACAGCCCAGCGCACCCATTTTCTGCACTCAGGAATTCAAGTGGTGCTTTCAGCTTATTGAAGCATCATTTAATGTTCCAAAGAAGCAGATTCCACAATCAACTCCAACGCATTTTGGCCCTGACCCAATTTATCTCAACAAAGGAGGAAAGAGGAGCCCTTGTTCTCAGCATCCAAACAGCACTGGGGGTAAATGAAGCCAGCAGCCCAGAAAGATCTAAACAGGCAGGGCTGGATTTTAAAGAAAAATATGCAAAATTAGGAGTGCTTTTCAACTTCTGGAAACAGGTGTTTTTTTGTTTTTTTGTTTTTTCAGCTTATTTGCTTTTGTTTTTAATAAGGCATTTCCTTTTCAGGTCTCAAAGTACACAGTAATGCTGTGTCAAAGAAAAACAAAAGCACACACCAGCATTCTGAAAACTGGTTCAGAAAAACAACTAGGAATAAAGGTAAAATGAGGCCTATGATTAACAGTGGCGGGTTGTAAGTAACCTCAAGGAGATTCTTTGCAAATGTAAGAATGGAAAAAAGAAAAAAAGCTAGTCTTAATAATGCAACTCTGTCCCAAAAAAATGCCTGCATTTGCTCATCTCCTAAGGTGGCGTGTAGCAGATTTTATGGCTTTATGTTAGCAAATCTGGAACTCGATTGGAAAAATGGGAGCAGAGAGAACAGCACATTATTTAACTCTTTAGTGTCCAGAAGTACATGGGCTGCCCTGCCCCCACCCCCTAAGAAAGTGCAAAGCGAAGCACAAACCTGTAGGGTTCCCAGGGTTGATGATGCACAGCACCTTGGGGTCACAGTGGTCTTTGGCCTCCTGCACGGCCCGCCGGAGCTCATTCACATTTAGGGCCCAGCAGTTCTCTTCATCCAGGTAATAGTTCACCTGGATAGCATCGAGCTCAGAGATGACTGCTGAGTAGAGGGGGTACTGTGGGATGGGGATCATGACGCCGGTGCGTGACTTGCCACCCCCAGAGACCAGGATCTTCAGAATTGTCTGCAATAGAGAAGTCATGTCTTCCAGGAACACCACCACTCTGCACCCTTTGGGGGCTACCAGGCAGACACTATGGGAGACCCCACCCCCAGCCTTTCGCCAGCCACCCTGCTGTCCACCTGCAGTGCAGCCCACATGAGCCTCTTGGCTTCCCTGAGCCTCACTTTCCCCATCTGCAAAATGAGGTCTGCTATGAGGAATAAACAGAATGAAATGCTTTAACATTCTTAGCACAGTAGTTAAAAGACTCAATGCTTCTACTTTTTAAAGAGGCCTTCTAAAGCAGTGGTCCACAAACTGGCCCTGTCTCAGAATTACTCTGACCTCAGCCCTTAAGTTCACTCCGTCTGTCCTGGCAAAGAGGAGCGGCAGGGATCTGTCTCATTAGTAATTACTGTTGCCCAAGGTTGGACAGGCCCCTGAACAAGGGATTGTCAAACTGGAAGAAAATACCCATCTACTACCAGCAGGTGGTGCTTCAACCTGGTTGTTTCCACAGCTGCATGGGCTCAAGGTTTGCAGGACTCCTGAGAAACCAGGCCACGTGAGTCCTATGGGCTACTGGTGGACGTGACAGTAGTTCATAACAAACCCTCTTCTGGCAGAGGCCCCACCTTACACACAGGCTCAGTTCCTTGTTTCAAGAATGTCAACAACTTGATTCTTTTCCCTAAATCTTGAAGATCCCTCCCTCCCTGCTCCAGGACATCTGTGTAGGTGGGCTTCTCTGGGAATCACAAGGGGTTGACAGCAGAACACAATGGAATGTGCCACAGTTAGAAACCTGAGCCCCAGTACTCGAATCCCAGATGGCACAAGAGGCTGACTTAAAGCCTGCAGACCACTTAACATTACTGGTCCTGTTTCCTCACAGGCTCCAGTAAGAGTCTAATGCATCTGAAAGGTTTAGGGAAAGGATTAAAGCACTCAACAAACATTACAAACAAGAGCCTTGGAGGTCAAAAGACAAAGATAACCATTAAAGGAAAGATCAGCACACACTCCCTAAGGAGGGAAAATAAGTGAATTGAAGGCACCCAGCACTGATTAGGCACAGGAAGGAGCATGCTACATGGGAATGGAACACAGGTCCCTCAGACCTAGGACTTCAGACCCCTTCTGCTAAGCACACTTTGATACCAGCCCCTCCTCACTCCATCCACAGCTGAACCCCAGTCCAAGTCACTTCTTCCCCCTCCTCCTAAACACTCCCTCACACTGATCATGCCCCTTCTCTGCCAAAGTTAAAACATAAACCTAATTATCTGTCTTACATCACTCCCCCACCTTCAGATCCTTCAATGGACACTGTTATTAGGACAATGACCTAAATCCTCAGAATGGCCACAGAAGCCCTGTAGGACTCCAGCTCCAGTTGCCTCCCTAGCCCATTTCTGGAAATTCTTGCCCTTGCTACATGTGCTCATTCACTCCAACTCTCTATTTCCAAACACAAAGTCTCCTTCCAGCTCATGGCCTCTGCACATGTTGACCTTCTGTTCCAAACACACTCTGACCCCAGCCTCCCCTGTTCACACCTACATATCCCCCAGATCTCTGCTCCTCCATTCTTGGAGAAATCCTTCTGCCCCCCACAGCCATTCCTGCCGCCTGCTGCCCCTCCTGTAGCATTTTGTCCTCTTCACCCAGAAGAGAAACTGAAAGCGTGTGATGAGACATTTATTTAAGTGATATGAAGGCTAATCTGATCCAATACGAGTGTGTAAGCAGAGGCCAAACATGTTTGGTTCCCACGGTGTCCCCAGCACCTGGTACAGTGCCTGGCAGAGAAGGAACACCAGTATGTACTTAGTGAGAGAAAGGCCAATGCACCCTGTAGTGCCCATGGCTCCTCTCCAGTGGGACCTGCAGGTGTGCACTCTGGAGGGACACCAAGGCTGTGGGGGCATCCAGCTTCAAGGCAACTGAACAGGGGAAGGACAGCAGCACGGGGGAGACAGCAGGAACCACAGAGTAGCCAACCGCTCCTCCCAGGCCCACGTCCCTGCTGGCAGGCTCACATGCTTGGCCCTAGTATTCAAGGCTACTCTTCACATGGGTGAACACTAGGTACCACATACAGAAATGCCGTCACTGGCTCCAGTGGTTAGGTAAATGTTGTCTGGGTCTGCAGGCACACCGCCGTCTCTCCTGGTGATGTAGGCAGCCACGTCCTCACGGATGCAATTGACGCCCTGGCTAGCACTGTAAGAGCCTGTAAGACAGTAAATAAGACAGTGACTAGAGAGGCAGGATGACTGGTACTATGGAGTCTCTGCGCAGCTCTGCTACATCTCTGACATCCACGTAATTAGCTAGGGTGGGGTTGGGGAGGTCTTGGACAGGACCCAACTCCCACTACTCTAGGCTGTGGAATTGTAACCAGCTGTTTAATCTCTTATCCAGGCTTCATCCACCCACCCTCTCATTCATCAATCCACTCATCTGCTATCTATCCATTCATCCATACATCCATCCACCTGTCATCCATCCATCTACACATTTGTTCATCTAGCCCCCCACTCATTCATCCACTCAGTATTCACTGAGAACCCATTATATGTCAAGCATTATTCTAGGCCCTGGCTTCCCATCAGTTAAATGTGCCCATACCTGTTTTATCCACTCTTGTGGGATTTATACACGTTCTACAACAGTATAAATCATTTCAGCTGGGCTTGCTATGTCTTTATCACTGCTGCCTACACACAGTTCCACAGAACCTGGAAGAATGGGTCGACCCAAAATGGCACCAGCTGCCAGCCCCAAGACACCAGAGCCCTGCTCAGTACTAACCACAGATCCCCAGGGCTGCTGGGCATGACTCCCCTACCCCTACACCATGTCAACAATTACCTTAGGCTATCATTTGGATTAAAATCCAGACTACCACTTACGTTTAGTTCAAAAACAGGCAAAGCTAATTGACGGTGCTGGAAGGTAGAACAGTGATGACCACTCTGGGGTGGTTGTATGACTGCCAAGGGGGCACAAAGCAGCCTTCTGCAGCCCTGGAAACGCTCAATGTCTTGATCTGGGTGGGGTTACGCAGGTGTACACGTGCAAAAACTATGTGAGCTGCACATTAATATTTGTGCATTTTGCTATAGGTTTGCTATACCTCAAATAAAGAGGTAGGGTTATTTTGTTGGGTTTTTGTTTTGTTTTGTTTTTAGGTCAAGCCACTGTTTTTAGAGAGAATTTGAAAATAGGCACATGTACAAGATCAGGTAGGCATCTCAAAGTGGTGAGCTGAACTCTCTGGGGAAGTGGACAGGAGGCTGGGGGTCAGAGGTGGGAGGCAGATTTTTCATCCTCTATCTTTTTACACCATTTATATTTTATACCACACTTAAAAAGAACCAGCCTATTCCTTCCAAGTCAACTGCAAAACCACCAACAGGAGGCGGGATGCGGCTTCCTCGGGCCTCAGTGGCTATCATTCCAAGCCCTGCACCCTGGAGGCACACGGTTTGAGGCTGCACTGAAGAGGGCCACGCAAGCTCTGCCTCAGCCTCTCCTGGAAACTGGCTCACACTTCCCCTCTGATCAGCTATAAAATGGAGGGGGAGGAAGAGGGAGGCTAAGCCAATTCTCAAAGGTTCATAGGCAAACATTAACATGTATTAAATCTGGGTGGTAGGTGTGAGGTCTTTTGTTACATTACTTCCAGTATTCTATTGCAGTTGAAATTTTTGGTAAATTAAAACAGTGAGAAGTATAAATGCTGGTGTTAGAGAATCCTTCCTCTACTGAGTGACTTACTTATTTCTGAGCTCCCATGCTCAGAAACCTTCTAGGATTCCCTATTTCCCTAAGCCTTCTCTCAATGCCCTCTTCTCCACTCCATGGGGCAAAGCCTCCTTTTCCTTCCTGCCTCCAGCTCAACCACTTCCTTGAATTGCCAGGCCTTCTGCCATTGGCAAACTACCTGTTCCAGGAGCCCATGACCTTCTACCCTTTTCCTTTAGCTTTTCTGTTATGATCTGAACCACACTGGTCCTTCAGAGCTCAATCTAGTCTCTCTCCAGAGGGCCTGTCATACCCCACCCCCAGACTCTCTCCTGACATGCAATTTCTCCAGTTATTTTATTGTATACACATGAAGCCCTGCCTCTCCATCTTGACTGTAAGTTCCCTGAGGGCAAGGGCCTGATTCTTCTGTGCATCTCTGCTACAGCACCTCTCCTCCTGCTTGGCCCACCCCACCACACCCCTGCTTAGAGCCCACTGCACTCAAGCTGATAGCAACCTGCCTCCTATGGTCTCTAGACGGTCACCATCACCCCTACCAAACTTCCCAGCCCCATCACATACTGCCCCATCCAGAACTCTTCACTTAATCACCCAGTTCTTAGACCTCAGGACCTTTGCACACACCATTTCTTCTGTCTGGTATGCACTTGCAGATTCTCTATTTCTCAACCTCCACATGAATTTGAAAGGTATTTGCTCCTTAAACCTTCCCTGGATGAGAATCCCTTGTTAAAGCCCCATAGCTCTCTCCTTTTTCTCTAAGAACTCATGAAAACTAGAACATTTTTTGTCCTGAATTCTTTTTAATGTTTGTTTCTCCCAAATCTGACAGTGAGTTTTGTGAGCATGGAAACTCCATTTACCTGGTTCACCAGTGTCCCTCAATACCTAGAGCAGTGCTCAGGAAGGGCTAGATAAGGGCTCGATTCCACCTTAATCCTACCTAAGATCCAAGATACAACTTGAGAGCAGAATTACTTGTCAAACAGATAATAAAGGAAACTTTAGTAAAAAGTAATTTTAAAGGGCACAATAAAAACATATCCAGGTGAGCTCTAAGACCTTGTGTGTGTGTTTAATAATCCCCACTTGGATCAGAGTAGCCCTAAGTACACTGACATTTTCCATTTCCTTTACCCTTATGGGCAGGCAGGTGCTCAGGCTGCCCAAGGCTTAGTGGACAGAGCACTACCCTCTGGATGACATTGCCCTGCCCCCTATAATGGACAGTAACTGGTAGCAACCCCCAGGGACAGGGCTTCTCCACACCTGACAGGAGGCTTTAGCATGTATGTCAACCTTCACAAGCCCAGGAGATGAGTATAAAGTACTTCCTAGTTCAAGGATGAGGAGAGGGGCTCAGAGAGCACCTACCTCACCTATCTTCATAAAGTCCTCAGAAAGAACTCAGTGCAGGTCCCCCAAACCCCAACTTTCCTCTTGCTATAATACCCCAAGAGGAAACTCACAGCAACATGGCTTCTCAAACTCCTTCCTATAGCATGCTTGACAGAGTTGCAAAAACTTGATGAGGCTTCCTACATGGAACAAAGAACTCCTCCCTCTTCCCCAGACATTCCCCTCAGACAAGCAGAAGGCAAACACTTCCTCCTCCTCTCTCTCCTTGCAGCTTCCAGGAGTCTTAGGCCCATGGCCAAGGGGTCTTTGAAAAGCACCTTTGTCCTCTGGGCTGGGCAGAGGGTGCAGGAGGAGAGGAGCCTGGAGGCCGGGCCTCTGGGCTTGTTGGGTGGCTCTCTACCAGCTTGTGGTTTAAGCCTTGCCACACAAGTGCTGGCCCACACCCTACCCAGGCTGACGGGCAGGAAAGCAAGGGGCAGCTGGCCCCTTCCTGAGAAAGACACCATTAAAGACAGTGAGCAGGGCACCTAGGTGGCTCAGTCAGTTAAGCGTCCAACCTTGGCTCAGGTCATAATCTCATGGTTCAGGAGTTTGAGCCCTGCATTAGGTCTCTGTGCTGACAGCTCAAAGCTTGGATTCTGTGTCTCCCTCTCTCTGCACATCCCCCCTCCAAATAAATAAACATTAAAAAAAAAATGACATTGACCAGACTTGGATAGAGGGCTGGTGGGGTAACCACGGCAAGGAAAGTAAGCATAGGGCTCTCGATAAAGGGAAAGAGCAGAAAAAGGGAGGGGAGAGGCAGGGAGATGGCAGAGAGGACAAAGGTAGCTGATCCTCTGCTGAACAAGCCACAAGAATCCCTCTCCCACATTCTAGTACATTTAGGCATGTGTCCTAAAAAAGCACTAAGAACAACTGTTTTTCTTCAGGTGAGGAAAGCTGGATCCCCTGTGTAGGCTCTGGGCAAAGGAATGGGGCAAAAACAAACTGAACAAAGAACATGAGATGAGAACAAAGAGCCAGAGGGCCAGAGACTAGAAATCCATCTCAGCAGCAAAGGGAGAGAGAATATCATTTCCACATGTACAGGGACCAACTTCTGGGGCCTCCTCCATGGAGCCCTCTGGTGCCTGGTGTGCCCCCTCCATAAGGAGGCAGATGTCCAGACATGGGCTTCCAGCAGAGAGGACCAGAGGCTGGGGTGGTGGGAGCATAGCCAGAAGGAAGGAAGCCACCAAACAGGGGTCACAGGCATCTCACAGCACTTCCCTTCCCCCATAACTGACCACCACTTCCTGGATGCTGGGTGGGGGCCACAGACAGGCAAGAAGGCTGGACAAAGCCGCACACTGAACTTTACCCAGCCGCCTGTCACTGAGGCCAGTCACTGGGTTAAACCCTCTCCTCTGACAGAGGGCTCAGCTATCCAAGCTGGCTCCCAGGTGTAACACCAAAACCCAGGCAAATGTAACCTCTTGTACCTGATGTGCCCCGACCTACTAAAGAGGAACTGACCTCACTGCTTACCTAACAGGAGGTTAGCAGAGCACAGACAAGAAGAGGAACACTATTTTTCCTTTACTCTGCATGTCATCATCCCATGCACATTCACACACTCACATGAATATCTCTCCATTCGGGGCCACGGCCCAAGCCCAGGCTCAGAACACACTTTCCTTTCACACCCTCTGGGACCTGGCCAGTCAGGGGCCTCACCCAGGCTGTTTCCGCCGCAAGCCTGCAGGATCCTTCGTGCTCGTTTCTTAGCATCTTCTGGGAAGCTGGGGCTGTCCAACAGGTTTGGGTACGTACAGAGTGCCATCACCTGGGGGAAAAGAAGTGCAGCTGGGCTCCTAGCACCCCCCACTCCAGAGCCCCAGGAGAGGTAAAGATGACAACTCAGGGACATGCAGCAGACATGCCCCACAAGGCCTCCAGCCAGCAGGGGGTTGGGGGTGGGTGGGGAGGAGCACACTGGGCTCTCAGGAGCAGGAGAGATGCTGAAAAGTGGGGTATGTCATGACCTGGGCTTGGGGCCCAAAGAGGGTCTTCCAGAAGAGGAGCCAGGGGACAGTCCCTGGCACCAACTCTTCCAAAAAGGACAGGAGTTCACACACCAGGGGGCTCCTGAGCAGGGGACAGGACTGAGCAAGCAGGTGAGCCCCAACTGACAGGAACAAAGGCCCCTTCCTAAATCACAAACTGACTGTACCTGATCCCCATGCCCCGGGCCCCCTTCCCCTTTCTCACCATCATCCCCTTTCCTGGCCAGAATTGAAAGCCGATCAGCTTCCTCATCTCTATAACAGAGAAAATCACTCTAACCTCACAAATTAAGAGGATTAAGCAAGGAAATGTTTGCAAAAGTGCTGGTAAACCCCAACTCACCGGGCAAGTCTAAGCTGGCAGTTTAGGAACTGTGCCAGGACCACTAAGGGGAGGGTGGGGCTCACAGCTTTGACCCCAGCTGGGTGACTTCAGGCAGGTGCTGGCTTTTTGGAGGCTCACTCTTCTTCATTTGTGCAATGGGCAGTGACCCAGCCAGCCCTCCTCCCTGGGGCACTTGTGAAGGGGAGAGGAGATGGGTGAAGGTTGCAGGAGGCCAGCGTCAGGTGGGAGAGGCTAGGCTTGCCATTGCCAGTGGCAGAGCAGGATTTGGGAACATGTCAGCCAGACGGAAAAGGCTGAGGCAACAGGAGCCTCTTCATGCCCAGAGTCCTAGGCCTGTGTGGGGAACATGTTTTGCCTCTCCCCTCCAGAGCTGCATGACTCCAGGACACCCAGGGCCCCCCAGCCTCCTCCTGCCTCCACTTCTCTGGCAGAGCTGCTCTATTCGGTCTGATTCATTTCCTCATCCTGGGCCCAGTTTGGGGTCTCATATTCACAGGCAGCTGGCATGCTCCTGAGGTTAGCAGCAGTGGCCACAGGTGGGGAGGCCAATGGATGTCCTTCAGGTCAGTGCCAGCCTTGGTTCTTTTCCTCATACCCTGTGTGTGCTCCCTGAGCTAAGGTCCCCAAGCACCCCCACACCCCTCCGCCAATAGCAGGGCAGGGTCGCCCTCCCTGTATTGACCCCTGCAGCAGGAGACACAGCACTCAGCTTCCCTGCCTGCGCCTGCAAACCTTAACCACACAAGGACCATATTTTGCTCCAAAAAGGGCCCCAATTCTTTTCTAGGAAACAGCTTTCACCACAGCTGGTCTCCAGCCTCTGTTCAGGAGGCCCCATGGCATTCTCCCACCCTGTTTTTCCCCCTCCAGCCCACCAATCCCACAATTTCAGCCCATGCAGCATCCTTGTGGTTGGTGCTCAAACTGAAACATTAAAACTTGCCTCCTGGAGACCTCAGGAACAAGCTGGGTCACATCAGCAAGGCAGCCAGAAGAGCAGCAAGCGACAGTGACCACCAACCCCACACTCTCCTGCTGAGCCAGGGACAAACACTTTACACTCATCATCACAATGAGGCCCCCAGCTGGGCTCCAAGGCAGTGCTCTGGTGATCTTCACTTGCTCAAAACCACACAGCTGGTAAGTGGCAGAGTCAACACTCAAACTCGGGGTATCTCACTTGGGAAGCTATATCTGGACTTCCACATACCACTCCAGGCTGCTTCTCTGATGCCCTCATCAACCAAGCTCTAAACTCAGTATCCAAGACCATGGACTGTGGAAGGGCATGCCTGGGAGCCTGGTACACTAGAGTAACCCCAAAATGAGTCTAGGAATTATAGACAACTTTGGAAGGGAAGGAGGTTGAAGGAGAGACCCAGGGGACATCAGGCACTGGAGGGGACTGCTACTTCAATGGCACCTCCCTGTGAGATTCTGGTGCCTGCTGTGTCCTGAGGGGGCTGGAGAGAAATGGGCTGGTTCTACCAGCCTCTAGTTCCTTGCTCTCCCAGTAGCTTCTGCTCCTGAAGCCCAGCTTACCTGTCGGAGGAAGGTTATAGGCTGCTGGCCCATGGCCTGGGCATCCCCAATGTTGGCACGGATGACCTCAGTGAATGGTTTCTTGATACCCTGAGCAGAGAGAAGGCAACAGGTGGTTACTTGGAGACTTTTAGGTCCTGGATTCCAGAGGCCAAGCAATGCCCCCACAGGATATTAATAAACACTCCTATTTTGAGCCTTAGCAAGTGCCAGGCATACTGCCAAGCCCTTGACATGTCTAGCCCCATTTAACCTTAGCCACCACCCCCATGAAGAAGGACTGGTATTAATCTCATGTTACAAATGAGGAAAATGAGGCTTCAAAAGGTTAAGAAACTTTCCTGAGGTCACTCCAAGATCACTCTTCTTAACCACTATGCTCACTGCCCTCTCACACACACACCCCCACCACCACCACCGTTCTGAGAAGGCTGGAAGAGCTCTCTGGCTGCCAAAGCACCTGAGGTAGCTGCAGGTCCGGGGCCAGCCCACTGCAGCCTGGAAGGGCTGACTAAAAGAGGGCCGTGGAGCAAACGTGGCAGGAGGAAGGCAGGGGTCAGCAACAGAGGCTGCCAAACGCCAGGGAGAGGATCCCACTACTTATCCCCAAAGCAGCTCCACCTTGACAGCCTAAATAAATGGGAGGGGCACTAAGGCACCCTCCCCTCCAGAAGACCAATCATCAGGGACCTCTCTGGTGGTTCCCTTGCAGCCTGGCTTTGCAGAATAAAGAATGTGGGCTGATTTTTACTTAAAAAAAAAAAAAAAAAAAAGGTATAAAGGTATCAGGGATAGAAGACTGGCTGATGGCCAAACTCACAGCCGCAGCCTGAGCAATGTACTTAGCACAGGAAGGAGGTCCCAGAAAGGAGGAACTCAGAGACCCCGCTGACAGCACCGTCACTGGGGGATGCCTGAAAGTCTCCTGACTGCTGCAAAGGAGAAAATGCACTTTGGATGGAGGATTGTGGAGATCTGGGAATGTGGGGATTCCACAGAGCTCCCTGATAAGTCCAGAATTAGTCACTGGAAGAGTAAGAATCAGCAGCAGATTCCAGGACCTCCCAGAGCGGCTGAAGGATTACCCGAGACAAACAGTACGAAAGCACGTGGCCAAGTACAAACATCATCATCTTACAAAGCCGGACCAAGGACGAGGCCGAGAGGGTCACGGTGGAGGAAGAAGGAGGTGAGGCAAGGAGGTGGCAAGACCGAGGAGTGGCCTGGATAGAAGGCCTGGCCACCTCATCTCCAGCTGCTTTCCTCAAGTTTCCAACTTTCCTCAAGTTTCCTCAAATTTTAAACGTACAATTCTATGGCTTTGACACTTTTCTCTCCATTTCCCAGTGTGTGAATAAAAGCACCTTTAGAAAACTATTTTTTAGAATCAGTAATGTATACCTTAAGTAAAAAACAGTGGCCCTAATGGATGAAAGTAGCTGGCACATAGTTTTCCCGACCCTCATCTGCTACCCCTAAGACCCTCCCATATAGAAATTCTCCAGCTGCTCTGGGGCAGAGACATGGGTGGCTGAGGAGGGTGCCCAGAAATGGCCCTAGACCTTCATAAATAGGGCTTGATAAGTCTCCAAAAGTTTCTGCAGGGAAAGTTTTAATTCTCTTGTGTCCCTTCTGAGGAGCTCTTTGGAGGTGGACAATACAGAAAGAGGTCCCAGGGTGAATGGGAGAAGCATTCAAAAGGTCCTGATGGCCAAGGCAAGGGGTGGCACCACCCTCTGCTCCAGGGGTAGGCCAGGAGTGAGAGCAGGCACCTTGGAGACAAGCTGTGAGGCATATGGCCTCAGGGCTCACCCCACAGTTGAGAGGCAAGAGGCCGGGGATGGGGGAGGAACCCAGGCCACTGTGTGCAAAGGGGCAGGCCTGACCCAGCCCTTGGCACTAGCCTGGGCTCTTGGCACAGGTCCCTCTATCAGCCTGACTGAATTGCATAGCCCTCTAGGCCCAGCCAGCTGAACACAGGTGATTTCCATGGTAGGGGCATAGTCCATTCTTTGGTAGGGAGTAAATCTGTCACAATTGAGGGCCAGGAACAAACACGCAGCTGCAGGCCCTCAGCCAGCCCAATGCAGAGGGAGAATGATGCCTGGAACAGTGCTCTGGATGTTCCTTTGTCTTCCCTCCCTCTGTACTGCTCATCCAATTCACAGCCTACTGACAAGGAGCCGGGGAACTCTGAACATCTCTTTTCTTGGGTCTGGGTGCCCACAGACCCCAGATACTTTGCTGTGATGGATATGCTGGGGGGAGAGGTGGGAAACTGGCTCCCATGAATGGGCAGGAGACCAGCCTGCCCAAACAGCCACCATAGAAAGGAGACTGTTCTGGGCAGACTTCTGTATCTAAGCACTAAAGATGTACATGGGATGGGAAATATCAAGGAGCAGGGGACAGACTCCTGCTCATACTGACTCATCCAGTCTGACAGGCACACCTAATGCTAACCTTGCTTCAGCCCAGCCCAGGAGCCTGCCAGGTCAGCACGTAGCAACCTAGTTTCCTCTCACAGTATCCTAGAGCCCATCTAGATAATCCACTTGCATATATCCTGCCCAGAGCTGCCTCCCTGTGCAGCAATGAGATGAAGGTCCCACCCAAGGGAGCTCCCTTCCCACCATTCAGCTTCGGTAGGGATTAGGGGAGTAAGCTCTTGCGTCC
The DNA here is from genome assembly GCA_017311185.1 of Proteles cristata cristata. Classification (NCBI taxonomy): domain Eukaryota; kingdom Metazoa; phylum Chordata; class Mammalia; order Carnivora; family Hyaenidae; genus Proteles; species Proteles cristata. The sequence continues at coordinate 982,098 of JAESUZ010005544.1, forward strand.
TAGGGATATTTCAGCAGGTGTTAGCAGGGAGAAAGAAAAAGACTATCATTATCTTCCAAGATCACAGGCCCAGCATCACCATGAGGGCTGAGGGAATGACAGATGATTTTTTTAAGTTTTGTTTTGTTTTTTTTTAACATTGAGAGAGAGGTAGAGAGAATCCCAAGGAGGCTCTGCACTATCAGCACAGAGCCTGAAGCAGGGCTCGAATTCACAAACTGTGAGATTATGACCTGCGCTGAAATCAAGAGTTAGATGCTTAACCGACTGAGCCATCCAGGCCCCCTGGATGACAGATGATTCTAACAGGCACAAGGCAGCTTCCTTGAGTGAGGGATGGCTCTTGTCATTTCATGTGACACGTGGGTGGAAAGGCTTGGTAGGATAGTTTTCCCCAGAGAATCTCCCTCTCATTCAACAAATACTTATGGATTGCCCACGCTGAGTGACAAATGTGCAAAACAGGAGATAGCACCACCCGCAGAACCCAGGTAAAGAATAAAAGTGGGCACAGGGAAAGGAGAGAAGGCACAGCAAGTACCAGGCCAGGAACACCATGTGAAAAGACCGTGAGGCAGCAGACAGGACTAGAGCAGGCATGAAGTCCTACAGAGAGCCCCAAAAAGAGGCCCCAGAGACAAACTCCAACCAGGCCCCACTGTCCCTGAAAACAGGTGCATTTCACAATTGAGGAAACTGAAGCTCAGCACAGGGTCTGGTCCCAACCATTGTGGGAAGACAAACAAAGCTAGAAAAAACCCAGCTGAAGCTATAAATGCCCACAATTAAGAGACTAGATGGGAGCTCCAACGACTGAGTTTCCCAACCACTAAAGCAGGGAAGGCTGGGTGTAGGCTGTTGAACTCTGGGGGTCTGTGGGAGAGTCAACCATAGAAACTGAGACTCACAGGGCAGAAGCAGGGATGAAAGATGAATGAGCTCCAAATAGGATAATTCACGACAGCAAGGCTGAAGCCCAGACAAGACAGAGCAAACTCCACAGAATGCACATTCCCAGACCCAAAGAGGCTTGACACGAAGGCAAGGACAGGGGGTCTGTTGGTGCTTCTCCTCAAGCAACTCTCATTAGTTTAAAAAAAGGGCTCTTAAGAGTTCTACCTGGCTTCTGTTTTGAAAGCATCATTACTGACATCACAAACTAGTCTTTAGGAGAAACACATTGGCCCCATTTTGCAGAAGAATAAACTGAGGCCAAGGTGGTCTGAAAGACCTCACTGAGGCCCACAGCACATAAAAAGCAAAGCTGAGGGTGCAGGTCTATGTGACTTGAGCAGGGTGGGTGGTGGAGGGTTCATCTTATAACCCCACACTACACATTTATTTTATCTTTAATTTTATTTTTTATTTTTGAGACAAAGACAGAGTGTGAGAGTGTGTGCACAGTGGGGGAGGGATAGAGAGAGAGAGGTAGAATCCAAAGCAGGCTCCAGGCTCTGAGCTGTCAGTACAGACCCCGATGGGGCTCAAACCCATGAACCGTGAATCATGACCTGAGCTGAAGTCAGATGCTTATCCAACTGAGACATGCAAGTGCCCTATCTTTGTTTTAAAGAGAGAGGGTACACATGTGACTGGGGGAGAGAATCCCAAGCAGGTTCCATGCTCAGCATGGAGCCCAATGCAGGGCTCAATCCCATGACTCTGGTATCATGACCTGAGCTGAAATCAGGCATTGGACGTTCAACCGACTGAGCTACCCAGTCATTCCTACAAATTTATTTTATTATTTTTTAATGTTTATTTATTATTGAGAGACAGAGCATGAGAGGGGCAGAGAGAGGGAGAGACACAGAATCTGAAGCAGGCTCCAGGCTCTGAGCTGTCAGTACAGAACCTGACGGGGGGCTTGAACCCACAAACCGTGAGATCATGACCTGAGCTGAAGTTGGACACTTAACCAACTAAGCCACCCAGGTGCCCTGCTACAAGTTTATTTTAAAGTAGCACCTAAACTCTGAAGAAAATGACCAATGAGATTTCACTACCTATGCTTGGAATAGCCAGGGTTTCCAATCTTAGGTCTTAGCTGATTGTAACCATGTGGTATAGCAGGTTTTAGATGAGTACACAATGATATTAAGAGTCATAATCAGTTTTTCTCTCTATTTATGAATGTTTTGCCTCAGCTGTATGTACTTTACAAATAAAAGTAAAGGCATTCCTCTGTCTCTACTTGTGCCAACTTCCTCCCCTCCTGTAATAAAGGAAAAAAGAAGTAGGTTGAGGAAGAACTGACAGATCTTTCCAAAACTCCTACTAATTGCAGCTTATTTTTAAGTGCTGCTCCCAGCGAACAGCAGGATCTGAAAAGCTAACAGTGTCTCCCCCTTGGAGCTGCTGTCAGGGAGAAACAAGGCCTCCCTGAAAGCACACAGACTGAACTAGAGGAGAATGGTCCCTTTCATACCCACTTAGCCAACCTCCCCCCTCCTTCAGGCTTTCCTGGGGATTCTCCCCTCTATCACAGAAGAAAGAAGGATGGGGCTCGCCCATGAAGCCACCCCAAAGTCAAACACCAGAACCATATGTCCAAACAGTGGGTAGTGTTTGCACAGCACATGGTGAAATAATTCCATAAGGCAGCATAAAGGCCAGGACACCTTCAGATAGACAAGATGGTACAAAAGTCAGGGCAGGGGCAGGGACTTTGGGCCCACCAAGACACCTCTCTCCTCTTATAGACCGGGGAAACCAAAGCTCAGAGAGCATATGAGATTCACCCCAAGTCACCCTACCCCTGCAAATCCTTGCTCATTCCATCTCTACCCAATCAAACCCTTTATAACATCAGTCCAGCTTTGATCACTGCAATACAAAACAGGTAGGAAAAAAATGAAGCTGTGCCAAGCCAAGCTCTACCCCCCAAAAAATTACTGGGAAAATATGGCTCTCTCAGAAGGAGCCCTGTGTAAGCTCCCAAAATGAAAGGTTTAGGTGAGGCTATGCTAGCTTGTGTAAGCTATGTATCCGGCACCTCAACTAGGAAACAGAGACTCGAATCAAGTGAGAATAGATGGGCTTGAATGAAAACATCTCAACTCACTCAGGAGTAGGCTATGGCAGTGTGGGGTGTCTTAGCTCAGAAATCACAGGGGTTTTCGGCTTAAATGACCAAGAAATTTGTCTACCTCAATTATGGAACCATATCCTGCTGGAAACCCTTCATGGTTCCCCCACTTCACACCACAAAACTTTGAAAACTTTGCACCATGAAGTCCTGAGCCCAGCACCCAAGACTCCAGTCCACCTTTTCTGTCTCCTTCATCTCTCATATGCCCCTGCCATAGCACTCTTCCAACAGCACCATCCCCTTCCACAAATGCCCAGAACTTCCCAACCTTCTGTCTTTGCTCACAACCCTGCTCCCACATGGAATGCTCTCACATGTTTCTCTGCTAAAAATTCCCACCAATCCTTAAAGACTTTGGGAAGGAGAGGCTCAGGCCCAGAGAACTGAATGGCAGTCAGCTTCCTGAAGGCAAAGACAGGGCACCTTTCTGTCCAAATCCTCCTCCTACTTCAAGAAGCCCACACCCAAGATGTTATTTAGCAAAAAAGAGATAGGGATAATCTCTGGAACCCCTACCAGCTCTGGAATCTGAGAAATTAGCAGTAAAGTGATAAACCAGGAACAATTTAATCCCAGCTTTAACAGGGAGACTGTTGTCTCCAGGACGGTCACCTCCAGCCAGCCAGATATCAACAAGGAGCAGAGCAGTAAAACTCATGTTTTCTGCCGCTGGCCCACAGAAACTGAGCCAGCCTCCTATAGGCCAAACTTTAAACTTAGCCTTGCAAGGAGTCAGAGGAAGACACTGGATTCTGACTTGTCCAGCTCATTAATTTCAGTCAGGAGAACTGGGCATTCCACCACAGCTTCCTCCCAAGCATTCAGGGGACAGTAAGTGATCAATTTGCCCCCCAGCCATCCAGTTCTAGTGCCTCTGAGAGCAAGATCAAGTAGCCTCCCCTACCCCCCTTCTGGGTTAGAGCTATCTTAAGCAAGCAGCTATTTCATCAGATCTTACAAATCTTAGGAGTGCTACATTTTTTTACATTGCCCCTCTTAATACGGCCTCCTAAATTCCACTCAGATTAGAACTGGTGTCCTACACAAATACCCTATGTTTGCACATATAGGAGGATTAGGAGGAACCTAACGAAGGACCATGGGGGAGAAGAAGGGGGAAAATAGTGGGGGAGAGGGAGGGAGGCAAACCATGAGAGACTCTTGAATGCTGAGAACTGAGGGCAGATGGGGTGGGGGGAGTGGGAAGGGGGTGATGGGCATGGAGAAGGGCACTTGTGGGGATGAGCACTGGGTGTTATATAGAAACCAACTTGACAATAAACTATTCAAAAAATAAAAATAAAGAGACATCAAAACCAAAAAAAAAAAAAGAAAAAAAGAACTAGTGTCCTACAGGGGCATCTCTCACAAACACCCAGTCACCCTGGTTGGAGGGAGGAAGAAATCACTCCTAGGGATATGGTCACTTTACATCAAGTACAAACTAAAGCATGATCCTAGCCAGCCAGCCACTGAGATGAAGAAAGTCTCAGAGCCATCCTACCAAGGCCCGACAGGCCCAAGATTTTGACTACTCACTGGAGATGAGTGTGTCCTCAGAGAACAAAATGTGATGGCTAATCAAGGTTCCAGTGAGGGGCCTAAAGGACGTTAATTGTTCAGGAATCTCCTCCATACCTCCACTCTTGTCATGGAATCATTACTGGCCGAATGACCCAAAAGGTCTCAGACGGAAAGGAAAAGGCTTTGGGAACAAATCCAAGACTTAGAGCCTTCTTCCCTCTTCTCTTTACCTAACATAATATCCTTCCCACCACTCATCCAGCACCTCCTTACACCGCCCCTTCCTTTTACTTTCTTCAAAGCACTTATTCACTATCTGAAATTATCTTGTCTATTTCTTTACTGCTTGTTGTTGCCCTCCTCCACCCCCAACCCCTCACCCCATGGATCTTGGTTCTCCGCGGATAGGACAGTCCCTGAACGTGTAGTGCCTGGCACTATAAGTCGCTCAGTTATAACTGATGAATTCAATTCAACAAGTGCATGGTATCTAAGGGCCTTACTTTGTGCCAGGTGCCTGGCACTAGTGGGTGAAGGGATGGGAGGTGGGCATTCTTCTCTTAGCCAACCAAAGAGGTGGCCACGTGGCTGGGAGTAAGTCCAGCGGGTGGACCCCAGCCGCAGACGGCTACTTCTCTCTCTCCACCCCACTTCAGCGCCCCCCTAGGCCCTCCTGCCTCACGGGCCCTGGCGCCCGCACGCACTCACCCTCTGCAGCTCAAGCTCGATCTCACCGGCCTTGAGCACGATGGGTCCCCGCACCGCATACTCCACAGCCTTCACCTGCGGGTTCATGGACTCGAGCGTAAGGATGCGCTCGCGCGGGCTCCGCTCGGGCCGTACCTTGAGCACCGCGGAGGCCTCGGCAGCCGCGCTGCTCTGCCTACGGCCCCACGGGCCTGGGGTCCGGGGGCAACAGCCCCTCCGGACCAGTGCCGCTGCCCGCTGCATCGCGCGCCCGCCCAGGAAAACCTTGGCACAAAAAGAAAAAGAACAAACACGTCGCGCACAGTCCAATGCAGGCACCAGTGCCCCCGCCCCCAAGCCCAGCCAAGGGCCCTTTCAGCGAGCAGTGCCAGCCTGGCTCCGGGGCTGGGTGCCCATCCCCCGGCGACTCGGACCCTCCACCGCGCCACTGCAGAGCCAAAGCAGTTATGCAAAAGCTGCACCTAATGCATGCATGCAACGTGCCTGTCGCCAACCGCCTGGGAAACCCTCGCCGCGCCCCGCTAGCGCGCGCGCTTAAAACTGGTCGGGTGCTCGGGCACCAGCAGCCGCATCTCAGCGCCCAACACCCGCACAGCCCGGCCCCCAGCGATCGCACACCCACAGCCGGCGGGACCGCCCCGGGCCTGCACACTGGCTCCTGGGCCTTGTAGTTCTCCAGTTTGCTTCCGGAACTCGTGTGGGGGCTGGGTCAACTACAAGTCCCATAGTGCCCCGCGCTGGCCCGATAGGGGGCAGGGCAAGAGGCAGGAACGGTCTTCAGAAGCTGTCGGGGGGGGCTAAGAGACCTCTTTGTCCCCGCTGAGGGGACAGAGTTGGACTGGGGCCAGCCAGGGGCTGTTCTTTCAGCCTTCTGCGAAATTAGAGCTATTTGCAGCGTCTCCTTGGAGGCGCATCCCGCCTTCCCACAGCCCCACCCTCCCGCTACCCAATACCTGCGAGGAGGCTGGCTGAGCCATGGTGCAGTCCTAGCCCCGAGTTTCATCATCCAGGGCCCGACGGTGGCTGGTGGGTTAGGAGTTTGGGATTTCACTGCCACTCTTATCCCTTCTGAATGTGGGTTTTTCTTGTTAGCAAAGCAGAGGTCTGAACCTAGCCTTTAAGGGTTGTTGTGAGAATTAAAGGACCGACACTTGGTAGGTACCAGGTGGTCAGGCTTTTCCTGACTACTCCATGTGGAGTCTTTCGCCACCGTCGTTACTTCTTTATTTCCTTGCAAGCATCTGAAATTACCTTGTTTCGATACTTCGTACTGGCTTGTTGGCTACCTCCCCCATTCACCATGTAAACTCCAGAAGGGCAGTTTTCTTTGTTCATCCTATTCATGGCACCTCTAAAGTTTCCTGGCACATAGTAGGCACTAGTAAATATTTGTTAAAGAATGACTCCTCAGCATGGATAGCTATTATCTTTGGCAAAGATATTAACAGGCAGAGGCACCCTGGCTCCTTGAGAGTGGGCAGGAGTAGGACTAGAAGACACCAGGTCTGAGACCCCAAAATCTAGAGAGTATGTGGGAAAAGTCACTTTCCCTCTCTGGGCCTCAGATTCTCTATCTGCAAAGTAAATTAGATTAAGTAACTCCTAAGGTCCCTTCCCATCTTGGAAACACTGTCTAGGTGTTTTTCAGGCAGAAAGACAGCCCAGAGCTCCCTCACCCCTATAAACACACACACTCACCATAGATGTGTGAAAGTAGGAGGGGGGGGCACCTGGGTGGCTCAGTCAGTTAAGGAACCAGTTCTTGGGTTCTATTCAGGTCATGATCTCACCATTGTGAGATCAAACTCCACATGGGGATCCTCACTGAGCATGGAGCCTGCCTGGGATTCTCTCTCTCCCTTTATCTGTGCCCCTCTTCCCTTGTGCTCTCTCTCTCTCAAAATAAATAAGCAAACTTTAAGAACAAAAGCAACCCCCCCCCCCACAACAGTGTAGGAGAGGAGGTCCTAGAAAAGCCAGGTTTAAATGTAGCTACATGTAGTCCCTTACCTCTTGATTGACTTTGAACATGTTACCTAGCCTTTGTAAGCCTAGTTTTACATCATGGGGCTGTGAAGAAAGTTCAATGAGGTAACTGAAAACGCCAAGAGTTTGGAACCGTAGTGCAGTGGGTCACTCTTATTCATCCTTGTCAAGAGAATGCCATATACTTGGATTAAATAAATTGATTACCAATAAAAGGGGAAAGGGAATGGAGAGAGCAGCAGAAACCAAAGATCTCCGGATATTCCTATGTTAGCAAACTGGCTTGTCCACCAAGGACCCTGGAAATTTATTTGGGTTTCTTATCAATAGCTCCACCCCCAGCATCTATGTCTATACTGTCTTCTTCCTGGCTTCTGTCTCAGTGGCCAGGTATTCAGTTAACAGGTAAAAGATTTCCCCCCAGGGAGTTTGGCTTCTCTAAGGACTATACTGCCTTCAACATCATGTTCTCACCTGCCCAGTTGTAGACAAACACACCCACACACCCCTCCACCTCTAAACACACTTAACCTTGATCTGCATATGATGTAAACACTGTCTCTCACTGTTCACCCAAGGGTTGGTGCACTTCCTGTAGTCTCCACCCCAATCAGAAGGAACAGAGGAGCTAGGAAGGAAGGCAGGCATAGAAGGGAACACAAATCCATTTGCACAACTAGGAAAAACAATTCCTAGCACACAGTCCATCTACGTGGGCTCCCACGTCATCATTGTAGAAAACAAGTTGGTGTCCCAATTATGTCCTTTGTCAACCTGTCATGATTACATGAAAAGAAAGCTCCCTTTCTTTCCTGTGAACCACACTTTACGATCTGCAAAAACACTTTCCTACCTATCACTGCATTTGAACCTGATCAACATCAATGAAGTGAAAAGTGCAGGCATTATCCCCATCTTACAGATGAAGCTCAAAAAGATTAAGTGACTTATTCATGTGGCACAGTCAAGTGTAGAGCAGGGACTGTGATTTCTAACCCAGTGATGCAGCCCATACATGCAGAGACCAGGCTTGTGTAGCTCTCTGGGTTTGGAAATTTGTGCTGCCATTGCAATGCACTGAGCCCTTAAAAGGGTTTTGGGTGGTAGTTGTGGTGATGATGGTGGTGGTAATAGTGTGAACTTTGCCTTTACTTTGCCCTCTAGACCAGATTGGTGTGAGGCAGAAGCAGGCTCCTAAATATTAAAGATAAAACCTGAAACAGTCATGAATGTTTCTGTGAGCTGGATGAGAGCTCAAAGACACAGCAAGCTCTTGACGATCCACACAATTGGGAGAGTCATTTGTTTGCAAGACATGGTGCTAGTCTTCATTCCTTAACAAGTTTTTACTGAGCACCTACCATGTACCAGGTACTGGCCTGAGCTCTGGGACTACAGTGAGTCACACATATGGCCCTTGCCTGCACAGACATACAGTGTCTTAGGAAAGACAGACATCCATTAGATAATCACACAAACACAAGCATGTGATTACAAACTGTGAGAACTGCAGGGGGGGGGGAAGGACAGAGTTTCATGAGAGCACTTATAGCCCAGAGGTGTGGGTGAAGGTTTCTCAGAGGAAGAAGCCTATGAACTGCCCAGAAGCCTGTCAGGATGATAAGGGATAGCAGTACTGACAAGTGTGGTAGACATGGGGATGTGCCCTCACCTGCAAAGGAAGAAATTGCCAAAAAATAAGAGGGGAAAACTTGCCTTCAACCAAGAGGTGTGGTTAGCAGACAGCCTCTATCTGTCAGTGTCATCAGTGTCAGCCTCACTTGCACAGAACTGTCTTGCCTGAGGTTGCCATCACACCCTAACTGAAGAAGCCTAACCTTAGTGACTGAGCAAGACTCAGCAAGTGCTGGAGCAGTATTTGCTCTAAGCGTTCTCCAGGAGGCTGACTGAGGCTTTGGCAGGCCAGCTTCATGGCTTTTCTTCCTTGCCCAATCCTGCTGCCTCCCACTTCCTCTTACAGAAGTAGATCCCTAATATCCATCTTACTCTTCACACTCCATCTCTGTCAGTGGTGAGGCAGACAGTGTCCCAGGCCAGGGACTGCTGAGGAGCTCCAAGAAGGCTAGGGTGACTGTCGGGAAGACAGTGAGGGGGCAGGGCTAGAAGACAGGGGTCAGAGGTGAGTGGTGTTGGACAGGCGGCCTAGGTCCTAAATATAAGAATTTCAGTTTTCATCCTAAGAACAATTAGAAGCCTCTGGAAGGCCTTAAGTAGGGGAGTGACACAATCATATTTATGTTTAAATTCTGCTGCATGAGGATGGGTTGTAGAGGGTGCAGGAGGATGGATTGTGGTACTAGCAAGGTCCAATGTTGGCCTGGACTGAGGAATGGATGACGAGAAATGGACAGGCTCTTCTGCATCTCCAGAATCTAGTATATTACTTGTCACATAGAAGTTCTCTGTTGAATGAATGAATGGAGTAGACTCTATAAGGTCCATACTCCCAATATCCTTGCAGTTCAGCAGGAGATGGGCAGTGCATAATAAAGCTGGTAAGAATAGCCCCTAAGAGTGCAGAGAAGCCAGTCCTTGGGGTCGGTGAGGGCCAGAACAGGAAGTGAGATGATCTTCCAAGGGTAGATGGGCATTATGGTGCCGCAGTGAGAGATGGATGACCTTCCAGAATATCAAATCATGCTCAAGATGGGTGCTTGGGTGACTTAAGGGTAACTCTTGGTCTCTTGGTCCCAAGGACACTTGGGGAACTGGGTAGAAGTTAGTGCCCTTAATAATCAAATGCCTTGATCCAGGGCAGTGATTCTAAAGGATTATCAAGGAGCCCCTGAGTGTTTGTTTAAAATGCAGATTCCAGAGTTGCACTTGGACTTGTTGGTTCTAAAATTCCAGGGGTGAGTTTGCCCAGGGATTTTCCTATAATCAGGATTTTGATGTGCACTAAAGTTTAAGAACCATAGGTGCAAGGCAAGGCTTGGCAGTATCATAGTGGGAAAAAGCATAGATCAGAGAATTCTGAATTCTGGTTCCAAATTTGTCACTAACCTGTTGTATGTATGACCTTGAGCCAGCACTGTCCTCTTCCTGGGCCTTAGCCTCTTCATCTGGAGAACAACTTGCATTTCTACCTGATTTCTAAGTTACTGGCTCTAGCTCGAAGACATTTCAGCCTCCTCTTCTAGCCCAACTGGCTCCCTCAGTCACAGCTGCGGCCTCTGCTCACTGAGCCTCAGTTTTCTTACCTGTCAGTAAGGTGATGACAATGTCTTCCTCAGAGGGTTTCTGAGAGGACTAAACAGTGTTTAAAAAAAAAAAATTTAACAGTGTTTTTAAAACAAGCTCTGGTAAATTTTAATAAAGAAAAGTTTTACATGATTTACTTTTCACCAATCTGTTCTGGCATGCTTCTAATGATATCAGAATCACCTGCATCAATGCTAATCAAAATGCATACTCTGTAGTATTTCCTCCATGCTGTGCCCAAATCAATATTATTGCTACTGTAGTTATGGACACCAGTTTTAGCCAACATTCCACGTATTCTATTTCAGATTTCCTCAAGGCTGAGCAATTGTTGGTGAGGACAAACAGGTTTGCTTTGCCATATCTGATTATTTTCAGAGTCTGCTTGTACCCCAGCATGTACTTTCCACTTGTCATAATGAGTTGGAAACTAGAATTGACCAACTCCAGTGACTTTTTTGTCTTCTTTGCAGCCACCATCTTCCTGCCTTGGGTGTGAAATCAGCCCCAACCAAGAGCAGCCTGGGAACAACGAAGAGTAAAATGACTTTTCTTTTTTCTTTTCTTTCTTTTTTTAAAAATAGGCTCTATGCCCAACATGGGGCTTGAGTTCATGACCCCTGGATCAAGAGTTGCATGCGCTGTAGACTGAGCCAGCCAGGTGCCCCTAAAGTGATATTTTTAAAGTTTCTTTTCTTTAATGGATATTAGGATAGATTTGAAAGTCTGAAAGAATAAACACTCCATTGTTAATGATAGTTATCTTTGAGTGGTGGGCTTATTGGTGACTAACTTTTCCTTTTGCATAATGTACTGTCAGTGTTTTTAAAAATAATGATAAGGGGCACCTGGATGCTTAGTTGGATAAGGGGCCAACTCTTGATTTTGGCTCAGGTCATGATCTTACAGTTCATGAGTTAGAGCCCTGTGCTGACAATGTCGAGCTTGATTGGGATTCTTTCTCCCTCTCTCTCTGCACTCCCCAACTTGTGCTCACTCTCTCTCTCTCTCAAAATAAATAAATTTTTAAAAGCTTAAAAATATGTTTGAAATAATGACAAAAATAAAAGTAAGTTTTAAAAAACTAAACAGAATTACCACATTCTGGGTAAACTGTATATACAAAGGAATTGAAGGCTGGGACTTGAACAGGTATGTGTACACCAGTTCACAAAGTAAAAAAGTGGAAACAACATGGGGCGCCTGGGTGGCTTAGTCGGTTAAGCGTCCGACTTTCACTTAGGTCATGATCTCGCGGTTCGTGGGTTCGAGCCCTGCGTCGCGCTCTGTGCTGACAGCCAGCTCAGAGCCTGGAGGCTATTTCAGAGTCTGTGTCTCCCTCTCTCTCTGACCCTCCCCTGCTCACGCTGTCTCTCTCTCTCTCTCTCTCTTTCCTAGAAATAAATAAAAATGTTTAAAAAAAAAAAAGTGGAAACAACCCAAATGTCCCTTGACAGATGAATGGGTAAACAGAATGTAATGGAATGTTACTTGGTTTAAAAAGAAGGAAATTCGGACACATGCTATAACATAAATGAAACTTAAAGACTTTATGCTAAGTGGAAAGGACAAAGGCAAATTATGCAGCCACAAAAGAACAAATATTATGATTTCCCTTATAGAAGGGGTATCCAGAATAGGTAAATTTATAGAAATAGAAATTAGATTACCAAGGGCTGGGGAAGGGTGGAATAGGAAATTATTATTAAATAGGCATAAAGTTTCAGTTTGAGATGAGAATGTTCTGGACATGGATGGTGGTGATGATTGAAGAACAATGTAAATGTACTTAATGCCACTCGACTACACACTTAAAAATGCTCAAAATAGGGGCCCTTGGGTGGCTAAGTCAGTTAAGCATCTGACTTCTGCTCAGGTCATTATCTCACTGTTTATAGGTTCGAGCCCTGCATCTGGCTCCATGATGACAGTGAGGAGCCAGCTTTGGATCCTCTGTCTCCTTCTCTCTACCCCTCCCCTGCTCTCTATCTCTCTGCAAAATAATAATAATAATAATAATAATAATAATAACAATAATAATTAAAAGCAAAAATTAAAAATGCTCAAAATACTAAATACCATACTAAAAAATAATCACAAGGATTTCCTGTGTGTTGCAAGAAAAAATTTTCTTACTTATTTAGAGAGAGAGACAGAGAGAGAGAATGAAAGGAGAAGGGGCAGAGAGAGGGGGGAGAGAGAAAGAGAAGATGCAGGACTCAAATTCACCAACTGCTCACCAACTGTGAGATCATGACCGGATGCTAAGGACTTAGCCAAAATCGGATGCTAAGGACTGAGCCACCCAGGTGCCCCCAGGAAAGTTTAAAAAGGGAAACAATGTAACTCTTAGACTGCTATGGCATTGTTTTAGAGATAGCTACTGAGCAGTTCCCAGAGGCATTTGCTCAGGCTTCTCCATCTCTCTCTGCCACAAACCAGTCAGCTCCCATCCTTGCTCCTCATGATTCCCTTTCTAAATGAAGGTCTCTCTTTTTTTAGGTCAGTCTTGAGATTTTAGTAGAAAATTAGCAGGGGATTTCATTGAGATCCCATCTGCTCTGAGTCCATTTGAGGCAAATTATTGCCTCCTCAACAAGCAAATATTAGTTGAGTTGAGCTAATAGCCAGGACACACATATCAGTAAAGCTTTCAAAATGACGTGCAAAGTGGGTTAAAGATAAACTTGTAAAGATACAAAGCCAAGTAAGACAAGGCAACTGGCATGTTCAACTTAAGTGTAATTTACAGAGATTGAGACAGAATAAAAACATTTCACGAAAGCAGTATTTATAGTTCAGTATTGCATTGATAGATAACATTTCAAAGCAGAGGCAGCATGTTGTGGTCTTAGCAGCCAAATCAACAAAATCCGGGAAGTATTGAACATGAGAGGAAAGGGTAGAGGAGAAAGGAGAAAGAGCAATTGTATAAGCTTCAGGAGCAAATACAGCCTCTATCAGAGTGTTTGTTGTTCCACATTCCTTGATTTCTTACTTCCTGATCCTGCAGGGGTATGAGGACTGTAGGTTTACTTTTTCCATGAAGGACATTTAGAAGATTTCAGAAACAGTCCAAGGGACCAATATAAAGAAAATCCTTAGCAGCAAACACAGCAATTTTAGCCATTCATTGCCTTAAAGCACAGACAAAATATTAAGCAATGGCTTGAATCAGTATTTCCAGCTGGTTTATTCTCCTACTTTTCCCAGATATTTTCTTCATGAAGCCACAGAATCTTTCACCTAGAGAGGCTTGCAAAATAGTTTCAGGACCTAGGAACTTAGGAGAAAAATATGTTTATGCAAGGGCTTATGCTCTGAAAAAAATTTTTTTTAATGTTTGTGTATTTTTGCGAGTGAGAGAGATAGAGCATGAGTTGGGGAGAGTCAGAGAGAGAGGGAGACACAGAATCCAAAGCAAGCTCCAGGCTCTGAGCGGTCAGCACAGTCTGACACAGGGCTTGAACTCACAAACAGTGAGATCATGACCTAAGCTGAAGTCAGATGCTTAAATGACTGAGCCACCCAGGTGCCCTGCAAGGCCTTATGCTGTGTAGTTCTCACTTATCTTTTAGCTTTTTTTTTTTTTAAGGTTATTTTCAACTTTATGTTGGGTTTTGGGGGTTTTTTTGTTTGTTTTTGAGAAAGAGAGAGTGCATGCACATGGCAGGGGGAAGAGATAGAGAGAGAGAATCCAAAGCAGGCTCTGTGTTTTGAACACAGAGCTTGATGGGAGCTTGAACTCAGGAACTGTGAGATCATGACCTGAGCTGATCTGACCAAGAGTCGGTTGCTTAACCGACTGAGACACCCAGGCACCCCTCTGTTAGCTTTTGAATTCCAGGTCTTGTCCATTCTTCAGACTCTTCTGTGTTTTAAGAAAGGAAATCTGTTTCTTATTTTATGCCTAGAGGCACAGGCACAGATATTTACATAGAACATTGTCTGTGATTAGGGTTTGACACAAAGCTTTCTTTATTAATAATAATATTTTTAAATTATAGCTACTATTTATTTAGCATTTTAAAGGTGTCAGGTTCTGTACTAAGCACTTTTTTGCACTGTCTCATACAAGTCTCAGAACAATCCAATCACGTACTTACTGCTATGATCCCCATTACATAGATAGGAATACTGATGTTCAGAAAGATTGGGCTATTTGTGAAGATCACATTGGTGATAAGTGGCAGAGCTGAAATTTGAACTTAAGACCTAAAAGGTTCAGTCCCACAAGACTGCCCCCACTTTGACACTAGACACAAGTAGAGTCTCCAAGCTACGTGCACTTCTGCCCAGCCAGCTATAGACTTGTGTTCCTGAGACACTCTGCTCAGGCTCAATAATTCTTTAGAATGGCTCACAGAACTCAGTGCTATACTTATGATTACAATTTTATTATAAAGAGTGCAACTCAAGAGCAGCTAAATGAAAGAGATGCATAGGGCAAAGTATGGGTGGGTAGGGGAAGGGTGATAGCTGAGAGCTTCCGTGCCCTCTTTGGGCAAGCCATCTATGATAGGAAAAGATAGGATTCAGTAGGCAGAGAGGGAAAGATTAGGACCTGAGGTCCCTGGGTGGGGAAAAACATATTTTGGAACAATGCTGGGAGCATCTGACCTCAGCAAAGCTCCTTGGGCATAAATTTCCTCTCAAGAATGTAACAGACATCATCTACTCCCCCTCAGACTCCCCTCAAGAATTTGTTAAAAGACCTGACTAAAAATAAGTAGTAAATCTTAAACATATGACCCATAAGGAACCATATAGCCATAGACGACCCCTCATACAATGGAAATGAGCCAATCAGGAATGGACAACCCAGCACCTAGAGCTATCAAGCCAATAAGGGTCGACCCTGAGAAGGAACAAGGGGGAAGGGGAAGGAACTTTATAAAACATGGACCCTTTTGCCTATAGTTGCAGGCATTCACTTTCAAATGCCCCCTCTCCACAGAGAGCTTTCCTACTAGTCTTCCTTTCTGATCTTATACTCTAATAAGCTTTTGCCTGCTCTCATTCTGTGTCCATGTCTTCATTCTTCAAAGTGGTGAGACAATGAACCCTGGGTATTGAGGTAAAAAATCCTACATAGGCATCTCTTTGGGGGCTCGTCTTGGATATCAATGTCTTCCAACAGTAAGAAAATAGTAGCTGGCACCCCTTCTTTTTTTCCTATCTTAAATAAAACTCTCAAACTAAATAATGGGCACCTGTCGGCCAGTAAAGAGTGAATAGTGTGGGTGCCATTACCAAGTCTTGGGTGACAGTCTCTTTGGATCTTCTTCCAGCTGATCCCCCAATGTAGTTGGGAATGTCAATGTGGTGGAGCCCCAATTTCCTTTTGAGAAAAACTTCTGGATGCATGGGCTCAGGGAAGACCAAACAGCAACTGATGGGTCCTGACCAATGTAACTTTTGGGTAGATGCTTGAAGGCCATTGGCAGAACCTGATCCCTGACCACCCATTTGGGTATCCAGTGGAATTCTCCTCTTTCTGTCTTGGTTAGTCTCTCCCTTTGGGAAATGGGTGGAAAAGCCCAGGACTGATCCCTTGGATATTCTCCTAGGAGTGATCTGGGTGACCTCCAAGAGTCCTACTCACAGATTTCCCAACTACAGTGGACGGAGGCCCAGTACTTGCTTCCATTTTTAACATTCTGGCATGGCTCACCTCCCAGGTCCCCATTTTTTTTGGATCTTTGATTTTCAAATGTCTCTTGAGAAGCAGAGAGCAAGACTGACTTCAATGCCACTTGGGCTCACCACCTTCCTCCTGCCTCTGATCCCATGGGGTGGATGGAAGAGACAATATTTGGCAGGCTCCAATAAGATGCAGATGATAATTAGAGCCAACTGTCTCTGGTTAGTCTACCTTGGGATGGGGACTTTCAGTAAGGAATATTCCCAAACAGCTGCAAAAACTCCTTTTGTTTCAAGGAACTTCCCCATCTTTTCTGGCCTGAAATGGACTGCCCATTTCCACTTGTTGGTGGGGGGAAAAAATCTGCATCTGTTCATCTGTCCAAGCTGACAGGCTTCAGTACCAGGAGACCTCTTTCTTGGCCCTCTGGGCTTTCTCTGCCTCCAGGCTTCTTGAGGAACCTCACCTCTTCAGTGTCCCCTCCCTACTCCTGTTTCTGCCCCACCTTGAGTGTGGCCTACAAACTGGGTCCTATATGATACTCAGTGCCTCAAGCACCACTGGCTCTTCTTCCTCCCTTGCTGTCCAGGAGCAAAAAACACCCCCTTAGTGGCTAGTCAGTTGAGTGTCTGACTTTGGCTCAGGTCATGATCTCACAGTTCGTGGGTTTGAGCCCCACATAGGGCTCTGTGTTGACAGCTCAGAGCCTGGAGCCTCCTTGGGATTCTGTCTCTCCTTTTCTCTGCACCGCCTGTGTGTGTGTGTGTGTGTGTGTGTGTGTGTTCTCTCTCTGAAAATATATAAACATAGTTTAAAAAAAAAAACACCCCCTTAGACTTAAACCACTCACTTCAGATTTCCTCACTGGTGCCCCAGATAAAAATTGACAACGGTGAACAAATTGACTGACTTTTAAATGCACATAGGTAGAACATATTCAGTATTTAAACAAATTTTAGTTTATTGGCTTAATTAAGATAGACAAGTCTTTAGAGTTATCAGCACTAAATATGTAAAACTTTTTCTACCCAGGTTTACTAAAGGCCAAATAAACTCAAAGTATCTCTGTCCCGATTTGCTAGCAAAAAGATGACTTAAAATGATGGTTAATTTTGTCTGTCTCAAAGTTTGCAATTGTTAAGAAAGCTTTCATGGTCTTTAATAATCTGAAACTATAAAGTTTTACTTGAATGATAAACTAGATTAAATTTGCTGGACATTTAGGCCTTTTCCAAATTGGATAGGTTTGTGTTTTTTACTTATTGAAGAAAAACCAAGGATATTTGGGTTTGTTGAAAAACATGCTTTGGATTTATTGATTCCTAAGTTTGCCATCTAAGGAGTTCTGATGTAACAGGCAGTTCACTATTTACTCCTTAGTTTTCACTGGAGACAAAGGTTTCTAAGAGTTAAAATTCTATATATGTGGTTAAGACTGATGGAAATAAGGAAAGCAACTCTGTATGTAGAAAAGTAGATGTGTAAGAAAGATATAAGGAATGGAAATACATTTTTGTTGAAGGTAAAAGAAAATAACTTCATCCTAAAGTGAGACTGGTTCTTTGGAGAGAAATGGCTTGGGACAAAATCTGAATGCAAAGAAAAGTTGTAGAAGGTTCGTGAAGGGAAATCTTTGGAAAGGAATATTATGTTTGGTCAGGACAGAATAAGGTTAAAATGAATGGATTTTAAAAGTACAATGGTATAAGATTAAAATTGCCCCTTCTTTGATCCAAAAGTTGGGGAAATGATGGCAACACCCTCGCTGCTGGCCTCCAAACACTCCACATTTGTGTTGTTTCTGAAAAGCAGAGGCATGGATGCCTGTGCTATATGAAGGATGGATGAATATGACATGAAGCATTTTTATTGGGATACATGGGAACGATTTTATTGCACTTAGCCCAATATATGCTGACTTGTACCAATCTAGTGACTTTAAAATGGACACCCACATAGTTGGAACATATTTATGTCAGCATTGCTGAAAAAGGTAGGGGACTAGACCTTGACTTTGGCCCTTATAGCACCCTCCCCGCCCAAGGGCTGATGATCAATATGTAAATTACTATTGGGCCAAAAAAGCAGGGTTTGGGTAGTGGCTGAGAGATATGGGGATGAGCAACTCATTAATTATCATGGGACTCGAGGCCCTATAGGGAACTTCTAGTTCCTTACTAGATCTGAGGCAGTGCCACCCCAAGATCCTACCTGGGACTATAACTTTCTTACTGAAGAATAGTATTGCCTTCACTTCCAAGCTTGCGTTTTGGAGAAATTAAGGAGATCCAAAGTTAGGCCTTTAAATTATGCTAAATTAGCTGCTATCTCACAGACACAGGATGAAACCCTGGTGGCCTTCCTGAAAATGTTAAGGGAGACTCTCATTAAATATATGGCTATCTCCCCTTAACACCCCTGAGGCTGAGACAATTCTGAAGGACAAATTTGTCACTCAATCGGCCCTAGATATTCAGAGAAAACTACAAAAATTGGCTGTTGGCCCAGAAAGGAGGAGCTCTTAGGAGCTGCCAATCAGGTATATTACAACCAAGATGGAGAGAATAAGGAATGGAAAAGGAGGCTGAAGAAAAAATCTGAGGCCTTATGTACTATGTCAGACCACATTTGCTAAGGTCTTGGCACCAAGTACCAATTAAGTGGCCATTCAGGGCACTGAAATGAGAATGTCCTCAGAGAGGACAACCAAAACCAACACCCCATAAGTCATGCCCCTTGTGTGGAGACAGTCACTGGAGATCTGAATGCCTTCAGGGACCTCAATCTACGAGGGCTCAGATAACCAATGTCCCTGAAAGGGACTGATAGGGTCCAGTGTTCTTTACAATGGCTCCCCTGAACCTACTACTTACTGGAAATCCAGAGCCTCAGGTAACTCTAGATATAGAAGGAAAAATGGTTGATTTCCTTCTTGACACTGGAGCCACCTTTTCTGTCCTTTCCACTCCTGGCCAACCATCCAAATGCAGCAAAACTATAAGAGACGTCTCCAGAAAATTTAAGACTAAATTTTTCTCTCAGCCACTGGGGTGCATATGGGGAGATTTGATTTTTTCATTCTTTTTCGATAATGCCAGAGAGCCCCACTCCCTTGCTAGAAATAGACATTATAACTGAGTTAGGAACTATAGTTCCTAACTATACATTAATCTGGATATCAAAGATCTATCTTTCTTTGAGGTAAAATCATGCCTCATGGAGTTGTTCCTATGGAAACTGGATGGCCAAAGGAAGATTTGAGGATTGAGAACCAAAAACTAGTTTAGGTACCTAATTATCCTAATCAGCACTATCACAAGATCCAAATAAATATGGAAAAGAGAGGAAAAACTATAGTCAAACTAATAAAAAATATGACCAGACATGCCGGGGATTTTTTTGTTAGCTACAATGCATCTTTCCTTCCTATGGTGTAGCTTCCTCCCTAAGTAGCATTACATTTGGAATATTAATGTTTGTTCACCTAATATTCTTTTTGTATATCATTTGTAGATGCCATAGCATATGCCAAAATAAATAAATAAATAAATAAATAAATAAATAAATAAATAAAACATCCAAGAAAATTTTGCTAGCACAAGATATTCCAGACACCTTCCCATTATTTCAGATATCTGGATCAATCGCTGAACCTGTCCTGACTCCCTTTCCCCTGTCATCACCTCCCTGCCACACACACCCCTTAAGCAGGAAGCAGTTAAGATCGGTTGGTCTTCACAGGGAGAGGCTGAGGAACTCGGCCTGCGCCGTGTCTGAAGGCTGCACCCTGCTATCTCAGGCTTTACGGGAGAGGTCTTCGCCCAGGACTTTACCGCCAGTGAATTCCAATTCTGTGAATTAGCGCCCGCCCCCGCCCCGCACCAGAGGAAGATCCTCACTCTCTGCCCTGCTCCATTTATACCAAAGAAATCCCAGGGGACGCCCGCCCCCCCTGCCACCCTAGCCAGCCCACCCCACAGCAGACTCGCTCCAGAAGAACCTTCCAGAAAGCTGGGGGGGCCCCCCGCGACGCCCACCTGCGCGCGCGCAGCGCAGCGGGGACCCGCAGGTGGCACGGCCACCCCCGCCCCCGCCCGGGCCCCTGTCTGCAGCTCCTCCACTAGATTTTCTTACCAATCGGGCAGGAAGGAGGTCATGGGTTCGTTTCTTTTCTTTCTTTGGTCTTTTTTTTTTGGTTCCGTTTTGTTTTTTGTTTTGTTTTGTTTTCCTAATTAAAAGAAAGGTTACCTCAGTTTCACTCCTTAGACATGGATGTAGCTATCTTTTTTTTCTATGCTGTTATTTTTTTAAGCAATCGTGTTGGATTAGGCGTATACTTGGTGTGGAAAGAGTATGACTTTGCCATGTGATTTGCAGATGGGGGGAAAAGCTACTGTGAGTGTGTGTTTTATTTTTTAATTTACACTATAGAGTGATTCCCCCCTTCCCCCCCTTACCCGATGTCAAGTTTTTACCGTGCATGTACTGGAGTATTTATTTCATCTATTAAAATGTTATGTTTCTCAGAAAAAAAAAAAAAGATCGGTTGGTCTTGTCCCAAACCCTAAGAGCAGTTAGGAGTCATGTGTTCAGAGGGGGGAATAGCTAGGAGCATCTGACCGCAGCAAAGGCCCTTGGGCATAAGGTTCCTCTTAGGCATGTAAGACACCATCTCCTCCCCCTCAGGTTCATCTCAGGTATTTGACAAAAGACCTGACTAAAAATAAGTAGTAGACCATAAAACATATGACCCACAAGGAATGGTATGGCCATAGAGCACCCCTCATACAATGGAAATGAGCCAATCAGGAATGGACAACCCAGCACCTAGAGCTATCAAGCCAATAAGGGTAGAACCTGAGAAGGAACAAGGGGGAAGTGGGGGGGTGACCAGAAAAAGGAGGACCCCTGCCTATAGTTTCAGGCATTCACTTTCCAATGCCTCCTCTCTGTAAAGAGAGCTTTCCTACTATTCTTCCTTTTTGATCTCATACTCTAATAACCTTTTGCCTGCTGCTCATTCTGTGTCCACCTCTTCATTCTTTGAAGGGATGAGACAATGAACCAAGGGTATTGAGGCAAAGAATCCTGCAATACATCCTCCCAGCAAGTCAATATTCACCAACCCACAAGCTCCCCAAGTCTCTTTGTTTCAGTTTTTATCAAGGCTTCATTAGGTAGGTATGATTGATTATGTCATTGACCAACCATTGGTGATTCAACTCAATCTCTAGACTCATTCAGTTCCCTGGAATTTGCAGGTGGGGCCGAAAGTTCCAACCCTCTAATCATGGTGCATGGCCAGCCCCTCCCTTGAAACTATCTAAGGGCTCACCTTCGGCCACCTTCTTAGCATAAACTCAGATATGGTTAAAAGGGACTCATTATAGGGGCGCCTGGGTGGCTTAGTCGGTTAAGCGTCCGACTTTCGCTTAGGTCATGATCTCGCGGTTCGTGGGTTCGAGCCCCGCATTGGGCCCTGTGCTGACTGCCAGCTCAGAGCCTGAGCCTGTTTCAGTCTGTGACTCCCTCTCTCTCTGACCCTCCCCTGCTCATGCTGTCTCTCTCTCTCCTAGAAATAAATAAAAATATATTTTTTAAAAAAAGGGACTCATTATGAATAACTAAAGACACTCCTATTACTCAGGATATTCCAAGGGTTTTAGAAGCTCTGTGCCAGGAACTGAGAACAAAGACCACATATATTTTATCATTTTATTTTACCTTTTTTCATCATCATAAGTGTCTCTTTAATCCCCATCACCTATTTCACCCACGTCCCCGCCCACCACCCCTCTGGTAACCATCAGTTTGTTCTCTGTGGTTAAGAGTCTGTTTCTTGATTTGTCTCTCTTTTTTTTTATTTGCTCATTTGTTTGTTTCTTAAATTCCACATATGAGTGAGATCATATAGTATTTCCCTTTTTCTGATTGACTTATTTTGCTTAGCATTTACTCTCTAGCTCTATCCATGTTGTTGCAAATGGCAAGATTTTATTATTTTTTATAGCTGAATAATATTCCATTATATATACATAAATGCCCAGGTGGCTCAGTTAAGTGCCTGACTCTTGATATCGGTTCAGGTCTTGATCTCTTGGTTATGGAATGGAGCCCCATTATCAGGCTCTGCACTGAGTATGGAGTCTGCTTGGGATTCTCTCTTTCCCTCTCTATCTCTGACCCTCCCCCCTCTCAAAATAAATGTTTAAAAAAATTCCATTATATATATATGATGTGTGTACATATATATACACATTATATATGTACATACATATATGTATGTACATATATACATTACAGCATCCAAGAACAGCCTTTTTTTTAAAATCAATATCAACTTGGGGCGCCTGGGTGGCTTAGTCGGTTAAGCGTCCGACTTTCGCTTGGGTCATGATCTCGCAGTTCGTGGGTTGGAGCCCCGCGTCGGGCTCTGTGCTGACTGCCAGAGCAGAGCCTGGAGCCTATTTCAGAGTCTGTGTCTCCCTCTCTCTCTGACCCTCCCCTGCTCATGCTGTCTCTCTCTCTCTCCTAGAAATAAATTTTAAAAAATTAAAAAAAATAAAATAAAATAAAATAAAATCAATATCAACTTAACTTTAATCATATACAAAAACTCTACTTCTGTATGGCTCCATCTCCCCACAGTCTATGTTATTAATGTCAAAATTGCATCTTTATATATTCTGTACCCATTACATGGATTTATAATTATTCATAAGGAGGAACTGGAAGTAAGTCTATACTAAGAGAACCAATACCTTGGTCTTCCAGTTTCAAGGTGCTAGCTCCAGGCCCTAGTTTTTCTTTCTTGCCTCAGACTCAGGCATTCCGCTTTCTGTATTTGATACCTGATTAGGCACTTTAAAACAAAATTTTTTTAGTGTTTATTTATTTTTGAGAGGGAGAGAGAGACAGAATGGAAGCAAGGAACAAGGCTGAGAGAGAGGGAGACATAGAATCCGAAGCAGGCTCCAGGCTCTGAGCTTTCAGCATAGAACCTGACATGAGACTTGAACTCACGAACCATGAGATCATGACCTGAGCCAAAGTTGGCTACTTAATTGACTGAGCCACCCAGGCTCCCCCGATTAGGCACTCTGACCACAAGTGCAGAGTTCCTCTTTCTCACTCCCCCAGAACACAGAGGACAGAAGCTCCTAGCTTTTGACAAATTTAGAGAAATACAGAGTTCCTCTTTCTCACTCCCACAGGACACAGAGGACAGAAGCTCCTAGCTTTTGACAAATTTGGAGAAATAGAGCATAGAATAATAATATATCTGAGAAAAAGGCAAATTCTACAAAAACTAGTACTTGTCTAGAGTACCCAGTTTCCTACTGTAGTTAGGGTCTCACAGAGGTCAAGAAAGGCTCCAGCCAATCCCATTATCTAAGGGTCACTTTAATTAGGGAGGAAAGAGGCCAAAGCAGGGTATAACAATTGTGGTATTTTTATTTATTTATTTAGTAAATTTTTTCATATAGAAATGCTAAACTCATAGAAAAGTAAGACATCCATATATCCACCAATAAGATTCAGCAACTGTTAACATTTTTGCCGTATTTGCTTCATTTATATATAAATAATTCATCAAATCAAAATTCATCAAAAGGTGACACTGATTGTAAGATACCCTATTAGTTTATAAAAAACAATAAGATAGAGAAAACACTGCTATTAATTGTTTTTTTTTAATGTTTTATTTATTTCTAGGAGAGAGAGAGAGACAGCGTGAGCAGGCAAGGGTAAGAGAGAGAGGGAGTCACAGACTGAAGCAGGCTCCAGGCTCTGAGCTGGCAGTCAGCACAGAGCCCGACATGGGGCTCGAACCCACGAACCGGGAGATCATGACCTAAGCGAAAGTCGGACGCTTAACCGACTAAGCCACCCAGGCGCTCCTGCTATTAATTGTTTAAACATCACCAATTTCAAAGATACATTCCGATTTCTAGGGATATTAAGTTATGAAAAAAGAAATGTGTCTAAAGATTGTGTGTTACATAACTCCACTATATGTAGTCCTACATCAGATCAAACTAATCTGTGGTGAAAGAGATAATCAAAACAGTAGCTCCCTCAGTGAGGAGCTGGAGAGGAGATTGATTTGGAAAAGGCATGAGGAAATTTTCTGGGGAAAATATTCTGTATTTTGATAGAATAATGGCATTTATCAAAACTCATTTCTTTGTAAGACTTCACATCTGTATATAATACATAATACTGTATGTATTATATCTCAATTAGAAATTAAAATAACAAAATGTGACTTGACATTGATTTTCTTTTGCTAAAGCATTTAAAAATTACAGTAAATTTTGCAGCATGCATCTCCAAAAAATAAGAACATTCTACTATATAACTGCAATGCCATTATTTCATACCTGAAAATTTAACAATAGTTTTCTAATATCATCTTTGGTTCATATTCAAGTTTCTCTAAATGTAATTGTCTAATATTTTATTTTACTTTTTTGAGACAGAGCATGCACATGTGCCTGTGAACAAGTATGGGAGGGGCAGAGGGAGATGGAGAGAAAGGATCTTAAGCAGGTTAGCATGGAGCCTGATGTGGGGTTTGATCTCATGACTGTGAGATCATGACCTGAGCTGAAATTAAGAGTTGGCCACTAACTGAGCCACTCAGATGCCCCTATGTTTTCTTTCTTTCTTTTTTTTTTTTAATATTTTTATTTATTTCTAGGAGAGAGAGAGAGACAGTGTGAGCAGGGGAGGGTCAGAGAGAGAGGGAGACAGACTCTGAAATAGGCTCCCGGCTCTGAGCTGGCAGTCAGCACAAAGCCTGATGCGGGGCTCAAACCCACGAACTGCGAGATCATGACCTAAGCGAAAGTCGGACGCTCAACCGACTAAACCACCCAGGTGCCCCAATTTTTAAACTTTTTTTTTTAATTTTTAAATTTTATTTGAGGGAGAGAGAGAGCAGTGGAGAGGGGCAAAGGGAGAGAGAGAGAGAATCCTAAACAGCCTCCATGCCCAGCATGGATCCTACCACCCTGGGATCAAGACCTGAGCGCAAATCAAGAGTCAGATACTCAGGGGCACCGGGGTGGCTCAGTCATTTAAGTGTCCGACTTCAGCTAAGGTCACAATCTCACGGTTTGTGGGTTCAAGCCCCACGTTCAGCTCAGTGCTGACAGCTCAGAGCCTGGAGCCTGTTTCAGATTCTGTATCTCCCTCTCTCTCTGACCCTCCTCTGCTCATGCTGTCTCTCTGTCTCTCTCAGAAATAAAAATTAAAAAAAAAAAAAAGAGTCAGATACTCAACCAACTGAGCCACCCTGGCACCCCACGTGTTTTATTTTATTTTATTTTTTTTTAATTTTTTAAAAAATTTTTAATGTTTTATTTATTTCTAGGAGAGAGAGAGAGAGACAGCATGAGCAGGGGAGGGTCAGAGAGAGAGGGAGTCACAGACTGAAACAGGCTCCAGGCTCTGAGCTGGCAGTCAGCACAGAGCCCGATGAGGGGCTCGAACCCACGAACCGCGAGATCATGACCCAAGCGAAAGTCGGACGCTTAACCGACTAAGCCACCCGGCGCCCCACGTGTTTTATTTTTTAATAAGAAGTTTAAGTTTAAATTTAAAAAAAAAAAAAGAGACGCTCAACCAACTGAGCCACCCAGGTGCCCCTTAAACTTTTTATTAAAAAATAAAACACATGGGATGCCTGGGTGGCTCAGTTGGCTGAGCGTCTGACTTTGGCTCAGGTCGTGATCTCCCCATCTGTGAGTTTGAGCCCCAAGTTGGGCTCTGTGCTGACAGCTCAGAACCTGGAGCCTGCTTTGGATTCTGTCTCACCCCACCTCCACCCCCTGCACTCCTGCTCCTCCTCTCCTTGCACTCTCTCTTTCTTTCAAAAAGAAATAAAAACATTAAAAAAAAAATAAAACACATATACAGAAAACTATACCACACATAACATATAACATTGTGAATTAATGTAAGGTGAACACTCATAACCACCACTTATGATAAGAGATAGAACTTTACTGTCCACTCAGGAGTAATTCATGTTTCCTCTCAATCACAACCAACCCTTTTATAAAGTGACTACAATTCTGAGCAAGATTCCCTGAGTTTTGGCATGCTGATAGCAGGTTGTTTGTTTCTGTGCCCTTTATACTCAGTTGGATACAAAATCTTTGGCTCACAATTTCTTTCCTTGATGTATCAAATGTATGACTCTATTTTCTTCCAGCTTAAAAAATTGTTGTTGAAAGTCTAATGAAAATCTAATTTCCTTTCCATTATACTTCATTTGGCCTTTTGGCCTAGATTTAAAAAAAAAAAGCCAATTTTATTCTTTAAAGTTTAGAATATGTCTTAGTGTTTGACTTTCTGGGTCAGTATTTTCAGTTTTTAAATTTTTTTAATGTTTTGTCTATTTCTGAGAGAGAGAGAGAGAGAGAGAGAGAGACAGCATGAGCAGGAGAGGGTCAGAGAGAAAGGGAGATACAGAATCTGAAGCAGGCTCCTGGCTCGGAGCTAACTGTCAGCACAGAGCCCGACGTGGGGCTCGAACTCACAAACTGTGCGATCATGACCTGAGCTGAAGTTGGCCACCTAACCGAATGAACCACCCAGGTGCCCCAATATTATCCATTTTAAGGTGTGCCTTTTCAAAACCTAGTTTCAAATCTTTAAGAAAGTTTTCTCGAATAATGATTTTTAGTATTTGTCATGTTGTTCCCTTGGTTTGGTTTTCATTTGCAGTAACTCCTAATATAACATATTACATATTATTTACATGGCTTCAAAGTTTATCACTTTCTATCAAATCTTCTTTTTCCTTATTCTTAATTTAAAAAGCTTTCTTTTTTCACCTTCTATTTCTCATAAGGCAATATCTATAGTATGTATATACTCTTGTTTCTTTCTGGTTTAGCTTTATTTCTGAAATCACTTTTATTTATTCTTAATTTTCCTTAAGCTTTTTGTCACTTATCTGCAATATTTTTCTAGTTCTGATTCATGTTAATCTTTGATATCTTGTATCTTCTGAAGTATCTTTAGCTAGTTTTGAAATACTAGTTTATACTTTTCATCAATTTTGTGGAAGGGAACTTGGTCAATTAGCTTTAGGAATCCATGTTACTTAAACTGCTCCAGCCTCTTCAGATCTTATCAGAGACCCTTTATACTCATCTAATATTGGAGCAGGCAAACTGTCTGTTGCTTTTTTAGCTCAATTGTTAGCTTTTTTTTTTTGCTGTTTTACTCAAATCAGCCCATTCTGCCTTCTATAAATACAATTTTGCCATCCCATCAGTTGCCCTATTTCTTCCCTCTGCTTTCTCATGTATCAATGTGAATATAATGCAGATTTTATAATACTGGTACTGGTTGTCGTCTTTTATAATACTGGTACTGGTTGTCGTCACTCTATTGTGTTTTTGAATTTTGTGGGGATACTTTGTCATTTGACCTTGTTGTTCACAGTTGGTTTTGGTTTTACTATCTAGTTACTATCTGCTTCTTTTTCTTTTTCTTTTCTTTTTGGAGGGGGAGGAGATTCAGGGAGATTAAAAAACTGCTGTCTCTTTACAGAATTGTCAGGAAAGAAAAAAAGTGCCAGGAGAGTTCTGATGAAGCCTGAGATCATTTTAAAAAAGAACAAAGAAGTTCATCTGGTACCAGTCAGACCCATATGTCAAAATTAAGTGCAACTTGTAGAAACCCAGAGCCATAGGGTTCTCAGAAGATTCAAGGGCTATATCTTGATGCCCAACATTGGTTAAGAGCAACAAGAAAACAAAGCACATGCTGCCTGGTGGCTTCCATAAGGTCCTAGTCCACAGTGTCAAGGAGCTTCAAGTGTTGCTAATTGCAACAAATCTTACTGTGCAGAGATTGCTTACAATGTTTCCTCCAAAAACCACAAAGCAACTGGGGAAAGAGCAGCTCAGCCTGACATGAGAGTCACCAATCCTGATGCCAGGAAATGAAGAAAATGAATAGACATATAGCTTATTGCACATCATATTTGTATTAATAAAACCATAAAATTACCAAAAAAAAGTATGATAATACTTGTCTAAGTAATGCAATTACATGACTTGTCCTTTAACCCTATTTTAAAGTTAACTTTTCATTACATGAATGATTTACAAATGCATTCCTTTATAAGAGATTAACACATGCATAAGGCTAAAGTCCTCTTTGACCAGCTCACCAATGCAAATCCCCTGGATATTTTTGATGCTTGGCTGACTTTGCCCTATCTTCAAAAACTTCTGGTCCACAACCCTCTGCTCTGCTGAGAGAGCATTTAAAGTCATTTTGACATTAAATAAAGTTAAACGTAATGATGAAAGTGAACCCATTAATAGCCATTTGTGGAAGATTGTCTGTGCTGTTTTCTATTTGTACAAAAATGTTAAAACTTGAGGATGGTTGAGAATTTAAGAAATTTGGCTCTTTATTCTGTAGCATGGTGAGGGCCTTAGACATAGTTCTGTCTTTGATCAGCAATCTTACTGTTCCACCACAGAATTGGTAACTAATGGGCTTTTTGGCTCTGTTTTCACAAGGGTTGTGGAGATTATTTTGATTATGATTCAAGTTGCAAAAACAAAACAAAACAAAAAAGCCCTACTCATATTGGCTTTTAAAAAGGGATACTGTTGGTTCTTGGAACCAAACAGTATGGAAGTATTTGGTACTTCAAGAGTCACTAGATTCAGGGTCCCAGTGGGGTCATGACAATACTCTGCCTTACTCAACTTCAGGAGCCTCCATTATATTGCATGGCATGAGCCCAACATGGCTTTCTTACCATAGAAAGAGAAAGCAGACTCTTGGTAATGCCCCTGTAGTCCTGTGCTGGGGGTTCTCATTGTTCTGCTTTCTCTGCTTGTTGACTCCTTCTTAGTGGTCTTTCTTCATAGCAGGAAAGTGCTATAGTAACTCCTCTCCTCACACTCCCCTGACATGCTCCTCAGAGGACTTCTTTCTCCCAGAGGCCCCAGGAAAAATCCCATCATGATTCACTGGCTCTGATTGGGTCACAGTCCCAGCTCTGAGCCAATCACTGAGGTCAGGGGTTGATATGCTGATTGGCTCATGCCTGGTCAAGGTTGGCAGCTTCTTTAAACCCTCTTACTGTGGTGATGGTGGGTGGGGGGACCCCAGGAATGGTTAATAGAGTGGGGCTGTGACAAGGGATGTTTCCATCTGACTTAGATGGCACCCCGTCTTACAAGGCAGCTTAACATAGCAGTTGAGAGTGTCGACTATGGAGCCTAATGACCTTGGTTCCAAAACTGACATAACCATTTAATGGCTGTGTGACCTTGGTAAGTTACCAAACCTCTTTGGGGCTCAGGTTCTTCATCTGAAAAGTGGAGGATGATAGCAGTACCTCCCATAGATTGTTGTGACATAAAATTGATTATGTATGTATAAAACACTTAGAATAGAGACTGGCATGGGGTAAGATCTAAAGTCTTTGCCATTACTGAGAGATTTAATGATCCTGAGGAGAAAGTAGGGGAAATGTCCTGTATAGCAAGTATTCATTAAAGGGTAGGGTTCCTTTGATCTAAGGCTGGATAGGCTAAGATAAAGTGACTGGAAGTGACCCCTTTCAACAGTTCATCCATGTTAGTTTGGAAAGAGATGCTTGCAGGTGCCATGCATGGGCATGATGAGGTATGGTTTGCACTTAGGAGATCTGGGGGTGAGGGCATCACTGTAGAATGCCATTAAGGACAATTTACTGTGAGAACTGAATAACAAGCATTGTTCTAGAACTTTAGACTCTGATTCATGATTCTGCTCCAAGCCTTGGGAGCAGCAACCACTTCAGTTTGTGATGCAACACGCTGATTTATAAACCATTTATAGCTCTCCTCCATACTTAACACAGCCATCCCATAAATGACTCAGGTTGCAACCAAAGGGGAAATGGGACCATGACTGAACTTTTTCTATAATGGAGTGTAAATTGTCCTTTTGAATAGTGCATTTTTCATAAATCTCAGGTCTGGAACATGGTAATTAAGAGAAGCCTGAAAAACAAAAGAGGCTTGTGTTCCAGGCCTTCTTTTCAAATCCCAAATGCAGAATTCTCTGTGCCTGTGTCTCTGCCTGGCATCTGATTTCCCCCAACAGCCTCCTCCTACCCTTTTCTTAGTAACAATCTCAGATCCTGGCAGCAAATGGCATGCGAAGCGGGGCACATTATTATTCTACGCAGATAGTGTTACATAAATCTTCCTGCTTTAAAGTAATTTCTTTCACCCTTTATTTCTTTTGTGTGCCTTTAGGAGTCTGCTTGGATTCTTAATGGGCCATAAAACTCTGGCTGGCTTTGCTCTTGCTTTTAAGCAGAACAATGGATCCCCATGACTTTCATCCAGGCATTCACACATTTAATGAGGACCTACTAAGTGGCAGTTGCTGATATAATCAGAAGGCTTCTCGCATCCTTTTAAGCTAGCTTTTTCATCCAACAAACTCTACTTTAGAACTGCCCCCCTTTTCTTTTCTTTCCTTTCCTTTCTTTCCTTTTCTTTTCCTTTTTCTTTCTTTCACTTTCTTTTCTTTTTAAAGGCATACTCTTAGCTAAAAGGCCTATTTCCTATATGGGCAGCTAATGAAATGAGATCAAGGCCATCAATTCTCCCAGGACTATATCAGGCCATATTACATTTTCTTGTTTTCTAACATTATTCTAAGGGCATCTTCTTATTATTATCCATCTTGCTTATTTTCCTTAAGTTAGGTTAACGTCATGACTCTTCAGGAAAACATTCCCAGATCTCCCCTCTGATTCCCTTGAGTCCACCCTTCTTGGTGAAAGCATTGCAGTTGGAATATGAGCACTGATTTACTTGTCTATCTCCTTCACTAGCATAGAAACCAGGTAGGGACCGTATCTAATTGGACTTATTATCCCCAGTAGATGGATCAACACATATTTACTGAGTATCTACTGTACCAGTGACTGTACTAGGCTCTTGGGACAAAATCTTGTTTCTTAGAAGATTATAATCTCATGGAAAGATACACACTAGGCTAATAGTTATGCACCATTATACGATCTGGAACTGATCAGTGCTTTGAAGGAGAAGAACAGGATGTTAGGAGACTGTGTGGAGGAGGACACAGAGGTTGGATAAACAGGACTTTTGCCTGGGTAGGAGTACAGAGGGAAAGCTGGGAGGACTTTCTGTCAGGAGACTTTGAGGTGTACTGAATGAGTCAGTAGATTGTGACGGGGGGCGGGGAAGGGAACTAGCCTGCTTGGTCATCATGGGTATCTGCTGACTTGGCTTGTCCTGTGTCCCTTCTCCAAGTGATAGTAACCTGATTTTTCTTCTTGGAATTCTAAGCCTTCCTCATTTCCACCCTGACCTATGCCTTCTTTTGGTGATACACATTTGACTAGTCATCATGTGATTAGTCTAGGGATGAATTTGGATGTAAGTCCAGTCTGGGAGTCTTGGAAAAACTATGAAGAAAGGCAAGTATTTTTTTTTAGCATTTGGGAGTTTGTGCTCAAAAGAAAAGGGAAAAAGATAAATAAAGACAGGTAGATTCGTGATGATTTTTTTTTTAACACCTGGATCCAGCCATGCCTAAAAGTTATGTGGATATAATTGTGTCTAAATTCACATATGGCTCTCCAAGCTATTGGCTAAACAATTCTCCCATCTTTTTATTTGGCTTAAGCTCATTTTCACAGGGCTTTGTTGACTTGCAACTAAAAGTCTCTTTATTAATACAGTGATTTTAACTGACGTTACTCATTTGCTAAAGCTAAAGGGAGTAGGGAGGCCAGCCAAAGCAAATGTGGAGGTCAGTTAGCCAGAAGGAGAGGCAGTTGAAACATACTAAGGGAGATACAGATACAAAACTTCCCAGGCTCTGGTAAGGCAGGGAAGTCAAGGTACCTGAGGTCCTGGAAAACCACAAGCTGCCTCTGTGTTGGAGGCATGAGGAACAACCATGATTTGAGAGTGGAGAGCTGGCAGGCAAACTGGTTTTTATGGGTCCTGCGGAGCCAGGCAAGCTGGGTCTGTCAGTGGTGGCTGTGAGCAACAGCACTGGTGGGTCATGGCCGCCACCTAGCGCCAGATGTCACCTTTTGCAAGTTGTTTACTGGCTATTTCCAACTAGGTTTTTGAGGGCCAGTTGGAAGGAGGTCATTACCTCTGTCTTTTCATCAGGAAAAAACTCAAAATCAGATTTTTTATATTATCTCTAATTTACCTTCTTCCACTCCCAGAGCCTAATTGATTGGATAGGGGAAAAGGGCAATCATATCACAAGGTTAAACTTCTGTCTCATTTCAAACCTCTAGGGTACTATGAATTTCATACACTAGAGATAGATAGATAGATAGATAGATAGATAGATAGATAGATGATGATAGATAGATAGATAGATAGATAGATAGATAAGATAGGTAGGTGGGTGGTGGGTGGGTGGATGGAGGGATGGATGGATAGGTAATTTAAAAAAATAAATCTCGTAATGGTCATATTTCTGATTCAGCATTCTGGCAAGAAACAGCACACTCTAAAGCAGTAACTGGGGGAGAGTTTAATGAAAGGGATACTTACAAAGGAGTGGGAAGAAACCCAGGGAAATAATCAAGGCCTGAGGAAGCATGCCAGAGTTAGTGGCAGTAGGAGCAGCTACAACCCATAGGCCTGAAGGGGCAAAAAGAGGGAGAGGACCCAGCCGAAGCTGTTCTATGGAAGAGGCCACTTGATAGGTGTTGTGGTCCTAGCTGCACAACTAGGTTCTTGGCTGGGTTCCTGAGAAGCACACTAAGAAGAGGATTCATCTGTGAGTAACTACTCCCAGCGCAGATGGGAAGTGAAGTGGGAGAAGCAGGGCAGTACAGGTGAGAAAGCCAGGCAAAGTGTGATCCCAGGTAAAGTCCTCTGGGGGGTAGTTTCAGCCTGATGCTATAGGGGAGCTTTGGAGGGTAGGTTATGTTTCAGAAGACCTGCCTAGAGGCAGAGAGCCTTAGCACTGAAACCCTCGAACTGCCAGTCACCAGTTAAGTGGGAGGGGATAATGCAGGGGACTGGACTTTCCGAATGTTCAGTTAGAGTGAAGGACTAGTTTTTTTTTGTTTTTTTTTTTTTAATGTTTTATTTATTTCTAGGAGAGAGAGAGAGAGACAGCGTGAGCAGGGAAGGGTCAGCGAGAGGGAGTGACAGACTCTGAAACAGGCTCCAGGCTCTGAGCTGGCAGTCAGCACAGAGCCCGACGCGGGGCTCGAACCCACGAATCGCGAGATCATGACCTAAGCGAAAGTCGGATGCTTAACCGACTAAGCCACCCAGGCGCCTTGTGAAGGACTAGTTTTGAGGCTCTGCAAACACTGCCTTAACATAGCTGTAGGTGTTGGATGTTAGAACACACTGAAAATCAGTTCAAAGGGATCCAAAGGCATCTGGGTGAAGCAAAGACATCTGTCTCATGTGGGGATGGGAGCCAGTGAAATGTGAGATGTCAGATGACTCCTGAAGAAGGAAGACGCTGGGATGGTTTTGAACTAGAGAATTGTTGGGGGGTAGGGGGAAGGTAATGCCTATGAAAGATAAAGGGGGAGCCTGAGAACACAGTCAGATCTGACATTCTCAGCCAACCCCATGGGAACTCTGGAGAAAACACTGAGCATGAGGGGGGTCATGCGCTGTGCAGCAGTGACTTGTGGCCATATTTAGTCATTGCCTGGTAGTTGACTAGGAAAGGCATGGATCCTGAAGGTGGTACACCAGAGTCTGTCTCCTTGCAGCTGAATAGCAACTGCTTTTAGAGGGGAGATCCAAACAGCACCTCCACAGCTGCCACACTTAATGAAATGTAGCATATTTGGTTGCCTCGGCCATCTCCTAACACCAAGAAGGAAGAGCCTGCCAGCAAGGGGTATAGGTACAAGGGGCAGAGAGAGAAACGTGAGAGAAACATGGCCCTGGTGGTTCACATGAGCACATAGATCCAGCTGTGCCTGATACCCATCATATGCTTGGGTTTTTTGGTTATGCGAGCTAATAAATACTCTGCTTAAGTCATTTTGAGTTTGGGTTTTCTCTTTCAGCAAAAGAAAGATTCCTGATTCATACACTCCCTGAACTTCACTTGACTGTAAATGAGGTTCATGATACCACTTTGCAGGGTTTGAGCTGGAAGAAAGACAATTAATGTAAAGCACAGGCACAGAGTAGATGCCCAATAAATAATACCTAATATTACGAAAGGAAAAAGCAAAAGAGGCAAAGCAAGGTGTGGACACCCCTGGGGGCCGCTCTGTGTCCAGGATTGGCCAGAGGGCTGACTTCAGTGCTCAGCAAAGGCTAGTGCCTGATTGGGCTCTCCAATAGTGCCCAGCTGTAAAGCAGGACTGGCCTCTTGAGTCACTGTGACACTGTGGCTTTTCTTCAGTGAGTGCTCCCTGATCCAGTGCATTATTGTCCATGTAGGAGTAAAAACAAATCTTCTTTCTGGCCAAAGATGAGGATTCTCATCCTCTTTTTCTTTACCTGGATAGTCTTTGAATTTATTTTTGTTATTGTTGTTTGTAAACTATGTAAATTATTGTTTTGTGGAAGTATGTAAAGTTTACAATAAAATAAAAAGAATGAACATGACCATATTTGCAGCATTGTGATGATTCCAAAGCTTTGGGGGAAACAAAACAAAAAAGAACAAAGACTTCTAATTTATAACTCAAAAGCTACTTCCAATCTTCTGAGAGAAATGGGAAATTTTATATTTTAAAAATATGCTGAGCTTCACACTGGTCTTCTCTTCTTCCACCAAAAGTTTTCAAAGCTTTAAAAGACTCCATGGTAGAGACTGTTCTGAATGTTAAAACAATGATAGCAGTAGAAATGGAGGCTGCTGCGGGTCATTTCTCCTAATCTCCCCGGAGAAGCTCAAGTCCTAATTATTACAGAGAACAAAAAGTGCTTTGAATAGCCATTTTGGTTCATCGAGTACTTAATACCTGTTATTAAAAGAATTCCTGCCTGGTCTGATTGCTTATTCTAAGACTAGAGTACCTTTACTTTAAAAGCATGCATGACAGATCTTGGGTAAAGTTAGAAATAGGATCAAAAGCCAGTGTTGTTATGTCAAGGAGAGACTAGATGATTTTGACTGGTTTTTCTCATTTTTCTTAGGGCTTGGGGGACCCCAAAAGCCCATTTTCATGTCACTTCCTTTATAATGCCCTCCCCAGCATGCCCTGGCAGAATTAATTATTGCTTCCTTTAGGTACCTGTAGTAACCAGCATCCAGAATGGCTTTCAGTGATCCCTGCTTCCTGGATTACATGCCCTTATCTAGTACCATCCTACACCGAATGAGGCCAACTTGTGTAACCAGAAGGATATTGCAGAAATGAGCATATAACTTCTGAAGTTAGGCCATAAAAGACATTGTGGATTCCTTATTGTTCTCTCTTGGATCACCTGTGGAAGTCCAGTTGCTGTGTCATTAAAAGATAGTAGTTTTAAAAGATGTCCACAGATTCTTTGACCTCCCTTCAAGAAATGGAGCTTAATTCCTTTCTCCTTAAGTATGTACTGGACTTGTTGGCTCACTTCTAATGAATAGAATATAGCAGACACGATGATTTGTGATTTCTGAGATTTAGTCATGAAAGGAATCACAAATTTATTCTTGTTGTCTCTCTTAGATCACTTGATCTAGGGGAATCCCCTGACATGTTATGAGGACACACAGACATCTCTGTGGATAGATCCGTGAGGCAGGGAACTGAGACCACCTGTGGAAGCCATGGGAGTGAGTTGTCCGGGAGGCGTAACCTCTAGCTCTGGTCAAGGCTGCAGATGGCTGGGTTTAGCTAACAGCTTGACTGCAACTTCCTCATGACAGATTCTATGCCAGAATCACCCAGCTAAGCTGCTCCTAAATTTATAGTCATTGAAGTTTTTAATTAAGTCTAAAAAAATATGTAGTTTATTATTATCAGCTAAATAAGAGGACAATTTACTTATTTTTTGCCCTAATATGTCAAAAGGAACTTTACTGGTTTTGGTTTGGTTTTGCCAATAAAAGCCAGAGTTAATAGTCAAGAGCTAAGACAGTAGTATATTATTTGTGGAGGTATACTGCCTAATGAAACAATAAAACTATAAAAAATGTAAATGACTTTACATACAAAACACAAAGAAGGGGGCACCTGGCTGGCCCGGTAAGTAGAGCATGTGACTCTTGATCTTGGGGTCATGGGTCTGGCCTCATGTTGGGGGTAGAGATTACTAAATAAATATTTTTTTAAACTGCAAAGAAATAAATTCAAAACCAAAATAATCAGAGGATAATTGACATATAATATTGTATAAGTTCCAGGTATACAACGTAATGAGTTGTATGTATATATTGCTAAATCATCACCACGATATGTCTTCAGTGTGGTCCCTGCCTCACCTCTGCTTAGAGCTCTGCTATTTGGAAATACACCAGTGAGAGCTGGGGCTTCTTCCCAAGAGGGACTTCACTCACTTTGGTTTCTTTCCAGGGTGAGGTTATTTTAGAGATTCCTCCCCATCCCACCACCCCCAGACCTCCCTCTCCTGGCCTTGCTTGAATCCTGGCTGTTGGCAGCTCAGAGTGGGTGGGGGTGGCCAGGGTGCCCCATAGGGGCTAACCCTGTGGCTGTGTCACCCTCCTTCCTGCTCCTGCTGCCCATGAGCACCCCTAGACTAGCTGGGCCTGGGACGGAGGTGCCTGGGCAGGCGGCTTGTGTAAAGAAGTGGCTGTTGGCTAAAGGCTGGGTGTCCCTGCTTGACTCACCTGTTTGGTCAAAATAAAAAGAATCATCTCAGGTCAAAAAGAAAAAAAAAAATACAGGAGGTGGCTGAGATGCCGGAAACTCCGGGGTTGGAGGTGGGGTGAGTGGCACCAAGCACAGCCTGGGGGACAGCGAGAGACAGTGGCCAGTGGGCAGCACAAGTCACATTCTCCTTGTTCCCAGGCCATGGACACAGGCAGCAGGGCCGCTTAGACCATAAGTCAAGACAACTAGATAATAAGCCTTGTTAATATCAGTCACCACAAAGTTACAAAATATTTTTTTCTT
The DNA here is from genome assembly GCA_017311185.1 of Proteles cristata cristata. Taxonomy (NCBI): domain Eukaryota; kingdom Metazoa; phylum Chordata; class Mammalia; order Carnivora; family Hyaenidae; genus Proteles; species Proteles cristata. The sequence goes on from JAESUZ010005544.1 coordinate 1,019,367, forward strand.
TTTAAAATAATCCTTTAAAAGAGATATTATTGGTTTAAAGACAAAACAGAAAAATAGTGCAACTCCTTTGGAAAAAACAGTTTAACACTTCCTTAAAACAGGAAACATAAGGGGAAGTTTCAAGATAGCAGCCTAGGAAGATCCTGATCTCACCTCCTCCCATGGACACATCAAATCTCCACCTACATTCAGAATAATTGCCTCTGAAAGGGACCTAGAACTTGGATGGACAGACCCTCCACAGCAAGGGATGGCACTGAGAGGGTAGAAGGGGCAGATACGTGGTCACACTAAAGAAAAAACTACACACCAGGTGCAGTGCTCCACTGTCAGAGGGATCTCAAATGTACAGAAATTTTCTGAGGAGTGAGAGATTTGAGCTCCAAATCAGGCACCCCAAACTTTAAATCCTACATAGTAGAGATGATCTGGCACAAAGCTATCTTTGAAAACTAACAAGGACTACTTCAAGGAAAACTATAGAACTGTAGGGAAATGCTCTTTTAAAGGGCTTGTATGCAGACTCACTTGACCTAGAAACTAGCACAAAAACATCAGATAAAAAAGTACATAGATCATAGGTAAAGGAGACCTACTTATGAATGAGAGAAACTCCTGGAGAGGCAGGAGGCAGCTGGGTCTCTCTCCGGGGATTGAAATTGGCAGCAGCCACTTTTGCTACTTCATTTTGCTCTGCTGATCCTAGCAATGATGGGTGCCATTTTGGAATCTCCTTCTAGATTGCTAATGCCTTGGGGTATGACCTGCTGAAAGCATCACACAACCCTGTATGTTGGCTGGGCCTCACAGCTTACAGAATGATAACTCTGCCCACCAGCATACCAGCAGCAGTCAAAGCTGGTCTTTATAGTTAGCTGAGACAAGATTATCATTCAGAATTGAAAGGGAGATAGAAAGTTCTTCAGACAAACAAAAGCTAAAGGATTCATCACCACCAAATGTGCTTTACAAGAAACATTAAGGGACTTCTTTAAAGGGAAAAGAAAAGGCCATAACTAGACACAAAATATATGAAAGAAAAAATTCTCACTGGTAGAGGCAAACATATGGAAAAGGTAGTGGATCAACACTTATAAAACTAGTATGAAAGTTAAGAGACAAAGTAATAAAACTCAATACATCTACATTAATAAGAAATACACTAAATAAAAACATGTAAATTATGACATCAAAACACTAAAAGTATAGTGTTTCAGAATGTGTTTGAACATAAATGACCACCAACTTTAAAAAAATGTTTAATATTTCTTTTTTGAGAGAGAAAAAGACACACAGAGCATGAGCGGAGGAGGAGCAGAGAGAAGGAGACACAGAATCCAAAGCAGGCTCTAGACTCTGATCTGTCAGCATAGAGCTCGACAAGGGGCTCAAACTCACAAACCATTAGATCATGACCTGAGCCGGAATCAGACTCTCAACTGACAGAGCCCCCCCCAGGCAACCCTAAATGACCACCAACTTTAAATAGACTGCTATTTTACTTAGGTTGTTATATAAACCTCATGGTAACTAAAAACCAAAAATGTATAATTAATACACACAAAATAAAAAGAAAAGAATCCAAATAATAATAAAGACATCAAATCACAAGGAAGGGAAGCAAGAGAAGAAAGAAACAGAAAATAACTACAAAAACAACTAGAAAAAAATTAACAGCAATAAATACATACTTGCCAATGATTACTTTAATGTAAATGGAAGAAATGTTCCAGTCAAAAGACATAAGGTGGCTAAATGGGTAAAAAATAAGACCTATCTAAATGCTGCCTACAAGAGACTCACTTCAGATCCAAAGACACACACAGAAGGAATGAGGGCTGGAAATGGAAAGGAAAAGAAAGTTGGGATAACAATAATTAAGTCAGACAAAATAGACTTTAGACAAAGGCTGTAATAAGTGACAAAGAATGGCATTTTATAATGATAAAGAGATCAAACAACAAGAAGAGATAACACTTATAAATATTTATGTACCTAAAATAGGAGCACCTAAATATGTAAGCAAATATTAACAAAAAAAAAAAAGAGAAATTGACAGTAATATAATAATAGTAGGAAACTTTTGGGGCGCCTGGGTGGCTTAGTCGGTTAAGCGTCCGACTTTCGCTTGGGTCATGATCTCGCCGTTAATGGGTTCGAGCCCCGCGTCGGGCTCTGTGCTGACTGCCAGCTCAGAGCCTGGAGCCTGTTTCAGTCTGTGACTCCCTCTCTCTCTGACCCTCCCCTGCTCATGCTGTCTCTCTCTCTCCTAGAAATACATTAAAAAAAATTAAAAAAAAAATAATAGTAGGAAACTTTAAAACCCAACTTACATCAATGAATGGATCATCCAAACAGAAGATTAGTAAGGAAACATTAACCTTGAGAACTTCAATGGATAGAGAGAGTACAGTGAATTGAGAGAGAACATCAGTGGATAGATCATCCAGACTGAAGATTAATAAGGAAACATTAACCTTGAACAACACATTAGACCAAATGAACTTAATCTCTCTCAGATGAAATTCATTCTAGGAACAGTAGAATACACATTCTTCTCAAGTGTACATGGAACATTCTCCAGGATAAATCACATGTTAGGCAACAGAACAAGTGTCAATAAATTTAAGAAGAGTAAATTAAGATTAAAATCATATTAAGTATCCTTTTCAACCACAATGCCTTAAACTAGAAATCAACTACAGGAAAAAGAGTGGAAAATAACACCAACATGTGGAGACCAAACAACATGCTTCCAAACAATCAATGAGTCAATGAAGAAATCAACAAGGAAATAAAAAATACTTTGGCAGAAATGAAGATGAAAACACAACACTCCAAAATCTGTGGGATGCAGCAAAAACAGTTGTAAGAAGGAATTTTGTAACAATAAAGGCCCCACCTCAAAAACAAAGAATTTCAAATAAACAAACTGACTTTACATCTAAAGGAGCTAGAAAAAGAAGAACAAATAAGGCCCAAAATTAGTAGAGGGAAATAAAGATCAGTACAGAAATAAATGAAATAGAGGCTTCAGAAAATAATCAAAAAGATTAATGAAACTAAGAGCTGGTTGTTTAAAAAGATAAACAAAACTGATACACCTTTCACAAGACTCATCAAGAAAGAAAGAGAGAGGGTCACCTGGGTGGCTCAGTTGGTTAAGCATCCAACTCCTTCTTCTTCTTCTTCTTCTTCTTCTTCTTCTTCTTCTTCTTCTTCTTCTTCTTCTTTCTTCTTCTTCCTCTTCTTCCTCTTCTTCTCCTTCTTCTCCTTCTCCTTCTCCTTCTCCTTCTCCTTCTCCTTCTCCTTCTCCCTTCCTTCTTCTTCTTCTTCTTCTTCTTCTTCTTCTTCTTCTTCTTCTTCTTCTTCTTCTTCTTCTCCTTCTCCTTCTCCTTCTCCTTCTCCTTCTCCTTCTCCTTCTCCTTCTCCTTCTTCTTCTTCTTTTTGACTTTTTAATGTTTATTTATTTCTGAGAGAGAGAGAGAGAAAGAGGTTTAGAGAGAGAGGGCGATACAGAACTGAAACAGGATCCAGGCTCTGAGCTGGCTGTCAGCACAGAGCCCGACTCAGGGCTCGAACCCACAAACCATGAGATCATGACCTGAGCCAAAGTTGGCACTTGACCAACTGAGCCACCCAGGCACCCCTAAGCATCCAGCTTCAACTTTGGCTCAGGTCATGATCTCATGGCTCATGGGTTTGAGGTCTGCAGTGGGCTCTGTGCTAATAGCTCAGAGCCTGAAGCCTGCTTTGGATTCTGTGTCTCCCTCTTTTTCTGCCCCTCCCCCACCTACTCTGTCTCTCAAGAATAAGTACACATAAAAAAATGAAAAAGAGCCCAAATAAATAAAATTAGAAATGAAAGAGAAAAAGTTACAACCAATACCACAAAAATACAAAAGATCATAAAAGACCACTATGAACAATTATTCATAATTGTCAACAAATTGGGCAACCTAGAAGAAATGGATAAACTCCCAGAAACATACAATTTACAAAGACTAAATCAGAAAGATAGAAAATTCAGATATAATGATTACTAATAATGAAACTGAATCAGTAATTAAAAAAAAAAAAACCCAAAAACTTCCCAAAACAAGAATCCAGGACCAGACTGCTTCACAAAGAAATTTTAGCTAACATTTAAAGAACAGTTTATACCTTTTCTTCTCAAACTATTCCAAAAAATTCCAATCTCATTCTATGAGGCCAGCATCACACTGATACCTAAACCAGACAAAGACACCAAAAATAAATAAATAAATAAATAAATAAATAAATAAATAAATAAATAAAATTATAGGTTGACATTCTTGATAAACATAGATGCAAAAGTTCTCAACAAAATATTAGCAAAAAAATATTCAACAATACATTAAAAGGATCACATACCATGGTCAAGTGGGATTTGCTGCAGGATGCTTCAATATTCAAAACTCAATCAACAGATACATAATATTAAGAAAACAAAGGATTAAAATCATACGATCATCTCAACAGATGCAGAAAAAGCATTTGAAAAAATTCAACATATATTTATGATAAAAACTCTTAACAAAGTGAGCATAGAAGAAATGTACCTCAATATAATAAAGTTCATATATGACAAACCCATAGCTAACATCATACTCAAAAATGAACTTTTCCTCTAAGATAAGGAACAAGACAAGGCTGATTGCTCTTGCCACTTTTATTCAATGTAGAATTAGAAGTCCTAGCTACAGCAATTAGATAATAAATTTATTTATTTATTTATTTATTTATTTATTTATTTATTTATTTTAAAAGGCATCCAGAAGAGCGGCATGAACTGCTACCCACACCACATCTCCTGACCAGAGAGTTCTGCAGAGCCTCAGTTCTAGCTGAAGTACTATCAGGTCTCATTTAACAAGCAGATCAGAGAACACCTAGTTAAAACTTACCACATTCTGGCCAAGGTCCAAGCACTGCCCACTGCAGGCAAAGAGAGCCTCTGCAGGAGACTGACCTGAGGGACAGAGCAGCCAAAACACAGCACCAGAGTGCACAGAGCACACACCAGAGACAATTCCTGAAGAGCCAGGCCCTGGACACTACACAACCTAGTCTTTATAAGGCCATTTCTTTCAGGAGCAGGAAACACAATGTGGTTTCCTAACACAGAGAAGAAGACAGAGACTTAGACAAGATATCAAGGTGGAGGAATTAATCCCAAATGAAACAACAAGATAAGGCCATGGCCAGAGATCTAAGCAAAACAGATATAAGTGGCATGCCTGATGGAGAATTTAAAGCAACAATCATAAGGATATTTCCTTGGCTTAAGAAAAGAATAAAGACATCAGGGAGACCTTTACCACAGAGATAAAAGTTTAAAAAAGGATCGATTAAAACTGAAGAATACAATAACTGAAATTGGAAACAGGCTTAATGCAATGAGCAGCAGACTGGAAGAAGCAGAGGAACAAAAAAGTAACATAGAAGACAAAATAATGGGGGGGCACCTGGGTGGCTCAGTCAGTTTGAGCATGTCGGTTGAGCGTCTGACGTCAGCTCAGGTCATGATCTCACAATTTGTAAGTTGGAGCCCCACGTTGGGCTATGTGTGGACAGCTCAGAGCCTAGAGCCTGCTTTTGATTCTCTGTCTCCTTTTCTCTCTGCTGCTCCCCCACTCTCTATCTCTCAAAAATAAATAAATGTTAAAAAAAAGAAGACAAAATAATGGAAAATAATGAAACTGAACAAAAGAGATACAGAATAATTATGGAACACAAGAATAGACTTAGGCAACTTAGTGACCCCATCCAATGTAATAACTTTGTATTATAGGAGTCCCAGAAGAAGAGAGAAAAAGAGGCAAAAAAATTTATAAGAGAATATAATAGCTAAAAACTTCCCTAATCTAGGAAAGGAAACAGATATCTGGATCCAGGAGGCACAGAGAACTATAAACATCAACAAAACAGGCCAACACCAAGACATTGTAATTAAATTTGCAAAACATAGTGATAAAGAAAAAATCTGAAAAGCAGCAAGACAAAAGAAGTTCTTAACTTACAAGGGAAAACTCATAATGTTAGCTACAGATTTCTCAACAGAAAGTTGGCAGGCAGGCCAGAAGGGAGTAGCATGATAAGCATAAGAAAAATCTCTAGCCAAGAATGCTCTATCCAGCAAGGCTGTCATTCAGAATAGAAGGTGAGATAAAGAGTTTCCTAGACAAACAAAAACTAAAGGAGTTTGTGACCACTAAATCAGCACTGCAAGAAATATTAAAGGGGACTCTCTGAGTGGAAAGGAAAAACCAAAAGTGACAAAGACAAGAAAGGATAAGAGAAAAAACTCAAGAAACAATGACAAAACAAGTAAACAAATAATAAAATACACTAACCATATATCTATCAAAAATTACTTTGATTCTAAATAGACTCAACATTCAAAGTCTTATGGTATCAGAACAGATTAAAAAAACAAAACAAAACAAGGCCCATTTATATGCTGCTAAAAGAGATCATTTTAGACCTAAAGGCATCTACAGATTGAAAGTGAGGGAATGGAGAAACATTAATCACGCAAATGGATGTCAAAAGAAAGCTAGAGTAGCAGTACTTACATCAGATGAACTAGACTTTAAAACAAAGACTGTAACAAGAGATAATAATAAACAAGAAGATCTAACAATTGTAAATATTTATGCACTCAAAAAGGAGGAACCCCAATATAAAAAAACACTTATAACAAACATAAAGGAACTAATCAATAATAATACAATAATAGTGGGACTTTAATACCCCACTTATAGCAATGGACAGACAGATCATCTAAACAGAAAATCAATAAACAATAACATTCAATGACATACTGGACCAGATGGGCTTAACAGATATATTGAGAACATTCTACTCTAAAACAGCAGAAGACACATCCTTTTCAAGTGCACATGGAACATTCTCCAAAATATGTCACATACTAGGCCACTAATCAGGCCTCAACAAACACAAAAAGATACCACAATGCTATGAAACTTGAAGTCAGCAAGAAAAAATTTGGAATGACCACAAATATATGGAGGTTACACAGCATGCTACTAAACTAAATGCTATTTATTTCCATGGAAATAAATGGAAATGAAAACACCACAGTCCAAATCCTTTGGAATGCAGCTAAAGTAGTCATAAGAGAGAAGTAAATAGCAATACAGGCCTTACCTTAAGAACAAGAAAAATCTCATATAAACAACCAAAATTTACACCCAAAGGAGCTGGAAAAAAGAACAACAAATGAAGCCTAAAGCCAGCAGAAGGAAGGATATAATAAAGATTAGATCAGAAATAAATGATAGAAACTAAAAAAATAATAGAACAGATCAATGAAATCAGGAGATGGTTCTTTGAAAAAATTAGTAAAGTTGATTGGGGCACCTGGGTGGCTCAGTTGGTTAAGTGTCCGACTTATGCTCAGGTCATGATCTCGTGGTTCAAAAGTTCAAGCCCTGCATCGGGCTGTGATGACAACTCAGAGCCTGGAGCCTGCTTCCGATTCTGTGTCTCCCTCTCTCTCTGCCCCTCCCCTCCTCACGCTCTGTCTTTGTCTCTCTCTTAAAAATAAATAAAAATTAAAACATTTTTTAAATTAATAAAGTTGATAACCCCCTAGCCATACTTATCAAAAAGAAAAGAGAAAGGATCCAAATAAATGAAATCACAATTGAGAGAAGAGAAATAACAACCAACACCACAGAAATGCAAACAACTGTGAGAGAATATTATGAAAGCTTTATGCCAACAAATTGGACAATCTAGAAAAATGGATAAATTCCTAGAAACATATAAACTACCAAAATTCAAACAGGAAGAAATAGAAAACTTGAACAGACTGATAACCAGCAAAGAAACTGAATCAGTAATCAAAAAATCTCCCAGTAAACAAAAGTACAGGGCCAGATGGTTTCGTGGGGGAATTCTACCAAACATTTAAAGAAGAATTAACACCTTTCTTCTCAAACTATTCCAAAATAACAGAAAAGGAAGGAAAATTTCCAAATTCACTCTATGATGCCATGCTATCTTCATATCAAAATCAGATAAAGACTCCATTAGAAAAGAGAACTACAGGGGCACCTGGGTGACTCAGTTAGTTAAGCAGCCAATTTCAGCTCAGGTCACGATCTTGTGGTTCATAGGTTCGAGCCCCACATCGGGCTCGGTGCTGACAGCTCAGAGCCTGGAGCCTGCTTCAGATTCTGTGTTTCTGTCTCTATCTGCCCTTGCCTGCTCATGCTCTGTCTCTCTCTCTCTCTGTCAAAAATAAATTTAAAAAAAAAACATTTAAAAAAAGAAAAGAAAAGAAAGAAAAAAGAACAACAGGCCTTGCAGACACTGCCACCCTGGAGCCACCTGCAGTGCCCAGCCATGGTCAACCCCACTGTTCTTCAACATTGCTGTAGACAGCGAGTGCTTGGGCAGTGTCTCCTTTGAGCTGTTTTCAGACAAAGGTCTAAAGACAGCAGAAAACTTTTTACTCTAAACACTGGGGAGAAAATATTGGTTACAAAGGTTCCTGCTTTCACAGGATTATTCCAGCATTTATGTGCCAGGGTGCCATAATGGCACTGCTGGCAAGTCCATCTATGGGGAAAAATTTGATGATGAGAATTTCATCCTGAAGCATACAAGTCCTGACATCTTGTCCATGGCAAATGCTGGACCCAGCACAAATGGTTCCGGGTTTTCATCTGTACTGCCAAGACCTAGAGGTTGGATGGCAAGCATCTGGTCTTTGGCGAGGTGAAAGAGGGCATGAATATTTTGGAAGCCATGGAGAACTTTGGGTCCAGGAATGGCAAGACCAGCAAAAAGATCACTATTTATAACTGTGCAGAAATATAATAAATTTGACTTGTGTTTTATCTTAGCTTCCAGACCACTCCTGTAGCTCAGGAGGATACCCCTTTGTCCCCATCTGCCTGAAACATCCTATAATCTTTGTGCTCACACTACAGTTCTATGGTTTCCATATTTTCCTTATTCCCCTCCAAGTCTAGCTGGATTACAGAGTTAAGTTCATGATTATTGAATAAAAACTAAAGAACAACAACAACAAAAAGAACTACAGGCCAATATCCCTAATGAATATGGGTAAAAAGTATTCTAAATAAAGTACTAGCATACTGATTCCAACAATTTGTTTGTTTTTAAAGTTTATTTATTTAGTTTGAGAGAAAGAGTGAGAGAGAGAGAGAGAAAGAACACGAATAATGGAGTGGCAGAGAGAGAGTGAGAGAGAATCCCAAGCAGGCTTTGCACTGTCAACACAGAGCCAAATATGATCACGAAATGTGAGATCATGAACCAAGCCAAAACCAAGAGTTGGGTGCTCAACTGATTGAGCCACTCAGATGTCCCCCAACAATACATTTAAAAAAACATTCACCACCATCACGTGAGATTTATTTTTGAGATGTAAGAGCGATTCAGTATTCATAGGACAATCATTGTGATACACGACATTAACAAAAGAAAGGGTAAGAACCATATAATCATTTCAATAAATGCAGAAAAAGTATATAACAAAGTGCCACATCTATTCATGATAAAAACCTTCAATAAAGTAGGTTTAAAGGGAGCATACCTCAACACAATAAAGGCCATATATGAAAAGCTCACAGCTAATATCCTCAATGGAGAAAAACTGAGCACTTTTCCTCTATGGTCAGGAATGAAATAAGGATATCCACTCTCACCACTGTATTCAACATAGTACTAGAAGTCCTAGCCACAGAAATTAGACAACATAAAGAAAAAAAAGGCATCCACATTGGCAAGGAAGAAGTAAAACTTTCACTATTTGCAGATGACATGATACTCTATGTAGGAAACCCAAAAGACTCCATCAAAGAACTGTTAGAACTGATATACAAATTCAATAAAGGCTCAAGATACAAAATCAACATACAGAAATTTGTTGCATTTCTATATATTAACAATGAAGCGGCAAAAAGAGAAATTAAGGAATCAATCCCATTTACAATCGTACCGAAACCAATTAGATACTTAGAAATAAATGCCTAACTAAACAGGTAAAAGACCTGTATTTTGAAAACTATAAACATTCATGAAAGAAATTCAAGATGATACCAAGAAATGGAAAAATATCCCATGCTCAAGTGTTGGGAGAACAAATTAAAAGAAATTTTTTAAATGTTTATTTATTTTTGAGAGAGAGAGAGAGAGATAGAGTGCAAGCAGGGGAGGGGCAGAGAGAGAGGGAGACAAAGAATCTGAAGCAGGCTCCAGCTCTGAGCTGTCAGCACAGAGCCTACATGTGGCTTGAACTCACAAATTATGAGATCATGAGCTGAGCAGAAGTTGGACGCTTAACCCACTAAGCCACACAGGTGCCCAAAGGGAGAACAAAAATTGTTAAAATATCTGTACTACCCAAAGCAATCTACACATTTAATGCAATTCCTATCAAATACTAACAGCATTTTTCACAGAGCTAGAATAATCAGTCCTAAAATTTGTATGGAACTAAAAAGACTTCAAATAGCCAAAGCAACATAGAAAAACCAAAGCAAAGCTGGAGGCATCACAATTCCGGACATCAAGTTATAGTAGTGAATAAAACCATATGGTCCTGGCACAAAAACAGACATATAGATCAATGGAACAGAATAAAAAAACCAGAAATGAACCCACAATTATATAGCCAGCTACTCTTCAAACTACTCTTCAACACAACAGGAAAGAATATCCACGTCTCTTCAACAAATGATGTTAGGAAAACTGGACAGCAACATACAAAAGGATGAACTGGATCACTTTCTTACATCATACACAAAAATAAATTCAAAATGGATTAAAGACCTAAATGTGAAACCTGAAACTATAAAAATCCTGGAGAAGAACACAGGCAGTAATGTTTTTAACAATGGCCCTAGCACCTTTTTTCTAGATATGTCTACTGAGGCAGGGGAAACAAAAGCAAAAATAAACTATTGGGACTTCATCAACATAAAAAGCTTCTGCACAGTGAAGAAAACATCAACAAAGCTAAAAGACAACTTATAGAATGGGAGAAAATATTTGCAAATGACATATCTGATAAGGGGTTCATATCCAAAATATGCAAAGAACTTATCAACCTTTTTTTTTTTTTATTTCTAGGAGAGAGAGAGAGACAGTATGAGCAGGGGAGGGTCAGAGAGAGAGGGAGTCACAGACTGAAACAGGCTCCAGGCTCTGAGCTGGCAGTCAGCACAGAGCCCGACGCGGGCCTCGAACCCACGAACCGCGAGATCATGACCTAAGCGAAAGTCGGATGCTTAACCGACTAAGCCACCCAGGCGCCCCAGAACTTATCAAACTTAATACCCCCAAAATGAATAATCCAATTAAAAATGGGCAGATGACATGAATAGATTTTTCCAAAGAAGAGACACAGATGGACAACAGACACATGAAAAGATGCTCAACATCATTCATCATCAGAGAAATACAAATCGAAACTGCAATGAGATATTGCCTCACACTTGTCAGAATGGATAAAATCAACAACACAGAAAACAACAGGTGTTGGCAAGAATGCAAGAAAGGGGAACTTTTTTTTTTTTTTGCACTGCTGGTGGGAATGCAAACTGGTGCAGCCACTCTGGAAAACAGTATGGGGGTTCCTCAAAGAGTTAAAAATAGAACTACCCTTTGATCTAGCAATTGCCCTACTAGATAATTACCCAAAGAATATAAAAATACTTATTCAAAGGGATACATGCACCCTAATGTTTATAGCAGATTTACTTACAATAGCTAAATTATGGAAACAGCTTAAGTGTCCATTGCTGATGAATGGATAAAGAAGATGTGATATATATATATATATATATGATAGAATCTTACCCAGCCATCAAAAAGAATGAAACCTTGCCATTTGCAATGACATGGATGGAGCTAGGGAATAGAATGCTAAGGAAAAACAGAGAAAAACAAATACCATATGATTTCATTCATATGTGGAATTTAAGAAAGAAAACAAATGTTTAAGAAAGAAAACAAATGAGCAAAGGGGGGTAAAGAGAGAAAAGAGGAAAACCAAGAAATAGACTCTTTAAAAAAATTTTTAAATTTATTTTAGAGAGCATGTGCAAGCAGGGGAAGGTAACAGAGACAGAGACAGAGACAGAGAGAATCTCAAGCAGGCTCCATGTTCAGGGCAGAGCTGAACATGGGGCTCAAGCCTATGCTCTCAGGACCATGACCTGAGCTGAAATCAAGAGTCAGATGCCCAACTGACTGAACCACCCAGGATTCCTGAAATAGGCTCTCAACAATAGGGAACAAACTAATGGTTATCAGAGGGAGGTGATAAGTTGTCTTCTGGCTTTGTTGATGTTTTCTTCACTGTGCAGAAGCTTTTTATGTTGATGAAGTCCCAATAGTTTATTTTTGCTTTTGTTTCCCCTGCCTCACCAATAGGTGATGGGGGTCAGGTAGTGCACTTGTTTTGATGAGCACTGGGTCTTGAATGGAAGTGCTGAATTGCTATATTGTATACCTGAAACTACTATTAAACTGTATGTTAACGAACTGGAATTTAAATTAAAACTTAAAAAAAAAACTCTCATAGATGCAGAGAAGAGATTTGTGGTAGCCAGAGAGGAGGTGTGGGGGGTGGGCAAAATGGGAGAAAGGGGTCAAGAGGTATCAACTTCCAGTTATAAAATAAATAAATCAAGAGGATGTAATGTAGAGTATGGTAACTATACCCAATAATATTGAACTGCATATAATGTAACTTTATATGGTGATAGGAAGAAACTAGACTTGTGATTGTTTTGCAATGTACACAAATATCAAATCATTATGTTGTACATCTGAAACTAATACAATGTTATATGTTAACTATACCTCAATAAGAAGAAGCAAGGAACAATGGGTACTGAAAAACAAACCAAAATGCAGGAAATGTCAATAGTAAGTCCTTACTATCAATAATTACTTTAAACATAAATAAATTAAATTATCCAATCAAAAGTCATAATGGCTGAAGAGTTTTTAAAAGAAGCATGATTCAATGATATGTTGCCTGTAAAACACCCACTTTAGTTCTAAAGGCACACATAGACTAAGAGTAAAGGGATAGAGAAGATAATTCAAGCAAATGGTAAACAAAAGAAAGTAAGGGAGCTATTCATATACAAGTCGAAATAGACTTTAAGTAAAAAAAAAAAAAAAGGTCAAAAGAGACCAAAAGTCATTATATAATAATAAAAGGGTGAATCCATTAAGAAGATATAAAATTGCTACTTTTTATGTGCACATTATCAGAGTATCTAAAAATATAAAGCAAATACTAACAGAACTGAAAGGAAAAATATACAGCAATATAATAATAGTTAAGGACTTTTTCTTTTTATTAAAAAAATTCATTTGTAAGTAACCTCTAAACCCAACATGGGGCTTGAAATCACAACCCTGAGATCAAGTGTTGCAAGTTCCACTGACTGAGGCAGCCAGCTGCCCCAATAGCTAAGGACTTTAATACTCTACTCTCAACAATAGGTATGTCAACCAGACAGAGAATCAATAAGGAAACAGTGTATTTGAACAACACTATAGAACAAATGGACTTACCAGACATCTAAAACCCAAATGCATCCAACAACAACAGAATACACATTCTTCTCAAGCATACATGGAGTATTTTCCAGGATAAATCAAATGTTGGGCCACTAACCAAGTCTCAGCAGATTTTTAAAGTGTTTATTTATTTATTTTGAGAGAGAGAGAGAGAGAGTGCTCATGAGTGGGGGATGGGGATAGAGCAAGAATCCCAAACAGGTTCCATGCTTAGCATGGAGTCCAATGCAGGGCTCTATCCCACCACCATGAGATCACGACCTGAACCAATATCAGGAGTTGGACGCTTAATGAACAGAGCACCATAAGTCTTAGCATATTTAAAAAGATTGAAAACATTCTGAATATCTTCACTGACCACAATGGTATGAAACTAGAGAGAGAGAGAGAGAACACAAAGCAATGAAATCATAAATGAGAGAAGAGACATAACAATCGATACCACAAAAACACCAAGGATCATAAAAGACATGAACAACTAAATGCCAACAAACTGGACAACCAGGGAGAAATGGATAAATTCCTAGAAACATACAATCTACTGAAACTGAATTAGAAAGAACAGAAAATCTGAACAGATCAATAATGAGTAAGGAAATTGAGTAAGTACTCAAAAACATTACAACAAAGAAAAGCTCAGGACCAGATGGTTTAACAAGTGAGTTCTACTAAACATTTAAAGAAGAATTAATACCAATCTTTCTCAAACTCTTCCAAAAAAACTGAAGAGGAAGGAAAACTTCCAAACTTATTTTTGAGGCAAACATTACTCTGATGGCAAAACCAGATAAGGACACTACCAAAAACCAAAAACAAAAACAAAAACACTACAAGCCAATATCCTTGATGAATATAGTTACAAATATTCTCAACATACTAGCAAACCAAATTCAGCAGCACAGTAAAGGGTCATATACCATGATTTAGTGGAATGCATACCTGGAATGCAAGGATGGTTCAACGTATACAAATCAATACATATGATACATTGCATTAAAAGTATGAAATTGAAAAATCATATGGTCATCTCAATAGATACAGAGAAAGCATTTGATAAAATTTCATATCCATTCATGATAAAAACACTCAACAAATTAGGTATAGAAGGAACCTACCTCACCATAATAAAGACCATATATGGTGAAAGGTTAAAACTTTTCTTCTAAGATCAGGAACAAGACAAGGATGCCCACTCAGACCACTTCTATTCAACATAGTATTGGAAGTTCTAGCCAGAGCAGACAGGCAGAAAAAATAAATAAAAGTTACCAAAAATGGAAAGGAAAACTAGAATTGTCTCTATTTGATTTTATATGTAGAAAATCCTAGAGACTCAACCAAAAAACTGTTAGATTTAATCAACAAATTCAGTATAGTTGCAGGATACAAAACCAGCATGCAGAAATCAGTAATGTTTCATTATAGTATCAATGAATTATCAGAAAAAGAAATAAAGCAAACAATCCCATTGACAATAGCATCAAAAACAAAATACTTAGGAATAAATTTAACAAAGAGATAAAACAAAAAGATGCTTATAAAAGAAATTGAAAAAAAGCACAAATTAATGGAAAAATATTTGGTGTTCATGGAACGGAAAAATTAATATTGTTAAAATGTCCATACTACCCACAACATTCAACATGATCCTTATCAAGATTTCATATGAGGAACCACAAAAGTCCCTGAATAGGCAAGCCAATCAAGAGAAAAAAAGGAAATGCTGGAAGCACCACACTTCTTCATTTCAAACTATATTACAAAAGTAGAGTATCAAAACAGTATAGTACTGACATAAAAATAGACACATAGTCAATGTAATAGAATGAAGAGCCCAGAAAGAATTCCATGCATTAATAATCAACTAATATTTGACAAGGGAGCCAAAAATACTCAATAGAAAAAACACAGTCTCTTTAATAAATGGTGCTGTGAAAATTGGATATTTATTGCAAAAGACCCCTATCTCATACTACTCACAAAAATTAACCTGAAATGGACTAAAGACTTAAATGTAAGACCTGAAACCATGTATCTCCTATATGAAAACATGGGGAAAAGCTTGCCATGGGTCCTCACAGTGTTTTTTTGTATATAACTTCTAAAGCAAAAGCAACAAAATAAAAAATAAATTAAGTAGGACTACATTAAACTAAAAAGATTGTACACAGCAAAGCAAACAATTAACAAAATGAAAAGGCAATATAGGAATGGGAAAAAATATTTGCTAACCACATATCCAGTAATGGGTTAACATCCAAATATATAAAGAATTCATTCATATAATTCATTAGCAAAACTCCTAAATAATCCAACTAAAAATAGGCAAAGGCCTAAGTAGACATTTTTTCCAAAGAGAATACATGAATGGTTAACACATACATGAAAAGGCGCTCAACATTAGACCTGCTCACAGCAGTGAGCCTGATGTAAGGCTTGAACTCACAAACTGTGAGATCATGACCTGAGCCAAAGTCAGATGCTTAACCCACTGAGCCACCCAGGTGTTCCTATGTCTGGCTTTATTTAAGCATGATCTTTTATTTATTCAATATATATCCATGCTATAGCATATATCAAAATGTCATTCCTCCTTATGATTGAAGAAATATTCTTTTATATGTATATACCACATTCTGTTTATCCATTCTCTCATGAATGCACATTTGGATTGTTTCCACTTTTTGGTTATTGTGATGAATGGTGCTATGAAAATTAGTATTAAAATATCTGTTTAGTCTGTTATTCAAATTATTTTTGTATATAGCTAAATATGAAATTGTTGCATCAAATGGTAATGCTATATTGAAGTTTTTCAGGGAAGCTCAATACTGTTTTCCACAGCAGCTGCACCATTTATATTCCCAGCAGCAATGCATAAGGGTTCCAATTTCTCTTATCCACATCAACACTTGCTGTTTTCTGTTGAGTGTTTTTATCATTAAAGGATGTCAATTCTGTTAACATGCTTTTTCTTCCTCAATCAAATGGTCATGTGTTTATCTCCCCCTTCTTTTTATTAATCTGGTACATTCCATTTTTTCAGATTTATTGAGATAGAATTGACAATTGAAATTGTATACATATACCATGTATAATGTGGTGATTTGATATATATATATATATATATACTTTGTGAAATGATTACCACAATCAGATTAATTAACATATTCATCATGTTACATAGTTATCTCACCTTTTGTTTTAGAAAAGAGAATGCCTAAGAACCACTCTCTTAGGGGTGTCTGGGTGGCTCAGTTGGTTAAGCATCCAACTCGTGATTATTGCTCAGGTCATGATCTTTCCATCTGAGATTGAACTTCGTGTCAGGTTCCATGCTAACCGTGGAGCTCTCTCACATGCTTGCTCTCTATCTCTCTCTCTCTCTCTCTCTCTCTCTCTCTGTCTCTCACAAGAAAGAAAGAAAGAAAGAAAGAAAGAAAGAAAGAAAGAAAGAAAGAAAGAAAGGAAGGAAGGAAGGAAGGAAGGAAGGAAGGAAGGAAGAAGGAAAGAAAGAAAGAAAGAAAGAAAGAAAGAAAAAGAAAGGAAGGAAGGAAGGAAGGAAGAAAGAAAGAAAGAAAGAAAGAAAGAAAGAAAGAAAGAAAGAAAGAAAGAAAGAAAGAAAGAAAGAAAGAAAGAAAGAAAGAAAGAAAGAAAAAGATTTACTCCCTTAGTGGAGCACCTGGCTAGCTCAGTTGATGGAACATGCGACTATTGATCTTTGGGTTGTGGCTATAAGCCCCATGTTGGATATGGAGACTGCTTAACAATAAAATCTCAAACAAAAAAGATAAAGAATCTTCTTTAAAAATTTTATTCTCTTAGCAAGTTTCAAGCATACAATATGGTATTATTAACAATAGTCATCATGATGTGTGTACATTAGATCCATAAAACTTGCTCATCTTATAACTGAAAGCTTGTACATTTTGACCAGCATCTTTCCACTTTCCCTATTCCCCAGATCCTAGTAACTGCCATTCTACTGTCTCTTTCTGTGAATTAGACCTTTTTATATTTTTTGTTTGCCTGTTTTTTTTTTATAGATTGCATATATAAGTGAGATCATACACTCACTTATTTGGCTTATTTCACTAGGCATTATGTCTTATAGGTTCATCCCTATAGTTGCAAATAGCAGGATTTCCTTTTTTCTCATGGTTGAAAAACATTCACATGAGGCTAATATAAAGCATCTGATAGCTATTACAGTGTATTCTAAGTTGATAACAACTTAACTCTGATTGCATACAAAAACTACTCTATTTTGCCTCTGATGTCACAATGTCTGTCTTTTTTTTTTAAGTTTATTTATTTATTTTGAGAGTGCATGGGTGAGGCAGAGAGAGAGAGAGAGAGAGAGAGAGAGAGAGATTGAATTCCAACCAGGCTCTGAACCGTAAGTGTAGAGCTTGATGTGGGGCCTGAACCCATGAACTGTGAGATCATGACCAGAGCCAGAACCAAAAATAAAAAATCAGATGCCTGGGGTACTGAGTCACCCAGGTGTCCCACAATATTTGTGTTTTTTATTGTGTATCCATCAACAAACTATTGTAGCAATAGTTATTTAATGCTTTATCCTTTTTTTTAAATGTTTTATTTATTCTAGGAGAGAGAGAGAGAGACAGCATGAGCAGGGGTGGGTCAGAGAGAGAGGGAGTCACAGACTGAAAGAGGCTCCAGGCTCTGAGCTGGCAGTCAGCACAGAGCCCGACGCGGGGCTCGAACCCACAAACCGCGAGATCATGACCTAAGCGAAAGTCAGACGCTTAACCGACTAAGCCACCCAGGCATCCCAATGCTTTATCCTTTAATCTTTGCATTAGAGTTAAGTGATTTACACAGCACCATATTATAGCGTGAGAGTACTTATATTCTTACCTTTACCAGTATGTTTTGTTTTTTCATATGTTTTCATGTTAATAGCATCTTTTCAGATTGAGGAGCATTTGCTATGGTAGGTCTAGTGATGATTAGCTCCCTCAGACTTTATTTGCCAGGAAAAATCTTTATCTCTCTTTCACTTCTGAATAGCAGCTTTGCTCGGTAAAGTATTCTTGGTTGGCAGGTTTTTTTTTTTTTTCCTCTCAGCACTTTGATTTTTCATTCCACTCTATCCTAGCCTGTAGTGTTTGTGTTGAGGATGACACTGATAGCGTTATAGAGTTTACCTTGTATGTGAAGTGGGTGTTTTGTTTTTTTTTTAAATATTTCCTCTTTGGTTTGAGACTGTATTATTATAACATATTTGTAGAAGATATCTTTGGGTTGAATATGTTTAGGACCTATGAACTTCATGAATTTGGATGCCTGTATCACTTTCGAGATATGGGAAGTTCTCAGGCATTCTTTTTTAAAGGAAAAAAAAATTAAATGTGTATTTCTGAGAGAGAGAGAGAGAGAGAGAGAGAGAGAGAGAGAGAATGCAAGAATGCAAGAGTTGGGAGCGGGGCAGAGAGAAGGGGACAGAGGACCCAAAGCGGGCTCTGCACTGACAGCAGTGAGCCTAACGTGGGGCTTAAACTCACGAACCTTGAGACCATGACTTAAGCTGAAGTCAGACACTTAATCAACTGAGCCACCCAGGTGTCCCTCTCTGGTATTATTTCTTTAAATATGCTTTCTGTCCCTTTCTCCCTCTCTTTTTCTTCTGGTACTCCCAAATGCAGAAATTGTTTCAATTGATGCAATTTCATAATCCATATAGTCTTTCTTCAGTCTTTTTCACTCTTTTTATTGTTGGTGATCTCCTCTAAATAGATAATTTCTTGTGATTTGTCTTTGAGTTGAGATTCTTTCCCTTTATCAAGTCAGTTGTTGGTGTTCTCTACTGCAATTTTCATTTCATTTGGTTGGTCTTCAGCTCCAGAATTTCTGTTTAGTTCTTTTTTGTGATTTCTATCTCTCTGTTAAACTTGTTATTTTGTTCACATGTTGTTTTTCTAATTTTATTGAATTGTTTTTCTTTGTTTCTTTGTAGGCTACTAAGCTTCCTTAAAGCAACTATTTTGAATTCTTTATCGTTCAAATCATAGATCTCCATTTCCTTTGGGTTGGTTACTAAAAAATCAATTTGTCCCTTTTGTGGTTTTATGTTTCCTTGATTTTTCATGTTCCTTCAAGTGTTGCATTTGAAGCAGTAACTTCCTTCAGTCTTCACTGCTTGTCTTTGGAAGAGAAATAATTTCTGTCAGCCTGTCTAGGGATTCTGAGATTTTTTTCAGACCATTCCTATAGTATGCCTGCTCCACACTTCTTGTCCCCTTTGTGTGTGTGTGTGTGTGTGTGTGTGTGTGTGTGTGTGTGTGTGTGTGTGTGTGTGGCATTCTTAAGATTGTATGCCTTCTTTCTTCAAAACTAGACATAGTGCTTACAGCTTTACTTTTCCTAGAGCAGTGGTGAATGTTCAAGTTTGCTTTCTCAGATACTTGCAGAATTGGACCAGTTTTCTGTTGTTCATGAGCTCTCTGCCAATGAGTGCACTTGCCATTCTCAGGGGCACACATGGGGAAATGGCCACAAGATGTAGGGGGGGGAGAATTATGTGGGTGAGGTGTAGAGAGCATTAGGGATGCCCGTGGACCATTTGGGGGAGTCTGCAGGCAAGATCTCTCCAGTGATTTGTGGTGGCCCTTGTAAAGAAGTCCACAAAGCAGTTAGTATGTTCTATGTCTCTGTGGTGCACTCTAAGTCCTGCCTGCTCTTCTCCCAGCCTCTCTTCCCCTTCAGTTGTGCATCAGTATTCTAGATGGGGTGAGAAAGAGATGGGCATCTTTGGCAGTGTCCACTGGGGAACTTGAGTACTCACATTGATCTCACTTTCTGCTATGGGAGAAATTACAGGTCAAGGGGTTCTTCCTAGTACTGAGCTATGCTCTCCTGGGGGAATGGGGACACAGATAAAGTAAAACTATTTCTTTTACTTTCTTCAATGCATTCAATCTTTGTTTTTTGTTTTTCCTTTCTCCCAGGATGCTAGAACTTCTCCACTGGACTCCTGCACTCCCATAAAGGCGGAGTATCACAAATCAGAGTATCACAAAGGATACTCTCATTTGCTGGTGTCAAAATGAGGGTTTTTTGAGGGGAAGATGTTAGAAAACTATCACTCTGTGGTTTATTACATTAAATGGTTTTTGTATGTAGAACCATCCCTGCACTCTGGGAATTAATCTCACTTGGTCATGACATAACTCTTTTTTGTTATTTGAAACATACTATCATATTAGAACAGGGCGTTTTTTTTTTTTAATCTATAAATTTTTTAACGTGTGCTGAATTTAGCTTGCTAGTATTTTGTGGACAATATTTGGATCTTTATATTTTATTTTTTAATGTTTATTTATTTTTGAGAGAGAGATAGACAGAGTGTGAGTGGGTGAGGTGTAAAGAGAGAGGGAGAATTCGAAGCAGTCTCCAGGCTCTGAGCCATTAGCACAGAGCCCAGTGCAGGGCTCAAACTCACAAGCTGTGAGATCATGACCTGAGCTGAAGTCAGATGCTTAACTGACTGAGTCACCCAGGCGCCCCTGGATCTTAATATTTTAATGGAAGGAAGGACTGCAACATATGGCAGTTAAATTGGAA
Source organism: Proteles cristata cristata (assembly GCA_017311185.1). Lineage (NCBI taxonomy): Eukaryota > Metazoa > Chordata > Mammalia > Carnivora > Hyaenidae > Proteles > Proteles cristata. The sequence continues at coordinate 1,040,580 of JAESUZ010005544.1, forward strand.
AAACAAAAATTTAAGTTAGAAAGTTGAGGGAACAGAGGTTTAACATACTGTTATTTTTGTATTTTAAAAACATTATCAATAAAAGAAACAATGAAATTGACATTGCACACCTAAGAAAATTATAATTAAATATTTTACAAATATGATAGAACAGTTTGAATTGTACTTTCCCTCAAAATAAGATTGCTGCATAGGAAAATCATGGATCTGGAATCCCATGATTTTCCTATGCAGCTTTTACGGAAGGATATTTAAAACTTTAATTACGGTATGGGATAAACTGTTGGACCTAAACACTTAAGAGGATTGAATATGAATTATGAAAAAACATCATCGATTAATTTTAGATAAAGGGTAAGAATGAATCACAAATTTACTGAAGTTGTTTTAAAATCAGTTCTTTCATTCCCATTAATGTAACTCCATGAGATAATTTTCCTGCCATGAGAAATTAGAAATAGTTTAGATATAAAATTTCTTCTGCTTTTATCAATCCAACATACTTTAGATAAATGACCACATAAGAAACAATATATGTCACATGGAAAGCTTTAAATATTAAAACACTGGGGTGCCTGGGTGGCTCAGTCCGTGAAGCATCTGACTTTGGCTCAGGTCATGATCTCATGGTACGTGGGTTCGAGCCCCGCATCAGGCTATGTGCTCACAGCTAGTTCAGCGCCTGGAGTGTGTTTTGGATTCTGTATCTCCCTCTCTCTCTGACCCTCCCCTGCTCATTCTGTCTCTCTCTCTCTCAGAAATAAATAAGAACATTTAAAATTTAAAAAAAAATAAATAAAAGTTAAACAATATTTAAATATTCAAACACAATGGGTTCATTCAAAGTATGCTTACAGGCATTTAATAAGAGAATAGAAATTTCCTCATACCTTTGCTTTAGTTACAACTATAGAATAAAAACTTAGTGTAATAGCCATTCTCTGTAATAAATGCTGATTCGCAAATTTTCTCAAAGCAAAGTGTACAATTTTTAAATTATATTCTATGTTCTGACTGTTTACTGAAATGTCTGTTGAATTTCACATTTAAAAAATGAAATTGTATTTTGTATAACTTTTTTCCGTTTCAGTTTAAGGGTCTTTAGATATTCAGTTTACGGGTCTTTAAGATATTCTTTATCTTAATCTAGCTAAGTATCAGCGAGTGATGGATTAAGAGAAAAAAAAGGGTCCTTCATCGTGGACGAAGCAGCACTGGTGTAAATAACTTAAGTGTGTTCCTCGACAGCAGACTGCATTTTATTCAAATTTGCCTGAGAGTGGGACTTACGCAATTATTTATTAAATAAGTGAATGAATTTTCAATCTTGAACACTAGGTCTGCACTATTAGATGTCTATTACAGTACCTCAATGACTACAGTTGGTGACATTTTTAAGTTATTAAATGCCATGACCTGGGCTGAGCGCTTTCCCTTCCACCACTTGCACTCACGTTTCCCTTCCTCCCGGGGAGAGGGCGTGCCCAGCATCACGACCCGCCCTCTCTGTGCATTCGTTGGTCGAGCCCGACGTCCGTTACTGCTGAGTCCCGCCCAAACCACGCCCCCACGCATACTGCAGGGCCAGGAGAAGGCGTGGTCATTATGCCGCTGTACCTTCGAGACCGTCTCCTCCCGTGAAAATCGGGACGCGCTCGAAGACGGGCGCTGTGACGGTGAGAGCGCGTTCCGCAGTCCCGCGGAGTGGGCGCGAGAGGCCAGCGGCCTCTGCTGGAACACGCCGCGCCCCACCCCGCCCCGGCACGCAAGCTCCGCGCGAGTTCGCGCACGCGCGCGCGCACCCATCCAAGCCTCAGTCTGGCTAGAGGGAGCCCGGCTGGCCGAGGTTGGGCGGCTGAAGTACAAGGGGAGGAGCCTTAGCTTCTGCCGCTGTTGCCGTCGCAATCGCCGTCGCAGCTGCCGCTGGAGAGAAGCATGTCTGCAACAAGAAACAAGAAATTGAAGATGGCCACCAAGTCGTGCCCCGAGTGCGACCAACAGGTGGGCGCCGAGGCGGGTGTGCAGGCGGGCGGCCGTTGCTGGCGGCCGTTGACTGTGGAGAGGCCGCCTCGCCGGGTCCGGGTAGACTAGCGGGTGGGCCGGCCCTTGGGCTCGGAGGCTACAGTGGGAGCCCGGACTGGGCCGGCCTGAGCCGACGGGGTGCCAGGGAGACTCCCAGGGCCGCATTCCGGCCGGTGCCCACCTGGCGGCGTCAGCCGGGCGACTGTGTGTGTCCGGCGGCCCGCGGAGCGGGAAGGAGGCGTGGGTTTGTCTGGAGCAGACGAGGCGCCCCGTCTGGACCCTCCCCGAGTCGCTTGGCCTGGTGACAGCGGCGGGAGTGTGGGGGCAGCGGCCCAAGTGGACAAGCACGGCCCGTTCAGCTCCCTTCTGCCCCGACGAGAATTCCCGATGTGCCCGGCTCCAGGCTCTTGCCACGAAGGGTTGCTTTGTTCCCATCAGCTATATATATGGTGACAAAAAGGACCGCAGCCATAATGACATTTCGCTTTTAGATTTCATTAATTTGATGATCTTAATGTGTTTTTTTAATACTTTTCATAACCCAAATAATCATTTTTTTTCTAAATTTTTAATAGAACACCATTGATTACCAAGTTACTGTTAAAGCCCTGTTTTTCTAGGCAGTTCTCTCTTAGAATAATATGTGTCTAAATTCTTAAAAACTGATTTGCCATTCCTACCTGTATGTGGTTTCTTGAATTTTTAATATCTGCTTTATAAACTAAGATCATAAACTCATGCAATGGCTTTATGACCACCAGTGGTCTAGTGCAGGTAGTCATTCATGCTTACTCCAGGCCCCTGGGGTAATCAGAATAGTATCAGAATTGTGGTCAGTGAGGATCCTCATAGCATACTAAGAACTATCTCTGCCTCTCCAGACAGCTCAGGTGTGGAAAAAAACAAAAGAAAACCAAAAAACAAAATCCCACCCAAAAAACCCTTCCAGTGGTTGCAAGACTTACCATGGCTTAGAAATTTCATGTTTCTTAGCCCATGAGTAAGGCCTTTGCTTCCAAGGTTTTGCAAGGAATAGTGTGATTATGTTGTACTTACGGAGGCCTAAAACTGTGATTTCTCACCGGGTACCTTCCAGTCCAGATGCCTTATTAAGGGGCCATTTTTACCATAACAATATTGCCTAATAACGCTACTTGATTAGGCTGACTGGATGAGCCGAAGTTGTATGCTTACCCAACTGAGCCACCCAGGTGCCCTGGATACAAGTTCCTTTCAAGTGCACATGGAACATTCTCCAAAACAGAACACATATTAGGCTGAAAAACTGGTCTCAAACTCAAAAATATCACATGCACCTTTTCTTTCTTTCTTTCTTTCTTTCTTCCGTTCTTCCTTTCTTCCTTTCTTTCTTTCTTTTCTTTCTTTTCTTTCTTTCTTTCTTTTTTCCTTTCTTTCTTTCTTTTCTTCCTTTCTTTTCTTTTCTTTCTTTCTTTCTTTCTTTCTTTCTTTCCTTCCTTCTTTCTTTTCTTTCTTTTCTTTCTTTCTTTCTTTCTTTCTTTCTTTCTTTCTTTCCTCCCTCCCTCCCTCCCTCCCTTCCTTCCTTCCTTCCTTTCTTCCTTCTTTCTTTCACAAATGGGGTAGAGAGAGGGAGAGAGAAAGAATTCCAAGCAGGCTCTGTGTTGACACAGTGCAGAGCCCAGCATGGAGTTCAAACCCTTAAGCTGGGAGTTTATGACCTGAGCCGAAATCGAGTTGGTTGCTTAACTGAGCCACCTAGGGGCCCTACCATGCACCTTTTCTGACCACAACACTGTAAAACTAGAAGTCAGTCACAAGAAAAAACCTAGAAAAGATCACAAATTCATGGAGGTTAAATAACATGCTACTAAAAAATAAATGGATCAAACAAGAAATCAAAGAGGAAATTAAAAAATATATGAAGACACATGAATATGAGAACACAGTGGTCCAAAATCTTTAGGATGCAGCAAAAGCTGTTCTAAGAGGGAAGTTTATAGCAATACAGGTCTATCTCAAAAAACAAGAAGAACTCAAATAACCTAACCTTACATCTAAACGAGCTAGAAATAGAATAGTAAACAAAACCCAAAACCAGTAGAAGGAAATAACAAAGATTAGAGCAGAAGAAAATAAAATAGAAACCAAACAAACGAAAACCAGTAGAACATCATTTAAACCAGGAGCTTTGAAAAAATCAACAAAAATTGATACTTTTTTTTTTTTGAAAAAAAGACTCAAACAAAATCAGAAATAAAAGAGGAGAAATAACACCACAGCAATACAAAGGATTATAAGAGAATATTATGAAAAATTATATGCCAGCAAATTAGACATTCTGGAAGAAATGGATAAACTCCTAGGAACACATAAACTGCCAGAACTGAAATAGAAAGAAATAGAAAATTTGAACACATCCATAACCACCAAATAAATGGAATTAGTAATCAAAGGCTCCCAAAAAACAGAAGTCCAGGGCCAGATGGCTTCCCAGGGGAATCTACCAAACATTTAAAGAAGAGTTAATACCTATTCTTCTCAAACTATTCTAAAAATAGAAGAGAAAGGAAAGCTTCCATATTGATTCTATGAGGCTACTGTCACCCTGATACCAAAACCAGACAAAAGAGAAGTTTAGGCTAGTATCTCTGATGAACATAGATGCAGAAATCCTCAACAAAATAGTAGTGAACCAATCCAACAATACGTTAAAGCTATAATTCACCGTAATCAAGTGGGATTTATGCAAGAGTGGTTCAATCAATATATAAATCAATCAATGTGATACATCCATAAGAGAAAGGATAAAAACCATATGATTATTGACAAAGTACAACATCCATTCATGATAGAAAGCCTCCACAAAGTAGGTCTAGAGGGAACATACCCCAGCATAATAAAGGCCATATATGAAAAACCCATAGTCAACATCATATTCAATGGGGAAAAACTGAGAGCTTTTCCCCTAAGGTCGGGAGCAAGACAAGAATATCTACTCTCACCACTTTTATTCAAGAAAGTACTGAAAGTTCTAGCCACAGCAATTAGACAGCTTAATTAATTTTAAATAGTTTAATTGGACAAAATATTTATGTTGTACTGTTGAGACATCTTGAAAAATCTATGCTTTATTCAAGAAAAACAGGAGACTAGATTTTTTTTTTTTTTGGTGAGAAATGTTGTCTTTTATTAGGCTCCATAATATATAAATTAACATTAAATCAGTTCCCAGGATCTTCTGTATCCTAGAAAGGACCATATTAATTTGTAGATGTTAATATTCTTCCTAAAAACTTAAGATTTTTGTAACGATTGAAGATGGTCTTCTCGTCTACTAGAAAACCTTAAGAACATATGAAAGAAAAGAACTTCAAGATCTAGACAAAAATATTTTTTATTCTGAATTAAACAAAATCAAAACTCTAAAAAAGTAGTGCTTATAAGATCCACTGGCATACTTTAAGTTGTGTAAGTTTTCTTTAAACCTGAATTCGCTCAAATGTGTCTATCTTTTTTTTATCTTCATGGAGACCAAACAATTACATTCACAGTAACACTTGCTAGAATTTTGATGTCTGAGAACCCCTGCACTTTGGACAGCATCCAATTAAAACATCAGTGTCACTTTCATTTATCAAAGAAAATATTTTATCAAGCTTCCAAAACAAATGTGAGGAGTTAAGTTGGGTTTGAATTGAAGAAAAAGGCCAAGTTAAATCTGGAAACACAGTTTTCATTTGGTGAAAGTTGAAATCCACGTACACATTCTAATTGAAGATGTGTCCTATGTAGGATTTTTCAAGATTTTAAGAGTCTACCAGGCCACACCCTTGGCTGCCTTTACTGCCTTTGCTTTTCCCTTTCCCTTTTTCTCTCTTTGCCTTCAGCCTTTTCCTTTGTTTCTGGTTCATCCATATGGGGTATTGTCCATGCTGGTCAAGAAGACTCTTTTTGTTTCTCTTAATATCATTCTCCATTTTCATGTCATCTTTTTCATCTTGCACCACACATTCAGTTTTCTCTTAACAGCGTTTGGGTACCACCACAGTTGCTATCTCTTGAACATCTTTCATTAAAACATCACCATCTATTTTAAGAATACTTTTAAGTGTTCTGAGTTCATTTGGGGCATTCTTTTTTCTCTTTTCAGCACTCATCTTCCTTTTCCACTTGCTCCGTAAGCTTTTTTTTCCCACTTTTTCCACTTCCTTTCCACTTACTCCGTAGCCACATTTTACTTGGAAGGCAGTTAAGTCAGAATCTCAGAGATGGCACGCAGACCACGCTGACTGGAAGCCTCAACCTGGACCTTTTTTTTGGTTTTTAATGTTTATTTTTGAGAGAGTGTGCAAGCATAAGTGGGGGGAGGGACAGACAGAGAGAGAGCGAGACAAAGACTGAGAGAATTCAAAGCAGACTCCAGGCTATTAGTGCAAAACCCAATGTGGGGCTTGAACCCACGAATCATGAGATCATGACCTGAGCCGAAGCCCAATGCTCAACTGACTGAGCCACCCACGTGCCTCGAGAATGGACATATTTACATATTAAATTATAGCTTTCTGATTGTACTTTAAAAATAATTTTTTTAATGTTTATTTTTGAGAGAGACACAGAATATGAGAGTGGGGGAAGTGCAGAGACAGAGACAGAGAGAGACAGACAGACAGACAGAAGCCAAAGCAGACTCCAGGCTTTGAGCTGTCCGCACAGAGCCTGATGCTGGGCTGGAACTCATGAGTAGTGAGATCATGTTCTCAGCCAAAGTTGGCTGCTTAACTGACTGAGCCACCCAACTGCCCCTGATTGTACTTATTCTTGTTAGTACTGTTTTGTTGAAATTCTTTTCTGGTTTTTGGTGAATAATTCTTGATTAAAGGATTGTCATTAGTGAAACTATTTTGGAGCAGTGTCTTTATTTTGTTCTTTTCAAATTGTTATTTAAATTCTAGTTGGTTAAATATGGTGCAATATTGGTTTCAGGAGTAGAATTCAGTGACTCATCACTTACATTCAACACTGAGTGCTCATCATGTGAACAATATCATTAAAAGTTGTTTTTTTTCTTTTCTTTTTTTTTTTTTTGCAGGTGTTTAAATATTGAAATGTGAAATATCTGAGTAAAATCACAGTGGATTGTATCAAATTGATATCCTGTTTGTGATATCAATATATGTATATGTTATATATGTATATATGATGTCAGTACGTAATATCTATACATACATACACACATATATATTATGTATATATACATATGCATAATATATATGTGTGTATAATACATATAATACATATAATAGTTTTGCAAAGAGTTACTATTGGAGGAAACTAGGCAAGTGGATAAGGGTTTCTCAGTAGTATTTCTTATAATTGCATGTGATCCTATTTCCTTAAATAAAAAGTAAACAAAAAAGCAAAAAGCAAAGAAGCCAAAAAAAAAAAGATATGATGAAAGACTTCTATTTTTTGCCAAGATGGAGTAACAGCAGATTTTTTTCTCCTAACTGTAACATCCATAAAAGACAGATGAAACTTTCGAAACAATGGATTTCAGGACATTGGACATCAGGTAATGAAGGATTATGACTCAGAATTGAGATACAAATTAGATGAGCCTTACGATTGCCCTGGGTTATTGCCTTAAGAGAATTTCTGGCTGTGGCACAGGGAAAGGAAACTCAGGAGTAGCGCTACAGACCTTGTTGAGGAGACAGCCAAAAGCCCAGAGAGACCTAAGAAACAAAAGATTGAAACATGTCCACAGTTTAACCCAATTAGAATTTCAAAATTTGCTGTTAGATTTTGTGCAATGAAAAGATGAAAGGGCTGATTGCTTTGTGTGTCTCTACAGCATAGGTTCTGGGTTAACTTGAACATCTGCTGAAGTGTATGAGTGGTAAACCTTTTTAGCCTAAGTTGATACTGGGGCTCAAATTACAGTTATACCTGGGATCCTACTAAATTTAAACAGAGTACCCCTATACTTTTAAAGGAGTTGGAAAATATAGAGATCTCATAGTTTGTAAGTTCAAGCCCCATGTCTTCAGACATGTAAGTTCCAGCCCCATGTCTGGCAGCTCAGAGCCTGCTTGGGATTCTGAGTCTCCCTCTCTCTCTCTGCCCCTCTCCTGTTCATGCTCTGTATCTCTCTCTCAAAAATAAATAAACATTTAAAAAAATGTTTTAAAACAATTCTCTCTCTCCCTCTTCCTTTGCCCCTCACCCACTCTTTTATGCCAGTCTGCTCTCTCTCTCTCTCTCTCTAAAAAATTAAAAATATGTAAAGATTATGAACTACCTCTGGTAATAAAGACTTTAGAAAAGAAAATTGGCACCTAGGTGGCTCAGTCAGTTGGACATCTGACTCGGCTCAGGTCATGATCTTTCAGTTCTGTGAATTCAAGACCCACGTTGGGCTCTGTGCTAACAGTTCAGAGCCTGAAGCCTGCTTTGATTCTGTGTGTCCCTCTCTTTCTACCCCACCCCCATGTTCTGTCTGTCTTTCAAAAATAACTAAATATTAAAAAAAATAAAACAGAAACCTGCAGGACTTATGAGATTTGTTCAAGGTTTTTCCTCAACTGGAGACTAGGAGAACCTATGTTTGGCATCTTTTTTTATAGTCTTCCATATTCTTTCCCTCAAACTGGCTATTGTAAATTTGTAAATGATCCTTTTCCAGTAATTGATACTGGCCCTCTTCCTCTCTCATGTTCAAACTCTTGAAGGCCTATGTTTTTTAGTATTTTCTAGAAGTTTCATCTTGAAATATTATTTGTATATGGCATAAGGTAAGAATCAAAGTTCATTTTTTTAAAGACAGATATTATTCAAAATCTTCTTCAACCACAACAGAATGAAGTTAGAAATCAACAACAGAAAGGAAAACTAGCAAATTCATAAATTTATAGAAATTAAACAACGTACTCCGAAATAACCAATGGACCATAAAAAGAAATGATGGGTTTTTAGTTCTACTTTATCATTTGTAATCATTTTGTGTCTAAGTCTTGTTCCTTCCTCCCTTTGTTTTACCTTTTTTTAAGTGTTTACATAGTTAATTCTTTTGAGAGACAGTACCAGCAGGAGCAGGGCAGAGAGAGAGGGTGAAAGAGAAATCCTAAGCAGGCTCTGTGCTGTCAGTCCAGAGCCCGATGCTGGGCTTGAACTCACAAACTGTAAGATCATGACCTGAGCTGATACCAAGACTGAGCCACCCAGGTGCCCCTCCTTCCTCCCTTTAAAATGTCTGTCAAATGTATTCTTTTTTCTTTTGAAATACATTCCCCTGCCAGCATTGCAGAACAGGCCAACAGCCTCTCATCCTGGGATTAATGTAATAGTTTCCTAACTAGTTGTTTTCTTCTAATCTAATCCATATTGTAACTATTCTGAGACATTTTAGGAAATAGTTGTTTTGTTTTGTTTGTTTGTTTTTTACTTTACATTGTTTCTGTGGCCACTCATATTAGTGTTATTAAACATTTACCATATGCATGGAACTGTAAAGGACTAGGAGAATGGGATGGGTATGATTTCCTATCTTGAATAATTTTTATGAGAAGATGGAGTTTAAATAAAAATATGATTTCTACCTTCAAGTAATTTATTGTTTTGTTGAAGAGATCACATAAACACTCGAGAAGTGTAATAAATAATAAAATAGTAACTTTTTTCCTTTTTTTCCCCCTTCCAGGTTCCTGTTGCATGTAAATCTTGTCCCTGTGGTTATATATTTATTAAAAGGAAACTTCTAAAAGTAAAACATTCAGAGAAATCACCTTTTACAGGTAATTGAGAGAGTTTACCACCTCTCTGTCTTTTGTGGTTTCTTCATATAAAGTTAAAATTAATTTTTGTGAGTTAAAAAAAATTTTTTTTTTTGCTGGTAAAGTTATAATACTAAAATCTAGTGAAGTACATTTTGGTTTTTATTAGATACAGCAAGTCATTTACATTGATTCTTTATCCAATTTAAATGTTAACTCCTTTACTGATAAATTTTGTAGCAAATTTTAATGAGAAATTTTAATTAGATAATGTTAACTGGGAAAAAAGAAACCTTGATTTTAGTATTAGAATATTTTTTAGTACCACTTAATTTTTTTCAATTCACTGATTTAGACTAGCTACAAAGCTGCTGACTTCAATTTTATTTGAGACTGTAGCTTTCTCTCTAAAAATTAGAAATCTGGATTTATACCATAAGTGTAGTGAGAGGTAGGTTTTTGTTACTCTTATTTTTTGCTATGATAAAGTCACATTTGTAATAATAGTCAACCCAAAATGGCAATAGATTTATTATCAACAATTATTGAGTACCTAACATATGCCAGATACTATGTATTTTGGGCATACAGTAATAAATCTACTACCAGGATAGGTTCATTATGGTCATAATGGTTGAAGGTATATGCAGAGGAATATACATATGGGATATATGGAGAAAATGTCAGTAATAAGTGCTGGGTAGGAAATTAAAATAGGGTACTGTCCTAGAGGTTAACTTGAAAGCTACTTTTGATTGAATGCTCAGGGAATGCATCTCTGAGGAGGAGATATTTTATAAGGTCTGAATAGATGAAGGGGAAATATGAAAACCAGGAAAAGCAAATTCTAGGCAGAGGAAAAAACAAAGACAGGATTTATTCCAGGAATGCAGGATTGGTACCATATAAGAGAACCTGTTAGTGTCATATACCATGTTAATAAATATAAAGAAAAAATAAACTCAGTAGACTAAGAAAACCTTTGGCAAAATAAGTACCCATTCATTATAGAGATACTCAAGAAAATAGGAATTGAAGACAACTTAAAAAAATTTTTTTTAATGTTTATTTTTGAGAGGAGAGAGAGACAGAGTGAGCAAGGGAGGAACAGAGAGCGGGAGACACAGAATCTGAAGCAGGCTCCAGGCTCTGAGCTGTCAGCACAGAGCTCACTGTGGGGCTCAAACTCATGAACTGCGAGATCATGCCCTGAGCCAAAGTCAGATGTTTAACCAACTAAGCCACCCAGGCGCCCCTTGAAGACTACTTTTTTAACCCGATGAAGTGTACATCTTAGCATTAAAACTATATCTTTAAATGGGAGGAACACTATAGGCATTTCCATTAATATCAGGAACAAGCATCTACACTATCTTCTCTACTGTTTAGCATTATGTTAGAAGTAAATTAGCCAAGTGAATTAAATAAGAGAAATCAGTAAGAGGTATAAAAATGGGTAAAGAACAGGGACGCCTGGGTGGCTTCGTCAGTTAAGCGTCCGACTTTCGCTTAGGTCATGATCTCACGGTTCGTGGGTTCGAGCCCCGCGTCGGGCTCTGTGCTGACTGCCAGCTCAGAGCCTGGAGCCTGTTTCAGTCTGGGACTCCCTCTCTCTCTGACCCTCCCCTGCTCACACTGTCTCTCTCTCTCCTAGAAATAAATAAAACATTAAAAAAAAAATGGGTAAAGAACAAGTAGAACAATACCTGTGTACAGATCATAGTGTAACTACTCAAGAGAATCAATAATAAACTAACTCCTACAGTAAAAGAATTCAGTAAGGATCAGGATTTAAAATTAACATATAAAAATCAACTTTCATATATACAGATAGCTAAACTGAACATAATGTTAGAGGAAAGCCTATTTACAATAGCAACATGGAGGATTAAATGTTTAGAAATAAACTTAATAAGAAAGGTATAAAACCTATACAAAGAAAATTGAAAACACTCCTAAAAGACACTAAAGCACATTTTAGCAAATGGTAAAATGTCCTTTGTTCCTGACTAGGATGATTCAAAATCATAAAAATGTTAATCCTCCCAAGTTAATTTATAAAATCAGTGCAATCTTAATAAAAATTCTAATAAGTTTTATTGAGTCAGACAAGCTGATTTTAAGGTTCGTGTGGAAAAACAAACATGCAAAAATAACCAGTAAAATCATCGGTTGGCATTTAGTAAGAGTCCGCAAGAAATTAAATGGGAAATAATAGTCTTTTCTGTAAGTAGTGTTGGGATACCATGCTGAGTATGCAAAAGAGTGAAGTTGGGAACCTAGCTCATGCCACATATAAAATTAATTCAAAATAGATCATAAACCTGGGGCGCCTGGGTGGCTCAGTCAGTTAAGCATCCGACTTCAGCTCAGGTCATGATCTCATGGTTTCTGGGTTTGAGCCCTGCTTCGGGCTCTGTGCTGACAGCTAGCTCAGAGCCTGGAACCTGTTTCGGATTCTGTTTGTCTCCCCCTCTCTCTGACCCTCCTTTGCTCGTGCTGTGTCTCTCTCTCAGAAATAAATAAAAAACATTTAAAAAATTAAGAAAAAAGAATTCAGTTAAAAAAAATAGATCATAAAATAAACCTAAATGATAAGAGCTAATGAAACTAAAACTCCTAGAGCAAAGCATAGCAGTACACCTTAGTGACCTTAGGTTAGGCAGTGTTTTCTTAAATATGACACCCAATGCTCAAATGACATACATAAATACATACATACTACATATATTGACTATATAAATATTCAAAACTTTTTTTTGCTGCAGATATCATCAAGAAAATAGACAACTTACAAAATGGGAAAAACTATTTGCAAATCACATATCTGATAAGGTACTTTTATCTGGAATGTATAAAGAATTCTTATCCTCAATAATAAAAAGAGAAATAACTCATTTAAAAAATGGACAAAGGATTTGAATAGGATTGGTCCAAAGAAGATATACAAATGACCAACAACTATACCAAAAGATTTTTGTTAGTCATTAGAGAAATGCAAATCAAAATCATGAGATACACTACTTGACACCACTAAGATGCAGTAATAAAGACAGAAAATAACAAGTTTTGGAGAGGAAGTGGAAAAGTTGAAACACTCCTACATTGCTCTTAGGAATGTAAAATGGTACAGACACTTTGAAAACAATCAGTTCCTCAAATGGTTAAATACACAAATAAAATACGATCCAGCAATTCCACTCTTAGGTATAAACCCAAGAGAGTTGAAAACAGAACTGGACACAAAACCTTTGTGAATGTTATTAGCAGTATTATTGATAATAGCTAAAAAGAGACAGTCCTGATGTCCATCAACGATAATCAACAAATGTGGTATATCCATATAATGGAATATTATTGACAGTAAAAAGAAAGGAAATATTGATATGTACTACAACATGAATGACTCCTGAAAATGTGCTATGTGAGAGAAGTCAGTTATAAAAGGTCACATATTTATGATCCTAATTATAAGAAATGTTCACATAGGCAGATATATAAAATAGTAAATAGATTAATGGTTTAGGGCTGGGAAAAGGTGAGGGTGAGAATAGGGAACAGTTGTTAATTAGACACAGTTTCTTTTGAAAGAGGAAAAGTGTCCTAAAAGTGGATTCACATCCCTGTGAGTATACCGAAAATCACCAAATTGTATGTTTTAAATGGGTAAATTGTATGGGATGTAAATTATATCTCAATAAAACCAATTTTATAAATAGCCAGAGAAACACTTAAAAAGAGAAACTATAAGGGTTGAATTGCCCTACTAATTAAGACGTGGCATTGGGAGGGACAAATAGACCAGTGAAAAAGAATAAAAAAGTCAGAATTAGACCCAGATTCCTATGGAAAGTTAGTATACAAGAAAGATGGTATTTCAGGGTAAAGATGGACCTTTTCTTCTTTTTTAAAAAAAAATTTTTTTAATGTTTTATTTATTTCTAGGAGAGAGAGAGAGAGAGAGAGACAGTGTGAGCAGGGGAGGGTCAGAGAGAGAGGGAGTCGCAGACTCTGAAACAGGCTCCAGGCTCTGAGCTGGTAGTCAGCACAGAGCCCGACGCGGGGCTCAAACCCACGAACCGCGAGATCATGACCGAAGCGAAAGTCGGATGCTTAACCGACTAAGCCACCCAGGCGCCCCTCTTCTTTTTTTTTATGGTGGTAAAATACATACAATATTTATCATTTTAACTATTTGTAAGTGTACAATTAAGTGGTATTAAAGTCATTCACAATTCTGTATAGCCATCACTGCTATTTATACTTAAAACTTTTTTTATCATTCCCAACATAAACACTATACCCATTAAACAATCTCTTCCTCTCCACTCCTCCCCCAAATCTCCCCCAAATCCCTGGAAATCTCTCCTTTGTGTCTCTGTAAATGTGCTTATTCCAGGTACCTCATATATAAGTGGAATTATATTTGTCCTTCTGTGTTTGGCTTATTTTACTAAGCATAATGTTTTGAAAGCCTATATATGTTGTATATATAAAAATTTCATTACTTTTTATGGCTGAATAATTACCATTATATATATATACTACATTTTTTAAATTAATTCATCTGCTGATGGACACTAGGGTTGTTGTAATGAACATTGGTATACAGATATCTGTTCGAATCCTTGGTTTCAGTTCATACCTAGGAGTGGAATTGCTGGGTCATATGATAGTTTTATGTTTAACCTTTTGAAGAAAAGCTGCAGTGGTTGCACTATTTTACATTCCCATAAGCAATGCATGAGAGTTCCAATTTTTCTATATTTGGACCAACATTTATCATTTTCTGATTTTTTTTTTTAATTATAGCCATCCTAGTAGGTGTAAACTGTTATCTTACTGGGTTTTGATATACATTTCCCTAAATACTAGCAATTTTAAGCATCTTTTCATGGGCTTATGGCCGTTTGTATATCTTCTTTGGAGAAATGTCTATTCACCCCCTTTGCCCATTTTTAATTGGGCTGTTTTGGTTGTTTGTTAAGTTATAGAAACTCTTTATGCATTTTCAGTATTAATCCCTTGTGAGAAGTATGCTTTGCAAGTATTTTTTCCCATTTTGTAGGTTGTCTTTTTACTTTTTTGATAGTGTCCTTTGATGCACAAAATTCTCCATTTTGATGAGGTCCAACTTACCTAATTTTTCTTTGATTTTTATTGTTAATTGTAGTAACACACAAAAAATATAAAATTTACCATCCTAATTATTTTTAAGTATATAGTTCATAGTATTAAGTACCTTCACATCTTTGTACTGTGGATCTCTAGAACCTTTTCATCTTCCCAAACTGAAACTCCATCACCTTGGTGATGGCAACTCCCATTCCTCCTTCCCCGACTAGTCTCTGCTAACCTCTATTCTACTTTCTGTCTCTAAGAGTATGACTATTCTAGCTATGCCCTTTAAGTAGAATCACACAATATGTCTTTTTGTGACTGTTTTATTTCACTTAGCATCGTATCTTCATGGTTCATCTGTGTTGTAGGATATGTCAGAATTTCCTTTCTCTCTTTTGTTTTTTAGAGAGAGAGATAGCAGGGGAGGAGCAGAGGGAGAAAGAGAATCTTAAGCAGGCTCCACACTCAGCATGGATCCTGATGTGGGGCTCAATCCCACAACCCTAGGATCAAGACCTGAGCCAAAATCAAGAGTCAGATGCTCAACCAACTGAGCCATCCAGGCACCCCAGAACTTCCTTCTTTTTAAGGCTGAATAATATTCCATTGTATGTAATTACCACATTTTCTTTATCCATTTATTGGTTGATAGACACTTGGGTTGTTTCCGCCTTTTGGCCATTGTGAATAATGATGCTGTGAATGTGGGTGTATAAATACCTCTTTGAGACTCTGTATTCAGTTCTTTTGGATATATTCCCAGAATTGGAATTATTGGATCATATGGTAATTCTGTTCTTAATTTTTGAGAAACCAACATGTTTTCCATAGAGGCTTGTATCATTTTCTGTTCTCACCAACTGTGCCCAAGGGTTCCAATTTCTCTATGTCTTTGCTAACATTTGTTATTTTCTCTTATTAGTAGCTGTCCTGTTGGGTGTGAGTTGATATCTCATTGTGGTTTTGATTTGCATTTCCCTAATGATTAATGATGTTGAGCATCTTACCAAATCCTTGTTGGCCTTGTATATATTTTTGTTTAAGAAATATTTATTCAAGGGGTGCCTGGGTGGCTTAGTTGGTTAAGCGTCCAACTTTCGCTTAGGTCATGATCTCACAGTTTGTGGGTTCAAGCCCCGCTTCGGGCTCTGTGCTGACTGCCAGCTCAGAGCCTGGAGCCTGTTTCAGTCTGTGACTCCATCTCTCTCTGATCCTCCCCTGCTCACGCTGTCTCTCTCTCTGTCTCCTAGAAATAAATAAACATTAAAAAAAAAAAATATTTATTCAAGTACTTTACTCATTTTAAAATATGGTTATTTGTGGGGTGCCTCAGAGGCTCAATTGGTATGGCATCCAACTTTGGCTCAGGTCATGAATTTGCGGTTTGTGAGTTTGAGTCCTACATTGGGCTTTGTGCTGACAGTTCAGAGCCTAGAGCCTGCTTTGGATTTCGTGTCTCCCTCTCTTCTCTATTCCCCCTTCCCTGCTTGTGCTCTGTCTCTCAAAAATAAATAAGCGTTTGTTTGTTTTTTTTAATCTAGCTATTTGTATTTTGTTGTTGAGTTGTAGGAGTTCTATATATATTCTGGATATTTATCCCTTATCAGATATGTGATTTGGAAATATTCTATTCTGTAGGTTGCCTCTTCACTATTAGTTATGTCTTTTACCCTGAAGTTTTAAATTTTGATGTAGTCCAGTTTACCTGTTGTTACTTTTGTTGTCATATCCATTAAATTGTTGCCAAATCCAGTGCCATGATGATTTTCCTTAAAGTTCTCTTAAAGACTTTTGTAATTTTAGTTTTTACATTTAGGTCTTTGATCCATTTTTGAATTAATTCTTGTATAAGGTCTGGGTTAGGGTCCAACTTCATTCTTTTACCTGTGGATATATAGTTTTCTCAGTACCATTTGTTGAAAAACCATCCTTTCACAGTGAATGGTCTTGACACCCTTGTTGAAAATCAGTTGACCATATGTGTGAGGGTTTCTTTCTAATCCATTGGTCTTTATATTTGTTCTTATGCCCATACCATATTGTTTTAATTATTGTGGCTTTGTAGTAAGTTTCAAAGTTGGGAAGTGTGAATTCTCCAACCTTACTCTTTTACAAGATTATTTTGATTATTCAGGGCCTCTTATGATTCCATATGAAAATGAGGATCTGCTTTTCCATTTCTGCCAAAAAGGCTATTGGACTTTTGATAGGGATTACGTTGAATTTGTAGATTGCTTAGGTAATACTGACATCTTAATGATGTTAAGTCTTCCTATCTATGAATATGATTGTCTTTTCATTTATTTAGATCTTAATTTCTTTCAGCAGTGTTTTCAGCATAAAATCTTACCTCCTTGCTTAGAGTTATTCTTAATTATTATTTTTGGTGCTGTTATAAATGGAATTACTTTCTTAGTTTTCTCTTCAGGTTATTCATCACTGGTGTATAAAAGCAGAACTGATTTTTATTCTTGTATTTGACAACTTTGCTGAAGTTTGGAAAGTTTTTGGAAACTTTTTTTGG
The DNA here is from genome assembly GCA_017311185.1 of Proteles cristata cristata. NCBI lineage: Eukaryota > Metazoa > Chordata > Mammalia > Carnivora > Hyaenidae > Proteles > Proteles cristata. Next base: position 1,057,998 of record JAESUZ010005544.1, read on the forward strand.
AAATGATCTACTTTTTTTCATGGAACAATGAATGATCCACTTTTAGCATTTCCCAAATGTCTACCCACTTGTCCCTGCACTATTATTAAAAGAGCCATCTTTATCCCCCACTGACATGAGTTAATTCCTATATGGTTGGTGTGTAGGCTTGCTAACTGAGACTTAAAATCCAGAAGCATTAAAAGAAAAGATTGATAAATTTCACTAAATTAAATTCTTGCATAGAAAAAAAAAATCCCATAAGTAAAAGTTTGTCAAAGAGAAACTGGGGGAAAAATTCACAATGTATACCCTTAAAAAGGACAATATTTTTTATATTTAAACAGCTCGGAAAGTTTGAGGGACAAAAGCTTTTCAGGTTGTAGTGTCAGGCAGTGAGGAGCTCTTGTCCACACTGGCAGCCATGCAGTCCAGTGGCCCTCTGCAGTCCATGCAGGTCCTTGGACACAAGAAGATGGCCAGTGCACTTCCTGGTGCATTGCAAACAGGGCAACAGCCTTATCCAGATGAACGGACAGCCCCTGGAGATGATCTGTCAGTGCACACTGTAGTACAAGCTACTGGAATCTGTTCTGCTTCTGGGCAAGGAATGATTTCCTGGGATGGATGTTTGAATCTGCGTGTATGGTGGTAGTCATGTGGTCCAGATTTGCACAGTTCACCAGTCCCAGCTCCAAAGCCCTGGTGTCCCTATTACTAGAAATACGTGGATGAGGCTTCCAAGGAGCCCACAGACATCCCCATCCAGTATGACTGGATCCTGCTGGTGGTAGTGGATCCCCATCACAGCAAATTCAAAAAGTTTGGAGGCCCTGGTACCCATATTTTCTACCAGAAATCCTATTGATAAGCCCATCATGAAGATTAGAGTTCACCTTGGTAATAAACAATGGTTATGAGATTTAAGGTTTCAAAATAAAACAAAACAAAAAATTTGAGGGACAGAGTTCCAAAAGCCTGATATAAAAATGTGGATCAGACATGAAGAGACAACTCAAAAAAATAAGACATGGTAATGGCCTGAAGTATATTTAAAAAAAAGTTCAAATTCACTCATAATTAGAGAAATGCAAATTAAAATAATACCTATCAATGAAAAAAATTGTTGAATATGACAGTATACTTTGTTGGTGAAGCTGTGGAGAAATGGATACTCCCATACATTGCTGTTGAGAACGTGAGTTGTTATAATCCTTTGGAAGGGAAATTTGGTAATAACTAAAAATATGTATTTACTTTTTTAAATAATGTTTTTATTTATTTCTGAGAGAGAAAGAGGCAGAGTGAGCAGGGAAGGGTCAGATAGAAGGAGATACAGAATCCGAAGCAGGCTCCAGGCTCTGAGCTAGCTGTCAGCACAGAGCCCGATGTGGGTCTCGAACCCATGAACCGTGAGATCATGACCTGGGCTGAAGTTGGACACTTAACTGACTGAGCCACCCAGGCGCCCCTGTATTTATTTACTTTTGACCCAGGGGGGAAATGTGAACCTGGACAAACAGTTCTTTCATATACCTGAAATATTATTTTTATTCATTTACACCCAAAATTATGTACGAAGCCAAAGAAAATGAAGCAATAAATTGAAAGAAGGAAAATTCCATAGTAAATAAGGATTTAGAAAATGTAAAGAACACGTGAAGTAGCAGTCATTCAGATCATGTGGAACAGGGAAGAGGACACCTAAAAAATACTTCTGTAAAAAAACATAAGAAACAGGTGTTTATGAGCCCATATGGGAGAATTTTTTCCTAAGCATTAAACTTATCTGAAATCTTAATTTGATAGTACAGAAAAAATTAGTGTGGCATTGAGTTCCTAGACTGAAAAGCACAACTTATATTTTATTTCAAAATCATTTATTTTAAGGTAATATTTATAAAATTACTTGACATTGTATTCTTATTGTAAAGTCATCTGCTTGATATAAACTGATGGCAACAGAACACAGTGGTAAGAAAAGTGTGTTCTCCAGATGAAACTTCCGAGAACGTGTGTTCTCCAGATGAAATTTCCGACATTTGACTAGTTGAAACTTGACCATGATTGGTAAAGTTGACATCAGGTCTGTTTTCAGGTATGTTGTTTAGTATTCATAATGATATTATGGTCTTCAGTTTTCTTCGATGGCTGAGTTTTTATTGTTTGTTTCCCCCACAGAAGCGAACTGTACCATATCTTTGAAAGATTTGCGAATACTGTTTTTATATGAATTTAAACTAGGACATAGTGCAGCCACGGCAAGTAGAAACATCAATTCTGTGTTTGGAGAAGGCTCTGTTAGTGAAAGGACTGTCCGGTGGTGGTTTGAAAAATTTCGTTCTGGGGATCTGAGTCTGAAAAATGAGCCTCGAGGGAGACCCAAATCTGTTTTAAATGAAGATCAATTGAGAGCCATGGTGGAAGCTAACCCCAAAACAGCAATTAGAGGCCTTGCAGCAGACTTAGGAGTTTCTGCTACAACAATTTCTCGGCATCTGGCTGCAATAGGAAAGGTGAAAAAGTTGGACAAATGGGTAGGTACCACACCAACTGATGGATGATCATAAATGGAGATGATTAGAGATGTGCTCATACCTTAGGATTTGAAAGAGCAGAGACCTATTCTGGAGAGGATCATAAGCTTTGACAAAAAATGAAAGTGGTCTGGACAATGGCTGGATGTTGATGAAATTTCCAAACGTGTGAAAATCATCATTGCAACCAAAATGAAGGTTCTAGTAATAATGGTGGTCTCCAAAGAGAATATTTATTACTTTTAACCCAGACAAAACTAACAGTAGCATCTTATTGTCAAGGGGTGGAAGTTATGTATAAAAGTGGACGTAAAAGCGCTCTGCATTCATTAACAGACATGGACCTATACTTTTTGATGACAACATTTGACCACTGCAATTGCAGACCACCCTAGGGAATAACTGATTTAGGCCAAGAACTTTTGCCATATCCATCACACTCACCTGACCTTTTTTCATCAGATTACCACCTTTTTCATCATTTGGAAGTCTAAGAAACAACATTCTCCAGTAGAGAACAAGGATTTGTATAAATGTTAACAATGCTGAATTTTATACATATATAATTTAATATTTGGAGAAATTTGTCATTTGGAGAAAACAGTTATGTGCTAACAGCACATATTTTGGTTGAATAAAACTTTTTCTGAAAAATATAACATTTTCATTGTTATATAAAGGTATTTTCATATGATTTAACCTAATAGCTTCCCAGACCGTGGCAGAACATGAAGACTGAAAGGTACCAAATGTACTGGAAAACTACAAGCTGTCTCTCAGTTTTGGGCAGTTTCTACATTGGAGGAATGTAGAACAACCCAAAGTGTATATAAGTTTGAAAGATGCTTAGGAGTCAGCCATGCAAAGATCTGGGTGTAAAGAGGGTTTTAGAGAGATGAGAAGCCTCATCAAAAGCTCTCAGGCTCTGAGAAAATATTATCTGAATAAAGAAATGAAAGCATGTTTCTAACACCAAAACCCATGCACACAATAGACATGCCACAATAGTGCTTTTGAATGATAATACTTACTGTCACATAGAGCCAGTCCCTTTCACATGTTTTCCATTCTTATTCTTTATTTTTTGATAAATAAAATATGACCTATTCTGGAGAGGAAAGTGTGACCATTATGTCAGAGACTATAATTAATGGGCTTTTTATGGTTTTGTAGCTAGGTTGCAGTTACTACTTGGGGCATCCAGGGATTAAGTTGGGATAAAGATACTGATGGTCCTCTTCCTGATGTTCTCCCTTCTGACAACCAGCTATGTCTACTCCATGAGGGAGAGTTAGGGAATCCTAAAAGCTAAGAGGTGAGAGGTTATCCTGGAATGGATCTTACTTGGAGAGAGAGACAGAAAGAGGGAAGAAGGGAGAGGAATGGAAGGAAAGCTGGAATGGAAATTCCCTAAAGTAGAATTGACTATGAGCCAAAGAATTAAAGACCATGGGATGCATTATTGCAAATTAAAAAAAAAAAAAAAAGTGTCCTTTTCTTTGGGTAGCAGCCCTGCACTATGACAGAGGCTTTGTGAGCAGAGTGCCTTTCAGTTCTAATTTACTCCCCTGGCTGGATGCCCTGGTCTGGAGTCACCTGCTCATTTTACTGCCCCATCCTTGGATTGTCCAGGAATCTATTTGGTGTTTTTGTGGACTTTTGCTTACTCTCAAGAGAGAATGAAGCCTAAGATTTAGCTCAAACTGATAGGGTAACCAGGCTAAAACCAGTAGTATGGGAAGGACTTTATATGAAAGGCAGCAAGTACAAGGGTGAGGTCAAATGGTCACAGAGGATTGCCCAATGTGAAAGAAAGTGGTGTATAGTTACTTAGTCTGAGTAGTAGTTGCTTTATGGCCATCCACCCTTTCCTCATTTCTCAGACCCCTTGTCAGACTTCCAGAGCTGGATCCTAGACTTTTGTCTAAAACAGCTAGTGGATATCCTTGTTCAGCCCAAATGAGTGGTTTGGGGATGGGTAGGCAACCCAAAAATCAGCAGTGAAATGTGATGAGACACGGAAAGGAGCAGTTACAGAATGTTCAGTTATCCTAGCAATAATCCTTACCACCTCCAAGAAAGGGTATAGACTTGAGAGGCAGAAATGGCTCCTGGATTGAGTTGTGCCTTTACTATTATTAGTGTATTTTGGTTATGTGAGATGGCAAGTCCCCTTTTTGCTTAAACTGTTTTGGAGAGCTGGGCTATCTATTTTGGCAGAAGAAAGATTCCTGACTTGATACTCTCTCCTGAGCTTTACTTAACTGTAAAATGAAGTTCATGATACCACCTTGCAAGGTTTGGGGATCAAGAGGGGACAATATAAAACACAGACATGGAGTAGATGCCCAATAAGTAGTATTTAATACTATGAAAAGTAAGAGCAGAAGAAACAAAGTAAGGTGTGTGGGATACCTCTAGAGGCCCTTCTGTGTCCAGGGTAGCTAGTTGGGCTGAGTTCAGTGCTCACTGAAGGCTGGTGCCTGGCTTGGACTGTCCAGAGGTACTCAGCTATAGAAGAGGGCTGACCTTTTCAGTCACTTTGAGCCTGTGGCTTTTCTGTAAATAGCAACTACAACTTTTTTGTTTTAAGATTATTTTGAGAGAGATGTGTGAGAGAGCACAAGTGGGGGAAAGGCACAAGAGAGAGGGAGAGAATCCCAAGCAGCTAACAGGGCAGAGTCCAACATGGGACTCCATCTCACAAACTGAGATCATGACCAGAGCCAAAATCAAGAGTTGAACACTCAATCAACTGAGCTACCTACGTGCCCGAAACTACAGCTTTAAATTTGTAACTAGGAGCTATATTAGATTTTCAAGAAAAATGAGTAATTTTATACACATAAAGTCCTGCCAAGCATCCCAGCATGCTTATTCTCCTTTCCACTTGGGGGGTGGGAGGAGCTTTAAGAGGTTCCTTGGTAGAAACTTTGGTTTGAGTATCAAAATAAAGGAATGAGATGGAAGCTGCTACATCTCATCTCCCTGTCATGTCCCTGAGGTAGCTTGGGTCCTGATTATAAAAGGGAATATTTGATTTACTTAAGTGACTCTTGATCTCAGTGTTGTGAGCTAGAGCCCTGTGTTGGGGGTAGAATTTACTTAAAACAAAAAACAAAGTGGCTTTGAATAGCCATTTTGGTTTATTAAGTATGTAGTAGCCATTATTAAAGAAGCTCTTGCCTAGTCTGATTGCTTCTTGTGAGACTAGAGCACCTACAGTTACTTTAATAGCATGCATGAAAGATCTTGGGTAAAGTTAGAGATAGGATCAAAGACCAGTGGAAAGTAGACTCTCTTCCAGGACCTGTCAGTAGGTTGGACTCTCCTTTCTGTTGGTGCTTTGGTCACAAAGCCTCCTTTCACTTCCTCTTATCTCAGCTAATTTGCCCATGTTGCTACTGTTCTTCACCGTATTACCTCTACCCATCATGCACATTTCCCCCATGATGCATTACCTGATTACTCCACCCCGCTACAGGTCAGGTCTCCTTGTCAGTGGCCTTAGAGCCCCAGTATGTTTCCTTGTAATTGTGATCACAGCAGTTACATGTTTATTGGTTTGATAGTATGTGTTTGTCATCTCTGCTAGATTATAAGATTCACAACAGTAGGGACTTTTTTCCTCACAAGATCATAACACCATCAAGAGCACAAGGTCCAGCACATGGTAGGTACCTAGTAAATGTTTGTTAAATGAATGAATAAGTGTTAGGGCCAGTGTCATTCACTTTATAGAAAATCCTTGTTTTCGAGTGCCTGGGTGGCTCAGTCGGTTAAGCTTCTGACTTCGGCTCAGGTCATGATCTCAGGGTTTGTGAGTTTGAGTCCCTCATCAGGGTCTGTGCTTACAGCCTTGCCTTGGAGCCTGCTTTGGATTCTGTGTCTCCCTCTCTCTCTACCCCTCCCCTGTTCGTACTCTGTCTCTCTCTCTCTAAAATAAACATTAAAAAAATTATTTTAAATCCTTGTTTTGGTATCAGTGTAAGGAATATGTTGATAAAAAATTGAAAATGTAATGAACGGTGGCTTAAATAAATTGGTTTTGTTTCCTGTAACTTCTGAAAATTTTCAAATATACAAATTACCTAAACTTTGCAGTGAACACCTATATGCCAGCCACCTAGATTGACATTACTTTACTTTATGATTATACTTTATCACTTATCTACCCATGTAGCTATCCTTTATTTTTATGCATTTCAATGTAAAGTTGCAGGCATTAGCACATTTCACCCTTAATACTTTGTCATACATATCATTACCTAGAGTTCACTATTTGTTTAAGGTTCTTGTTCTCATAAATTTAAATTTGATAAAATGCTCAAATCTTCATTGTACTATTCAGCATGTTTTGATAAATGCAAACACTTGTGTAACACAAACCCCTATGAAGATACAAATTATTGCTATCAGCCCAGAAAGTTCTGTTATACCCCTTTTCATGTTATCCCCTCTCTTACAAGACCCCAAGAAGCAAACACTGCTCTGATTTTCTTCTACCATGGAATAGTTTTGCCTGTTCTAGAATTACACATAAGTAGAATTGTACAGGATGTGCTCTTTTGTGTAAGGCTTCTTTTACTAAGCATAATGTTTTTGAAATTAATCCATCTTGTGTGTATCAATATTTCGTTCCTTTTAAAAGCTGATTAGTATTCCATGAAGGAAATATAACAATTTATCTATTTACCTGTTTGATGGATATTTGTGGGAGTTTTTTCTACAGTTTGAGCCTATTAGGAATAAAGCTCTTATGAACATTCTTGCACAAGTCTTTTTGTGGAATATCTTTTCGTATCTCTTGGATAATTATCTAAGATTGGAAATACTGGGTCATAGGCATATGTATATTTTCTTTTCCTAGACCTTTTCTCAAAGTGATTACACTATTTTATACCCCCCCACACACACACACACAACATTTGATGTCACTCTTCTTCACCAGAAGAATAATAAGTAACTTAACTTGAATAATAAGTAACTTATTTTGAGCTACTTTCCTCTTTTCACATTATAAGGAAAATAGGGAGGCAAGCTATACTGGAGTAAGCACTTAACAGTGCTCCTGGAGACCCACACACTTTCTAGCTTTTTGTTCATCCTTAGTGGATTTTGATATAGTTCTATGCATGGCTTCTAGGGTAGTCACCCCAGTGAGTGTGGGCTGGGTTTCGTGACTAGCTTAGTGATTAGAATATAGCAGAAGCAATGGGATGCCATTTCGGAGATTAAATTATAAAGTGAGTGTGGCTTCTGTCATGAGCATTCTCTTTTTTGGATCACTCATTCTAGGGAAAACCAAATTGGTATATTGTGAGGCAGGTCACAATTGCCATGTTGTAAAGGGATGATATGATGAGGGACAGTATAGTGTGCCAACAATCAAAAGAGTGAGCTTAGAAATAGATCTCCCCCTTGTTGAGCATTCAGATGAGACTGCAGAACCACTCCTGGATTCCTAACCCAGAGAAACCGAGGTAATACATGTTTGTTTCTTTGTGCCACCAAGTTTTGGGGTAGTTTGTTATGTAACAATAGATAACTAATACAACACCTCATTGTCTTATCCTAAGATGCTTATACCTTCAGGGTCTCTTATTCATGCTCCAGATAGTACGAAAAAGTATGAAAGGCAAATGACAAAGTTTGGGGTTTTTTTAACATGAATCTGTTCATTAAAGACATTTTTTTAAACATTTATTTATTTTTAAGAGAAAGAGGCAGAGTGGGAGAGGGGCAGAGAGGGGGAGACACAGAAGCAGAAGCAGGCTCCAAGCTCTGAGCTGTCAGCACAGAGCTCGATGCAAGGCTCGAACTCATGAGTGGTAAGATCTTGACCTGAGCCAAAGTTGGACACTCAACCGACTAAGCCAACCAGGCGCCCCAAATCTGTTCATTTATATCAGGAACTCAGAACCTTTTCAAAAAATCCCACTCAGCAGAATTTAGTTTATATTTTATTGGCCAGATAATGCCACATGACCACTCTTAGCTAGAGGGCATCTAGAGAGACGTGGGGACCTAGATGGAGTTTGTGTCAGCCAACTGTCAGTGTCTGCCACATTTACCATTTCGGAAACTCCATAGAATTAAAGACGTTAAAAGACCTCTTCATTAACACCTACTCCAGCCAAGTGACCTTTTGAGGAAATTTCCAGAAAAAGGAAATGAAACTTTCAGAAAACTCCTCAGGGCTTGGATTGCAGGGCCTACGTTTCTGACTCATGCTCCACACCATTCATGGAAAACTACAGCACTATCTTCCATCACTACTTCTAGTCCTCCAGTCCTTTGTAATAGAAACTTCACAGTCATCCTGGAAATACCTCTGATAACCCCTTGCCACAGCAAAATGTCTTCTCAAGTTTTGCTAACATTATGGCCTTAAAATTTTTTTAATCCCTCTCCTCTCCTTTACTGACCTTTCTTTCCTCCTGCCTTAGGTCTGATACTTGCCTTTTGCAGGACCAATCATTCCCAAATTCAAATCTAATGCTGTTATTCTCCAACTTAAAACCCTTCTTGCCCCATTGACCTCAGGATGAATCCTGAACTTCTTCCCATGGTAGCAAAGACCCTGCATAACTGGATAAGGCTCACCTCCCCAGCACTTTGCCTTGCACTTGGTGTTCCCACACCAAATTGCTGACTTCTCTGTCTTTGCTTACAGTGGCCCACCTGCCTGGTAGGCCTTCACTTTTGATTGAGAACATCACCTGACATCCTTAGGGATTCAACTTTGGAGACAACTTTTCTAGAAAGCTTTCTAGAACTACTAACTCCCTCAACAGTGGGGCAGATGGCTTCCTCAGTAGCTCAGTAGTTGTTACAAATCCTTTTCTCTTTATGGGGGAAAAGGCCATACTAGGTTGATCTAGTAGGAAATTCAAATAATACAATAGGATATAATGAAAAATAAATCTCCTTCCTATTCCTACTGTCGTTTATTTTCTCCAGTTTCTTAATGAATGTGCAAGTATAAATTCATTTTCATATTATTTTTACAAGGTGTTCTGTACCTTGCTTTTCCAATTAACTCTGTATTTTGTTGTTTTTAATTTTTTTTTAATATTTATTTTTGAGAAAGAGAACACGAACAGGAGAGGGACAGAGAGATGAGACAAGGAATTCGAAGCAGGCTGCAGGCTCTGAGCTGTCAGCACAGAGCCGTACGCTGGGCTAGAACTTGTGAACCGTGAGATCATGACCTGAGCTGAAGTTGGATGCTTAACTGACTGAGCTACCTAGGAGTCTCAACATGGTATTTTGGAGATCATTATATCACTTCATACAGATATAACTCATTCTTTAAAGAGCTGCAGTGATATTCTGTTGCATGCATGCCTTAATTTGCCCAACCAATTTGTTGTTGGACACCTGGGCTGTTTCCGATTTTGCTCTGAGAAGTAGTGCTGCAAAGTGCAACATCTTTTCACAAATGGATTTGAGTACAGGTGTAAAATACCTTTTCCACCATTTCTTAGGGGTGAATTGCTAGATTATAAGGCTAGGTCAATGGCAATGTGGATTTAAAATTTTGATATGAAGCTCTAAATAGCCAAACGATTTACTCTTCCTATCAACAGCCCAGCTCTGCTGTATTCTAATATTAGGCCATGTACCACAGTAGTCTGCATATTTTTTTTTAGGGCAGGCACTTCCTAGTATTCACATTTGTCTGGCTGGCAGAATTTGCCTTCAATAAATCTTTGAGTTAACGTTGAATTTTATAGCTCTTAGCGCCTATTCCAGGCTTGTCATATAGCAGACTCAGCATGTATCTAATACAATTCCTCAATATTAGAGTGGCTAACACGTACTGAAGTGTATTAAATGCCAGGACTTGTGCTAAGCGCTTTGCCTTCCACCACTTTCACTCAAGTTCTCCTTCCTCCGGGGGGGGGGCGTGTCCAGCACCTCGACCCGCCCTATCTGTGCATTCGTTGGTCGAACCCGTCGCCCGTTACCGCCGAGTCCCGCCCAAACCACGCCCTCACGTATTCCGCAGGGCCAGGAGAAGGCGTGGTCATTGTGCCGCTGGACCATCAAGACGGTCTCCTCTCGTGAGAATCGGGACATTCTCGAAGACCCGCACCGTGAGGGTGGAAGCGCTTGCCGCGGTCCCGCGGAGTCGGCGCTAGAGGTCTGCCGTTGCTGCTGGCGCGTACCGCGCCCCGTCCCGCCCCGGCACGCAGGCTCCGCGCGAATTCGCGCACGCGCGCGCGCACCCGTCCAAGCCTCGGTCTGGTCCGCGGGGACTCGGCTGGCGGAGGCTGGGCCTCTGAGGTACTAGGGGAGGAGCCCGAGCTGCTGCCTCTGCCGCCGCCGCTGCTGCCGCCGCCGCCGCCGCTGTCGCCGGAGAGGAGCATGTCTGCAACTCGAGCCAAGAAAGTGAAGATGGCCACCAAATCGTGCCCCGAGTGCGACCAACAGGTGGGCGCCGAGGGCCTGCCGGGCGGATGCGCGGGTGGGCGGCCGTTGCTGGCGGCCGTTGACTGTGCGGAGGCCGCCTCGCCGGGTCCGGGTAGACTAGCGGGTGGGCCGGCCCTTGGGCTCGGAGGCTACAGTGGGAGCCCGGACTGGGCCGGCCTGAGCCGACGGGGTGCCAGGGAGACTCCCGGGGCCGCATTCTGGCCGGTGCCCACCTGGCGGCGTCAGCCGGGCGACTGTGTGTGTCCGGCGGAGCGGGAGGGAGGCGTGGGTTTGTCTGGAGCAGACGAGGCGCCCGGTCTGGACCCTCCCCGAGTCGCCTGGCAGGCTCCTGGTGACAGCGGCGGGAGTGTGGGGGCAGCGGCCCAAGTGGACAAGCACGGCCCGTTCAGCTCCCTTCTGTCCCGACGAGAATTCCCGATGTGCCCGGCTCCAGGCTCCGAAAGCCACTCCTGCCGCTCAGGGTTGCTTTGTTCACCTAAGATGTATACGGTGAACCCCCAAAACTGTTCTACCGAGAGCTAGGCGGACGCTTAATATGACAAAAGGAGCCGCAATGCAATGGTTTCAAGTTTAGGTGAATTTGAACAGTTTTTTTTCTTCTAAATATATATTCCTTATATTTTTGACAGAAATAATCGTGAATCTTGACATTGTTTTGTGTGGAACATTATTGAATAACGCCCCCATTGAAGCCCTTGCCTTCAGCGCACGCTTCACTTCCCCCGCCCGCCGTCGTATCCGCTGTTAAAAATTTGGCGTTTCTGCTTCCAGATCTTTTAAAAAATGTATATGCGGTTTTAGGAGTTTTAAATGACTTCTTTCTGCACAGAATTAATAGTGACAGCTGTAATTTTTTAAATCTCATTTTACTGTTAGTTTTATGCATACCTCATTCTTTGCTAGAATAATGGACGTTGCTATAAGTCTTACAATCTGTTGAGTTAAAACTCTCAATTAAAACCATCTGAAGGCCCTTATTCCATGCCAGTGTGCAGATCTGGGTGTGATTTTTTTCTTTTCTACTGAGACAATTTTTTCAAAACGGTTATCTTTCTCTTCACCTTTTCTTTAAAAATTTTTATTATTATTTTTTAAACAGGAGTAATTTGTCTCCAGTAAATAGCTGGAGAGCTTTTTTAAAAAATAACATGCTGACATTAAGAGCATTCTAGTACGCTGATAATCTAGTAAAAGAAATGTTACAAGTTTGATTCGGTATATTTTTTGTAGGCAATGATAGAAATGCAAGGAAGATTGTGTAAGGAGAATTACAGTTTATTCATCTTTTGAGTTTATGGAGTATGCAGTATAAAAACAATTTAGCCATGTTTTTTGAAGTAGAGTTAAACTTCTGTTCTTACTATTAAAATTTGTTAAATCTGACAAAATTGGATTTTGTGATTTAAGTCTCTTTGCAGGAGATTTTATCCATATTTAAATCATTTCCATTTGTTCCAATTAACTGCAGTATAAAGTTTACATGGTATGCTTCATGCATTCCAGTTTTTGTAGGGCACAAGTTATTGCAAGTCTTGACCTTATTTTACTTGGCATAATGGAACCTTTTGGGAAAAATAACCTGTTTTTAATATTCTGGTTAAAGAAAAAGGAAAGAATAATAAACTTGTTAGGAGTCCCTGTAATTGTTCAGCAAAATGGGATCAGCATTTTATTTGGAAACATACATTAATTTTGTTATACACACCCAAAACTTCCCCCTCTAGCTGCCGTTACAAAATACCATATATTAGGTGGCTCAAATAGTAGTAATTTGTTTTTTCACAGTTCTGGAGGCTGGGAGTAGCACATCCTGACAGAGAGTGAACTTTCTGGTACTGTTCTTTTTTATAAGGGCACTAATCCTATCATGAGGCCCCACCCTCAGCATTTTAAACCTGATTATCTAATTTCCAAATACCTTCAAATTGGGGATTAAGATTTCAATTTATGAATTTTTGGAGGAACACGATTCAGTCCATGGCAAGCTACTACATAATTTAAAATGTTGGTTTTGTTCTTTATTCTAAATATACACAAGGACTAATTAAAATTTTTGGTGATTCTTGGGGCTTCTGGATGGCTCAGTCGGTTAAGGGTGTGACTCTTGATTTTGGTCCAGGCCATGATCTCATGGTTTGTGAGTTCAGCCACGCCTCAGGCTATGGGCGACAGTGAGGAACTTGCTTGGGATTATCTCTCTCCTTCTCTCTTTGTCCTGCTTCTGTGCTCTCTTAAAAATAAATAAACATTAAAAAAACCTTTTTGGTGATTCTTAAAAATAATTTATCTTTTACTAAAGGCAATTGGATTGAAGGAAATAAAAGATTAATTTTAGATTTCTGTTTATTGGAGAGTACAAGCTTTTTTTAAAGTTACAAATGAAAAAAATTATAACCTAGAAAGCCATTTAAAAAAATGTTTATTAATTTATTTTGAGAGATAGTTTATGCATGCTTGTGGGGGAGGGGCCCAGAGAGAGAAGGAAAGAGAAAATGCCAAGCAAGCTCTGTACTGTCAGCACAGAGCCCGACTCTGCTCCAGAACTTTCATGACCTGAGCGGAAATCAAGAGCTTAACCAACTGAGCCACCCAGGGGCCCCCAGAAGACCATTTTTTAAACATCATTAGACTACGATTCTAAGTTGTTTGATGAATATTAAAATACAATTTAGGTATAGTTTATAAAGATAAATGTAAAATCTTTAAACTTTGAGATTGTACCACTTTAATAGATTCCATATGTTCTTTGTCTGTGTATAAGTTTAAAAACAGATCAGCGAGCAAGAAAGACCTAGATTTTCATTTGCTTTATAACATCCCCTTTGTATCCTGTATTGAAAATACGATTCTGAAACATCTAAACCGCAGTACTTTTCATTTTCGAGAGGTTTCACATCTAGTAGCTCAAATTATTGAACCATTTTATATATAGGAATATTCAAGATTCTTTTTTTTTTTTTTTAAATGTTTTATTTATTTCTAGGAGAGAAAGACAGCGTGAGCAGGGGAGGGTCAGAGAGAGAGGGAGTCACAGACTGAAACAGGCTCCAGGCTCCGAGCTGGCAGTCAGCACAGAGCCTGATGCGGGGCTCGAACCCACAAACCGCGACATCATGACCTAAGCGAAAGTCAGAAAGTCGGACGCTTAACCGACTAAGCCACCCAGGCGCCCCAGGAATATTCAAGATTCTTATTAGTTGTTTGGTGTCTTTTGTGAGTCTGTTTTTGCCTTAAAATTTTTAATAGAGAAGGTTTTTTTCTTACTTATAGGAAATTTTATGTGTTATGTAGCAAACATGTCCAATATAGGTCACTTTGGTTCTGTTAGCAATGAAATGTAAATAAGTTCTCTATAATGGGGTTATTTTGAACTTTTGGAAATGAATGAAACAATATAGGACCAGGGTCTTGTTTTTTGCACTTTTTTTTTTTTAAACTTTAACCTAATGGGGGGCTGAAACTCATTAACTGTGAGATCATGACCCTAGCCAAAGTCAGAGCCAAAATCAGACGCTCAACCTACTGAGCCACCCAGGGGACCCTGTTTTTACCTTTTTTACTTGTAAACAATCTGAATGCACTTTTCAAGGGATAAATTGAGGGGCGCCTGGGTGGCTCAGTTGTTGAGCGTCCGACTTCAGCTCAGGTCATGATTTCACGGTTTGTGGGTTTGAGCCTTGAGTCTCTGGTTCATCCTTATGGGGTATTTTCCATGCTGGTCGAGAAGGCTCTTTCTGTTTCTCTTAACATCAGTCTCCATTTCATATCATCTTTTTCGTCTTGTACCACACATTCATTCACTGCAGACCTCAAACCCATGAGCCATGAGATCATGACCTGAGCCAAAGTTGAAGCTGGATGCTTAGGGGTGCCTGGGTGGCTCAGTTGGTCAAGCGCCAACTTTGGCTCAGGTCATGATCTCATGGTTTGTGGGTTCGAGCCCTGAGTCGGGCTTTGTGCTGACAGCCAGCTCAGAGCCTGGAGCCTGTTTCAGATTCTGTGTCTCCCTCTCTCTCTGACCCTCCCCTGCTCTCTCTCTCCTCATGCTTTCTCTCTCTCCCTCTTTCTCAGAAATAAATAAAACATTTAAAAAATTTTTTAAAAAGGGATAAATTGATGCACAGTAAGTCATCAGTAAACAAAACTTTGGGTTTTTTATTATTATTATTATTATTTTTTAATCCTGAGACAATAGCATTAGAACTTTTGTTGGTATCATCTTTGGCATTACAACTGAAATTTAAAGGAAATTTAGGATTTTTTGTTTAAAATCCAAATTGTACTATAAAAGATTAGTATTACTAAAGTCCACCCTATTTAATATTATTTTCCTGGGATCTGGGTTGTGGTGGTTGGCTGTGTTTTTATCAGAGTTGCAATTAGGGGAAGAAACTTTCCATTTAAAAGGGACTTTAGGGTAACTTAGCTTAGGCGCATGAATGTTTCTTGATCATAAAACACGTATGAAGGGGTGAAAATCTGCCTATCAATTAGTGTTTGTACATTCTTTATCCCAAAGGCAAATGCATGTATCTCATGTAGGTACAGCCCTCTGTTAGTTAATTCTGGATATGGGTTGGTATTTTTCTTGTGTGTAAGACAAAGACCTAAATTTAAATTTGTTTGGTTTTAGTAACTGGAAGAATATCCTTGCTCAGTAGCAAAGGATCTTTTGAATAAGAACATCATGTTTCTGTGTTTTTTGGATAGCACTAATTTAAAACAGTTTACCTTACAGTGAATGCCCTTAATAGTGTAAGTGTAAAGGAAATGAGTCAGTACCTATGAGGTTAGTTTCTGTGAAGATGTGAAATTTTAAAAATGTCAAACATCTATTTTGGGTACGTTTCACAGTATTAAAAACTATAACATTATATTTTCTGTCCTGATTTGAAAGAATTTCATCACATTCTTGATAAAGCATGCTGTTTGACCTATCTGGAGTTTGTTGATTTTTATAGGATTTATTGTTATTTTCCTCAAGTGCAAACTAGAGAGCCTTTGTGTAGTAATTTCATGTAAAAAAAAGATTCTACCAAAATAATAATTTAGCTTAATCAGATCAAGTATTTATATTTTAGACCATGAAGCATTCTTTATATACATGGATAAAAAGCAAATTGTAGCTAAGCTTTCACACAGGCAGAACAATGGGCAATGGAATTTATCTTAAAAAGTGAATTGCAATTTTCTGACCATAATTGTTAGTATGTTTTATTGAGATTAATTTCTGGTTTTTGATGAACATGTGTTGATTTCAAGGATCATTAAGGCTAATATTAGTGAAACAACTTTGCAAAATCAAACTTTTAAAAATAATTTTTAATAACATTTGGCTTTTGAGAAATCATTATAGACTTGACATGGAGAAAGCCACTTGTAAGTAATTTACACATTTAGAAACAGAAGTTTGGGGGTGCCTGGGTGGCTCAGTGCTGACTTTGGCTCAGGTCATGATCTCATGGCTTGTGGGTTCGAGCCCCTCCTTGGGCTCTGTGCTGACAGCTCAGCTTGGAACCAGTTTAGGATTCTGTGTCTTCCTGTCTCTGCCCCTTCCCTGCTCGGGCTTGCTGCGGGAGCTCTCTCTCAAAAATGAATAAAAACATTAAAAGAAAAAGATCTAGATCTTGACTCCTATAGTCTCTTTAGTTTGTGCTATACTTTTGCCCCTCAAAGTGATTATTGTAAACTATTCTGTCGGTGGCAGTTGGCATCTTGCCCTATCATTTTAGAGCCCAAGTCAACACTGATAAGTTCCCTTTAAAAAAATGTTTTTAACAGAGGTATATTTGGCAGCATTAAATTAGTTTCAGGTATATGGTATAATATTTGGACAGCATAGGTTAAGATATGTTCACCATAAATGTAGCTACCATCTGTCACTATACAAGTCTATTCCAGTACCATTGACTGTATTCCTTGTGCTGTGCCTTTCAACCCAGTGACTTAACTTGTTATATAATTGGAAGCCTATACCTCCCACTCCCCTTAATTCATTTTGCCCATACCCCTACCGATCCCCCACCCTCAGAGGCATCAGTTTGTTCTTTTTATTTATGGGTGTGTTTCTGCTTTTGTTTGTTTGTTGATTTGTTTTTTAGATTCCATATTTAAGTGAAATCATGGTATTTGTGTTTCTCTGACTTATTTCACTTAGCATAATATTTTCTTTTTTTTTAATGTTTATTTATTTTTTGAGAGAGAGGGAGGAGCAGAGAGAGAAGAGAGAAAGAATCCCAAGCAGGCTCTGTGCTGTTGGTGCAGAGCCCTTGAACTCACGAGCTGTGAGATCATGACCTGAGCCAAAATCTAGAGTAGGACACTTTACTTACTGAGCCATCCAGGCACCCCAGCATAATAATTTCTAGGTCCATCTATGTTGTCACAACTGGCAAAGTCTCATTCCTTTTATGTCTGAATAATTTTCCTGTGTGTATGTGTGTGTGTATCACATCTTCTTCATCCATTTATCTATGGATGGACACTTGGGTTGCCTCCATATCTTGGCTAATGTAAACAGTGCTGTAATAAACATAAAGGTGCCTATATCTTTTCAAATTAGTGTCTTCCAGTTGGACCCTCATTATTATGCTGGGATTTCTTTAATTACTTTCTAACCATGCTCACTTTTCTAACTGGTTGTAATAAACTGCTATCAAATATATATTTTAGAAAATACTACCTTTTATCCTCCATATTTTCCCTTGCTGTGATTCTCTTATGGTGTTCTATGGTCACTCCCATCAACACATGTTTAGCATGCATTTTCTACATTCATGGTATTGTAAAGCATTAGGACAATGTAAAGATGTATAGAACATAATAACAGTCTCAATTTGTTGTAAGGGGGAGGGGTTTAAATAAATCTATGACCCCTACTTCAATAATTTATCATTCAGTTCAGGAGACTACATAAACACCGAGAAGTTCAATAGAAGAATAGTAATAATACACTTTTTCTTATTTTTGTACAGGTTCCTGTTGCATGTAAATCGTGTCCCTGTGGTTATATATTTATTAGCAGAAAACTTTTAAATGCAAAACACCCAGAAAAATCACCATCTTCTACAGGTAATTGTGAAAGTTTACCATATATTTAGTTTTTTGATGTAGAAATGTAAAACTAATTTTTGTGAATTTACTATTTACATCTGTGTTGAATTTAAAAATTAAAACCTATTGAAGTATGCCTTTGGTTCTTATTAGCTATTGGAAATCATCTTATGACATCAGTTTGCTCTTCATTCCATTTAAATGTTAACTCCCTTATAATGCTGATGAAATCTGTTTTTTATTATTGGAAGATGGAGAGCCAGTGAAGAGTGTTAAGCAAGGGAGTGATCTGATCTGATTTTTAAAATTAAATAGTTTAATTAAAATATAATTGTCATTCAATAAATTGCACATATTTAAACTGTACAGTCTGACAAGTTGTGTCATGTGATTACATCAGTCACCAAAATCAAGGTAATGAAGGATGTCCAATCATTCCCAAAAGTTTTCTAGTTCCCCTGTGTTACTCTCTCCTTACTACCCCTGCCCCCAGAAAGCCACTGAAGTGTTTTCTGTCACTATTCCTAGAACTTAATATAAATAGAATCATACAGTATGTACTCTATTTTTTTGCCTGGCTTTCACTGAACATAATTAGGATTCAGCCATATTGTTGTGTTTATCAATAAGAATCAATTACTTTTTACTGTTTACTAGTAGTTTTTGTATGGATATGTGACAATACGTTTATTCACTGGTTTATGGACATTTGGTTTTACCCCCTCAGTGCTGGTAAAATTTATAACAACTTTCAAGTTTTGTTTTGTTTTTTTTAATTAGTAACTGGAAAAATATAACTTGATTTTGAGGTGAATATAAGTTTTAGACATATTGGTTATTTTTTGTAATTCTCTGGTTTAGAATGTCTAAAAAATAATTTTGTTGGAGTTTTACTTTCCCATTAATGTAGACAAATTGGATTTATTCAGTGGGTGTATTTATTAAAAGATGAAATTTTGTTATTTATCCTTGCATGAAATCAGAACAGTAATTATCTTCAAATAAAAGTAATTGATTACAAATAAATTTTTAGTGCTTGCTATATACTAGGTACTGTTCTAAGCCTTGGGCATAAAGTAATGAATGAATCTACTGTCAAGAGAGGTTAACTGCTGTCATGGAGCTTACATTCTTGTGGGCATGAGATAGACAATAAACAAACAGGGCAGTTACTGGCTTGTGATAAATGCCTTGTAGGAAATTAAAATAGATGCTGTCCTAGTATGTGACTAGAAGGCTACTTTTGATTGAGTGACTGGAGAAGGCCTCTCTGAGAAGGGACATTTAAACTGCTAATTGGAACAAGGGGCTAGCCATGATAAGATCAAGAACATTCTTTTTTTTTTATTTTATTTTTTATTTTTTTAAATGTTTTTATTATTTATTTCTAGGAGAGAGAGAGAGACAGCGTGAGCAGGGGAGGGTCAGAGAGAGAGGGAGTCACAGACTGGAACAGGCTCCAGGCTCTGAGCTGGCAGTCAGCACAGAGCCCGACGCGGGGCTCGAACCCACGAACCGCGAGATCATGACCCAAGCGAAAGTCGGACGCTTAACCGACTAAGCCACCCAGGCGCCCCAAGATCAAGAACATTCTTGACAGATGAAATAGCAAATGCAAAAATTTTAGGGCTGGAAAAAGTTTGGTATATTTTAGGGATGAAAAGGCCAGTGGGGTTGCCGTGTAAACAGTAAGAGTGGGGGATGTGGGAGATGAGGCCAGAGGGATAAGCAGTGGCCAGATTCTGTAGGGCTTTGTAAACCAGAGTAAGAATTTTTGGATATTGTTCTTAAAATCTGAGGAGAAACTATTCGTAGGATGTGGGATGGAGTGAGGGGAAGGTAGGATGATCTAATTTGCCTTTTAGAAATACCATTTTGGCTGCTGTCTAGAGAAGGGTGCACAAGAAAGGTGTACAGGTGGGCTATTGCAGGGGTGCCTGGGTGGATCAGTCAGTTAAGCATCCAACTTTGGCTCAGGTCATGATCTTGCAGTCTGTGAGTTTGAGCCCCACGTTGGGCTCCTTGCTGCTAGCTCAGAGACTGCAGCCTGCTTCAGTGTCTTCCCCAGTCTCTGACTCTCTCCCACTCATGCTCTGTCTCTCAAAAATAAATAAACGTTAAAAAAAATTTTTTTTAAAAGAAGTGGGTTATTGCAGTATGTTAACTGAGTAGGAATATTAAGTTAGAGAGTGGTTAAATTATAGTAGCAGATAATTCAAGCATTATTTATAGTTATGTCTGTGAGAGGTCTGTTTATCCTAGGAGGCAAGAAAATTATTTACTTCCATTTCTGTCTCTCTTTGAGTTTGCTCCCTTTCATTATGAGAATAAAGACTTTGCTGGATTAGTTATATGAATCATCCAGAAACCTTGTTAAAAATGGGTTCTCCTTGGTCTTATTCCCTAAAGAGTTTGGTTCAGGTATGGGAACCCTGGAATGATTCATTGACAACGCAGAGTACTAACCACTATACAATCACAGCTAGAATGATTCATTCGATAGCTATCTGGGGTGGTGTGTCAACTCAGTTCTGAGTCTTCAAAATGAATAAGACCTAGTTTGTGCCCCTTAGCGGGACAAGCATGTTAATTTTTTTTATTCAGCAAATATTTTTCACCTCCTCCTGTATACCAGTGGCTCAGATCTGAAATGAGATAAAGAAGAAACACAGCAAGGATAGTGAGAAGGGACAGATGCTGCAAGTTAAGGATTTGGAATCATTTGAACCAGAGGGAAGAATTTTAACAGGGACTCCTAATGACTTGAATTACTTGATAGAAAGGAAATAATAAAAAGGAAGACAAGTTTTGAGGGAAAGATGAACAATTTAGTTTAAGATGTAGTTATAAAATATCCATGTGGATTATTTTTTTTCCCAGTTGGACATAGAGTTTAAAGCTCAGGGACTAGCCTCAACTGGAGATAAATCTTTTTTTTACGCTTATTTATTAATTTTGAGAGAGAGTGTGTGCACATGCACTCCTGAGCAGGGGAGAGGCAGAAGGAGAGAACATGAATCCCAAGCATGCTCCATGCCTATCATGGAGCACTATGCAGGGCTCTTTCTCACAATGTGAGATCATGACCTGAACTGAATTCAAGAGTTGGATGCTTAACTGACTGAGCTGCTCAGGTGTCCCTGGGTATAAATCTTTTTCCCCCCATGTTTATTTATTTTTGAAAGAGAGGCAGAGCACAAACATGGGAGGGACAGAGAGAGATGGAGACATAGAATCTGAAGCAGGCTCTGGGGCTGCTGATAGTACGGAGCCCAATGGTGGGGCTCGAACTCATCAGCGTGAGATCATGACCTGAGATGAAGTCGGGTGCTTAACCAACTGACCCACTCAGGCAACCCTGGAAATAAATCTTTTGAGCCATTAGTGAATGGTAGTTGTCATCATGGAAATAGATGAGATTTTGCCAGAGAGTCTGTAGGGTAGGAAGAGGAAGGGGGTTCAGAGACTGAACTCTGGCAAACTCATAAATGGTGGAGGTTGTTAGGGAGTTTAAGTCAACTGAGAAGATCTACATGTACATGTCAAATGTAGGGGAGCAAACAAAAGAGAGTGGTGTTACTTAAGTCGCGGTGATAAATAAGAGGCAGTTCATTATTATACATTTGTAGTTTCCTAAGGTTTTTTTTGTTTATTAAAAGTGGCCTTGTGACCTCAAAGTAAAGATGAGACATTGAAGCCTAGAAATTTCATGGAAGAGGAAGAGGAACCAGCAAAAGAAACAAGAAAAAAAATGGGGGAACATCAGAAGTGGACTGTGCCATAGAAACCAAAGGAGGAAAGAGTTTTAAGGAGAAAAGTTAAGAATATTCAAAGCCTAGGGGTGCCTGGGTGGCTCAGTCGGTTAAGCGTCTGACTTCGGCTCAGGTCATGATCTCTCACGGTTCATGAGTTTGAGCCCTGCGTCAGGCTCTGTGTTGACAGCCAACTCAGAGCCTGGAGCCCGTTTCAGATTCTGCCTCCTTCTCTCTCTGACCTTCCCGTGCTCACTCTCTCTCTCTCAGAAATAAATAAAATAATTTAAAAAAAAAATATTCAAAGCCTAGAAAACCGTTTGGTATGGTACAAACATGGAAGTTGGAAACTTTGGTTTCAGATTCCAGTTTTGTCACTCTCTAACAAGTTAATTAACCTCTGAGCCACTGCTGTTTACTTGCATGTAGGGTAGGTTTATAGTATCAACCTTAGAGGATTGAAGGGCAGATGAAGTACATATAAAAATGGCTAATGTAAACAAAGTTTAGTATATTATAAGTACTCAGTAAATATTGCATTTGCAATTAAATTTCTTAAAAGTAAGATTTATCCTGGATAGTTTATAGTATGTGGGAGATTGAGAAGAGTATAAGCTTTCATATATATATATGAAAAATAAACCTATAAAAAACCTTTGTTTTTTATATATATAAACTGTATAAGTACAGTTACCAAGTACTTGATGAACATTGTCAATGGGATCCAGAGCATTTCAGTTTTAATAAGAAAATTTATGAAAGAAAAAATGAAAGTGGACAATATATATCTGGAAGGATAATGAATTTCACTAATAATTAGGTAGATGCATTTGAAATAAAATACCACTCCTTTTACCCACATTTTGACAAAAATGTAAAGGATTTCCAGGTGCTTTTATGCATATGGTAGAATGAGTGCTCATACTGATGGTGAGGTTATAAATCACCACAGCCTTTTGCAGAACAGTCTGACAGTAGTTGATAAAAGTTTTCAATGCATATAACCTATACTCTAGACTTCTTTATCAAGAGGTATGTAACATAGAGATACAGTTGTTTATAATACACAATGAAATATTTATTAGGATTTTCAGGCAACAGTGTTTATAATAGCAAAAGTGAAGCCAAATATTGGTGGGGAATGATTAAGTAGGGTACATGTTTTAGGGAACAATAGTATATGCCAATTAGAGAGAATGGTGCAGACTGTTATGTATTGATGTGGGAAAATCTCTAAAACAAAGTTAATTTAAGAAAAAAAAGTACAGGGGGCCCCTGGGTGGCTTGATGAGTTAATCATCTGGCTCTTGACTTTGGCTCAGGTCATGATCTCACAGTTTGTGGGTTCAAGCCCTGTGTCAGGCACTGCTTGGGATTCTCTCTCTCTCTCTCTCTCTCTGTCTCTCTCTCTCTCTCTCTCCTCCCTCCCTCCCTCCTTCTGTCCCTCTCTCCCCTTCTGTCCCTCTCTCCCCTTCTGTCCCTCTCTCCCCTTCTCTCCCTCTCTCCCCTTCTGTCCCTCTCTCCCCTTCTCTCTCCTTCTCCTCTCCCTCCCTCTCTCCTTCTCTTTCTCTTCCTCCTTCCCTCCCTTCCTTCCTTCCTTGCTCCCTCTCTGCCTCTCTCCCATTCATGTGCCCTGTCTCTCTCAAAATAAATAAACTTTTAACACTTAAAAAAAGAAAAAAGTACAAAACAATACTTGCATGAACTTTATTTTTACAGAGGTTTTTTTCTTGTAACGAGTACTTTAAAAATTTACTCTTAGTAATTTTCAAATACCCAGTAGAGTATTATTAGCTATAGTCACCGTGTTGTATGTTACTTGTCATGACTTATTTATATTGTTGTTAGAAACTTGTACTTTATATATTGTATATTGTAATTAGAAGTTTATAGAACCCTTTTCAACCCAATTCACACCACCCCAACAAACCTGCCAAGTCTTACCTCTGGCAACCACCAGTGTCTGTTCTCTGTTATTTATGAACTTAGGTTTGTTTTTTAAGATTTCACATATAGGTGGGATTATATGGTATTTACCTTCCTTTGTCTAACATATCACTTAGCATAATGCCATCCATGTTGTCAAAAATGACAAAATTTTATTCAGTCATTCTGTTTTATGGATGAATAGTACTCCATCCATCAGTGGACACTTTAGGTTGTTTACAAATCTTAGCTATTGTAAATAATGCTGCAGTGAACATGGGGTGCATGTATCTTTTCGAGTTAGTGTTTTCGTTTTCTTTGGATAAATACCCAGAAGTAGAATTTCTATTTTCTATTTTCCTTTTTTTTTTTTAATTTTAAGACCCCACAAAATGATTTCTGCATTGATAGATCACTAAATAAGAAGGGAGGAATCAAGGAAGACTTTTACTTACACAATTAAACATTTAAAACAAGAAAGAGAACCATCTGTAAAGTTCAGATTGCAGTTATTTTAAAAGTGAAATCAAAGCTCTAAAAGATAATTTTAAATTTCAGTGAATTGAAATTTCTTTTTTTTTTTTTTTTAAATATTTATTTTGAGAGAGAGAGGGAGAGACAGAATCTGAAGCAGGCTCCAGGCTCTGAGTTGTCAGCACCAAGAACTCACAAACGTGAAATCATGACCTGAACTCAAGTGGGATGCTTCACCAAGCTACCCAGGTGCCCCAGAATTTCTATGGTAATTTTGTGACATGTAGGAGGAACATAAACTGTTAAGTCAAATAGATTTATCTAAGCTTGAATTGCTTAAAACTCATTTTTTCATATATACTAATTATCTTTATACCTTCATAACACAGTAGAAATAGAGAGGTAGGACACTACCTACATAGAACTTTGTCTAGCTGAAAATACATTTAAGTAAAATTTATTATGGAAATTAAAGGATTTTTACAAGTTTTTAAATTTTGATGAGGGGAAGAGATGAGTGTTACAAATAAATCTGTATTAAGATGGGGCACCTGGGTGGCTCAGTTGATTAATCTTCTGACTTCACCTCAGGTCATGATCTCCATTTTGAGTTTGAGTTCCATGTCAGGCTCTGTGATGACAGCTCAGAGCCTGGAGCTTGTTTCAGATTCTGTGTCTCATTCTCTCCCTGCTCCCCCTCCCCACCCCCCCACACTGTCTCTCTCTCTCAAAAATAAACATTAAAAAATTTATTTATTTATTTATTTATTTATTTATTTATTTATTTCTAGGAGAGAGAGAGAGAGAGAGAGACAGCATGAGCAGGGGAGGGTCAGAGAGAGAGGGAGTCACAGACTGAAACAGGCTCCAGGCTCTGAGCCGGCAGTCAGCACAGAGCCCGACACGGGGCCCGAACCCACTAACCGCGAGATCATGACCTAAGTGAAAGTCGGACACTTAACCGACTAAGCCACCCAGGCGCCCCTAAAAAATTTTTTAAAAGAAATACTTAGTCTTTTGTATAAGTGCATAGAACCTAGAGGCAATTAATTATTCTTTGATAACTTTCCAAGTGAGTTAGGTATATGCTATTCCTTTTATTCTGTTTAGGGGGCCAGTATTAAATGGAGATAGATTTTTAAAAATTAACTGTCTTGTTCATGTAGGATTTCTTTTCTAAATTAAATGCTTGCCTAAGAGATTAAAAAAATAGATGTTTGAGAGGATGCAGACAAAGAGGATCTCTTTTGCACTCCTGGTAAGAATACAAATTGGTATAGCCACTCTGGAAAACAGTATGGAGGTTTCTCAAAAAATTAAAAATAGAGATACCCTATGACCCAACAATTGCACTGCTAGGTATTTATCCAAGGGATACAGATGTGCTGTTTCGAAGACGCACATGCACCCCAATGTTTAAAGCAGCACTATCAAAATAGCCAGTTTGGAAAGATCCCAAATGTCCATTGACAAATGAATGGATAAAGAAGATGTGGTATATATATTATACAATGTAGTTTTACTTGGCAATCAGACAGAATGAAATATTGCCATTTGCAACTACATGGATGGAACTAGAGGGTATTATGCTAAGCAAAAGTAGTCAGACAGAGAAAAACAAATACCATTTGACTTTAACTTTATGAGGAATTTAAGATACAAAACAGATGAACAGATGAAGCAAAAATAATAAAAAAACAGGGAGTGGGACAAAACATAAACGACTCTTAGAGAATAAACGGATGGTTGCTGGAGGGATTGTGGGAGGAGAGGGAATGAGCCAGGTGGGTAAGGGTCATTAATAGGAAGACACTTGTTGGGATGACCATAAAGGGAATGAATCACTGGAATCTACTCCTGAAATCATTGTTGTACTATATGCTAACTAACTTGGATGTAAATTTAAAAAATAAATGAATTAAAAAAGAAAAAATAGCTTTATATTTAAGTCTTAAATTATTAATTTGAAACAGTTTCTTTAAAAAGAGATTAAAGGAGGGACCTCTGTCCTGCTCAGTCGGTGGAACATTAGGACTCTTGTTTCAGGATTGTAAGTTTGACCCTACATTGGGTGTAGAGATTCCCCAAAAATTTCTTTAAAAAATAAAAAGAGATTAAATGAGAAATACTGTATTTCCTAAAATTGAGAGTATCTGTACTGTAGACCAGACCTTGAGCACCAAATATTTGGTCACCAAAGATTCTGATAGAAGCAGTTTTTGGTGAAAACAAACTCTGCTATGTTCCAGATGTTTAAATTTGTTTTTTCTGATGGTTATTCTGGGTGTTTTGTGATATCAGGGGTGCCATTTTGCATTTAATAATTATAGATATGACTTTTTCCTTTTAAAATTTTAATTATGAAAACTATAAAGATGGGAGTCTAAATGGCTCAATTGGTCAAGTGGCTGTGGTCAGGTGACTGTTGATTTCAGCTAAGGTCATGATCTCACAGTTGTGAGACTGAGCCCCAAGTTGGGCTCCATGGTGGATGTGAATCCTGCTTGATTCTCTCTCCCTCTCTCTCTTGCTTTCCCCCACTCATATGCTTCCTCTCTCTCTCTCAAAAAAAAAAAAAAAAAACACACACAAAGAAAAGTATACTGAAATTCTAAATGACATACTGGTTCATAAAATAACTTTCTCTAAAGGTAAGGAAAAAGGATATAAAACAGTACAGAATTGGAAAAGCTCATTAATATTTAAACTGTATATTTCTGGAGCACCTGGGTGGCTCAGTCAATTAAGCGTCCAACTTCAGCTCAGGTCATATCTCACGGCTCGTGGGTTCGAACCCTGTGTCAGGCTCTGTGCTGACTGCTCAGAGACTGGAGACTGCTTAGGATTCTGTGTCTTGCTCTCTCTGTCTGTCTGTCTGTCTCTCTCTCCTTCAAAAATAAACATTAAAAATAAATAAAAACTGTATATTTCTTTAGGTTAAGCTTAAATAAATAACCTCAGTTTTAATTGGGAAGGAAAAAAATGGATACAAAAATAAACTTTTCAGATTATTCTCTAGGATACATTAATAGGCAAAGGCTGATAAGTAAGCCAAGAAGTCTATAAATGGCACTCACTTTTAGTTAAGAGAAAAAAGTGAAATGATTATTGCCAATTGATTGCTAGTACCTTTTATAAACCTAGTGATTAAACATTGGGTAGTAAGTGATCCTCAACTCTAAATTGACAATGAATGTTTGGTTTTGTTATTTCAGAAAACATTGTTTCTTACATGCTAATCACTTAAGATTACTATACATTTATATATGAGACATGGCTTTAAGTTTTTGTTTTGCCTTTTGATGGAAGAATGCATACCTTTACATCTGTACCTGTACATTTAGGTTCTTAATCATATAGTTTGTATAATACTGTTAGTATTCATTTTTAAGACTCTAGAATCTTGTGACTTCTTCTAATTAAGACTGGCTGATTTTAAGTCTGCTGCATAGTTGTCATACTAAGATTTCTTTCCTTTGTACTCTTAGGATAATCCCACTTTTTCTTATGTACAATTTTTTTTAACTTGTGTTTTTATTTCTGAAATAAATTTTCCAGAAAATTGTTTTAGGCCTGGAAAAATTTTTTTATAAAAGATATGTGGTGGAACATTTCCTGTTTTCCATTGTGTGGAAGCCCTTTACTTTGTACTCCTATTTAAATGTCATTCTCATTCTTCCTCAGTCCTTTCCATATAAGGGCTCAAATCTTCAGTATAGGGCAGTTTTTACCCATTATTTCTTTTTCTCCATTTGTTTTTCCTCTTCCTCCTGGCATACTAATTACATACTTATTGCATAATATATCAGGGTTACCATCCACAGAGACTGACACTGAATTGGACAAATAGAGTTTTTTCCCACTGTATAGTAAAGAAAGATGAAGTTGGCACTGTAAGACTGATTATTCAGTGATACCATCAAGGACCTGGACTCTTCTCTTTCTTCTGTCTTGAGATGGCTTTTCATCTTCAATGTTGCAAGATATTGTACCTCCAGGCATTTCATAAGCATTCCAAGTAGGAAGAAGAGGGAAGGGCAGAGGGACAAAGGGACATGCCAGCTATGTGCTTACCCCCTTAAAAATTCAGCAACCTTACCCAATTCCACATACTTGTCAATGGCCAGAACAAAATTCTATGTCCACTTCATTTGCAGGAGAGTCTTGGAATGTGTATATATTAGCTAGGCCCATTGCCCTCTTGAACAGAACATTCTGTTCTTAATGGATGAATATTAGATTTCTTGGATCTACTTTTCACCTATTCTCTTTTTGGTTTTTGGTGTTCCAGGAAATTTCATGGATTTCCTTTCCTAGATCTGTAATTTTGTCTTCAGACATGCCCGTTATTTAGCTGCTTTTGCATTTTATTTTTATTTTTATTTTACAAATAGTTTATTGTCAAGTTGGTTTCCATATAACACCCAGTGCTCCTCCCCACAAGTATTTTGCATTTTAATTTTGAGTAGTTCATCTTGTTTTCTAATTTCTTCTTTTTTATCGAGGTGAATTAAACATAACATAAAATTAGTATTTTAATCATTTTAAGCACTAAGTACATTCATATTATGTACTTAACCATCACCACTATTAATTTCCAGGACTGTTGTTGTCTTCCCAAACTGAAAGTCCATACCCATTAAACAATAACTCTCCATTCCCCTTCCCCACTGCCCCAGTCAGTTGCTATTTTTTTTTTTTTTGTGTACCTGTGAATTTGACTAGTGTAGTTATTTGCTATTTGGAATCACACAGTATTTGCCTTTTTGTGTCTAGCTTGACACAAAAAGCTTTGATGTCTTTAAAGTTCATCCATGTTGTAGTATGTATCAGAATTTCCTTTCTAAATAATACTTCATTTAGGTTTATACTACATTTTGTTTATTCATGCATTGATGGACACTTGAGTTGCTTTTACCCCTTGGCTATTGACAGTAATGCTGCTGTGAACATGGTTGTTCAAATATCTGTTTGATTTCCTGATTTCATTTCTTTTGTATATATGCCCAGAAGTAGAATTGCTAGATCATATGGTATTTTTATGTATATGGTAATGCCATATTATTTTCCACTGCAGCTGCACTATTTTATGTTAGCAGCAGTGCCTAAAGTTTCAAATTTCTCCACATCCTCATCAGCGCTTATTTTGTATGCTTTTGATAATAGCCATTCTAATCAATATGAAATGATAACTTGTGGTTTTGATTTGCATTTTTCTAATGATTAGTGATGTTGAGCATCTTTTCATTTGCCTGTCATCTTTGGAGAAATGTCTATCTAAGTTCTTTGCTCATTTTTGAATTGGATTGTTACTGAGTTATAGAAGTTCTTTTTATTCTGGATATTAATCCCTCATCTGATACACGTTTACAAATAGTTTCTCCCATTCCATGAGTTGCGTTTTTACTCTGTTTATAGTATCCTTTGATGTACAAAAGTTTTAAAATTTTAATGAAACCCAACTTGTCTATTTTTTCTTTGTTGCCTATACTTGTGGGGTCATGTCTAAAAAATCATTGCCAAGTCCAGTGTTAAGAAGTATTTTCCCTTTTTGTTCTAAGCATTTCACAGTTTCAGCTGTTGTATTTAGGACTTCAATCCATTTTGAGTTAATTTTTGTATATGGTATAAAATAAAGGTCCAGTTACATTTATTTGCATGTGGATATCCCCAGTATGACTTGCTGAATATATTATCTTTTTCTCCTTGAATCATCTTGGCACTGTTTTTGAAAATCATTTGACCATATATTCAAGGATTTATTGCTGGGCTCTCTATTTTATTCTTTTGGTCTGTATATCTGTCATATGGCAGTACCTTTTTTGACTACCATAGCTTATTAGGAAGTTTTGAAATCAGGAAATATGAGACCTCTGACCTTGTTTTTCAAGATTCTTTTAGCTATTTTGGATTGCTTGAGAGTTCATATGAATTTTAGGATTAAGCTTTCTATTTCTGCAAAAGAATCTTATTCTTAATGATATAAAGTCCAGTCAGATCTCTCTCAAGGTATGCATCAGAATGTTTTAAGATTGTTTTTTCTTGTTTTTTGAACTAACGTTCCTCCTATTTTATCTTGTTCTGCCCCTATTACACTTTTCATTTTCCTTAAATTACTGGTAATTCTTAATTGCCTATTGATATTTATAAATGAAGAACTTGATTTATCAGTGTAGATAATTCACATGTTTTAAAGGTCTGTTTTGACTACTGATCACTTTAGTGTACAACTAGTTGGGAGGCTTTTGGAATGTAAATTATACGAGCTGGGTGATACTGTTGATTTCCATGATTGCCAAAATAAGGAAAGGTTCACTCTGGGAGAGAATGCAAAATCCCTTATAGTATTTCATTTTTAAAATTTTTATTTATTTTGAGAGAGAGATAGAGAGCAAGTAGGGGAGGGGCAGAGAGAGAAAAGGAAACAGAATTCTAAGCAGGCCCTGAGCTATCAGCGCAAAGCCCAATTCAGGGCTCGAATTCACGAACTGTGAGGTCATGACCTGAGCTGAAATCAAGAGTCTGTTGCTTAATCGACTGAGTTGCTCAGGTGCCCCAGTATTTTATTTCTATGAGGAGTTGCCATTTGTTTCTATCTTCTGTATGGGTTTTGGAGGTTCCTTATGTCAGTTCTTAGGCCCAACTGTTCAGCAATAGTCCTGTAGGTATTCTGATGATTATTCGTGGCCTGCTCTCCCTTACTGTACTTTTTGATGTATCCTGGGAATATTTTGGGAAAAACAGCTCTCCCTTCTACAGGAGCCAACTTTTGTTTCTAATTTGGATAGCAGTTTCTTCTATTCTGGTTTCCTAATCAGAATCTGTGAGCTTGCCAGTTGGCCGAAACTCTGTAATTTCAGATGATTGATAGCATCCTTTCCCTGTTTCCGACACTACAGATTTATTTTCCTTTTTTCCTTTACCTTTTATCCATGTTTATTCTCATTTTAGTGGGAGTTTTCATAAAGGGGGTGGTAGATGTATGTGCTCAGTCTGATTTTATTTATTCATCACTACTTAATATGTGTAAGTAATGTTCTCGATTCTGTGAATGAGACAAAGGCATCCCAGCTTTCATAGAGTTTATATTCTAGTGAGGGCCTGAGCATATAAGTAAATAACAGATTATAGTAGTAGTGGATTATAAAAAGTAATATGGACTATGAGACACAGAATCTTATTTATAAATCAACAATTTAAATAAGTGGTTTCATTAAAAGTTTTGGGAAGAGAGCTCTAGGCAGAAGGATTAGCAAATGCAGAGACTTAAGGGGAAGAAGGAATTTGTTCTAATTAAAGGTAGGTATGTCTGGAGTGTTATGAACAAAGTGTCTAGCAGTATGAGAAAATTGGAGAGAGGCAAATGTCAGGTCTTATAGGCAATTGCAGTCTTTGATAAAGAAATTTAACTGTAGTTTTTAATACAGTGAAAAGCTAATAAAAATTAGAAGGGGTACTATATGGTTTGAATATTTTAAAAATAATTTTGGCAGCTACAAAATATATTAGGTTTGGATGTTGCCCATAGAGGTAAAGAGATGAAGTAATTATAGACATATTTTGCAAAGAATGCCTGTGGACTTTTGTGGTGATAGGAAACAAGCTGAGTCATAGATGACTACAAATTATTTGGCTTTTGCAACTGTGTGCTGCTGTCTATTAATAAAAGGAGACGTTGGAGGAGGGAAAATCAAGAGTTTTTTAGGTTTGTTTGTTTTTTTTTTTTTTTTTACAATTGAAATGCTTGTAAGATAATAGAGTGAAGTTGTCAGGTAGGCAGTTGGAACTTTGGGAAGAGGTTAGAGTTAAAAGTATAAATTTTGGAACTGTTGGGTTTATGGATTGTCTAGGGTTCAAGTATGAGAAGAGAGCTCAGGTCAGAGTACCAGGGCTTTAATATTAAAGATGAGAAAGAACCTAACCTGGTGGAGGAGAAGACAGCAAAGAAGATAAAGAGAGGAATGGTTAGTGAGGTGGGAAACCTGGAAACCTGAAAATCAAGTGAAGAATAATTTAAGGAAAAGAATAGTCAACTTTGTTGAATTTTCTTTTTTCTTTTTTTTTTTTAAGTTTATTTATTTTGAGGGGGAGGGGCAGAGAGAGAGGGAAACAGAATCTCAGGTAGGACCTGTACTGTCAATGCAGAGCCTGATGTGGGGTTCAAACTCAGGAACTGCAAGACCATGACCTGAGCCGAAGTTGAGTGCTAAACTAACGAAGGCAGGCGCCCCATCTTCTTCTTTTTTTTAATGTTTATTTTTGGGGGAGAGACTATGTGTGTGCATGAGGGAGGGGCAGGGAGAGGGGAACAGAGGATCTGAAGTGGGCTCTGTGCTAACAGACCAGCCTCATGTGGGTCTCGAACTCCCAAACTGAGATAATGACCTGAGCCGAAGTCAGATGCTTAACCGACTGAGCCACCCAGGCACCCCCATCTTTGTTGAATTTTTGAGGGATGGTATTAAGATGATTAAAGAGTGAAGCTGTTAGATTTGATAACACATTTTTGTCCTCCTGGATGATCAGTTTCATTGATTGAGGAACTATATTGGAATGGATTGATGAGGGAATGGAAGTTTGAGAAAGTGAAGGCAGAAAGTACAGATACCTCTCTTTTTTGAGAAGTTTGCTAATAATTTAGAAGTTTGCAGAGATGAGTGGGTACCTGGAGGAACAACTCTAAATTCATTGTTGAACTTAAAAAGGCACACCATAGCTCTGCCTATCACTATTTGTTTCATTTTTTTTTTTTTAGAAGTGTTCTAAGGACACACAAGAGACAATGGCCAACCTGTCCCCATTAACACCCACGTCTACTCCTTCCCTTGCATATTATTTTTAAGCAAATCTCATGTAATTTCAATTGTAAATATTTCATTATATGTTTCTAAAAGACAGACCTTTAAAAACAAGCACAATTAAAATCAACAGTTCCTTAATATTAAATACCCAGCTGTTATTGACACTTTCAGGTATCTCATAGTCTTAAAATTTTAAAAACCAGGTTCCATGTTAAAAATGGGCAGTATCTTTTTTAGCTCTCTTTTATTCATTGTTTTTTGTTTGTTTTTCCTTGCAAATTATATGTTAAAGATACTATCACTTTTACATTTGGATGTGCTGTTTGGGTCTTCATAGTATAGGAATGTAGGATAACACATTCCTCCAGTGACTTGTTTTTCTTGTAAGTTGTAATTTGGATTCAAATGCTTGATGGGATTTGATTTTCTTGACAAGACTACTTAATAGGTAGGTAATACCTATTAAGGTAGGTAACACCTTCTATCAGGAGGTGTATAAAGCCTGCTTGTCTCTGTTTTTCTGATGTTAGCAGCTATGTTAAGTACTTATATCCTTCAGTTCATTTCTGGTTGAAAACGGCTGTACTTTGATTTTATCATTCTTCATTTTTTATCCACAATAATCCTTAAATGAGAAACTTCTCTTTATCTGTTCTTTTGTTGCCCAGTAAATGGGCAGTTTGAATAGAAAAAGCAGAATAAATGCTTTATTCTTTTCTCTTTAAGTTTTCAGAATAGTGAGTTGGTTTCAAAATAGCGTCTTCCTATTTTAGAGGACAAGTAGTTTTTGCTTTTGTTTTTGTATTTGTTCTTGTAGTTTTCAGTATGTATGATGTTTCAGCTATTACAGTTACTATTTTTATTGATACTCAAGTTGTCCTACAGTGGCCAGACCTTTTGAAGTTGCCCTTGAATCCTTTAACAAGCCTAGTTGTCTTTGATAACTTGCAATCTGGAATAATGAAATGTTCTTGCATCATCTGATATATGTCTGAGATTAGAATTAATTCTCTAAAGATATGGTATTTGGAAGTAATCATTACTATTTTTTAATTTTACACTAGCCTATTAAGCATAATTATATTACAGTCTTTTAAATTACTCCTTTTACTTCTTGGGAAGTATGAATTTTATTTGTTTGGCCCTTCACTGTTGTGGTTTTAGGCATTTTGGGAAATTCTCTTTGTTGCTTTTTAATTTTTAAAATATTTTTAATGTTTATTTTTGAGAGAGACAGAGCACAAGTTGGGAGGGGAAGAGAGACAGAGACACAGAATCCAAAGCAGGCTTCAGGCTCTGAGCGGTCAGCACAGAGCCCGACACAGGACTCGAACTCACAAACTTCAAGGTTAGGACCTGAGCTGAAGTTGAACGCTTAATCGACTGAGCCACTCAGGTGCCCCTTCTCTTTGTTGCTTTTGAGTTCAGATTATTAAAACATATTTTTGTTTTTTAAAATTTGTCTTTCCAACATTTTGAATTGTTTGGAATGAGAAGGATGGCTTCTTGCATTATTTAAGTCACCAAATTGAGTAAAGTTCCCTTATTGCTATTCCATTTAGGGATCTATGTGCTCTGAGAATGTCAGAAATGACCTCATCTGTGGCTAAAGTAAAAACTACTTAATTACTTTCCTAGTGTTTTTATATTTTTCTATGGATGTTTTCTGTTTGCTTTTTATTGGTAACATTAATTAATATATTATGATTAAGGCCAGTGTTGCTTCTGTGTATTTGACATATTTCAATCTATAATTTGAGTAGGGGGCAAAAAGGAATGTTTGGGGTTTTTTTTTTTTTTCCTTTTCTAATACTTTACCATTTTTAGCTTGGCAGCAGAGAGAAGGAGTAAGGCAGAAAGAGCTCTATGGAATTGTGTGAACATGTAGGGGCTGAAATTAAAGGTGCCAAGTAAAAAAACTGGTCTTCTGTTAATTCCTCCTACCTCATGAGTTAATGTGGATCTGAATTTGAATTTCTTTTTTTCCTATGTGGGTGTGAGGAGCATAGATGTTACGGTTGTAGTTTTATAAAATATGCCAGACAGCAAACTCTAGTATTAATTTAGAAAGAAGAAGAAGACAGTGAGAACTTGGGCAAACAGTTCTTGGTAAGCCCTAAAATATATCACTTTTATTCATCCATACAGAAAACAAGCATGAGGCCAAGAGGAGGCGAACAGAGAGAGTTAGGCGAGAGAAGATAAATTCTACAGTAAATAAGGATTTAGAAAACAGAAAGAGGTCTCGAAGTAACAGCCATTCAGATCATATCAGACGAGGAAGAGGAAGACCTAAAACTGCATCTGCCAAAAAACATGAGGAAGAAAGAGGTATGAATAAATCCAAGCAGTTTTTTTTTCAAGTATTAAATTTTTTGAGATCTTTAATTAGATACCAGTAAAGAAAGTGTTTGGTAGGCATTGAGCTCCTGGACTTAAAATCACAACTCATATTTGATTTTTTAAATTTTTAGAAGTTTATTTATTTATTTTGAAAAACAGCATGAGCGGGGAAGGGGCAGAGAGAGAAGGAGAGCGAGAATCCCAAGCAGGCTCTTTGCTGCGCAGAGCCTGACACAGAGCTTGATCTCATGAACTGTAAAATCATGACTTGAACCAAAATCAAGAGTCAGATATTTAACCGACTGAGCCATCCAGGTGCCTCACAACTCATATTTTAGTTTGAAAACATTTCCTCTAGGGTAGATGCTTGTTTTTAAAAAAATTACAATTTAATTTTTATTGAAAAGCTAAAGGCTTAAATTGGGTAAAATTCACCTTGCTCTAAACCGATGATAGTAGAGGGGCGCCTGGGTGGCTCAGTGCATTAAAGGTCCAACTTTGGCTCAGGTCATGATCTCACAGTTCGTTAGTTCAAGTCCTGTGTCAGGCTCTGTACTGACAGTTTAGAGCCTGGAGCCTGCTTCAGATTCTGTGTGTGTGTGTCTCTCTCTCTACACCCCTTCCCTGCTCGCTCACTATCTCTCTCTCTCTCAAAAATAAACGTTAAAAAAAAAAAAAAACAAAAACTGATGATAGTAGAGTTTAGAGATAGTGATTTGTATATGACAATCCAGAGGAGCCTATTAAAATGGATGTTTTTTATTTGTTTTTAAAGATAAATCTGAGTTCTGTCAGACTTACTTCAAACTGTTACACTACAAGTTTTAAAAATTTGCTATTGAAAGTATTCTTCAGTATGAATTTTTAAATTGCTCATTGTGTCCTCCCTACTTTGAGGCAGCTTTGGATAGTTAGGTAAATTCTTCTTGGCCCAAAATGTATTTATATTTCTCCTTACATATCTTCACCTTTCTTCTGATAAGCAGTATGTCTACCAGCAACTTGTTTTCACAGTTAACTAAAACTTCATCTTCTCCTTTCATACATCTTCTAAAAAACTTTTTATCATGGAAAATTTCAGAGGACACAAGAATAGAGAGACTAGACTAGATGATGAACCCCCATATGGCTATGAATATCTTTTAAAATTGAGATTTTCAAACCTGTAATTAATGGAAAAAGGGATAGTTGCTCTTTTTAATTACTTAAGAAACCTCTATCAAAATAATTGTCTTCAGTGAAATGCATTAATAATTTCTTGTTGGTGCATTATATACTTTTCTTTTTCAGGCATTCAGTTTTAGTTATTCAAGCATAAGCACAAATTTCTCTTATTTTAGACATTTGACCTTTTTTTCTTAACCTGTTTACCATTTCTCTGCTTTGTATGCTTTTTTAAAAAAAGTTTATTTTGAGAGTGTTAGTGGGGGAGGGGCAGAGAGATGAAGAGACAGACTCCACTACCAAGCAGGCCCTGCCAGCACCCAGCCTGACCATGAAATCATGACCTGAGCTGAGGTCAGACGCTTAACTAAGTCACCCAGCCACCCCTCTGTATGCTTTTATTTCAATAAAATTACTGCTGTTAGGGAAAATAAATTCGCTGGTATAGTTGTCCTTAACTTTTTCAAAGCTAATGGTTTCTTAGCGTTGTATGGCTAAAGGAATAAGGTTTATATCATATTTGTATTCTTTGAAGTATACTTAAATACTCCTTAATTCCATGGGTAATTTTACTCCATTTTCTTTTTCCTTCTCTTACGCAGCTCTTCCAGAGAATTTGAGTTATTTTCTAAATGTGAATGTGTTTTTTAATGGAGTGATCAGAAAATCTGTGCTAAAAACTGTTTCAGAAGGGAAACTAGGTAGAGAAAAGTCAATGGGGGGTGGGGGGGGGGAGGAAGAGGGAAATACTGCTTGACCCAGAAAACGGAACATTCTTTTCAGTTGAAGTAAAGGGAATATAACCCAAAGAATGGAGAAGGAATGTTTCTGGTGGTGAGAGGAGATGAGAAAACAGATAATGATTGTCTTTTAGTTGGGGAAGTGAAGTCTATAGATAGTGTGCTAGGACTCTATATGTACAACAGGTCTGAACTTTTATTTCATGTTAAGTTGAGAAAATAATTTAGTTAGTTATAAATTCTTTTTTCAGATATTTTTAGCTTATGGTAGAAAATTTTTGAGCTATTTCTAGAGTAAGATATGCTTTTGATTTATTTTTAATACAAACAGGAAGATGCTCAAAGCAGTTTTTGTAGAATAAACTGGATCTTTTAATGTAGGCCAAGGGGGTTAGGGGGGAGGAGGTCAGTAAACTTTTTCTGTAAAGAGCCAGATAATAAATATTTTAGGCTTTGTGGGCCATACAGTCTTCTTTTAAAAGTTACTCTGCCTTGTCATTGCAGCTGGAAAGCAGCCATAGACAATATGTAAATGAACGGGCATGGCTCTGTTCCAGTAAGACTTTATAAAAACAGGTGGCAGGCCAGATTTGACCTTGGGCTGTATTTTACCAACCCTTGAGGCAGACCGTGTTCCCTAAATATAATAGGGATAAGAAATATAAACTTTTGAAATATCTGTGTATTTTAGAATAGACTTCATATGCTTCTTAGTGTTAAGTAGCTATTTAATTCATTTTAATTGATTCCTTGCTTATGGGGTGCTTGAAAACTTGGAAGCAAGCTTTACCTTTAATAAGGAAAACCTGACAGTGTGTCTAAAAACTCATTTTTAATTGACTGTGTTTTCTGTATTTTGAAAAAGAATAGGAAGAAGAAAGTGGAAAAAGAAAGCTTATTAAACATCTAGATAACAGATTTCTGACAATCATAAAAACAAACCATTAAACTTAAGCATTTATTGGTTTAAGATAAGCTTTTATTTTATGAAGGGAGTATGATTATTTTGAATATTAATAAAGTTGAGTAATATTTTTATTAAAATATGGGTAATTCCGAGTATCTTATTAATGAACATAAAAGATTAATGTAGAGTTCAAGTTAAAGTTGCTAGATTGTATAACCACACCTAACTGTCCACCATCTCCAAATACTAGTAATATTATAGTAAAGGTACTTTTTTTTTTAAAGGACCAAATACCACAAGGACAATGGGAAAAGCAGCAGAATTTTGGAAAGTGATAATTGCTTTAGTAGACCCATGAAACCTAAATTGTAAGCTTCTTTGGGGAAAACTAAGAAACTGATTTTTATTACACAATTGCCTTAAGGTCAGGAATTTGTGTATCAGTTAGGTCTGGAAGTGTAGAGGTGAAGGTAAGGCTAAAAACGAGATTGCTTGGAGGTCTGTTTTTTTAATGGCCTGCTAGGGCTGTTTACATCATTTTCCCCTTTTTCCAAATATCCTTTGAAAAAGGTAAGACAAAACAGAGTATCTGATTTAGGGAACGTCAGGTGTCATTGAGGGCAGGGTACTGTATTAAGATCAGGAAGTACGTGAGAATTGGAGATGGTAAATACTGAGTTCTGTACTCAGGCTTTTATCTTCCAGGTAAGAAAGAGATTAGTAGTATCTTATGTGAAAAACCCAAGAGAAAAAGCCTAAAATAAAGGTACTTCATTAAGGATTTCACAAAGAAATGGCCTAGTCAGATCATCTTAAATTAGTGATCACAGTCAGGCTCCACAAGGTATATGAGCTAATCAGCTTTTTGGATCCTGCTCCTAAATATGAGCACATTATCAAGAATTACCCAGGTTCAGGGGTGCCTGGATGGCTCAGTCGGTTAAGCATCCGACTTCAGCTCAGGTCATGATCTCACGGTTCATGGGTTCGAGCCCCGCATCGGGCTCTGTGCTGACAGTTAGCTCAGAGCCTGGAGCCTGTCTTCAGGTTCTGTATCTCCCTCCCTCTCTGACCCTCCCCTGCTCATGCTATTTCTATCTCTCTCTCAAAAATAAATAAAACATTAAAAAAAAAATTACACAGGTTCGGGCAGCTGGGTAGCTCAGTTAGTTAAGCGTCCACCTCTTGATTTTGGCTCCGGTCATAATCTCATGGTTTGTGAGATTGAGTCCTGCGATGGGCTCTGTGCTGACAGCAGGGAGCTTGCTTGGGATTCTTTTTCTCCCTCTACTCTGCTTCTTCCCAGCTTGTGTGCACACATGTTCTCTCTCTCTCTAACTAAATAAACTTTAAAAAAAGAAAAAAAGGATTACCCAGATCTGTAGAAGAAAGCATCTATATGAAAAACTAAGACCAATTGAATGGGAAAAAAGCAATAACTTGGATAAAATAAGTTTTTGCACAAAAGACAAAAATTAAAACTATCATTAATGTTTTAATTTTAAAACAAGAGGAGATATTGTAGTCATGAAACAAAAACAAGATGATATTTAAATTGAAAAGCAGGTGAAAATGAACTTTAAAATACGAATCTAAAAAAATATGTGTATAAAGATTTGCAGATGAAAAACTTTAACAAGTTTATTGACAGAATTAAAGAATTGCACTAAAACATAGAGTGGTAGAAAAAGAGATGAAAAAATAGAATGGGAAAGATAAGAAATTTAGAGGGCCAGTTTGAGATCAGTATCAACAAATAATTGATGTTCCAAAAAAGAACATAGAAGATGGAGGAGAAGGAAGTCATCAATGAGATAATTCAAGACATTTTTCCACCTAAAGGACATTGAGTTTCAACATTGAAATGGCCCACCAAATTCCCATACCAACTTATGGTTAAAAGTAGAGATCATGCTGAAACATACTATCATAAATCCTAGCTCTTTGGTTAAAGGAAAACCCCTTCAGGTGCTCAAGAGAAAAAGAGGAAATTGAAATGGTATTTGGAATTAATATAATGGAATACTACCCAGCAAGGAACAAACTCCTCATATATGAGCAGCATCAGTGAACTTTAAAAATGTGTTGAATGAGAGAAGCTAGACACAAAACAGTTCATGCTGTATAATGCCATATGTAAATTCAAGAGCAGGCAAATGAATCTCTGGTGTGAGAACATCAGTTGCTGATGAGGTGGGGAAGCATTGACTAGAAAGGAGCATGAGGAATTTACTGTATCTTGATTGTGGGTGTGGGTTACGTAGGTGTATATTTTGTTAGAACTCATACAATTGTACATTCAAGGTCTGTGTATCTCATGTGTATGTATATTTAGCAATAATTTTTTAAATGTTAAAAAAAGTACTGGCCTCTAAAAAAAAATAGTGACACCATTAGTTAGAAGACATACTAAGAGGGAATCTATGACTTTTTAGTCCCCCACACTGTGAATTAGCATGAAGATAGACTAAAGACAATTTCTAACATTCAGGTTATCAAAAATTTTGCTGCCTGTACTCCCTTTCTCAGGAAGCTACTGCAAGATACATGGCATCAAAAAGAAGAAGTAAACCAAGAAAGTGTCCTGGCATCCAGGACAGAGTCCAACTTCAGAGAAAGATGGTTATATCCAGAATGATGTTGAAGAGAGATCTTAATGATAATTATGTAGCAGATCTAGAAAGCAGCCATTTCAGATTGGAGCTGAAGACTTGCAAAGATTTCTTCAAGAAGATAAAATTGATATAATGCCTAATACGTGTAAACATTCTGAAAGATCTATACAATTGATTTTGAGTTCAATTAATAATGAAAATTAAGCAGATGGAAAAAGGGAATCTCATAAGGGAAAAAACAATGTGCAGGAAAAGTGAAATCATATAGTTAGAATAATGTAAACATTAGATATTGGTCTCACCAAAATTGTAATACAACTGAATTCTGACTTTCCATGGTGCAAGGTCAGTTAATCATGCCTAAAACCAAGAAGTAGCATCATATAAAAATGTTGCTTAGAGAGGTAAAAACAAAAAGAAACAAAATAGTGTTTGGAAAGTGAGAGATGTGCATGTGGGGAGGAGGACTTCTGTTTTCTGTGAGAAGCTTTAGAAAAGTGATTTGACTCTAAACTTACGTGTTTAACTTTGCTTTAAAAAACCAAAACAAATGAATTAAAAAAACCAAAACAAATGAATTAAAAAAAAAAACAAAACAGACAAAAGTAGAATCTTCAAAGACCCCAACAAAAGAATTTGACAGAATGTGCACAAAGATCTTTATTGTGATTTTATCTGGCTCATGGGATAATATATAAGTAGTTTTTATTTTTTTGTTAATCTGTACTTTTCAATTTTCTCCCATGAACTTGGATTACATTTGTAATTAGGAGGGGGAAATTAGAATTAAATGTTGGTTATTCTTATTTTCTATAGCAGGGCTAAGGTGAAGAAGTTAATATATTCATAAAGGTACTGTTAGTGTTCAGATGGGAACATCTTTAGGATGAGAAAATTTATTTTGATTGGGACAGTGAGCGCTCATCCTAGTGAAGAGAAAGAAATACTTGAGATTTTTACAAAAATGATATAAATATATAAACAGTGTATGTAGAAAATATATGCAATTGCCACTTAGTTCATGGCATTTCAGTAACCCCTTTGTGTAATTTCTAAAAATTTTAAGTTTAGTAGCATGATACTGTATAATATTTAATATACATTGTTAGTATTATATATAATGTTTATTATCATCTAAGGAAATACTTGAAAGCTTGAAGCTTTTTTAATGACTGCATTTACTGCCTTTATATTAAGCTTTCTCTTTTTCTTTGTTTAACAGAGAAACAGGAAAAGGAAATTGACATCTATGCTAACCTCTCTGATGAAAAGGCTTTCGTGTTTTCAGTCGCCTTGGCAGAAATAAATAGAAAAATTATCAATCAAAGACTTATTCTCTGATATTTGTCTGCACAATGTGTTGAAACTTTCTCCAGGATTACATCAGCAAATTCTTAAACAGTTATGGACTCTCAGGAGCATTCTGACTGCATCAATAAGGGCCATTGATTGTTTTGTTTTTTTCCTGTCATTTAGCCTGTGCCACACTTTGGGAGCAAAGCTGTAGGCTTGGACTGTTCTGGGATTTCCTTGTTTACCAAGGAGTTTTGTCAGTGTTTTGTGTTTGGGATATAAGTAAGTATATTTACCAAAAACAAAAACAAACAAACAAAAAACAATGGATGGCTATTAAAGGATAAAGGGGTAGAGGTGGGAGTGGAAGAATGAAAACTAGGGAAATAAAATGCTTGTTAGTTTTCAGGTTTGCCACCAGAGATGCAATATTTTAAGTACTTGGAAAAAGAGTGACTTTTAAAAATATATATTTCAGATTTTCAGCACTAACAGGTGCATATATACAGTTCATTTACTTTTAATAAATTGGCAATTGATATTTTATTGAATGGGGAATTAAGAATATAAACTGTAAATTTTGTCTTAAATTGATTTTTTCTTGGCCTTTATTTTTATGACTTAAGGTATGAGTTATATTTTGGGAGATACTTTCTAGACATTTGGGAAGTTTGGGTGCTATATGAAGAAAAACATTTAAGGATATATCATACTTCAGATATAAACATCTTGTTTTCTTGAATGTAATTTATTTATTGGTTTAAAAAAACCCTTTTCTCCTCTCAAGATGGTGCCTGTTAACCTAAACATAAAATATATTTATTACATACAAAATATTTCTTAGATAGCCACTTTTAAGCAGTAATGTTTTATCTGAATGG
Source organism: Proteles cristata cristata (assembly GCA_017311185.1). Classification (NCBI taxonomy): domain Eukaryota; kingdom Metazoa; phylum Chordata; class Mammalia; order Carnivora; family Hyaenidae; genus Proteles; species Proteles cristata. Next base: position 1,100,902 of record JAESUZ010005544.1, read on the forward strand.
ATGTTCATTTATACATCCTGATAATTATTTAAATTGTTACCCTCTGGAAAAAAAAATAAACCTTAATATTGAAACTAATAGATTAATAGTGTGGTATAAGTTTGTGCTCTATGAGATTGTGAACTATACTTAAATTCTTAATTTTTTCTAGTCATAAATGATAACTGTTTACAGTTGTTTATTTTATACTAAGTGCTTTTGCATATCAATTTAACATTTAAACTTGACCATAACTTCCCTTGTATCAGGTACCTCCCTTTCCTACCCCAGTGACCAAATCTGTTTGGAAGTCCAGAAGCCTTATTAGTGAAGGTAGTCATCAGCTAGATTTAACCTTAAGAGAATTTCCCTTTCAGTTTCAATAGTAGCATTTGCAGCTTCAACCTGCATCTCCCATCACTTTCCAAAAGAAAAAAAGATTCACATTTTTTCCCATTTTATTTAAATGGTAGCCAGCAGAGGGAGCTTAAGAGGTACTCTTGGTAGGATGCAGAATTACTCTTAAGAATTTTTTAAGAATTCCTTTACCCTCAGACCCCCTATTTACCTGCAGGTACTACTACAATTATCTTGTATGCATTTTAAAGCTCTAGTAATAAAGTTTATTCCCAAGCATGCTAATGTGATTTTATCTTTGAAATATAAGAAAACTATTTTTAATTTGACAAAAAATAAAAATAATTAATATCTAAAAATGCTTGTGAATATATATATGTCCTCAGAAAAAGGGAGAAAAGCTTATAGAGTAGGCATCTCTTTAAAGATGTCAGTTATCAGTGTTATCAGTGTCAGAGTCTATCCATTTAAAGCTGAAGACCTTAGAGGAAAGTCATGTTAAAATAGTCATGTATATAATAAGGGTGGAGCCTGGTGACTGGGCTGGAACTTGTTATTTTAAAGAAATAGTTTATTTCAGATGCTCATAAGGTTAAATCATTGGCTTATTTAAAAAGTTCTTTGGCAGAGGGGCAAATTAAGCTTCCCCTATTTGTGATGTAACCTATTTAAGAAATTTCTCTAAAAATTGTATTCTCTGCTATGTTTATAATCTATCTCATTATAAAGCTGAAATTGTCTAAAAATGTTGTAAAGGCCTCAATATATTACTTGTTATTGATGTTTAAGAAGGCTTTCTTAACAGCAGATATCCTAAGAACATAATTATAGTGATTTAATTATATAATCCAAAATTTGTTCTGCTCTAATATCTGTAAGTGATATGATTATTCAGAATGGCCTAAAATGGTTCCATAATTAGATTAGGTCTGTTGAAGATATGCTCATTCTTAAATGTGAACAAAATTAAATATAAGGTATCTGGGAGTTGTTAGGCTAAACTATACAAATTTGTATGTTTACCTCCCCCACCCAATCCCATTGCATTGCAAAATGTTTTGGGGGGGGTGCCACTTAAATTTTTGAGATTTAATTTCTCACTTCTTAACATATTTATGGGCAGAGAAGCCTTAGGTTATACTTAATGTAAGTTACTTAAGGAGATACTGCAAATTATTTCTGTAACAGTCAATGGAAATGATCAAACAGCTTGAGACAATTTATATCATGCTGACTTAAAATTTAAAATTACAAATGACTTAAATTTGCCAGAGTAAATTCATACTTTTTGAAACTTCAAAAGTACTTTAAAAAATAATGCTCAGTATGTCATGACATCTGTGGTGTTTGCTAAAAGTAATATATAGGCGTTTTTTTCTGAGATAAGAATTAAAATTGAAGAGTGTGACTTTCTTAACTATGGTAATTGCATTTGATTCTCTGATTCTGACTGTAAAAATGTCTTAGTAATACATCTGCTTTTTACTTTTTTTGATAATTTTTATATTCAACATGCATATGTTTATCCTTTAAATTTGGAGAAATTCTCACATACTTCATATGAAAGTATTAATCAAATTTGTTTGAGTCTGCATACAAAACTAAGTGGCAGATAGAATTTTTAAATTTTTTGTGCAAAAATATAGCTGTGTTTTTTTTTTCATCTTTGATTACTGTTTTTCTAAGCTTTATTTTTACATTTGGGTATATGTATCTACATGTACATGCATGTTTATTTTAGTTTTTATAGTCATTCTTTTGTGCTTTTTTTTTTTTTAATGTTTATTTTGAGAGAGAAAGAGAGAGGAGCACAAGCAGGGAAATGGTGGAGAGAGAGAAGAATTCCAAGCAGGCTGCGCCCTGCCAGTGCAGATCACCACCTGAACTGAAATCAAGAGTCAGACACTTAAACTACTGAGCAACCCAGGCACCCCCTTTTGTGCTGTTTTAATCCACTTAGTTTATTAGTAGTGTTCATTGCTCAAGGATTACAAATATAGTAATAGTGAGTATCATAACATATAAAGCAAACTCTCTGGAATGAAAAGTATGAGACACATAATAGGCTCTAGGCTGGACTGGAATAATTCTTTTTAATCACAGTCAAAAATTTTCCTTTGTATTATTAAGGAAACTTTTATCCTCTTATTGTTAAGGGTGTCACTCCCCTCCCCCCCTTAACATTTTATCAGTGTGCCTTTTATTTCTTTGCCTTATTACACTGGAGGGGACCTCAATACAGTGCTGAAAAAGAATGGTAAGGGAGGAAGATACTTGCCTCGATTCCAGCCCTGAGGAAAACATACTCATAAGACCTTAATGGTGTTAGACCATTAATACGGTGTTTGCTATAGGCTTTGTGTTGTAGAATGTCCCGTATTAAATTAAGGAAATTCCCTTCTTATTGCTTATTATGAACATTTGTTGAATTTTGTCAGATGGTTTTTCCATGTAAACTGATGATTTTTCCTTGAGAAAAATTATTTTTTCCTTCAGAATATAAATATGGTGGGTCACATTGATATTATTATTTTTTTTATTATCACTGTCCTTTTTTTTTAAATGTTTATTTTTATTTTTGAGAGAGAGAGATGGGCATGAGTGGGAGAGGAGCAGAGAGAGAGAGGGAGACACAGAATCCAAAGTGGGCTCCAGGCTCTCAGCTGTCAGCACAGAGCCCAATGCAGGGCTCAAACTCACAAAGACATGAGATCATAACCTGAGCCAAACAAAGTTGGACGTTTAACCAACCGAGCCACCTAGGTGCCCCAAGGCAGGCAGTTCTTACAGCACACTAAAAACTCCTTCATTTCCTTCTGGTCTCCATGACTTATGATGAGAAATATGTAGCCATTCAAATAATTTTTCGTCCTTATAAAGCATTATTATTTTTGGACTGCTTTCAGGACTTTTGTCCTTTTTATCACGTTTGATTATGATATGTCTGGATGTGGCTTTTTCTGTTTGGGGTTTTCTGAGCTTCTTGAATGTATAAGTACATATCTTTCATCAAATACATTAAATTTTTAGCTACTCAGATATTTTTGCTCTTCTACCTCCATTCACCTCTTTGTGACTCCAGTGATTGTCTTACCGATCCTGGGGGCTCTCTTCACTTACTTTTTTTTTTTTTTAACTGTGATAGGGAAAAATCTGTTATAAGATTTTTGTTGTGGTCAACAGGACTGATAAGGAAATTCCTGTCCCTAATCAAAGACTTCCCCTTCCAGCTTCTTCCAACCCCTGCTTGTCATGTGTCAAATTACTACTAATGAGGAATGCAGAAGTAACAGACTATAAATTGTTCTGTCTGCTTATGCTCCGAGCTCAGACCTCTGGAGAGTGATCTCTGAGCCCACTGGTATAAAATAAACCTCCTGCCTTCCAAGATCTTTGAGTACCACTTGGTTCTTCTGCCGGGTAATTCAGACTAATTTCTGTAACAACTGCTCAGTTTGGATTGGATAGTTTCTGTTGATCTATATCAAATTTACTGACTCCCCTTTTATCTCAAGTCTGCTCAGTTCATCCAGTGAGTTTCTTATTTTTAGCTTTGTATTTTTTTATTTCTATAATCGCCACTTGGCTTTTCTTTATATTTTATGTTCCCTTTCTGAAACTTTCTATCTTTTCATTTGTTTCAAAAATTATTGCTTTGGGCACCTGGGTGGCTCAGTCAGTTGAGTGACTGAGCCTTGATTTTGGCTCAGTTCGTGATCTCAAGGTCATGAGATTGAGCCCCGCATTGTGGAGCCTGCTTAAGATTCTGTCCCTCTACACGCTGGTGCACGCACACTCTTTCCAAAAGAAAAAAAAATCGCATTTAGCGTATGATTATAATAGCTGCCTTAACATCTTTTCTCTGGTTATTCTAAAATTTGTGTCTTATCATAATTGGTTTCTGTTGATTGTTGAAGTTTTCTTAGTTCTTTGTATTGTAAATTTGGACTTTATCTTTGATATTTCAAATATTGTATATAAATCTCTGGGTAACTAAGAACAAGAGCCAAGTGGTTCAGGCTGCACACTTTGTGCCTCTGTGACCTGTGGTTCCAATATCCATTCAGTTTCTAAGTGATTGCAGTACTATTTAGATCAGTTCTGCATGTGTACTGCTCTAGCAATTCAGACCTAGTTCTACCCTGTAGCTTCCTTCTCAAAACTTGTGCTGTGTTATTTAGGATCAGATCTATTATATGCACAGCTCAGAGGTAAGCCCAATAAATCACATAACTCTGTGATCACACTCTTCATTTTCCTACTTTTTATAGTCTTGACACTGTCTGGCTCATTAGAACCTCCCTTCCCTGTCTTTTCTCTAAAAAAAAGCTTTAGTTTCTTCCTTCTGCTGTCCACTTCCTAGGACTGCATCTGTGGTGAAAAGGTAACAAAACAGGGAAGAAAGGCAATGGGGATTTATCTACACTCTTGGGATCATGACTCTTGGTTCAACAGAAGGGATCCATTTTCTATGAATGCTCTGAGATTTAAGTCCCTTACCAGACGTGGTTGCTGTGTGTGGTATATCATCTGGGACCTGGAGAAGTGAAGAAGGGAGAGAACAAGGGGAAAAAAAAAAAATACATGACCCACCGTCTCTGACCTTTAGGAGTTTCCCACTCTTCAGATCAGAAAAGAAGGGCTTCTCAGCTTCTTTTGTGTGCATTTGGTGCATACTTCCATAGAAGTTCACATTCAGGCTGCCTTTGGCTGCAGGATAGGCAGTAATAGAAGATTATAAAGGCTTTGCCAGTTCTGTGTAATTTAGAATTTGGGTCTGCTTTCCTAATTTGTCTGCTACTAGCATTTATATTTCAGAGTCTTCAGGATATGCTCCATGCATTCTTTCCAGGATTTAAATTTACATTCAGTGGGAGAGGCAGATGTGTCTTTACTTTAACCGCCTTAGAATTGGAACCTCACCGTTCTGGTTTTTTGTTTTTGTTTTTTAATTAAAATAAGATCAGGGGTACATGGGTGGCTCAGTCGATTAAGTGTTTGACTCTTGGTTTTAGCTCAGGTTATGATCTCACAGTGATGAGATAAAGTCCCATGTCAGGCTCTACACCCAGCACAGGGTTTTCTCTCACCCTCTCCCCAACTTGTATTCATGTTCTCTCTCTTAACAACAACAAACAAGATCGTATGTCACTACCTACAATATGTCTGAGAGTTCTTCCTGTGTCTCATAGAGTTCTTTACTTTGGAATTTATGAAGATAATGTTTTATTGAGTTAACTGGACTCCCTCCATAAATAAGAAATACTACATATGTGTGGAGAAATGTAGCCAAAGGATAATAGATCCAGGAGCCGCTTTCCAATTTTTCTTCAAAAAAATCGTAATTTTTGACTGTGGTAAAAAAGATTTATTCTGGTCCAGTCTGCAGTCTCTATTATATAACAAACTCATGCTTTACATTCTAGAGTGTTTGTTTTATATGTTAGGATACTCATAAGTTACAATCTTTGAGTAATAGCCAGTATTGTTGACCTCCAATATGCTTTGCAAAATGGTAGCTATATGATGCTGCATCTCTAATCTGAGTGTTCTGTGTATCTCTTTGGTGACAGTATGTGCTATAGCAGTGGTCTTCAACCTGGGAAATGAAAACACTTTCCACAGGGATGCACAGGTCTTGATAACTTTTTTTATTATTAAAATTTTTTTTTATTTTTTAAATTTATTTCTGAGAGAGAGAGAGAGACAGCACAAGCAGAGGAAGGTCAGAGAGAGGGAGACACAGAATCTAAAACAGGGTCCAGGCTCTGAGCTGTCAGCACAGAGCCTGATGCAGGGCTCAAACCCACAAACCGTGAGATCATGACCTGAGCCGAAGTCGGACGCTTAACCGACTGAGCCACCCAGGCGCCCCAGGTCTTGATAATTTTAAAATATATTTTGAGATAAAATTCACATATCATACAATTCACCCAAAGTATACCTTTGGTATGTTATAAGAAATTGTGGTAAAATATGCATAACAAAACTTGCCATTTTAACTTTTTTTGAAGTTTATTTTCATTTGAGAGAGAGTAGGGGAGAGGCAGAGAGAGAATACCAAGCAGGCCCTGCACTGCTAACTGCAGAGCCTGACATGAGGCTCAATCTCATGACTGATCTCACATGACAAGAGCTGAAGTCAAGAGTCAGATGCTTAACCAACTTATCCACACAGATGTCCCTATTTTAACCCTTTTTAAGTGTACAGTTTAGGGGCATTACATTCAGTGGCAATCATAAAACTTTCATCACCTCAAATTAAAGCTCTGACTATTAGGCAATAGCTTACCATTCCCCCTTTCCCTAACCCTTAGCAAGCATTAATCTACTTTCTGTCTCCAAATTTGCTTATTCTAGATATTTCATCTGAGTGGAATCATAATATTTGTCCTTTTTTTCTCCAGCTTATTTCACTTGGCACAATTTTTTCAAGGCTTATCCATGTTGTATCATATATCAGAACTTTATTAATTTTTATGGGTGAATAATATTCCATTTTGTGTGTATACTACATTTTCATTTATCTATTCATTTGTTGATAGATCCTTTGGTTCCATCTTTTGGTTATTGTGAAAATGCCATTACAGAACATTGACATACAAGTTTATGTTGGAGTCCCTCCCTCAGTTCCTTTGGGAACCTACGGGTTCCCTACAGGTAGAATTATTAGATCATACAGTAATTTTATATTTAGTTTTTTTAGGCACTGCGAAACTATTTTCCATAGTGGTAACTGGCTGCACCAATTTACATTCCCATCAGCAATGTACACAATTCAGCAATTTCTTCACATCCTTGCCAACACTTGATTTTTGTTTATTACAGCTATCCTAGTAGTAGTATCTTGCTGTAGTTTTGATTTGCATTTGCCTAATGACTGATGATGCTGAAGATCTTCATGTGCATATTGGCCATTTTCATATCTTTGGAGAAATGTCTGTTCAACTCCTTTGCACATTTCAAACTGAGTTGTCTTTTTGTTGTAGGAGTTCTTTATATCTTCTGCATATTAAACCCATATCAGATAGGTGATCAGCAAATACTTTCATCCTGTAGATTGTCTTTTTACTTTTTTTGTCTTTTTACTTTCTTGATAGTGTCCTTGATGCATGAATTTTAATTTTTTTCATGAAATGCCTGTTTAATTTTTATTGAAATATAATTAAGATACAATGCCATGTTAGTTTCAGATTTACAACATTGATTTGACGGTTCTTTACATTACTCAGTGCTTACCACAATAAGTGTAGTCACTATCTCTCACGATATGTTCTTACAGTATTATTAACTAAATTCCCTTTGCTGTACTTTTTATCTCCATGACTTATTTATTTTATAACTGACGGTTTTTACCTCTTAATCTCTCCGCTTTATCTGTTCCACCCTTCCATTCACCCACCTCTCCTCTGGCAACAACAGTTCTCTGTATTAAAACGTGTTTGTTTTATTTGTTAATTTGTTTGGTTTTAGATTCCACATGTAAGAGTAATCATGTTGTCTTTGTCCAAAGGTTTTAAATTTTGATGTTTAGATTATCTATTTTTTGTTGTTGGTGTGCTGTGTTGTCTTATTTATAAATCCATTGCCAAATCCAAGGTTATAAAGATTTACCCCTATGTTTTCTTCCAAGTACTTTATGGTTTTAGCTCTTGTATTTAGTTTGTTGATCTATTTTCAGTGATATTTTTTTTAATATTTATTTTAAGAGAGCGTGCAAGTGAGGAGGGGCAGAGAGAGAAAGAGAGAGAATCCCAAGCAGGCTCCATGCTCAATGCAGAGCCCAGTGTGGAGCTTGATCTTATGACCATGAGATTGGCCTGTAATTTTCTTGTAGTGTCCTTTGGTTTGGGTAATGCTAGCCTTGTAAAATGACTTTGGAAATGTTCCTTCTTCATATTTTTGGAAGAGTTTGGGAAGGGTTGGTATTAATTCTTCTATAGATGTTTGGTAGAATTCAGCAATAAAGCCATATGGTTCTGGAATTTTCTTTGCTGGGAGGTTTTTACTGATGCAGTAATCTTACTAGTAACTGGATTGCTCAGATTTTCTATTTCTTCATATTCAGCCTTGGTAAATTGAATATTTCTAGATATTTATCCGTTTCTTCTAGATTGTTCGATTTGTAAGTGTATAAATTGTTCATTGCAGTCTCTTCTGCTCTTTTGTACTTCTGTGAAATCAATTGTAATGTCTCCTTTTGAATTTCTAATTTTATTTGAGACCTCTCTCTTTCTTGGTAAGTCTAGCTAAATGTTTCTCTGTTTTCAAAAACCAGCTTAGTTTCATTGATCCTTTTCATTGTGTTTTAGTCTCTAATTTATTTCTGTTCTGATACTTAATTCCTTCCAACTTTGGGTTCCGTTTGTTTTTTCTTTTTTCTCCCTAATTCCTTGAGACGTAAAGTGGAGTTGTTTGAGATCTTTCTTGTTTCTTAATATAGGTGTTTATTGTTATAAACTTTCCTCTTGTAACCATTTTACAGCACCCATAGGTTTGATATGTTTTGCTTTCATTTTCACTTTTTCAAGAAACTTACTGATTACCCTTGTGATTTCTTCTTTGACTCATTGGTTGTTCAGGAGCATTTTTTTTTTTAATGTTTTATTTATTTCTAGGAGAGAGAGACAGTGTGAGCAGGGGAGGGTCAGAAAGAGAGGGAGTCACAGACTGAAACACGCTCCAGGCTCTGAGATGGCAGTCAGCACAGAGCCTGACGCGGGGCTCGAACCCACGAACCACGAGATCATGACCTAAGCGAAAGTCGGACGCTTAACCGACTAAGCCACCCAGGCGCCCCTCAATATCTACATATTTATGAATTTCCAGCTTTCTTCCTGTTAACTGATTTCTACCTTTATACTGTGGTTGGAAAAGATACGTGGACTGATTTTAATCTTCTTAAATTTGATAAGACATATTTGTGATCTATCTTAGAGAGTGTTAAGTGTGCTTTTGAGGATAATGTGTATTCTGCTGCTGTTGGCTTAAATATTCTGCATCTGTTTGTTAGGTCCCTTTGGTCTATAGTATGCATAGTTCAAGTTTAATGTTTCCTTGTTGGTTTCCTGTCTGGATTATCTATCCACTGTTGAAAGTGAGGTATGGAAGTTCCCTACTATTATTGTATTATTGTCTGCTTCTCCTTCAGATCTGATAGCATTTGCTTAATGTGTTTAGGTACTTTGATGTTGGGTGCATAGAATGATGTTATGTCTTCTTGATGAATTTACTCCCTTATTATATAATGACTATCTTCGTCTCTTGTTGTTTTTGGCTTAAAGTTTATTTTGTCTGATATTAGTATAGATCCCCTTTCTCTTCTTTGGTTTCTACTTGCATGGAATATCTTTTGTCATCTTTGGTTTCCACTTACATGGAATATCTTTTGTCATCTTGGGCAAGATGACTTTTGTCATCTTTTCACATTGAATCTATATCTGTCCTTAGAGTTGAGGTGAGTCTTTTTTTTTATTTAAAAAAAATTTTTTAATGTTTCACTTATTTCTGAGACAGAGAGGCAGCGTGAGTAGGGGAGGGTCAGAGAGAGAAGCAGACAAAGAATCTGAAGCACGCTCCAGGCTCTGAGCTAGCTCGAACCCAGGAACCGTGAGATCATGACCTGAGCTGAACTCTGACGCTTAACCGACTGAGCCACCCAGGCACTCTGAGGTGAGTCTTTTAAGCAGCATATAGTTGGGTCTTATTTCTTTTTAATCCATCTAGCCATTCCATGGCTTTTGATTGTAGAAATCAATCCATCAACATTTATTTTCAATCCATCAGCATTTAGAGTAATTATTGATGAGTAAGGACTTGCTAATTCCATTTTCTTACTTGTTTTCTTGCTATTTTGTAGTTACATTTTCTTCATTTCTTACTAACTTCGTCTTGTAAATTGATGTTTTTCCACAGCATGCTTTGATTTCCTTTCCTTTATATTTTGTGTATCTATTATAGGTTTTTGTTTTTCGGTTATTATGAAGTTTACATAACACATCTTATAGGTCTAATAGTCCATTTTCTGTGAATATTTGGTCATATACAAATAGTCTATCCTTTTGCTCTTCTCTCCCCACCCCAACCCTCCCCCTCCTTTTTTTTTTTTTTTTTTGCAGTGCTCCAGTACTTGAAGATAGAACTTCAAGTAGTTCTTGAAGCCCCAGGCAACAAACACATGACAACGAGAAGGCTGGAGCCGTTTCCCTCTGCCTCTGTACATTAGGGAGACTGCGACTACATACTAAACCCCAACTAGAAAAGGAGGGTGCACAGACCCCACCTAGAAACCCTGTAAGGTCATGTAGCTCACAACCTAAATATGCACCTTTGCCACTGTCCCTCAAAAGCTCCCCTTTTACATTTCTGATACCACTATTTACATTTTGCTTATTGTATATTCAATAAATTGTTTTGTTTAAGCTGTAGCTATTTTTAATACTTTTGTTTTTAAATCTTTATTCTGGAGTTAATTAAAACATACTACAGTATTAAAGTATTTTGAATCTGTCTTTACTTTTACCCCAGTGTGTTGTATATTTTCATATGTTTTCATGTTAATAATTAGTGTCCCTTTGTTTCAGCTTGAAAAACTTCTTTCTAATTTCTGGTAAGGCAGGTTTAGTAGTGATAATTCTCTCTGATTTTATTAGGGTAAGTCTTTTTGCCTTCAACTCTGAAGGACAACTTTGCTGGGTAAAGAATTCTTGACTGGTGGTTTCTTTCTTTTAGCAGTATGAATATATCATCCTATTGTTCCCTGGCCTGTAATGTCCCTGCTGAGACATCTGCTGATAGCTTTATGGGGGAATTCCCTTGTATGATACCATTTTGTTTTCTACTGCTGCTGTAAAAATTTCTCTCATGGTGGTGGTTTGTTTGTTTGTTTTTAGACAGTTTTATTACTCTATGTCTTGGAAAAGAACATTTTGGATTGACATTTTGAGGTGACCTTTTTGCTTTGTGAACTTGAATGACCAAATCTTTACCCATATTTGGGATGTTCTTAGTCATTATTTTTTGAAATAAGTTTTCTACTTCTTTCACCTTCTCTTTTAGGACTTCAGTAATGCTCATTATTTCTTTGGATGGCGTCTCATAACTTCCAAGGCTTTCTTCATTCTTATTCATTCTTTTTTCTTCTGTTTGTATAATTTCAATTTATCTGCCTTTTAGGTCACTGATTCCTCTGCTTGTTCAAGTATTCTCTGGAAACTCTCTCTTCAGTTCTCCATTCCAGTCATTGTATTCTTCAGCCACAGAATTCCTGTTTGGTTCTGTTTTTATGTTTTCTATCTATTGAATTTTGTATTTTGTTCTTGTTTTTCTGATGTTAATTTTTTTTTTACATATGTGTTCTCTTGTAGCTTCGCTGAGCATCTATAGAACAATTATAATACATTCTTTGTTGGATCTGTTAGATCTCATCAATAGTTTCAGTTAAATGCAGAATATAAAATTAATAGACCAAAATCAGTAGCATTTCAGTACACTAACAATAATTTCTTAAGTTTTTACATAAATTCCAGTTAGTTGACATGCAGGTGTACAATATAGTAATTCAACACTTCCATATAAAACTCAGTGCTCATCACAGTAAGTGCTCTCCTTAATCCGTATCACTTATTTCCCTGTTGTCCCACCCACCTCCCCTTTGATAACCATCAGTTTTTTCTCTATAGTTAAGTCTGTTTCTTGCTTTTCCTCCCTCTTTTCCCCCTTTGTTCATTTGTTTTGTTTCTTAAATTCCACATGAGTAAAATCTGTGGTATTTGCCTTTCTCAGATTGACTTATTTTACTTAGCATAATACTCTCTAGCTCCTTCCTTTCGTTGCAAATGCCAAAATTTCATCCTTTTTTATAGCTGAATAATATTCCTGTGTGTACACACACACACACGTATACACACACATGTATGTATACACACACATATATATACCGTGTCTTCTTTATCCATTCATCAGTTGATGGATACTTGGGCTCTTTCCATAATTTGGTGATTGTAAATAATGCTGCTGTAAACATCAGGGTACATGTATCTCTTTAAATTAGTATTTTTGTATTCTTTGGGTAAATACCTAGTGCAATTGCTGGATCATAGGGTAGTTCTATTTTTAACTTTTGGAGAAACCTCCATACTGTTTTCCACAGTGGCTGCACCAGTTTGCATTCCTACCAATAATGCAAGAGGGTTCCTCTTTCTCCACATCCTGTGAGCAGCTGTTGTTTCTTGTATTGTTAATTTTACCCATTCTGACAGGTGTGAGATGATAGCTCATTGTAGTTTTGATTTCTGTTTCCCTGATGACAGTGATGTTGAGCATCTTTTCATGTGTCTGTTGGTTGTCTGTATGTCTTCTTCGGAAAAAATGTCTATTCATGTCTCCTGCCCATTTTTTAATTGGATTATTCATTTTGGGGGTGTTGAGTTGTATAAGTTCTTTATATATTTTGGATACTAATCCTTTATCCAATATGTCATTTGCAGATCTATCTTCTCCCATTCAGTCGGTTGCCTTTTCATTTTGGTGATTGTTTCCTTCATTGTGCAGAAGCTTTTATTTTGATGTAGTCCCAATAGTTTCTTTTTGCTTTTGTTTCCCTTGCCTTAAGAGACATATCTAGAAAGAGGTTGCTATGGCTGATGTCAAAGCAGCCTGTGTTCTCCTCTGTGATTTTTATGGTTTCAGGTATTACATTTAGGTTTTTAATTCATTTTGAATTTACTTTTGTGTATGATGTAAGAAAATGGTCCAGTTCCATTCCATGAGTTGACCATACATTCATTTGTGAATCCATTTCTGTGTTCTCTATGTGCCAGTACCATACTGTCTTGATGATTACAGCTTTGTAATACAGCTTGAATTCCGGAATTGTGATGCCTCCATCTTTGGCTCTCTTTTTCAACATTACTTTGGTTCTTTTCTGGTTTCATACAAATTTTAGAACACCAGCTCTGTGAAGAATGCTGGTGTTAATTTTGATAGGGATTGCATTGAACGTGTAGATTGCTTTGAGTAGTCTTGGCATTTTAATAATATTCTTTCTATCCATGAGTATGGGATGTTTTTCCATTTCTTTGTGTCTTCTTCAATTTCCTTCATAAGCTTTTTATACTTTTCAGTGTATAGCTCTTTTACCTTTTTGGTTAGATTTATTCCTAGGTATTTTATGACTTTTTGCTGCAGTTGTAAATGGATCAGTTCCTTCATTTCTGTTTCTGCTGCTTCATTTTTGGTGTATAGAATGCAACCAATTTCTGTATGTTAATTTTACTATATCCCGCGACTTTACTAAATTCATGTATTGGTTCTAGCAGTTTTTTTGGTGGAGTCTTTTTGACTTTCCATGTAGAGTATCATGTCATCTGTGAAGAGTGAAAGTTTGACTTCTTCCTTGCTGATTTGGATGCCTTTTTTTTCTTTTTGTTGTCTGATTGCTTAGGCTAGGACTTTCAACACTATATTCAACAACAGTAGTGAGAGTGGACATCCCTGTCATATTACTGGCCTTAGGGGGAATACTGTCATTTTTTCTTCATTGAGGATGATATTAGCAGTGGAGTTTTCAAAAATGGTTTTTATGATCTTCAGGTATGTTCCTTCTATCCCTACTTTTTTGTGAGTTTTTATCAAGAAAGGGTGCTGTATTTTGACAAATGCTTTTTCTGCATCTATTGAGAGGATCATGGGGTTCTTATCCTTTATTTTATTAATGTGATGTATGATGTTCATTGATTTGCATATATTGAACTACCTCTGCAGTTTAAGAATAAATCCCACCTGATTGTGGTGAATCATTCTTTTAATGTATTGTTGGATTTGGTTTGCTAATCTCTTGTTGATAATTTTTGCATCCCTGTTCATCAGGGATATTGGCCTGTAATTCTCCTTTTTAGTGGGGTCTTTGTCTGGCTTTAGATTCAAGGTAATGCTGGCCTCATAGAATGACTTTGGAAATTTTCCTTCCTTTTCTTTTCTTTTTCTTCAATGTCCATTAGCATGATAGATGATTCTCCATCCCCTTACTTTCAATTTACATGTGTCCTTAAAATGAGTCTCTTTGCAGGCAGCATATAGGTGGGTCTTGGTTTTTTTTTAATCCATTCTGTTACCCTTTGTCGACTGAAGCATTTAGTCCATTTACATCTAGAGTGATTACTGAAAGATACGAAAAATTTACTCCATTTACAGTTAGAGTGATTAGTACCATTGTGTTGGTGTTTCTGGTGATGTTCTCTAGTCCTTTCTAGTCTTTGTTGCTTTTGATCTTTTTTGTTTCATTTTTTTTCTCCACTCAAAGGGTTCCCCGTTAAAATTTCTTGCAGGGCTGGTTAAGTAGTCACAAACTCCTTTAGTTTTTTATTCATCTGAGAAACTCTTTATCTCTCTTCTTTTGAATGACAGACTTGCTGCATTTCTTTACTTTTTTTCATTCTTTTTTCTTTTTACTCCTCTGACTAGATAATTTCTAATGTCCTATTCTCCACTTCAATGATTCTTTCTTCTGCATGCATTCAATAGTTTTTAAAACTATTGAATTCTTCAGTTCAATTATTGTATTTTTCAACTCTAAGATTTCTGAATTTTTAATGCTTTCTATAGCTTTTTTGCACTTCTTGTTTGTTCACACATTGTTTTCCTAATTTTCTTTAGTTGTCTATGTGTTCTTATAGTTCATTAAATTTAAGAGGTTTATTATGAATTCCTTGTCTGCATTCTTCATATGTCTCCATTTTTTAATGTTTTTTTTATTTATTTCTAGGAGAGAGAGAGACAGCGTGAGCAGGGAGGTCAGAGAGAGAGGGAGTCACAGACTGAAACAGGCTCCAGGCTCTGAGCTGGCAGTCAGCACAGAGCCCAACGCGGGGCTCGAACCCACGAACCGCGAGATCATGACCTAAGCGAAAGTCGCTTAACCGACTAAGTCACCCAGGCGCCCCTCCATTTTTTAAAAAGATCAATTATTAGAGCTTTGTTAGCTTCCTGTAGTGTATCATATTTACCTGTTTTTTTGTGATCCTTGATTTCTGACATTGGTATCTGCACCTTTGAGTAATTAGGGTCCTGAACAGATTTCCTTTGGCAGAGACAGATCTTCATTAGTCACCTCATTTTGGTTTTCTGGGTATATTTACTGATAATGTCGTTAGGTCATTATGGTCTATTTTGGTCTATTTGGTCTATGCTATTGTGGTCTATTTTTGCTTCCATTTCTGGGGTTGATGATGGCAGTAGTTTGTGCCACTTGCTGAGAGCAATTAGATAAATTGGTTTGGTTCCCTACCCAAGTGAAGCTATAAGATGGGCTCTGTGGTTGCCTGAATTCTCTGGTCAGGCTTGCCAGATAGTCACAACTGAGATCTATATTTGGTAGTAGATTGGGCCATGGATCAACTTCTCTGCCCTGGCAGGGCAGAAGGGCCTGACTCAGAACCTTTATGGCTTATTGTTTGGGGACCCAAATTATGCAAGAGTGCATACTGAATTCCATGGTCAGGTGAGGCCATTGGCTATCCTCGGCAGATGAAGAAAGCCATAGGCTGTGTTCTTTGTTCAAGTACCACCGTAAGCAGGGTTGTTGGACCAGCTATGCAGCCTCCTATATGCTCTGGTTAGTTTTTCTGGTCAGGTAGGCTCAGGACTGTATTCAGCAACAAGCAGTGCAATGAATTAATTTCTCTGCCTAGGTGCAGAGGGAGAAGTAGCTCTAATGCTGGTAGAGATCTTTGTTGTCAACCCACATCAGCCTGCAGCCAAATATCCCTAGCCAAATAGATTCACTGGCTTTGCTCTGAGTGCCACCGGGTCATACGGATTGCAGGTATTCTCACCAGCATTTCTGAACAGATGGGGCCAGGAAAGTAAAAGGTCTTTAATGTGAGGTTTTATATTAATCACAATCACGTTAGGAGTTGGGTTATGTTTACTGTTCACCGTAGTTGTGGATGCTAGAGGCTTCAAAGTCCTATGTTGTCTTTGTTTTTATCTCTATCATTAAATTCCCAGAGAATGTCACCTTAAATAGAACTTGTACCTTGTCGTTCTTTCACCGTAATCCAGTGTTCTTGTACTGGTGGTAAGGTGTAGGAGAGGGGAAACATTCTTGAATCTTTTAATTGAATTTCAGTCTTTTAGTAGTAGGACTGTGTTCCTGGGTTGTTACCTTCCCAAGTGTTTCTTGGTTTTATTTGTCCCCTACTCCTCCTCCCCACTTAAATGAGACAGGAAGGCTAGGGAGGACTGGAGTTAGATAAATGTCCTTCCTTCTAGGTATATAAGTCTCCAGAAAAGGCTTTTCTGTTGGAAATTAGGTCTTTATTATGGAGAATAGTGGGTGTATTTCAAAATGGTTATTTTTACTCTCTTGCTGCCAGAACTATGAGGGGATTTTTTTCTTGGTTCTTAACCTGGTAGGATTCTTAAAATACCCATGAAAATGTGTCCCCCTCCCTCGCTGGCAAGAATTCAGTCCCAGGAGCTTTTCACTCTCACATTAGTTAATCTTGCTTCCAGCATTCATTAGAATTAGTACATAAGTGTTCCTTATTTATGGCTTCAGAAGTTTCTGTTCAGGTAAACAGATCATTACTGTGATTCTCTGCATTTTTATATCTCCGGATTTTAGGGTGCCAGTTTGTCCCACAGCCTCAGTTCTCCAACCAGTCCAAGAAGTCATTGATTTTTCAGTTTCTTCAGCTCGTCTAAGGATGGGAGTGATGATCTCCAAGCTCTTTACATGTCAGAAACCAGAAGTCTGCTTATGGACTTTTACCGTATCTATGAAATAAATACCTTTCATAGGTTTTGGAATGATGGTGGCGTTCAGAGTCGATGGCTAAAAAAGAATTCTTGAAGATGTCTTTGGTACAAAAAGGTGACTTTATTAAAGCATAAGGACAAGACCTGTGGGGAGAAAGAGCTGTACTGGGGTTGTGAAGAGTGACTGGTTATATACTGTAGAATTGGGAGAGGTGAAGTCAAGAGGAAATATCTTTTTTTTTTTTTTTAATTTTAAAAACGTTTATTATTTAAGAAAGACAGAGCATGAGCAGGGAAGAGGCAGAGAAAGAGAGGAAGACAGAATCCGAAGCAAGCCCCAGCTGTCAGCACAGAGCCTGATGCAGGGCTTGAACTCACGAGTCATGAGATCATGACCTGAGCTGAAGTTGGATGCTTCACAGACCAAGCCACCCAGGCACCCAAGAGGAAATTTCTTAAAGGGATTTTCATGTGCTAAAGAAGACTCACAAATTACTGAAGGCCTAGCTATTGTCAAACTAAGGTTTTTTCCTTTAACAAAACATTAACATTAAGATAGTAAGGAGTTCCTGGAGGTTAGATAAGATTGCCTTTTTTTTTTTAATTTACTAAAATGTTTGTAAACTGATGAAGACTCTTGTGTCCTGCATGTCTGTGACCTCTATCAGTTAACCATTGGTTTTCTTTCCCTTTCTTTTATCCTTGGGCAGTCAGGAGTGCCTGAGGAATACCACATATATCTCACCTTGGGTTTGGGGTGTGAGGGTTGGTATGATGTTGTTAGCTTGTGTACTTTACCCTCTGCTTGCCTTATGCTTGTTCATCACCTTCATAGCAATACCTAAATTCATACCTGTACATACAGAGCACAGTCTACCCCTTGTTAGCTTGCTACTCTTATTCATCTCAAGCTATATTTAATCTCAAATAAAGGCAATAACAAAGTTATACTTCTGCCTAACATGATACTGATTCAAGGACGTGGAGTCCAATGGTCAAGAAAGAATTCTTGAGATGTTTATAGTTCAACTTAACAAGTTTATTTAAGTAGCCTGTGGACAGAATCTAAGGGCAGAAAGAGCTGCACTTTTTGCTGTGTGAGGCTGGTGGTTATATACTAGTAACCCAAGGGAAAAGGAGAATGGAAGGAGTATCAGGTTACAAAAGTTCTTTTGAATTTCTTTGAATTTCTACTTAAAATTCTACTTTTGCAAGATTCATCTGGTGCATATTGTAGAGGCCACTTTTAGGTAATCATCAGTCTTGAGCAATGGAATGTAGAAAGGGCCCACAGCAATCACCTGGCTGAATATAGACAGGCCAGCAGGGACCCACCTCAAAATAGCTATAGTCCCTAACTGACAAATGGGTTACTTTTGTAACCAGGCACAGTTACCAAAAAAGGAAGAATTTC
Source organism: Proteles cristata cristata (assembly GCA_017311185.1). NCBI lineage: Eukaryota > Metazoa > Chordata > Mammalia > Carnivora > Hyaenidae > Proteles > Proteles cristata. The sequence continues at coordinate 1,119,413 of JAESUZ010005544.1, forward strand.
ATTCATTGCCATACCCACATTTTCCCCCTTTAAAAAACAGCCCCTCGGGGCGCCTGGGTGGCTCAGTCGCTAAGCATCCAACTTCGGCTGAGGCCATGATCTCACAGTTCGTGGGTTCAAGCTCAGAGCCTAGAGCCTGCTTCCGATTCTGTGTGTGTGTCTCTCTCTCTCTCTGACCCTCCCCTGCTCACGCCACCCCTCTCTTTCTCTCTCTCTCTCTCAGAAATACATAAAACATTAAAAAATAAATAAAAAACAGCTCCTACCCACTGCCTCATTGCAGACAGCCTCTCCTCTGCTGTCCTGCCCCAGCAACTCCTTTGCAGTGTGTTCAGTAATCTTTGTTCTGCCTTAGGTGAATTCTTTCACTGCCATGCCACCGGCTTCCACCTGATTGTCACACACACTTGATGACCCCTGTCCAATCAGGACAGATACCCAATTCAGTTTGATAATACCTATCAATGAGATGTATAGGCAGTCATGATACACTTAAAGAATTTCACCACCAGCACTTGTTTGATCTTTATCGAAACTATGCAGGTTTTAGGTCAGCCTTCTAGGCTAAGGGTAAATAAACATTTTCCTGCTTTTGTCCCTCATCAATACAACTTTATACAACTGAAAACATGCTAACCTTTACCCAGAAGAGCATGCAAGAACAGTCATTTTCTCCTTTGATCTTATAACTTAAATTCTGTGATTTAAAGTTAACTATTATTAATATATCTCATGTTTGTGATGATAACAGGAAAAGAGAGGGAAGAAAATAATATCTCTTAGCTTTTGCATATCTTCCTTTATAGTATATCAGGGCAGTTGATAGCATACCAAGGTAAGTTTCACCTTCATCTGGTGTAGTTGAAATCTTTGGATCTGTGGTTCAGCTGACCAACCAATTAGATCCTTTTCTAACCCTCTTGAGTTAAAACATTGAATTCAAAATCCCTGCTTAGCAGACCCATATCAATATAGTCAGCCTAATCCAACTTTATATTCTTTCTACCATGATCCCACACCATTAAGATCCATTTCCACCATATGACCCATATTATATCACTCAATCGGAAAAAATTATGTAAGTCTTTTGGTGTATAGTGCATCTTTTGGTATGTGGGTCACACTTTGTAACTCACCATTGGGAGCCTGCTAGGACTTACATCAAGTGCTAGGTCTAGAAATAAGGAGGGGGACAAGTTCTGAGGAGAATCAGCAGTGCCTTGTAAGAAAACTTCTTCAGGAAAAGAAAGGCTAACCTTAAGCAGGGGTCAAATTGCGGATTCTGCTGGCAAAGAGGACCTGGGAGAATTTAGAGATTCAATGTTCCTTGTTTCATGCCCCCATTGCAATTTTCAGGATCCCATTCCTTCCCAACTGGTGTTCACTTTAACAGAAAACACTCTATTAGGTTGAGAGTTCAGTTTACATTGTAATTCAGCCATTTGCAGGAAGAGCCACTAGGCCACAAGAGAGCTTTCCTCTAGGGCAGATTAATCTTTCAGGTCAGTGTGAAACTGAAACTGGGAATCAGAAGCCCTGAGATTATCCTTTTCTTTCTCAACTTTCTCCTCCACAGTTAGGATAATCAGCCAATCCCTTTACACTCCTTAGTTTCACTAAAATATTCTAATATAGTAAATACATGGTCACCTGGAATCTCACTTTCTCTAGGTATTTGCTTAGGAGTATCTAATGATATTTTGCATATCTCTTGCCACATCATGTCTTGGACTACTGATGTCCTCTGTACTGCTAGAAATAGTCTGTATTTGATGAGATTTGAGACCAATCCAGAAAACCCAGAATCAATTTGGAAAACTCATCTTTAATATTCTGTTCCTCTAGAAACACTCCTAGTATCAAAATCTGTATCAGTTAGGATTCAACCAGAGAAAGAGAACCAGAAGTAGATAGTACATATATTAAGAAAAAAAAAATTTAATGTTTAATTTTTTAAAAAATATTTTTATTTATTTCTAGGAGAGAAAGAGAGACAGCGTGAGCAGGGGAGGGTCAGAGAGAGAGGGAGTCACAGACTGAAACAGGCTCCAGGCTCTGAGCTGGCAGTCAGCACAGAGCCCGACGCGAGGCTCGAACCCACGAACCGCGAGATCATGACCTAAGCGAAAGTCGGACGCTTAACCGACTAAGCCACCCAGGCGCCCCTTTACTGTTTAATTTTGAGAGAGAGAGAGGGAGATAATAGAATCTGAAGCAGGCTCCAGGCTCTGAGCTGTCAGCACAGAGTTGGACATGGGGCTTGAACTCACGAGATGTGAGATCAGGATCTGAGCCAAAATCAGACACTTAACTACTGAGCCACCCAGGTGTCCCAATATATTAAGAAATGTATTAAAAAGAATTGGCTTACATGATTGAGGGGGCTGACCAGGCAAGTCTGAAATCAATAGGACAGACCATTTTGAAGGGCAGGCTAGAACTTGGGCATGGGGTGAAGAAGCTGTCCGTAAATGAAATTTATTTAGAGAAGCAAGGTATATAGCATAGTTTCTGATAGGTACTCAAGGAATAACATCTGTAATTATTACATAAAAGAAGGTAGAATAGAGGAGCAAAATCAGCCTTTTAGAGTCTTGAAGTTAATCTTTTTTACCAGTATAACTACATTACATCCGTCAGTGCTCAGTTGCAAAGCCTGACATGGGGCTTGATCCCATGTCCCTGAGCTGCAATCAAGAGTTGTTCGCTCAAGTGACTGAGCCCCCCAAGCACCCTGATAGATATGTATTTATTGTTATTGTATTACTTGGGTTTCTTTGGGCTGTTACTGAAGATTTTCTCTGAGCTATTCTTGTCTTTCATGTTTTGCTGATTTGCTTTAGTGATACATATTGATTTACATCTCTTCATTCTTTGCATATATATTAGTGGTTTTTGATTTGTGGTTACCACTAGGTTGTATATACCCTCTTCTGCATGTAACAGTCTATATTAAATTGATGGTCGTTTAAGTTTGAATCCATTCTTTTCTCCTCCCCATGTTTTATGTATATGTTATTATATTTTATATCCTTTTTTAATGAGTTCCTTGACTGATTTTTTTTACAGAAATACTCTTTTTTTCTCAGGTCAAATATTGGTAATGTGCCAACGTTGTAACAAGGTTTAAGGGTGGCACGTCACACAACAACATGAACACCCAATCATCACACTTATGAACTACAAAAGGATCATAGAGAAATATTCATTTTTATTTCGTTTGTGTTTTCCTACCTGTATACTGTCACTTTTGGTCTCTCTTTTCCACTCAGAGAGCCTTCTTTAATATTTTTTGCAGGGCTGGTTTAGTGGTCATGAACTACTTTAGTTTCTGTTTGCCTGGGAAACTTTTTATCTTTCCTATCCTGAGTGATAGTCTTTTTTTTTTTTTTAATTTTTTTTAAAATATTTTTTAATTTATTTCTAGGAGAGAGAGAGAGACAGCATGAGCACGGGAGGGTCAGAGAGAAAGGGAGTCACAGACTCTGAAACAGGCTCCAGGCTCTGAGCTAGCAGTCAGCACAGAGCCCGACGCGGGGCTCGAACCCACAAACCGCGAGATCATGACCTAAGTGAAAGTCGGACGTTTAACCGACTAAGCCACCCAGGCGCCCCCTGAGTGATAGTCTTGCTGGTTAGAGTATTCTTGGCGGCAAATTTTTCCCATTTAGCATTTTGAATATATCATGCTAGTCACTTCTGTCTTGCCAACTTTCTGTTGAGAAAAATTCCAGCTAGTTTATGAATTTTCCTTTATAAACTTGTGATTCTTTTTGTCTTGCTGCTTTTAAGATTGTTTCTTTATCACTATATTTTTCCAATTTGATAAAATATGTCTTGATGTGGGTCTGATTTTCTTGATTTTTAAAAAATATTTAATTTTGAGAGAGAGAGAGACAGTATTGAGTGAGGGAAGGGCAGAGAGAGAGGGAAACAGGGAATCTGAAGCAGACTCCAGTCTCTGAGCTGTCAGCATAGAGCCTGATATAGGGCTTAAACTCCTGAAGTCCAAGTTCATGACCTGAGCCAAAGTCAGACACTTAACTGACTGAGCTCCCCAGGCATCCCTGATTTTGCTGATTTTGATGGGAGTTCTCTGTGTCTCCTGTAACTGGATATTTGTTTCCTTCCCCAGATTAAGGAAGTTTTCCGCTGCTATTTTTTCAAATAAACTTTCTTTTCTCTTTTCTCTCTCTTCTTCTGGGACTCCTATAATACAAATGTTATTATTTGGTAGAATCACTGAGTTTCCTAATTCTATTCTTGTTTTGTATAATTCTTTTTTCTCTCTTTTGTGCAGCTTGATTACTTTCCATTACTCTATCTTTTAGGTCACTAATTCATTTCTCCTCTTCTTCCATCCTGCTGTTCATCCTATCAAATGTGTTTTGTTTATTGAGCCCTTTATCACTGTTGTTATCTGTGTGTTAAGGGTCTCTCAGTCATGTCTTCCAGTCTTTTCTCAAGCCCAATGAATATCCTTATGATCATTGCTTTAATTTCTTTGTCAGACATGTTACTTATATCTATTTTGTTTAGATTTCTGGCTGTGGCCTTGTCCTATTCTTTTACTTGGATACATTTCTCTGTCTTCTCATTTTCTCTGCCTCTCTGTGTCTGTTGCTGTGCATTAAGAAAGTCAGCCATGTCTTCTACTCTTAAAAGTAGTGACTTTATGAAGAAGAGTTTGTAGAGTGCCCTGCAGTGCAATGTCCCCTGTTCACCGAAACCTGCCACTTCAGGAGAATGTCCTTGTGTGTTGTTTATGTCCTCTGTTGTGTCTGAGTCACTTTTCCTTTCAGTATAGTCATATGCACTGACTCTTTGACTATTGTGGGCTGTGCTTGCTTTCTGTGGTGTTAGTGGCACCCAGGCAGGCCAGCTCTGTGGGGGGCGCCCCCTGGGGAATTTGGGAGTGAGGTGAAGATGTTAGCAAAATTTGCACTGGTCTACTAGTCCTATGCTGGATTTCCCAAAGCACCGTGGTGTCTGAGGTCTGTGAACCAGGGTAGCCAAGAGTGAGTGGCTAGGTGTGTGAGTTCTGCAGTGGCAACTCTGCATCCAGTGATTGGATGTGTCCTGTGGCAGCAGTTGTGATGGCTGGGTGCATGGTGCATACTAACAAACTTTGCTCTGAGCCCAGGGTGAAGGCTAACAGACTTGAATGGGGTGAGTCCTCAGGAGAACTTGTGGCCATGGTGCACTGCTCGCAGGTTAAGTAGTGATTGTGTGTGCAATGCCACCTCCCACAGGCAGTGCTATGTTTATGCTGGGTGGCAGGGGAGGAAAATAGTGCCTCATCTTCAAAGAAGTTGCCCTATAGGCTCTGAAATTGATAAGAATAGATCAGTCTTTCATTTGCCACCAGAATTGTATTTTCTGCTCTTTTTGTGTTTCTTCCCTACACAGGCTGCTGTCTCTTTAAGGGTAGCAACCCAGCTATCACTTGCCTTCCCTGCTCACCCAGTGCTTTGCAAGCTGACTTTTAAAGCTCCAGGTTCCAAGTCCCACTGGTTATACAAACTCACAGAATTCAGCTCCTCTGGCAAATGTTATAGGGATTAATCTCCCCACTGTGAACTTCCTGGTGTGAGGGCCAATTTCTCTGCCCTCTCTGTTTGTGTAGCTCCCTCCCTCCTGAGGGTCTCCTCCCTTTGCCTTTCTGATCTTCCTAACCTTTCAGATGCAGCTTCTTCTCTACATTTAGTTGTGGAGTTTGTTCTGCCAGTCTTCACATTGTTCTCTGTTCTCCAGTTTATTCACTTGGATGTGGATGATATCTAGTTGTAAATATGGGGCAGATGAGTTCAGGGTATCTGCTATCTTCCCAAGCTCCCCAGGGATTCAATTCTTTACATAAATTTCAAGTACTGGTATTAAATCCCTGGGAATGTGAGATGTCACTGGGATTGACTCTCGTCCTCTTTTCTTCTCTTTCTGAGACAACAGTATGATGATTGGGACAGATTTGAATCCCAAGAAGAAAATCTATCAGATCCTCAGAGGGATGCTAGGGCCCTTGCTTGAATGTCTTCACCTTCACCCACTCAGTCTTAAATTTTACGTACTTGTAATGCCTGTTCAAATGATTATTCTTTTCTTTGGGTATCAACTCTGTCAATTGACTACACCTCGTTTAAGGTACAGTACTCTAAGTCTTCTCTAAATCTTTTTCCTAAGAGTTTCATAAGCTCTGGTTGTCCCTGACCCAATTCTCCACATTTTTTTTTTATTTTGCAGTTGACCATTTTCACCTGGTTGACCCTCCACTTAACTGTATTGACTAGTGGACTGGACCCTCCATTTGGCTGCAACATGCCCTCCACATACAACGTGTTATGGAAAACTTTCTAGGTACTACTACTAAAAAGAATGTGCTAACCATGCAACCCGCAAAAAGTCATTCTTATTGGCCATATGACTTTGAACAAGTTACTTAACTTTTATGCACCTATAACGTGGACATAAAGATAGTACCCAATTCACACAATTGTTGGAGGATTTAATGAATTAATATAAAGTACTTAGTGCCTGATGTGTTTTAGGTGCTTAGAAGTAGGTATGATTATGCTGTACCTGCTACTGCTAAATACTTTGGATTAAAAAACTTATACTTTCTAATTTCTCTCATTGACACTAAGCCATTGCCTGCAGAGTCCTTTCTTTTTGTCCCATTATCTTTTGTCCTCAGGGTCCCCAATCCTCTGGTATGTTGAGGAAGGGAAAATTCCTATTATTTTATTATGCTGAGTAATGTACCTTCCATATTGGGGGTGAGAGGCTGAAGGGATATAGGTTCCAATCTATAACTAACCAAAAGGCCAGTGAAAGTGTCTTCCTAAACAAAATATGGAGCTTCATGGCATCCGAGACACCACCAACTGTAAGAAATAAATAAGCCAATTAACCTTTAGAATTTTAATTTTATTTATTTAAAAGTTATTTTGACAGAGTAGAATGGTGGGTACCAGGGGCTGGGGGGGTGGGAACTGGAGACATGTTGTTTAAGGGTACCAACTTACAATTTGTAGATAAATTTGCAAGATCTAATGCCCAATATTATAGTCAAACTGCATTGCAAATTTCAAAACTGCTAAGAGGCTAAATCTTATCTATTCTCAACACAAGAAAATAAATGATAAATATGTGACATGATAAGGGAGTTAGGTAACACTACTGTAGTAATCACATTGCAACATATAAATGTATCAAACCAACACATAGTATACCTTAAACTTACACAATGTTATAAATCAATTATATCTCAATTTTTTTAAAGAAAAAAGACATGAAAAATACTTTAAAAAGTTATTTTGAACTTATTTAGAAATAGAACCAAGCCAAAATGAACAGCTATGGCCAAATTCACTCATGCGCGAACAATGACAACTATATCACAAACTGGTTAGACACCATTGGTTGTGAAATGCATGTAAGTTTCAGGGATGTTAAAGTGTGAAAATGAAAAAAATACATCTTTTTAAAAAATTCTTTTTAGGGGCGCCTGGGTGGCTTAGTCGGTTAAGCGTCCGACTTTCGCTTAGGTCATGATCTCGCGGTTCGTGGGTTCGAGCCCCGCGTCGGGCTCTGTGCTGACTGCCAGCTCAGAGCCTGGAGCCTGTTTCAGTCTGTGACTCCCTCTCTCTGTGACCCTCCCTGCTCACGCTGTCTCTCTCTCTCTCCTGGAAATAAATAAAACGTTAAAAAAAAATTCTTTTTAATACTTATTTTTGAAAGAGAGAGAGAGAGAACGAAACGGGCAGGGGAGGGGCAGAAAGAGGGAGACACAGAATCTGAAGCAGGCTCCAGGGTCTGAACTGTCAGCGCAGAGCCTGACTCAGGGCTCAAACTCAAACTGTGACATCATGACCTAAGCGGAAGTTGCATGCTTAACAGACTGAGCCACCAGGTGCCCTAATGAAAGAATACATCTTAACATAAGTGGAATATGTCTGTTTTCCTTCAGCCAATCCCCTAGAATGTAGAAATTTCATTTTTCTTAGTATAGTTTCATGTGTTTGATACATGAATTTCTGTAAAATAATTTCTCTCTACCCAAGACTTCAGATGTTTAAATATATGTAGCTTTTAGGGTACTTGGGTGGCTTGGTCGGTTAAGTGTCTGACTTCAGCTCAGGTCATGATCTCGTGGTTCATAAGTTCAAGCCCGGTTTTGGGCTCTGCGCTGACATCTTGGAGCCTGGAGCCTGCCTCAGATTCTGTGTCTCCTCTCTTTCACCTCCCCAGCTCACACTTGTCTCTCTCTCTCTCAAGAATAAATAAACATAAAAAAAAATAAAGTATTAGAAATCAAACTTCCTTATTAATATGTGTGTGTGTGTGTGTGTGTGTATACATATTTTTTTTTTAAAGAGAAAAATACCTTAGCTAAGGCAAATGTTTCTTATTGATTCTCATTTCTGGCAATAGCAGAGGCCCTTAGACTGAGTTGCTGAGCATACATATTAATAATTTGTTCCTTGTCTTTTTAACAGATGGAAAAGAAGACTGAAAATGTATATCCCTCCTGGCAAGATGAATGCTGTTTTAATACTTAGCTACAATTTCACAACACCTTAAATTTCATCTTAGTGTGATATGAAGAACACTTAGAGTCAAACAGACTTGGTTTTATATTCTGGTTCTGCCACCGACTAGCCATGTAACTGAATACATTATTTCACCTTCCTAGGCCTCAGTTTCTTCATCTGTAAACACATCATAGGTTAAATGGATAATGTTTGTAGTGTTTTCCAGTAGTAGTTGTTTAGTAAACTGTCATGATGACTTGATGCTCTACTGTATAACTGAGAGTACAGTCTCTGGAGAGCTGCATGTCAAACCTGGTGGTAGTGTTGCCAGAGCCTTACCTGTAATCAATCTAGCCTGGAAAGATTATTTTCTTGTAGGTCATTCCTCAAGAAATAGGCAAAATGAATTTGCACTAATAATTGCCATATGATTTACAAATTAGTACCAATATAATGCCCTATTATATAGTCTGGGAGCAAAAGGAAATGTTGGGAATACAAAAAGGCTGGTTTTGATCATTTGAGAAGGATTTTGAAGTAGGAATTTATTCCTGAAGGTTAGGAATGAATGAAGTCATTAATTAATTCCTAAGATATGTATTGAGCATCTTCAAGTGCCAGGCTCTGGGAATACAGTGGTTTTGTATGAAGACAAGGGTCCTATCTTTGTGGAGCTTACATTGGGATGGGAGTAGGAATATGTAATGAAAAGTAAATAATTTCAAAAATTACATAATGAATATTTAAGATTTGTTGGTAAGGGAAGACTGAATGACAAGGAGTGACATTTCCTATGCTTGGGGTTCATTGAGCTTGTGTCAGTGGATTTATAGTTTTCATCAAATTTGGAAATTTTGGGCCATTGTTTTTCTTCTTCCTTTGGAGACTCTAATTATACATATTTTAGGCCACTTGAAGTCCCATGGCTCACAATTGCTCTGTTCTTTCCCTTTTTCTCCTCATTCTTCTCCTTTTTAGTTGTTTTTCTCTTTTTCTTTTTGGATCACTTCTATTGCTATGTCTTCAAGTTCACTAGTCTTTTATTCTGCAATTAACCTGTACTTCATCCATCCAGTGTATTTTTCATCTCTGATCTAGTTTTGCTCTCTATAATTTCATTTTGAGGCTTTTAAAATATTTCCTGTTTCTACTTAATATATTTTATTTTTTTCTCTAGCTGTCTAGAAACTGGAACAATTGTAGGGTTCACCTCATTTGTTCCGCATCTCTTATGCATCACTGGTCTATGTTGCTTGATGTCCAATGTCTTGAGAATGATTTCTTTTTTGTTGTTGTTAGTTCACATATTTTGTCCAGATTTCTAGTTGTTTCAGATAGGAGGGTAAATCTAGTCCTTTTTAAAAATTTTTGTTTTCAAAGTTTACTCATTGTGTGTGGAGAGGGGAGGTGGGCATAGAGATAATCCCAAACAGGCTCCATGCTGTCAGATAAAGCCTGACTCAGGACTCAATCTCATGAACTGTGGGATCATGACCTGAGCTGAAATCAAGAGTCAGGTACTCAACCAACTGAGCCACCCAGTTGCCCCAATCCAGTCCTTATTTTATACTGACTAAAAGTAGAAGTGCATTATTTAGCTTATTTTTATTCTCAGGTTTTAAAGTGTACAAAAAGGCTCATATTGGTTTTAACCAGTTGCTGTCAGTAGAAAACACTTTAGATTCTAATTGTACATGCTTTCCTGATGTGTGATAAAGCACATGCCCTCTCTTTGGATTCTAAACTAATCCTCATTCAGAGTCTAATTAATAACATAACTATCAAAAACCTCTGATATATATATTTTTTTAATTAAAAAGAATCACTTCTGTTCTTACCAGTAGAGAAGTCTACTTCACAGTCATTTTTTTAATGTTTATTTATTTTAATTTTTTTAATGTTTGTTTATTTTTGAGAGACAGAGTGTGAGCAGCGGAGGGGCAGAGAGAGAAGGAGACACAGAATCTGAAGCAGGCCCCAGGCTCAGAGCCTCGACATGGGGCTCAAACTCACAAACCGTGAGATCATGACCTGAGCTGAAGTCGGCCGCTCAGCTGACTGAGCCACCCAGGCACCCCCAGAGTCATTTTGTTTTTATGGTGCAATTGTGCTTTCACATTCCTGGGCTAAGCTGATTGTTAGATGCAATTATCAAATATGTTTATGGCATTCTATACGGCCCAAGAGGTTTAGAAATTTTATTTTAGGGGCGCCTGGGTGGCTTAGTTGGTTAAGCGTCCAACTTTCGCTTAGGTCATGATCTCGCGGTTCGTGGGTTCGAGCCCCGCGTTGGGCTCTGTGCTGACTGCCAGCTCAGAGCCTAGAGCCTGTTTCAGAGTCTGTGACTCCCTCTCTCTGACCCTCCCCTGCTCTCTCTCTCTCTCTCTCTAGAAATAAATAAAACATTAAAAAAAAAAAAGAAATTTTATTTTAGTTCTGTATAGGTTGAGATGGATTTATTTATTTTTTTATTCTGGTTAAAATCTACGTAACAAAATTTACCATTTTAACTATTTTTCTTAAGTTTATTTATTTATTTTTGGGAGATAGAGACAGAGTGAGCCTAATGCAGGGCTTGAACTCAGGAAACGGACAGATCATGAGCTGAGCTAGAACCAAGAGTTGGACACTTAACCAGCTGAGCCACCTAGGTGCCCCCCATTTTAATTATTTTTAACTGTACAAGTCAGTGACATAAGCTACATTCACAGTATTGTGTTATAAATCTTATTTTTGAGAGAGAGAGCAAGTGGGGGAGGGGCAGAGAGTGATCAAGAGAGAGAGGAAATCTGCAGCAGGCTTCAGGCTCTGAGCTGTCAGCACAGAGCCTGACACGGAGCTTGAACTCATGAACCATGAGATCATGACCTGAGCTGAAGTTGGATGCTTAACTGACTGAGCCATCTAGGCACCCCACTCTGTAATAATCACCACTATTTCCAGAAATTTTTTTATCATCCCAAATAGACTACCCACTAAATAATAATTCCCCATACCCTCCTCCCTTCAGCTATTAGTAACCTCTATTCTACTTTCTGTCTACACGAATTTGTCTAGTTTAAGTACCTCATATAAATGAACTAATACAATTTTGTCCTTTATTATCTTGCTTATTTCACTTAGCATAATGCTTTCAAGTTTCATCCACATTGTAGCATGTATCAGAATTTTGTTCCTTTTTAAGGTTGAGTAATATGCCATTGTATGTTTATAATGCATTTTGTTTATTCATCTGTTGATGGACACTTGGGTTGTTTCCACCTTTTGGCTATTGTGAATATACTGCTATGAACATTGGTGTACAGGTATCTGTCTGAGTCCCTCCTTTCAGTTCTTTTGCATAGGTGTGGAATTGCTCAATCATATGATAATTTTATGTTTAACTTTTTGAGAAATCACCAAACTATTTTACATAGTGGCTGCACCATTTTATATTCCCACCAGCCATGCACAAAAGTTTCAGTTTCTCCACAGTGTCACCAATATTTGTTATTTTCTGAGGTATGTGTGTGTGTTTTACTCTCTTTTTTTTCTTTTTATAATACCCATCGTAATGAGTGTGAGGTGATATCCTATAGTTTTGATTTACATTTCCCTAATGACTAGTGTGATTTTGAGCATTTTCTCATGTGCTCACTGGCTATTTATATATCTTCTTTGAAGAAATGTCTATTCAAACCCTTTGCCCATTTTTGAATTGGGTTCTTTGTTTTAGGGGTCAAGTTTTGTTTTAATGCCCAAGTCTTTCCGCTCTCCAAAAGATCTTCTAGGATTTTTTGATATTTATTTTGATACTTTATATCTGGCATTTCTAGAAAATGCCCCACAGAAAAATGTTTTCTGTTTCTATGATAATTGTGTGACATGTGTGAAAGATCTTTCTTTGTAATAGATGAAACAGATAGTGATTCCAAGTTGCTTCCCATGTATGTGGGCTGTTTTTAGAGAGTGCTCCTGCTGTTTCTACATGGCATCCAGAAAAGGATGGTTGAATAGACTAATGGACATGATTTTGGGGTGAGTCTCTGCAAGGTTCCAGTGATAGACTATTAACCTTCACTTTTCTTTGGTTTGGAAAATTTTCTCTCTCAATCGAATATAAAACATAAAACGAACAAAAACACCTTCACTCTCATATATGGTTTCTAATTAGACCTGCAAATGAAAATGTCATTTTGTAAATTTCACATGTCATCATTAAGTGAATCTGCTTTAGCTCCAGTGACAGCAGCTTAGACACAAAATTTATTGTGCACCTCTTCTGTGTTGTGAGATACATATATTTGGTGCTAAGATAAAATGGATAAATATAACTTCAGCCCTTCATCAAGAAGTTCAGAGTTAAAAGTTTTAAGTCTAATTTTGAAGTTATAAAAATATAAAACATAAAAATGTCAGTCGTGTTTGTAACAAAAGAATCAGTGGAACATATCTGAGAAAAATTATTGGTTTTTATGGTAATGCCAACATGTGAGTGTGATTAAAAAGAACAATAGTGAAAACAATAGAATAGAGCTACCATTTATGGAGTACTCACTTTGTCCCAGGTGCTATGCCACATAATTTAATAATTATAAATATTATAAATTATTATAAATCAGGAAAATGAATTGCAACTTAAGAAGTTGCTCAGGGTCACATCTGTGGAAAATGGCGGAGTCTGAACACAAAGCTAGGCTAGTGTGACCCCAGTCCCATAATAGAAGTATCATAGCTTGTAGGGTGGAGGACAAACAAGGAAATGCATTTAAAATAGCTTAATATTATTGCAACTGGCCAGGAAAGCAACATGGGCATCATCTGGAAAATAGGGGTTTTAAGTAGACAGAAAGACCTTTTTAAAAAAACTGTTACGGGAATATTACATAAAAGTGCAGAAAGCAAAGTGTTCATTTCACCTTCCTGATCCATGCAGGTGTCCTCTCCAAGTGTGTTGCAGGGTTTCTTTTCAGATGTAAATTTTGGATTAAAATATTTTGTTCATATTTTTACTAGCTTTTATTTTGATTACTATGGTCTCCTCATTGGCCTTACCATCCTTTCCTGAACAAAATACCTCCTGAAGAATCTCCTTCCTTAAGAGTTGTTACCATGCCCTCATCTCTCTACTCTATGCCTTGATTGTTTCCTAAAACCTGTCTTTAATAAATGCCACTTCTTCAGATGAGCTCTGAAAGTCTCCAGTGAATCTACCTTTGCGTACATCACAGTTTTTGTTTCTTGACAAATATACTTTTATGCCTTTTGTCTTATACTTCATTTGTGGCTTTTTTTTTTAACCCTGTCTTTTTCAATTTATAGGAATTTATGGCCCTTTTCTGTAGGTTGAAGCCTAAAGACTGTTTCTAGAATTTCTCTTTTACTGGACCAATTTTCAATTTCTAGAATGGAAAATCCAGTTCTTTTGGATTTCTTTCCAGAAATCTACTCTTGGATTAGTCAATCATGACTAGTTAGGTGGTTACCAGAAACCCATGGTACAGACATGACTCCTGGGAGTCTACAAATGTAGACTGTGGTAGGGGCATTCCTGGAAGAGGCAGGATGTTTACTAACCAGGCACTCATCTGAGAGGTACCTGCTACATTCTGTAGACCAAGGCATTGGAGAAAGTCATGGCATTCTTGTAAACAAGATGGAGAAACATGAGCTGAATCTTGGGGAGTTGAGTGCAATTATAGGCAATTGAATAACCAGATCTAAAAAGGGTGGAGTGGTATTTGCCTGGAGGAATGTCATTAATGATGATCTCAGGGCTCTACTCATCCTGTCCTGATTTTAGCATTTCTCTCAATGAGCAATCCTTACAGTCCAAGTACCTACATGAACAAAGGTCATGGTCCTGGCCTCCTTGGTACTATTAGCCTGGATTAATAAAGTTATAATCATATGTCACTTTTGGCCACACTCAACTTCCCTTCCTGAATATATCATCCCCCAGTCTTGATGGGAGGGCAGTCCAAGGGGTCCCTTGGAAATGAATGGCGCAAAGAATGGGGAAATGGCTGGAGTTCATTCAGCTTTTCTCCTTGCTTCCAGCCCTTTCTCTCTTCCCTTCTGGGATTCCATTTGGTGAATATTGGTCTTCTGGATTTTATCTGTTCTTTCACACTTTCTTTCTTTTTATCCTATGATCTGGAAGATCTTTTTCATTTTATCTTATGTTTCTAATTTAGAACATTTCATTTTAGTTATTGTATTTTAAATCTCTAATTGCTTTTCTGATTTTTTTTAAATCAGCCTCTTCTGGTTTTATAAAATTTTTCTCAAATCTCTTTGAGTGAAGTTTTCTTCTATTCCCTAATTACATTTGTTTCCACCAGAATTTGTTTTTCACATTTAAATATCTTGGTCTTTCACTCTCAAGCTGCTAGATCTGCTAAATCTCAGTGATCTTTGTGTGTCATGTCATATTTAAGAAAGAAGATCCATGCAACTGGGCTATATCTTTCCAGTGAGAAATCTGACTGGGTGCTCTGGGTGTGAGGTATGGGAGGTGAGTGGGAACTTATTTTGAGACTGAAGGCACCTGACTGCCAGAATGAGGACTTTAATGTGGGACATCAAGTTAAGTGCTAAAAACCTTAGATTCTCCAATATGGATTGTTTAATTTCATTTTTAAATGTTTATTTATTTTTGAGAGAGAGACAGAGCATAGCCAAGAGAGAGAGGGAGACAAAGAATCTGAAGCAGGCTCCAGGCTCCGAGCTGTCAGCATGGAGCCCCATGCGGGGCTCAAACCCACTAACCGTGAGATTGTGACGTCAGTTGAAGTCAGACGCCCAACCCACCGAGCCACCCAGGTGCCCCTTATGTTTGTTTATTTTTGAGAGAGAGAGAAGGAGTGTGAGCTGGAGAGGGACAGAGAGAAGAGGGAGACACAGAATCCGGAGCAGGCTCCAGGCTCTGAGCTGTCAACATAGCTGGTTGCAGGGCTCGAACCCACAAACCGTGAGATCATGACCTGAGCCGAAGTCGGATGCTTAATCGACTGAGCATTGGGTACCTCCGATTGTTTAATTTCTTTAAAGAAGAGCTGTCAGGGATTTGTTTGTTTTTGCCTGAGGGTAAATGCCAGCTGCCTGCACTTGCTGGGTATGTGTGCAAGGGACTGGGGGTGGAAGCAGGTGGTGGAGAAAAGCAGGTGAGTACAGTTGATCCACCATCAGAGCTTGCCCAGGTCCCCTCAGGCTGACTGGCTGCCCTTGTCTGCAGCCCTCACAGCACCACTCTCTACTGTGTCCCTTACCTATGAACCCTCTCTGATCAACTGCCTGGCTTTCAGATATGTGTCCACTCTCTCATCCTAACCAGATACTCCCTTACCCTAATCTCCCTCAGGTATGGGTTTATTCCTTTGTGTACTTCTGTTCCTTTAATACTGAGTCAAGGCAGAGAGAGCATGTCTGGTTTACTAATAAAGGTAAAAAAAAAAAAAAAACCATTTACTGTTTGTTATCTCACAAGTAATATTTCAGCAAAACCCCCTATAAATTAATGAGATACTTCCATTATAACATATCTTTTTATTGCTTAAGAAAGTAAACAAGTACTATACAAAAGCATGCTCTTTATAAAAATGTGAATATAAAAGAATGTAGACTGTAAAGGGAAATTGGATATTCCCTTCTTTTTATTTCCCTAACCCAATTCTGCTCTCTGCCCAAGAATTAATTGCTATTAATAATTGGGTGTATATCCTCAACTTTTCCTAATGGATTTACATATCTGGGTCCATCAGTTTGGTTGTCAGGGTATTTATCATTTTAATTTAGACAAGATGTAGTTTTATATGTTGTTCTGTGAATTTTAACTTGGCTATGTGTCTTTTCATGACAGTGGATGTGGAGCTATCATTCTTTCCCCTACTGGTTGACATTTAAGTAGTTTATAGTTTTTCTTTTTCTAAAAAGACAAAATCTATTACTTTCCCATTTCACATTTTACACCCAAATTAAGAAACCCTTGTCATATCTGTAAAGAATCCCAGTAGATTAAACTAAAAAGCCTAATTGGATGAAATATAGCAAGTTGAACAGATCATACTATATGACAATATTTAGAAGTACAGTTTTAAAACTCCTTTGTTAAAATTCATGTTATCCTATCCCAGATAATAAATGGAACAGAATCAAATCACATTTATTTTGCTCAGAGTTGAGGCAAGTCAGTTTGCATTGTCATCTCTCAACCATACTAATAACTGACACCCAGATTCAAAATGTTCTTGTTTCCCCTCTACTTTTCTTTTCCTACTATTTCCTGCCTATTTTTATTAGTTTATTCTCCATGCTCTAAACTCTTCATTTACTGGTCCTTGTTTTTATCATTGCTCTTGAAAATGGAATCAGTTTAACTTCAAGAGGACCACCAGATTGTTAATTTCCAGATGAGTCCCATTTATAATAATGTATAAGAATATCTATTGACAAAATACACATTTTGGGGATCCCCAACCCCTACTCGCCTTGGAGAAAGGTCACATTCTCCACTTTTGAAGAGGTAGAAATCCTTTGCATGGCTAGTTCTGGCAGGTCTTTATATTATTCCATGACAAATAGTTTCGAAAGTTCTATGTTTGGCTAGCATTGACTTTCTTTGGCACTCTGGTAGAATATTTTTTCTTCATTTTCATATTTCTTTATCTATAGAAGCTGTTCACTGGTGTCCATCTGCAAGGTTGGGTCAGAACTCCAGCTTACACTCTACTTTTATCAAAAAGAACAAGAGTTACAATTATTTATGCTCTGAACTACAAGCAGGCATTTGTTGTATGCATTTCACATTCACCCTCTCATTTAATATTCAAAACAATCTCACACATTAGGTTTAGAGAGGTTAAGTTGCTTGCTGAAGTTACACAGTAATTAAGTGCTAGAACTGGGTGGTACCTTGCACCAAAACCTGAGCTCTTGATCTCTAGGCTCCAAACCCCACTTCACTGATGAATCCTCATGAGCCCATGGGAAGGGATACCTGAAGGCACTACCTACTAGAAGAGTGATCATAGGCCAGATAATGGCCCCCCAAAAGGTAGTCACACTCTAATTCCTGTAACCTATGAATGTTACCTTAGATGGCAAAAAAAAAAAAAAAAAAGACTTTGCAGATACGGTTAAGTGAAGGACCTTGAGATGCAAAAATTATCCTGAATTATCCAGGTTGGCTCTAACTGTAATTACATATATCATCATAAAAGGGAGGCAGGAGATCTGACTCACACAGGGAGAAGCAGATTCGTGGAGGCAGAGAATGAGTATTGTGGCCATTAACCAAAAAGTGCCATGAGCTACTAGAAACTGGATGAGGGTCCCCTGGACCCTCCAGAGGAAGCACAGCCCTGTTGACACCTTGCTTTGGTCCACTGATACTGGTGTTGGACTTCTGACCTCCAGACCTGTGAGACAATAAATTACCCTTGGTTGGAGTCACTAAATTTGTGGTAATTAGTTATGACAGCCATAGGAAACTAACACAGTGATTTTGTAATCTTTCTAGGCCAGTTTCCTGATCTGCAAAATGAGGACATTAATGGCAATACCTAGGACTTGAAAAAACTAATGAATGCAAAATGTCTGACAGGGTGCCTGGTACAAAGGAAATGCTCAACAGAAATTAAGTATTCTTATTACCAATTGGCTCTGATAGGAACATGTATGGAGTGCTTTGGAAACATGGGAAGGAAGGACAACTAACCCAGTCTCTAGTTTGTATGATGTACATGACCATCCAAGTAAGATTAACAAGAACAAGACATTTTAGACACAATGAAGTTGAAATTAATTAAAAGTTATGTGGCATTTATTGACCATTAAAAATCCTCCATCTTCAATTTTTAAGAGTAACTGCAACCATCAGAGAAATACTTTTCACGTGGTCACTTGTCCCCTGATGGATTCCTCAGCAACTTTCCTACTTGTCTGGCTTGGATTCTGAATGGTCATTCCAGGACACATTAATTAATGAGACATAAGAATAAAAATTGTAAACTGGGACTTGGAAGTGAAAATTCAGTTGCCTATTAGGAATGTAATCAACAACCATCACACTTTGCTATGCTGTCCACAGAAATGAGCAGAGGGCAGGCCCTACTGGTCTAAGTGCCTGGGGTCCCAGAGAGTGATGGATTATTTCTCCCTGAGGGCTGCCCTGGAGCAGGGCCAGAGCATTTGCCTTTGAGCTATTTCCATTTGTTCACCCAGCTCCCAGAGACGTCATCACCTGCACTGTGGGTTGTTGTGGGCTAGTGATGGAGAAGTTAGCAGCATGGCCTGGAGTGGCTCTCAGTGGGCTGGAGCCAGCTGACACACGCCACTTAGGTTTCCAAGGAGCCAAGCTGTCTCCACTCACGCACGGCTGATGCACTTGTGGCTAAATGCGTTGCAGCTGGGGCCCTGTGCCAGACTCAGGGCAGGAAATAGAATGCCACCTCCATCACCAGGGAAACAATGGTCTGCATGCATGATTTAAGCCAGGGCCAACGAGAAAGCTCAAAGGGACAGTCCGCAGAGGAAGGGAGACCAGAGGGCGGCTTGCAAGGGTTTTGTCTTGGGTTGTAACTGCTGACAAGCCACTAACTGCCCACATATTTAAGTTTATCTGAGTATAAGATGGAGGCAACAATATTTACACATCTCACTGGGGACTTATGAAAACAGTATTTCTGACAGACCACTGGGGCTCCATGGATGGAAGGTGGTATGTAAGTGCAGATGATAAACTTACTGTGTGTTTGTGCTTTTAGCAGGTGCATTAGGGGCATGTAGACCCTCCAAAAAACACTTGTAGAGTCTGATCAAAAACAAGCAACAATAAAAGCTAATAGTTTTAGGTGCATGGATTTGTCTTTGGCTTTGTGCAGGTTTGGGGGAACTGCATGTATAATTCAGACCTCAGAACCGTTTTCAAACTTACTGCTGTGATTAGTGCTAATAGGTCCTTCTATCATCTGAGAAGGCTGTAGTTGGGGATTGTTCCCAAATGTTTGCCAACTTTTCTCTAAAACATTACCAAGTTAATTTTGCTGTGTAGTTTATGAGTTGCACGTGGCATCTGGGACATTTGGTTCCAAGTTGGAAGGGTCCAAAAATCTGTATAAAAAAGAAAGCACAAAGAGAACTTGTTTATCTTCCCCCTTGGGGTTTGCTACTTCTGAGGAATCCTTCTGAGTCTGTTTTACCTCCCTACATTCTGTTCATTCAGGGCCAAGCAATTGATCTCAGACCTCCTGATAAGGTTATTAAATGTTGTTTTCTATCAGCCATGGACTCAAGGGAGTCTATTACTCTATTCTTGGTTAATTAAACCTCTCTCTGGTGTATATTGTCTCTCTAGTAATTCCTGTGAGTTCAGGTAAATGGTGATTATTATAGGAAAACAAACTTGTTTAATTATACAAATAATGCACATTAAAAGATACAGAATAATTGTTTCAAAGCAATATGGAAAATAAAGATCATCTACAATTAACCATACTGGCATATATGCATATTTCAGACAAACAGGTGATTCTAATGTATGTACTTGCTGTTGTCCGACCTACTTTTGGGATGAGGTCTTCACCTATTGAGTCTGAGGAGAACATCATAGATCCTCAGTCTCCTCATGGAAAGGGGTCCTGCTTCTATTGTATGCTGGAGGCTGCAGGGGGGCGGTGAGGACCTTAGAACTTCAGTCAGCACTGGCTTTCAAAGACTTTCAAAGACTTGTTCTCTCAGATGTCACTCCACTTCCTTAGCACTCCTGTGTTTTGGCAACGGCTGTACCCCAGAACTGGTAAACACTTGCTGATTTTAGCTTCAGTGTAGATGATGATCCTGCACCCTCCCAATCCATTTGCACCCTGTTGTCAGGTGCATTGGTCCCCCCGCCTCAGCCCCCCTTCATGCTAGCAGTACTTGATTAAGGCGTAGCTTACCTGCAGTACAATGCACAAATCTTAGAGCCTATTGAACACAGCAGACTTGTATCACACGTGCATACACCAATGTGACCACCACTTAGGGTATAAAACATCTCCAGAATCCTCAAAGTGGCTTTGTGTCTCCTCTGAGTCAGTGCTCCCCACCCCTAGGTATATATTCCATACATTCTTAAACACTACTTTTACCATGTATTTCCTACCTAAAAACATTCCATAGGATTGTTGTCCCTATTTCTTGCTGCTTTGGGTCTAAATGTTGCTGCCCAATTTTCTGGCTCCACTCTCTTTTGGGTCCTGCCTGCTGAATCATCTGGCCCTCCATCCACACCTCCTGGCCGGAGACCAGCCTATGCATTGTCTCTCCCACCTGCCAGGCTCCAGCTGAAACTCTATTCACACTGTGTCCTTTTGAGAATTGCCCTTTCCTTGGCCTCCCCAGATCTCACCCATCCACCAAGGCTCAACTTAAGTCCTATTTCCTCTAAGAAATCTTCCCTTTTTGCCAAACCCTCCTTTCTTTTCTCTCCCATTCTCTCTCATTGTGGGACTGACCCAGTCTGCCACTCTGCAACCCCAGTCCCTGCTCACTATCTATCTCTCCTCTTCTTTGCTTCCCTGCTTTTGGCACTATGCTCCCCAGCTCAGCCAAATCCTCTCTTCTAGACCTCAGCCCCTATCTTACCACCCATTCTTTGGATTTGACACAAAAAAAATCCTGGAACCAGGCTCTCTTCACAGGGTAGGGATAGACTGAAAGGAGAGAATCTGAGCAGATGAAGAAAGAATTCTTTTTATCAGATATGGTAGGGCTGGAAACTCTGATATATCTTGCAATTTTGCCCCATCATAACCACAGCCTTTGAGTCCAGGAGTTAGTGACTACCTCACTTTCTCTGTTGTTCCAAGGAGTTATCTTTGCTCCTGCCCAGACTTTCTGAATTTCCCACGGCATATGGAGAGTTCTGAGCTCACAAGGATTAGCACAATCAAGGGATTTAAATAAGATATTGCAGCTGATTGCTTAGCACTGGTCTACCTTTGATAAGGCTGGAAAAGTGAGCTCATATCAAAAGCCTACTCCCCCTTCTCTGACTCTTGTCAGTCAGGCCAATTGAGTCAGGGTCCCACAGTGATGAGGTGGGGGAGGGAAGAGAGTTTAGAAACTCTGCCCACTGCTGCAAACACAGGCCCTAGAGCTATAGAGCCAGGTTCAAGGCCCAGCATTGCATAAACTCTCACCGTGAGCTTCAGTCTCTCCCTGGGGTAAATGGGGAACATAATCCATCCACTTCAAATAAGTGTAAATGTGAACACGTGTCAAAGTATTTTGCAAGAGGAGACATCTTCCCCATGTGAACTTGTAGAAGGGCCAGCAATGTACCATGTTGGTATGAAACTGTTTGGCCTGATTCTAACTTGCATATATAATTGTGTTTTTGAACTGACAGTTGGCTAATGCAGCTCCTCAGAGACAAAGTCAGGTTCTAGATAAAAGAGGTTTTAGTTAGATTCCTTTCAGTTGTAAGCTGACTCAGAGTCTGGCTGCCTGAATTTATATAGGGAGTCTTGCACTGACTTTGGAAAGTGGCTTTATTACTCCAAGCCTCAGTTTACTTGTCTGTGAAGTGGGGATAATAGTCCCTTCCTCTTATAATTGTTAAGGCACAAAAGGTAATTTCTGCAAAGTTGTAGCATAATGCTGGACACATAGACATGCTCAGTAAATATTAGTGCTTTTGTTATTTCCTAATAAGTATTGCTTGGTAAGTGTTGAGTGAATGAACGAATGAGTGAATGGTTTCTGGTCTGGATTTGGCTCCTGAAAGTGCTTTTTTGTTCTTCTCTAGTATTTTCAGGCTGGTTCCATCTGAGTAGGCAGGGAACAATTTTCACTAGGTATGGGGGAAAGGAATTGATGAAATACAGAAGCTTCAAGCAGAGGTTGGAATACTGACCACAGAAGACAGTGACATCCTGGAGGTGAACCCACCAGCCACCTAAAAGCTGGTAAGGGATGTTCCCCAAGCTCAGGCCAGGTTTCCATATAGCTGTCATTTCTCTCTCTGCTTCTTCAGAGAGGTCAGCTTGACTTTGGTTTTATTCCCAAGCCCAGTTCCTAGATTCATCTTGGCAGGACTGTGGCTGTTGTTTTAGCATCTTTTTGGGTAGTCAGGTGACACCACTGGAGACATTATTCTATGAAGAAATAAGCAACCAATATTGTATCTGGGGGGTCCTAGACCCTTTGCCCCCTCCTCATCTACTCAGACAACTGTCAGAGCCAAGCCTGTGGGGCAGAGCCTAATCTGTCTACACACACACACACACACACACACACACACACACACACTTGTGTACACACATACACAACCCTCTTAAACCCACATTGTGGGGCCAGAGTTCCATAGCTACTCTGAGGGCAACAGTTTTGCTATCTGGTCCTGTCTTTGCCATTGACTTCCTATATGACCTTCATAAAGTCCCTTCCCCTCTGTGGGCTTCAGATTCTCTGTCTACAAAATGAGACCATTGACCTGAGGCAGCAGGAGTAGGTCATGCTTTCTCCCTCACTGCAGCTCTAGTCTCCAGGGCTCTGTATGTCTTTGTTGCTTCCTGAATAGTTTTACTTGAAGAGGGAACAGCTGAACCCTCCCAACCTGGAGATAACTAACTGAACTCCTAGCCAGGGTGCAAGCAGCCCCTGCGAAGAAAAGAAGGGTCCCTTACTCTGGCTGATCAGGCCCTTCCTCTGTCTTGGAGGGCCGCCTGAAGGCATTGATTCCCAGCTCCTCTCCTGGGCCCCTTGCACCAGGGTCCTGGGTTTTGAAATCAGGTCAGTTCTGCCCTAGGCTACCTCCCTTTTCTCCTCCCTCCTCAGACCACACAGTGTTTGTTTCACAGCTGGACACTTCACTAAGTGATGCAGGAAGTAGGCCCCCGGGAAGCAGATACCACCCAGCAAACCAGATAACGGAGTGAAGCCTCTGGATGCCTCTGGGGCCTGGGGCAGGGTCAGAGATAAGCGGAAATGCCAGGCTTATCGCTGCAGGCTGAGTTCTAGAGAAATCATCCTGGCCGGCCAGCCCACCTCATTCTCAGCACTCCGAGGCTGTTGGGCATCTCTAGGCAGAGTAAACACTGAGTTGGCACAACGGCCGCAGCCGCAGGATGAGGACTCTGTGCCCCACTAGGGCACTTCACAGCCCCAGCGCCAGAGGCCAGCAGCGGGCGTCAGATTACATCCAGATATTTGCGGTAAGGGCGCTCCAGGCCGGTCTGCTTTGAAGTAGAAGCCTGAGGGACAATTGTTAGGGTCATGCGACTAAGGAAGCCTTGGTGACAATTATCCCCCAGACGTAGGTCCTCTTGGACCAAGAAGCACAGTCAGCAGGAAGCTCTGGTTGATGGATACAGCCCAGGGATGGTCAGCTTGGGCCTCCCCAAGTAAGGGTGTAGCGGGCAGACAAGACCTGGTGGCCGCTAACCCCAAATTTGTCCAGGTTGAACTTGTGAGACTTTCTGGGGTTCTGTTTCATTTCCGATTTCCTTTCCTGAATACACTCGGCTTAATGGAGGACAGGTTTGCACTTTTTGAGTGCACATCAGCTAATGGTGCATGCAAGGGAGGAGGCCTGGGTGGGCTGGTACTTGGGGGAGCTGATTTAGGACTGGGAAGATGCTTCCTTTCCCTCCTGTCACCCCACAATGAAGTGGCTGGACACATTGCTGTCCTGTTGGCTGACCATCTGGAGGGAGGATGGTTGGGTGATGGTGAGTGGTAATCTCCACGGTTTTCATGGACTTCCGTGTGCCAGGCACAGTGCGAAATGTTCATTTACATGAGTACTAGAACAGCCCTGTGCTTACGGCACTGCTCTGCGCCCCTTCACAGGTGAGGAAAGCTGCATTCAGAGAGGTTAAGTAAGTTCCAGTTATGCAACTGGCCTGGGGGGCCACTTTTCTGTAAAGTAGAAAAGCATACCTTTCCTCAAGATTTGTGGCCTCCATTTTTCAGAAAACTGTCATATTTGATTACATTACAAGACCCTTGCTAGACCCTTGCTGCAGCATGCTGCAACGCTTGTTATAAACATACACATCTGCAAAGTGTAGGACATGTTGTACGTGTTGTACCCTGAGCTCTGCAAAACCTGCTTCCCAGAAGCAAACTCAGGGGAGTCTTTAAGTGGTTTCTCCTGGTATTTGCTTCCACTTTCCTCCTTGTCAATTTTGTGCATTGTCTGATCCTATTAAGAGAAATGATTCAGCTTTGTCACTCTTCCACTTCCCTCTCCCATCCTTACAACATCACTCTTTTAACTTCATAAAGTGTTGACCTCATTATGGTATAATAGTGTAAACATGGGGCGCCTGGGTGGCTTAGTCGGTTAAGCATTCGACTTTCGCTTGGGTCATGATCCTGCGGTTCGTGGGTTCGAGCCCCGCGTCGGGCTCTGTGCTGACTGCCAGCTCAGAGCCTGGAGCCTGTTTCAGTCTGTGACTCCCTCTCTCTCTGACCCTCCCCTGCCCACGCTGTCTCTCTCTCTCCTAGAAATAAATAAAATATTTTTTTAAAAAATAGTGTAAACAATATTATGTAAATAGTATTGAAAAATCAATCGTGTACTTTAATGTCCTTTCAAAGGGTGCTTAAATTTTTTACATTTCCACAAGTCTTTTTTTTTTTTTTTAATGTTTATGTATTTATTTTGAGAGCACGCAAGCAGGGGAGGGGCAGAGGGAGAAAGAATAAATCCCAAGCAGGCTCCATACTCAGTGTGGAGCCAATGAGGAGGCTCAGTCTCACAAAGGTGAGATCATTACCTGAGCTGAAATCAAGAGTCAGAGGCTTAACTGACTGAACCATCCAGGTGTCCCACATTTCTGCAAGTCTTAAAAACGCTTCTTTCTGTCCTTTGACAAAGTGCAATGTCTTCAAATTTCTAATCTAGAATATACTCCATTCAGCCTGTGTCCCAGTGTCCAGTTGTTTTAGGACTGAGAAGTCTGATGTCATCCTGATTCTGGTTCTTTGGTGCATGATTTTTTCTTTTACATTTTGGGGAGCTTTTATAATCTTTTATCCCTGTGTTAAAAGTTGCATGATGACTGTACTATTTCTTTGATAAATTCCTACCCTCTTTCATTTCTCCTGAAACTCCAGTTAACACCTAGTTAACTAGGTGTGGGGCCAGATCCGTTATCTACTCTCTTTTCTTTCTCTACATAGGGCTCTTCATCTTTCCTTTCTGGGATATTAATTTCATTTTTTCATCTCCATATTGGATTTTAAAATTCTAACATTCATGGGGTGTCTGGGTGGCTCATTCAGTTAAGCATCTGACTCTTGATTTTGTCTCAGGTCATGATCTGACAGTTCATGGGTTAGAACCCCAAATTGCGCTCCACCCTGACAGTGTGGAACCTGCTTGGAATTCTCTGTCTCTCTCTAGGCCCCCCAAGCCCCCACCTCTCAAAATAAACAAATTAACTTAAAAAAATAAAAATTTAGCGTTTGTATTTTTAATTTCTAAGACCTGTCTTCTATTCTATGCCTGTGCTTTTCCCATAACATCTTCTTTTTTAATGGATGGAATAGCATTTCACACTTTTCTGTGGCAACTAATGAGAGCCTTTTTGAAACTTTCTTCTGTCTCTTGTTTTCTCTGTTTCCTCCATGATTACATTTCTGTTTTGGGGTACTTCCTTTTTCATCTTGGGGGCTTCTTTGAATATATGGTGATCTTTTTTTTTTTTTTTAATCTGTGCATATTTCAGAGTAGGGCACAAAAAACTGGCTGAGTGGTTGAGGCTTGTGGGCTGGCTGGCTTTGTTGAGGATGAGGAACTCTCAGGGAATGCCGGTGGCAGTACATAGAGCTATTGTATTATGGACTACTGAGTTTCTCCAGAAACAGACCTCTGGTCTCCATGGAGGGTGAGGGCTCTCCTGGCTATGCCTGTTCTATGCAGAAGTGGAGAAGGAGGAGAGCAACTACTTTGAAATGGACTCCTTAGCCTTGTATTTCTCCTCCCTTCTTATTCTACCTGGGGTCTCAGGGTCCACGGGGGTTGTACAGGGAATGTTGGCTGTCACCAGAAAGGCCAAGGACGAGTCTTGAGTTCAGTGCACATTGACCCCATCCTATGGCAAACAGAGGTCAGTCTATGTTTTTCTGGGAGTGGATCAGCTGTCCCAGGAAAGATGAAGTGTCACTGGATTTGCTACTCTGTACCTATCCAGCATGGCTGCCTCTTCTCTGGTCTGTGTTGACTTGACTTGAGTGGTGGAATTGCCCCCTCCTCTGGTCAGGTACCATCATCCATAAAGAATTGTCCATGGCTCTGGCTGTGCCCTGTACATCAAGGAGAGTTGGAGAGAAGCCATGTCTCAGCCCTCACAGGTCTCATTTCTCCTCAAGGCAGAGAAATAACAGGGATTCAAAGCTGGCCCTCCTGGCTTCTCCTTTTCATCAAAGAACCCTCAAAGAGTTCACCTGTCGGCATATTCCAAGCTTTATCCCATGAAGTCCCAGAGCTTACTACTGGGAATTGTCAGGGCATCTTACCCTGTACTTTGTTGTGGGAAACCCCACCTGCTGTCTCGTTCCATAAGTCTCCTGATATTCAGCCCAGACTCCTACACAGCTGGGTCCCCCTTAGTTCACTCCTTCCATACGGTTGTGTTGAGTACCCACCACCTGCCAGACATGTTGGTGCACCTGAGGATTGAGGCAGGCCCAAGGACTGTTCTTGCCCCATGGGACAGCGAGCTGGTTCTGGAACAGTAGCAGATGCAGCTGCCACATTTCTAGTGAACCAGCTGCCTTGTAATCACTTACTGCTTAAGGGAGACCTAGGGGTAAATTCTTTTGTAATTTAAATAATTAGCTTTTGATATAGACCTCTGTCTGGGACATTTGTTTTCCTTTGGGTTCAACTGGACTTTCAAGATTGGTTTCGAGGTTTTTGTTGTTTTTTAATTTTTATTTTAAAATTTACATCCAAGTTAGTTAGCATACAGTGCAACAATGATTTCAGGAATAGATTCCTTAGTGCCCCTTATCCACTTAGCTCCCCCCACAACCATCTGTTTGTTCTCCATATTTAAGAGTCTCTTATGTGTTGTCCCCCTCCCAGTTTGTATATTATTTTTGCTTCCCTTATGTTCATCTGTTTTGTATCTTAAAGTCCTCATATGAGTGAAGTCATATGATATTTGTCTTTCTCTGACTGACTAATTTCGCTTAACAATGTTTCCAGATTTTATTAAGCCAAGGATGTAGGCTGCTCTGAAGACCCCAGCAGTGGCCTGTGGTGCACATTGGTGGAAACTCCCTCCTGTAGTTAATAAACCTTCCATCCTTGTAAATCACAATGCTTCATAGTACTTACTTAGTAAGATTTTCTTTGGATGAGGAATGCCTGAAAAGCATGCTCCTCCAGCTTTTGTAAGTTTGGCCCGGTCAACCCCTCCTGGAAGCTGGGTCTGTCTCTTTAGACTGGTGGGGACTATATCCCACAAAGATTATCCATACCTGCTGTAGGACAGACATTTGGTTGGTGTTAGATGCAGAGATTTCTCTAGGCAGCCACTTCCCAAAGCGTGATCCAGGGACCCCTAGCTCCATAGAGAAGTATGGGGTGGTAAGTGCAGGGGAAGGAGTGATTCTCTGGTCAGGTGCTGGTTTCTTTCTGTAGCATATGAGGTCCTGCTGAGGCACAGCATGAATTCCCAAGAGGAGCTGGAGCACAGGGATCCCCAAATTTCTTTTTTTTTTTTTAATGTTTTATTTATTTCTAGGAGAGAGAGAGAGAGCATGAGCAGGGGAGGGTCAGAGAGAGAGGGAGTCACAGACTGAAACAGGCTCCAGGCTCTGAGCTGGCAGTCAGCACAGAGCCCGACGTGGGGCTCGAACCCACGAACCGCGAGATCATGACCTAAGTGAAAGTCGGACGCTTAACCGACTAAGCCACCCAGGCGCCCCGAGGGGTCCCCAAATTTCTTTTCCCGAAGAGAGTTTATTTGGGTCTTTGCTTTAAATTACAGAGCTTTAACAGACCAGCGTTTTTATGAGCATGTTCCTGATCATTCTACCAATGACACCCAGGCCTGTGCTCCCCAGAAATGGGTCTGGATTTCTATGCTGGCTGCTTAGGGCAGCTATCTCGATGGAGGGACAGGTAGTGAGGGGGGTTATGGTCAAGCTGTACTTGCGCAGCAAGTGCACCCATAGCTTAAAATAGCAAAATGATCTAAAGGTGCTTTTAGAGGTCAGGTTTCCAGGTCAAAGTTTATTCTCATGATTGCTTTTATTCAGGAGGAGGAAGTGTAGCAAGACACTACTGAGGCCCTCCCTGGGGCCAGCATTGGCTACAGCTGAGCTAGCCTCAGGATACCCTGGGCTGGCGCAACCTTGAGGGCCTGGAAGAAAATGGTGTCGGTTACTCCCTCCCTGGCAGCTTAGGGACTCTCTGGTGGCTCCTGGTACCCCACCTCAGGGTCAGCCTGAGCTTCTTCTTTGCTTTATTTATTAATGCTTCTGTAACAGTTCCATTTGAACCAAGGGTTTTGAGGCTAAAATATTTGGAATCTACAGGAAAAATAGGCCCCCTTGCTCTCTAGGCTGCTACTATGTTTGTTCTAGTGTATAGGGATTGGGCACCTAATGCCTACATGGTCACTGCTGGAGGAGCAGGGGTGAGGGGGCACCACTGGCGGATGTGCCCCAAAGGGCTCTGTGAAAACTTGACCTGAGGAACGGCACTTGGCAAGTAGTCTAGGCCATTTTCCCTCACTTCTATTTTTAGGTACAAGCGGCTAGTGACTGAGGGCCTTTTGTGGGGAAGGACCTACAGATTCACCCCATATGCAGCTTAAACACATATTTGGGGCATCTTCAAAGAAAGGGCACCAAAAATTGGTTTTAATTTGTGGAAGCATCAAAATTTTTATCATGGCAAAAATCAGAATGACCTCACATTTATTTTTAGTTTTGCTCTTCATTGTGAATTTCCTGTGTTTGTGGCAGGTAGGATACCATCTGCTCTTTAGTGCTTTGGGCCTCTAAAGGTCTTATTCTTCCCTGGGATCCCTGAGACCCCCTTGTAAAGTCCAGCTTTCTGGTTTATTACCTAAAGGACCCCCTTTCTTCTAACCTTTAGTTTCAACTATCCAAACTCCAGGCGGCCTTGGGCAGATTCTTAAAATATTTGCCCATCAGCACCCTCTCAGAGAGGAATGTTACATGCTGCCATGATGTCAAAGAGGCCCCACGGAGAAGGGCCTTGCCAAAGCCAGCCTGTCACTCATGGCCACAGCAGAGTGGGAGATAAGCAAAGGCAAAGGCTCAGAGAGAACCTGGTCCTCTAGGCTCTCTAAACAACCCGGGCGATCTATGTGGGTGGTGCTGTAGGGTGAGGCTGTTAACCATCAAGAGCAATGAACTTCCAGATACCACTGTCCAAGTGAAAACTAGGAGTCTGTGGATTTTCTGATTCCTCATCCTTGTTAAGCCTGCTTCAGGATGTCCGGAGCCTCCAAGGAGGGTTTGGAGACCCGGGGACTGCTGGTGTCAGGCAAGGCCTGTTTAACCACCATGGACAGAAAGCTTAATGTGCTAAACGAGAAGGTTGACAAACTCTTGCATTTCCAGGAAGACGTCACGGAGAAACTGCAGTGTGTGTACCAAGGCATGGGCCACCTGGAGCAGGGTCTACACCGCCTGGAGGCCTCTCACATCCTGGGCCCAGGTGGGGCTGACCACACTCCTCCAGCTGAGTCTCAGGCTGGGTGGCCAGAGATCCTGGAGCTGGTGAGGGCTGTGCGGCAGGATGCTGCCCAGCACGGTGCCAGGCTTGAAGCCCTATTCAGGATGGTGGTGGCCGTGGACAAGGCCATAGCTTTGGTGGGGGCCGTGTTCCAGAACTCGAAGGTGGTGGATTTCATCATGCAAGGGAGTGTCCCCTGGAGGAAAGGAAGCCTGGCTGATGGCCCTTCGGAGGTTGGTTCCTGCTTCCCTATCCCAGTACCCTTCTGGCTGAAAGGGAGACCCAGTGGCTCTGGTGGGGACACTGGCTGGGCATCTAGTCTTAGGAGTAGTAGGAGCTGTTATTCCCTTCCTGTACCACCTGCATGACCTGTGGATGAGGAACGGAGAGGGTGAACCTGAGAGCTCATAGGTGGATTTCCACACAGGTCATCGATTGGCTGCTCTTCCCAGGGAAAGGAAGAAGCAGTGCCTCAGTGAGGTCTGTGAGGCCTTGGCCAGTATCAGAGCACCTAGTTGGGGTTGGGGGAGGGGGGTGGCGGGAGAATGGTCCATTAGGGAAAAGACAGTGAAGCTTATTGGACATTCTCGTGACTTCTTTTTGCTCCTTTCTGTCCTTCATACCTGGAGTAGGTGGAAGCCAGCTAACCTATTAGAACTCCCTTTTAGAACCCTCACCTTCCTGTCCCCAACCTTGTGCTGTATCCCAGAGTGGGCAGAGTGTACAGCTGCTTGTTGGAAGATGAGTGTTGACAATGACCCCTGGGGGACACAGGCCATGAAGGAGCCGAAGCCTGGGGGTGGAGTGTGGCATTTCTCGGAGTGGCTGTTCCCGAAGATTGCATAATCAAACCCGCTGGCTAATGGAAGTTTGGCTGGGGTGGGGGTGTTTGTGTGTGTGAGGTGTGTAGAAGCAACACTCTGTTTGGGAACAGCTAAGAGTCAGCCACTTAGCAACACTCAGACGGCCTGGAGCCACCATCTCAGATCCCTGCTGTTATTATCCACAAGCCTCTGGCATGAGATAAGCAGAGGTCTGCAGGAGGCTGTGCTGGACTCTGTGTCAGCAGTGAGGATTTCAGGGGTGAGGCTGCAGGGTTTGCCTGCCTTCCTCATCCTCAGCCAGGCCAGAGCTCACCTGGCAGGCCCCTTCCCCTCCCTTTCCCTCAGCCTCTTCCAGAGGATGCCCCTCCCCCAGTAGCTCCTTGCTTCTTGCAGCTTCCCTGTGAGTCTGGCTTGCAGGGGAGAGGTGACCTTCCCTCTTTTCACTGATAATCAACTCCACCTTTAAAGAAGAAAATGACTCTAATAAATGCCCATGGTGAGAACATTCACATGATAAAAACAGCATTGTGTCCCTTCTCCTCCATCCTCCAGCCCCCAGGTCACCCTCCTCCTCCAGCAGTGATAGGTGTCAGTTTCCTGCAAAACCTCACAGACGGAGTCTGTTTATCTATAACACACCTCTTTGTTCTATTTTAACTCAAATTATTCACATTATTCTGGCCTTCATTTTTTTTTTTAACTTAATATATTTTGGGCATTGTTTCATATTAAAATTATTTTTTCAAAATTTATTTCTTTAAGAGAGAGAGAGAGAGCGTGTAGGGGAGGGGCAGAGAGAGAGGGAGAGAGAATCCCAAGCAGGTTCTGCACTGTCAGCACAGAACCCAACACAGGGCTTGAACCCATGAACCATGAGATCGTGACCTGAGCCAAAATCAAGTCAGATGCTTAAACGACTGAGCCACCCAGGCACCCTGGGCCTTGTTTCATATTTATACATAGAAAGCTTCCTCTTTCTGAAAGTTGCAAAGTGCTCCAGTTGGGGGATGTGTCTTAATTTGTTAACCAGACCCACATCATTTTTTTATATTATTTCTCATTTTTAGCTATTATATCTAATGATGCAGTGAATATCCATAGAAGTGTGAGTTATCTCTACAATACACTCCTAGACGTAGCAATGCCACTTACGTATACAAAGCAAAACTGGCCTTCAAAGGAGATTTTCCGATTTGGTCTCCTGTCAACAGCATATGGGAATGGTTGTGGCCTCCCCTTTGGCCGACAAAGCACACCAGCCAACTTGTTTATTCTTTGCCTGTGTGATGATTGAAAACTCAAATCTTATTGTGCATGTTTTTTTAACATTTTTGAAAAATTTTGCGAAATACAAACTCTTTTATAGGAAAATGTTCAAACATTTATAATAGAGATTAGTATCTTGAACCTTGTGGACCCACAAGGGGAGGCTGATGTTGTTGCATCTATCTGCATCTATTCTAATGTCTTTAGATTATTTTGAAGCAAATCTGAAACATTGGATCATTTCCTCCAAAAAATATTAGCAGTTATATCTAGAAGATAAGGGCTCTTTTAAAAAATGTAATCACAAGGGGTGCCTGGGGGACTCAATCATTTGAGCATCTGACTCTTGGTTTTGGCTCAGGTCATGATCCCACAATTGTGGGATTAAGCCCTGTGTCGATTTGTTAGTGCAGAGCCTCTTTGGAATTCTCTTTCTCCCTCTCCCTCTCCCCTCCTCACATGAGCCCTGTCTCAAATAAATAAATATTTAAAAAAACAAACAAACAGGGGCGCCTGGGTGGCTCAGTCAGTTGGGCGTCCGACTTCGGCTCAGGTCATGGTCTCACAGTTCATGAGTTCGAGCCCCACGTTGGGCTCTGTGCTGACAGCTAGCTCAGAGCCTGGAGCCTGCTTCGGATTCTGTGTCTCCCTCTCTCTCTGACCCTCCCATGTTCATGCTGTCTCTCTCTCGGAAATAAATAAAACATTTGAAAAAAAAAAAGAATTCTTTAAAAAAAAATACATAATCATGACACTATTATCATGACCAAAAAGTACATAGTAATTTAATATTGCCAAAGTCAGTGTTCAAATTTTTCTAATTGTCTTATGTCTTTTTCCCCTTACAGTTTGTCTATCTGAATCAAGATTCAAATAATAAAACTGGTTATATGCCTCTTAAACTTAATTCTTTTTCTTTAATTCATTTAAAAAAATTAAAACTTTTGGGGCGCCTGGGTGGCTTAGTCGGTTAAGCGTCCGACTTTCGCTTAGGTCATGATCTCGCGTTTGTGGGTTCGAGCCCCGCGTCGGGCTCTGTGCTGACTGCCAGCTCAGAGCCTGGAGCCTGTTTCAGAGTCTGCAACTCCCTCTCTCTCTGACCCTCCCTTGTTCACGCTGTCTTTCTCTCTTTCTCCTAGAAATAAATAAAACATTTAAAAAAAATTTTAAAAAAAAAAGAAGAAAAAGGAAAGAAAGTGAGAAATATTTTGAAAAAAAAAATTAAAACTTTTTATTATGGAAAATTTCAAACATAACCAGAAGTAGATAGAGTAATATATGTCATTGTAGTTTTAATTTGTATTTGTTTTATTAGAAGTTTGAGCATCTTTCACAGATTTAAAACCTTTTATATTTTTCTGTGAGCTGTCTGCTCATGTCCTTTTCCTGCTTTTCTATTTTAGTTTTTTGTACTTATTGATTTGTAAGAGTTCTTCATATATTAGTGAAATGATCTATATATTATATATGTGGCAGATATTTAGGCATTTCTGAATAGTGAAAATCATAGAACATTTTCTTTGTTTCTGAGTTCTTGCAACATTTCTTGTCTGTTCTGTTCAGCTCTCATGTGATTGATCCCTCTTGTGATCTTCATTATTTTTTATTTTTTTAATGTTTATTTATTTTTGAGAGAGACAAAGACAGAGTCCAAGCAGGGGAGGGGCGGAGAGAGAGGGAGACACAGAATCCGAAGCAGACTCCAGGCTCTGAGTTGTCAGCACAGAGCCTGACACGGGGTTCGACCTCACGGATCATGAGATAATGACCTGAGCTGAAGTCAGACCTCTCTTCTGGTCTTTGTGTTTAATACAGCTATTGGTAACCATCTATAGGCTTGGGTCC
Source organism: Proteles cristata cristata (assembly GCA_017311185.1). NCBI lineage: Eukaryota > Metazoa > Chordata > Mammalia > Carnivora > Hyaenidae > Proteles > Proteles cristata. Next base: position 1,153,573 of record JAESUZ010005544.1, read on the forward strand.
AGCACCCTAATCAGACTGTCAGCTCCTTGTTGATCCATGACAAGAGGCTTCTACTTCCTTCTGTGTACTCTGGCCAGAGCAGGTGTCATAGGAAGTGTCAGAGATGGGTAATGAACTGAGATGGAGCCCCAGCTATTTAACATATTGTTGGTGTTGAAAACAAGAGACTTTCTAGATACCCTGTTCATGTTTCCTTAAGAGGGTAGGGACATAGTAATAATTTGTGGAATTGAATTAAATCCTAGCATTGACTCCTAAGTTTGAAAATTGTGCCAGGACTACGGAATTTAAGAAACAAATGAGCAAAGAAGAAAAAGAGAGAGAGAGAGAAACGAAAAAATGGACTCTTAATTGTAGAGAACAAACTGATGGATACCAGAGGGGAGGGTGGCAGGGGGTAAAGGAGAAATAGGTGTTGGGGATTAAGGGACGCACTTCGCCATGAGCACTGGGTATTGTATGGAGGTGTCAAATCACAGTATTGTACACCTAAAACTAATGTAACACTGTATGTTAACCATACTGGAATTAAAACATTTTTAAGTGTCAAAAAAAAACAAAAAAAAAAAAGGAAAATTGTGCCTGGACGTCAGGAAGGTCCTCCTTGGGTTTTCTGAAATGCCCAGTGGTATTTCATTTCGGTTGTAACAATGAATTAGATTATTTGTAGAAGCCATGTGCTCTCTCATGAAGGACAGGGCCAGGCTCAGCCAGGGGTGGGCCCAAATCATAAGCAAGCTGTTCAGAAGACACCAGTCCTCTAGGATGGTGTTTAGGGTTTCTTCTTCCTCTGGATGCACTGGAACCAAAAGCCCTGAAGACACATCTCAGCTGTGTGTGTGTGTTTGTATGCTTAGGTGTGTGTGCACTGCCTACACCAAGTGCAGAGGGAGGCAGAGGACACTCTGAGCCCATCAAGGTCTGCCAAAGGACAGTTTGTTCGAGTGCCTCTCCGCCAGGGTGAAACAGGAGGCATCCCGTGATAATGCTTCCTGTTCCCCCAGCTACGGGGGTGGAGGGATAGAGTCTGCAGGAGGCCAAGGGTGAGGCCTCTGCTGAGTAGGGGGCTCCAGTCACATTGATGTGCTGGCGCCAATCATGATGACAGCAGCTGGCATTTATTTATTAGATGCCTAGCACACTCCAGGGGCAGGGCTGGGTGTTCCCATGTGTTGTTACCCTCAAGGGGACAGAGCTTGGTGTGCTGGAATCCCAGAGTGATAAACACGTAGTAGGATTGAACAAAGTGGGTACAGTGTAGGAAAAACATGAAACCAACCCTCATTCTCAATGCCAGGGAGACAGTCTGGAGAGGTAAGGACTGTGGTGTCCCAGTTAGAGGGAACTGCTCTAGCTGATTTTTCCCATGTGGGCCTAAAGCTGCAAGGTCTTTGGATTTTTTTTTTTTTTTTTCAGGAGAATCTGGGAACTTAGACTTCTTTCTAATCAGTTTTATTAAGATACAATTTACATAGAATGGCACATACACACACTATGTACATTTTACCTACACAGTTCAACAAGTGTGTACATCCAAATCAAAACACAGAGCAATTCTAAGCCTCAAAAAGATACCTAGAATTTTAATATAAAAGTCTCCTAGATTTAAAGTGTTAATAACACATTAAAAGAATTAAAATGCTGTGCAGGCCAAACAAAATGTGCCTCAAGCTCTTTTTGACTCCTAGTTCAGGTGTCTGTGGCCAAGGAAATGGAAAGGACCTTCAGCGGTGAGAGAGGCTCAGGGGCTCAGCCCAGGCTCGAGGCTGTACTGTGACCAGAACTGCTGCTGTGATAGAGACCAGTAGGAGACTTAGGAGCTGCACCAGTCAAAGGCTTGAAACCTCTAGAAGCACCCGGGGCACCCAGCAAGGGGTCAGGTCATCTAGAAATATTTGCACTTAGAAACTTGAGTGCTCCTACCATTTCAGGAGTAAGACCACTGGCCTGGTGCAGACCACTTAGAGTTAAAGGGAGAGCTGCCGAGGGCTTCTCTAGGTCAGATTCCGAGTGTCCTTACACAATTGATCCATCCATCCATCAATCTGACTCATTGAAGACAGATAGCTCCCTGTCTCAGGCAGGATAAAATCACCAGAACTACTGAACATTTACCATGTGCTGGGCACACTTGTCAGGATATTCCACAAATTAACTCCCCAATCCTCTCACTAACTCTGTGAGGCAGATAATATTATCATCCCCATTTCACATATGAAGAAAGTGAGATACAGAGAAGTGAAGGATCTCCTCTGAGTGGTGAAGATGGGGTTTAAACCCAGCAGGTCTAACTCAAGAGTCTGAGAAGCTGTGCTTCCTGCCACACTACTGTACTGTAAAGGGGTGCCTGCAGGATATGCCAACCCAGCTCCCTGTCAGACACTATTCATTGATCACAGCACTCTCCCTACCCTACTCCCCACCACCACCTCATTCCAGCTCCCAAACAAGCATGGGTTAATCTGACTTTAGAATCCAAGCAATAGCCATGACTGACTGATCTGAATTATGGTTAAATTCTTTTAATTATTTAATTTAATTTAATTATGGTTAGTTTTCTTTTCCATTCCTTGTCTAAGTACTTTGAGGTCCAGTCTGTTTAGAAGCCCTTGTCAAGTCTGCTCCTTACTGAAAACATGAGACACATTAGAAAGAACTTGATGACCTTGGATAAGTGTCTTTGTCCCTACAATGACAATAGTGATATCTACCCTCTAGTATTACTGTGAGAGCACGTGAAATAACCTAAGTACTTCTACCTTTAGCACATGGTAGATGTTCCACAAATGTCTGTGGACTGAACAATGATGGTGATGATGATGGTGGTGGTTTTTATGCTTGTTCTTTCAGAACAAAGATCGAGTGGAAGAGAAAGGAGCAAAACCAAAGCATGCTCTGAGCACCAGAGCCGTGCAGGCTGAGATCAGGGGGCCTCGGGAAGGTAAGTGGAACCTTATTTGCTTTATTCCACATCACATACATAACAGTCTCAGAATAAAAACACCAATGGCAACAATGTGATCACTGAAAAATTGTTGAAGCTGTGGCTGCTTTTTTTTTTTTTAATATTTTGTCCTTTATGCATATCCTACTATGTATTGTTGTTTTATTTATTTATTTTATTTAAAACCTTTTTTTAATGTTTATTTATTTTTGAGAGAGAGGGAAATAGAGTGCAAGCAGGAGAGGGGCAGAGAGAGAAAGAGGGAGACACACAATTTGAAGCAAGCTCTGGGCTCTGAGCTGTCAGCACAGAGCCCAACACGGGGGCTTGTACCCATGGACTGAGAGATCATGACCTGAACCAAAGTCAGGTTCTTAACCAACTGAGCCACCCAAGTACCCCTTATTTATTTATTTTTAAAGTTAATCTATTTACTTTGAGAGAATGAGAGAGAGCAGGGGAGGAATGGTGGGGGGAGGGGCAGAAAGAAGGAGAGGAAGAGAGAGCAAGAGAGAGAGAGAGAGAATTGAATCCTAAGCAGGTGGGCTCGATATCATGACTGTGAGATGCTGCCCTCAGCCAAAATCAAGACTCAAGAGTCAGACATTTATCCGACTGAGCCACCCAGGCTCCCTCTGTAACTGTTTTACAGTCACTTGAAATAGCTCCTTCCTGTGTAAGCTATGTCACAAACCTCAGGTCTATTTCACTTTGCTTTAAATCTTTATGGACTGCTTTTTATTAAAGTTTCATTTTCTTTTACAGTTTTGTGTAATATTGATGTGGTTCTAAAGTCAAATAGACAAAACAAGGCATATTAAGAGAAGTCTAGCTTCTGTCCTTGTTCTCTGCATTGTGTTCCCTCCCTTGCATTTAAAAAAGTTTTTGTCTTATCTTTCTGCCTCTTTAGACCATGTTCTAAGTGGTTATGAACACACACTCGCATATCCACCCTTCCTAGATAAACAGAAGCACATGCTTTTTTCCACCTAGCTTTTTTTCCCTTACAGTGTATCCTGAGATCACTCCATAGCCACCACATAAAGAGATATTCGTATCTTTCTATTTTTTTAATTAAAAAAATTTTTATTTTTTCTGAAAGGGAGAGAGAGAGACAAAGTGAGCAGGGGAGGGTCAGAGAGAAAGGGAGATACAGAATCTGAAACAGCCTCCAGGCTCTGAGCTAGCTGTCAGCACACAGCCTGACGTGGGGCTCGAACCCACCAACCGTGAGATCATAACCTGAACCGAAGTCGGACGCTTAACCGACTGAGCCATTCAGGCGTATCTTCATCTTTCTGTTTTCATGACTATGTAGTGTCCTGTGTGATGGACCATGGTTTAGGCAACCAGCCTCCTACTGATGGTCACTTGAGTTATTTCCAGTCTGCCTAGTATAAAGATGCTGCACAGAACAACCTTTGCATATTTGTTACAATATCTTTAACATAGAGTCCTCCCTATAGGAACACGTTTTTATGCTGCCTATTTTCCTGTAGAAAGCCAGAAGTCGAACCTGCCAGAGGGGACAGTGGAGAGGCCGACCCCCATCAATGCTTCAGGGATAGAATCTGACCTTCTCACCCAGGCAGAGGCCCCACCAGGGCAGGAAGAAGGAGTTCCTGACCCAGCCCAAGTGCCCCCTGGCCATCTGCCGCTGCCCACAGAGTTGGAAGCTAAAGCTCCTGGAGCATTCACTGAGAATCCTGGGACTGACCTGGAATTGTCTGCAGCACCCAACAGGGTCAGGGAGGCCCCAACCAGCCAGGAGGCTTCACCCAGTACAGAACGAGGATCATCATTCAGCAGGCCTGACCCCCAGCCTTCAGAGGCAAGCATGAGGCTGACTCCAGGGCTGCCAGTCCAGGCCAAGGCAGCTTACAGTGGTGGAGAAATACCTCCGAGGTAAGGAGTGCTCCTCCACAGTGGGCAAGGGAAGGGGTTAACCACAGCCCCTCAGCTGGAGCAGAGCCAAAAGACTAGCTGCTGTGGCTGAGTGTTCACTGTCAGCACAGTGCTGGCTAGCTTCCTAGAGGGAAGGCAAGAGAAGGCACTGGCAATGCTTTTGGGGATTTAGAATGCTGAATACTATTTCTCACCTGGTGTCCATTAGACTTACCTGAAAGGAATTTTTAAAATACCAGTGCCCAGATAGTCTAATTTATTCAGTCTGGAGTGAGGCTCAGGCATTTTCTTGTCCTCCCTCCCTCCTTCCCTCCCTCCCTTCCTTCCTTCCTTCCTTCCTTCCTTCCTTCCTTCCTTCCTTCCTTCCTTCCTTCTTTTCCCTTCCTTTCTTCCTTCCTTCCTTCCTTCCTTTTTCTCTCTCTCTCTTTCTTTCTTTCTTTCTTTCTTATAAGCTTCTTGGGTAATTCCAATGAGGAGCAGGACTGAGAGCTACCAGCTCTTAGAGCAATTATAATAGCTACATGCTGGGGCCCACTGAACTCTCCTAGGTGCTGGCATTGGCCAAGTTTTCACAGGCATCATATCTCTGTAGTCTCATAACATTCCCAGGAGGTGAGTGTGGTTGCCTTCCCATTTTATTGATAAGGAAATAGGCTGAGAGTGGCCAGCACACAGCTAGGAATTCACTAAGTTGAAATCTGAACCTAGGTTTTCAGACTCCAGAAATCTCCTAACTATTGCACCAGCCTCTGTCCTCAGGTCAGCATTTAAGACACAAATACTAAGGTGGGGAGGAAAGGATGGGCTTTCAGAAGGAGGTTGGTATAGGCTGAATCAATCTAGGTGGCTTTCAGGAGAATTATGCTTGAGGTCTTGAAGGGGGTGTTGTGTCCTCAGGAGGTAGCCTCAGGACTAGCCCTCAGCCTTCAGCAGACACAGTGCAGGAAAAGCCAGAACCTAATGACTGCCAAGCTCACCCTAGCCTTGTGTTCCTCAACCCTGGGGAGCAGTACATTCTGGCCTCCGGGGTGGTCTGCTGAAGGGTACTTGTGCTTACCTGTCTTTTCTAAAGGGAGTCTGGTGCCCTCCTGCACCTGTCCTGGGTTGCCCTGACCTGTAGCAGAGCCCCATCCCTTCCCTGGGCCTGGCACAGAGAGAGGAGCTGCTGTCTGTGTACTGTGGTGACTGGCAGAGAGGCCCAAATGATTTGTCTGCCTTTGTTCTGGAAGAAAATAAGAGCCTCTGGGAGACCTTAACCATCCAAAAGGAGGGAATCCTGGCAGGCATCCCTGGATCCTGGCCAGGGCTGTACATATGCAATCTAGGGATAGGAATGAACTTGCCATGAACTTGTTAGAGGCCCCCAAAAAGATTCTGCCTAAGGGGGAAGGTTTCTATGTCAGTTTCAGCCTTGAGCTGAACTTTAGGCACACTAGACCTCCCTGGGGCTCAGGAAGTGAAGAGATCACTACCTGCTCTTCTCCAGCCAGCACATAGGTATGTTTTGAGAAAATAACTCAAGCATCAGCTCTGATCGGCAGTGGCTGCCTGTCTAGAGGATCCTGAGACCCTAGCTGGAGTTGGAGGGACACAGTGCTATAATTGATTAGCCACGCCTGCCCTCTGTCCTGGATGTGCTTTGAAGGAGGAGGGAAAGCCTTTAGATACTCAGTGGCATGGGAATGCATGTGAGTACATTTGGGACACCCCATGCCCTTCCAGGTATGAAGACCAAGTGGCCAACAGTGACTCATGGCCTTATCAGCTGGCCACCTGACCACCTGGATACTCTTCCAGCAACTGGCTTCCTGAAGTTTCCTGTGTCCTTCTGTTGAGATGAGCCCTGAGCTAGGCTTGAATGCCACCCTTCCCACCCTACCTTGTCATCACCGACCCATATTCACTCCCGAGGGCCACAATGCTGGGGGGATTCTGCTGCCTCTTGCCCAAGGCTGGTTGTGGACAGGCTTGCACAGAGTCAGGTGCATCCAGGAATAGGCACTGCTTTCAGAGGACCTGATGCAGCTCAGGGAGGGGCTGGGCCTTTGACTGCTAGGGAAAAGCCTTACTTTTTTTTCTCATTATGGTAAAAAAACACATCATGTAAAATTTACCAACTTAACCATTTTTAAGGATGCAGTTCAGTAGTGTTAAGTATATTCAGGTTGTTGTGACACAGATCTCCAGAACATTTTCATCTTGCAAATCTGATCTCCATCCTAGATCCTGGAAACCACCACTGTACTTTCTGTCTCTGAGTTCGACTACTATCTGCTTGAGTACCTCATATAAGTAGAATTATGTAAGTGGAATCAGGGTTTTTGTGCCTAGCTTATTTCACTTAGCATAATGTCCTTGAGGTTTATCCAGTAGTAGCATGTAACAGGATTTCCTTCTTTAAGGCTGAATAATTTTCCACTGTATGGATATTACACATTTTGTGTATCCATTCACCTGTTGATGGACACCTGGGTGGCTTCCACCTTTGGCTGTTGTGAATAATGCTGCTATGAACATGGGTATATGAATATATCTTTGGAACTTAAGAAGTAGGACTGCTGGGTCGTATGGTAGTTTTATTTCTAAATTTTTAAGGAACCATCATCCTGTTGTCCACAGTAGCTGGACCATCTTGGGTCTCACTTTGCGACCCTCTGAGTTTTCCCCCATTTGTGGAAACTCAGCACTTTTGTGAGGTATCAATGTCTCTGCTTGACAGAAGAGGCAGCTGATGCTGACCTTGTTCCAAAGTCATCCAGCAACATGGTTTAGAGCTAGGACTGGAAAGGAGGCTACCTGGCTACCTCCTGAGACTTAGTTCATGCCAGACCTTCACTCCCTCACCCCCTCACCCCCACTTCAACACACATAGACCCTGGCAGTGGGGTTGTGAAGAACAGTCAGAGAAGGGGCAACTCTGAGAAGGAGGGTCCAAAGCCCTGAGGGTCATGGCTCCCGGGTTCAGGATCCTTCCTTCTGAATGTTGTCAGGGCTCGGAGGGCCTTCCTGACCTCCAGCTGGGCTCCCGAACCCCAATGCCACAAGGTCTGGGTATTGAAAATGGATAAAGTGGGCCCTGTGGCATCACCAGGGTGTAGCGGGGTCTGTGGGGAAGTGCAGCTGCTTCTCAGCTCTGCCAATGTGCCCAGCTCAGCCAGGCCTATTTGTTCAAGAGAAATGAGAAGTCTAGTTTCTATGAGCAGTTACCTGATTTTAATAAAATATATCTGACTTGGGGCTTCCAGTGTGATATTTGAGTTGTTTCACCCTTTCTTCATTTAATTGAAAGGGATACTGAGACCTAGAGAGGGTGGGAAGAGCCCAGGTTTCCTGCCTCCAGGCCATAGTGCTCCTGGGGCAGAAGTAGGTTTCCAAGGACTTCAGAGGCAGCTGGTGCCCACCATCCAACACAGGTTACATCAGCCTTCCTTGGACACTCATCCGTTGGAATTCTGAGAGCAGATGGTATCTTCTCACTGAATCCAACCTCTCTCAGGTGTCCTGTCTGTGCAGAGGTAGTCAGGGTATCTAGAGAGGCTGGGGTTGGGATGTTGTTGTTCCAAACACAGTCTACCTTACTATTACAACAACACGAAGGACCCTTTTTATGGATGAGAAAACTGAAGCCAACAGGCCATGATCATTGAGTAGTAGCAGCAAGCCTTTGAGCCCAGGTCTGTGGTGACTCGAAAGTCCTTGCTTTTAAGGCCATATTTTATCTCTGCTCCAGGATCTCCATCCACGTGCAGGAAACAGACACCCCTGGGGAGCTGCTTGTGACACGAGGGGGCAGCCTCAGACACACACCCCCTGAGGAGGCTCCAGCAGCTGCCTATCCAAGCAAACAGGACCCACCTGGGCCCACCCCCCAAACCCCTGCAACCAAGTCAGAAAAACAGATCCCAAAAGGAGCCGGCAAGATTTCTCCGCTGCGGAAGCAGAGCAGCAATGAGGGAGCAAAGGCAGAGGAGAAGCAGGGACCCGGGGTTGAGTCCACCATGGGACCAAGAGGGGCCAGGAGGAACACGGGAGACCATGCTGGAGCCCCGGGCCAGCATCAGGACAAAGTCCCAGGGACAGAACACTCTGAGCCTGGAAAGGACTGCACAGCCGGAGGTGTGGGCAGAGCTGAAGCAGGAAGTAGGACCCCCCTGGGGGCCGAGGCTGGCAGTGTGGTTCTGGGTAAGTGAGCCCATTGCTGTGTGCCCAGTAAGTGGGTTTGGTGGGCCTGCACCCAGGGGGCCTTTCTGCAGCTTCCAGGATGAGGAAATGTGGGTCTGGGTGGGGCATGTGGGGTCCAAGACTTGGAATATCCTGCCAGTAACTGCTGGGGCTAAAGAGCAAGGCCTGGAGATGCAGCAGGCTGGATGTGGAATGACTGTAGCAGCTGGGGAGTCGTGTGACTCAACAGGGTGATTTCTCCAAGCCACCAGCCCAGCTGAGCTCTCCACCCTTGGTGTCATACTAGATTGAGCCACAAAAGACTCCTGTTAAAAATAACTTCTATTAACTAGTGGACCCAATATCAGCCACCATGCCCAGTAGTGAGTACTCATCCTGGGGCATGGAAGGGTGTGGTGAGGCTCCCAGTGGTGGTGGGAAGCATCCTTGTGTTCATGTGACCGAAATGCCCTCAACTCTTCCAGCATTAGGGTCCTACCTCCTTGGTCTGATCCCTCATCTCATGTGGCAGCAGGAAGGCCACACTTTGCTGGTTTCCTGCCCTGGAATTTCTGGAAGTCCCTGAGGAAGGGCTACAGGTCATCTGGGGCCTCTTGCCACTTCTGGGCTCTACAGTTGCCCTGTCATAGTGACATTTCTAGTTGCTTCCTCTCTACCTGTACAACTTGGTACAAATGTGTACAAGGGGTTCCTTTAATTCTTGAAACATAGCTGAAGGCAAGCAGAGACTCCAGAATCTTTTCTGAGGCTTGGGTTGGTGATAAAGCCAATGTGAACTCAGGTCTGTCCGTGTGCCAAGATACATGCATTTGTGCTGGTGTTTACTCCCACAGGCCTGCTGAGTGGGGATAAATGGAAACACAGGAGTGGTCATGGAACGTGCTCAGGGCCACAGAGTCAGTGCTGACAGAACCAGGATCTAACCCTGACTGGCTCCAGAACCATGCATGCAAACCTCGTGGCTCTACAGCCACTCTGAACAAAAGGCACTTAGTGTGCAGCAAAAAACTGCAGACCAAATTCTAGATTTGGAATCCTTGTGACACACACTCAGAATCTAGGCTTCCCAGCTCTTCTTAGGGTCCCAGAAAAACAGCAGCTGCAGCAATAACAGCCCATACATATTACTGTTGTGGTCCCCAGCCCAGGGGTTGCCTTTGCAGATGCAAAAAAATAATGAGCAATATTCTCTCAAGGCAAATTCAAAATTCTACTCTGGGGAGCAAAGGGCTGCTTTTACTAAGATAAACTAAGCTGTGTTTGCACTGCACCGGGTGTACGGTTTCAGAGGTATGAGAGTTGTGGGTGGAACACTCTGAGTGAACCATGTCAAGCCCAGACAGAATTTCAACCCAGGCCACTGACTTCCCACCACAGTCTTTAATGCACAAACCAACTTAAGTCATTGTGTATGCTGTTCTGTTTCATTCCTTTACTTAATTTCATGCAACATTTCTAGATTCCTATTACCTCTGAAGGACAAGATTTTTAAAAAAACTCTCAGACACTTTTATCTTTCTAAGTGCTGGTGTCCCGTTTCCCCCTTCATACCTTGGATACCACCAACCCACCCCTAGAAGCCCACCTGCTACAGGCTACATCACAGGCTACTTGCCCGGTCAGGAAATCAGAGGGTGCAAGCAGAGGAAGGGTGGGTGTTGGTCTCCAGCTGCCTCCCTGTCACACCATCCTTGCTGATGTCCACAGTCCTGCCTAGACCTTCAAACATAGTCCCATCATTAAACTCTCGATTACCCCATTCAGGTGTGCTTTCTGTTTCCTGCTGGCTATACTGATCCACCCTGGATCCGCTCTTAATTTCAATGAGCACACTGGATGTAACTTCAGTCTTTCAAAGAGCACTGTTGTAAGTGATGAGAGACCTGGGTTTGAATCCTATCTGTCACTGACTCACTGTGTGATCTTGGGCCATTACCTCACATCTCTGAGACTCAGCTTGCTCCTCTGCTGAATAGGTGACTCCAATGAGGTGTTCCTTGAGAAGGGCGAAGGGCTTGTCTCCAATGACTTAGGAGGCTCACAAGCTGTTGTCTCCCAAACAGATGACAGTCCGGCCCCACCAGCCCCTTTTGAACACCGGGTAGTGAGTGTCAAGGAGACCTCGACATCAGCAGTTTACACAGTGTGCCAGCATGACGTCTTGGGAGGGTAGGTGGGCTTTCACCTTGATGAGGGGGTGGGAGCAAGAGGGTTGGGGGCAGAGACACTTGGAGACCTGAGCTGACATGTTGTTGGATGCTTCTCAGGAAGGGGTTGACCAGGAGCCAAGGCCAGGAATGGGATATATACCACACAGTGTACCAGTAAATCGATAGTCCTTAGAGAATGGGTAAAGAGAATACCCCTAGAGTGCAGGAGAGCCCACATGGTGTGAGATGAAGTATAGGGTGCAGGAGGCCCACACAGTATGGGCATAGGAACCATGCACTAGAGGTGGTAGGGCAGTCTGAGTGGTGTGGAATGAGGGTGATAGTCCCCAGGGTATAGATAGATACTTTATGAGAGGGCGAAGAAGATCTTCTGTAAGTTTCGGTTTAACCAATGTGGTGTTGGGGTGATGAATATAGTACCTCTCGGGTGCAGGGCAATTCCATGGTGATTATGGACAGAGGGCAGGACTAGAAACCCCAGGGTGCAGGATGGCCCACTATGTATGGAGTGAGCCTCTTGGGGCATCAGCCTGATTGTGTTTCTGCAGGGGCCGGTTTGGCCAGGTCCACAGGTGCACGGAGAAGTCCACAGGCCTCTCGCTGGCAGCCAAGATCATCAAAGTGAAGAGCGCCAAGGACCGGGTGGGGCATCTGCCCTGGGCCAGCTGGTGCCTTGGGCCAAGTTCAGGGCTCCTATAGTTCCTTACTGATCTCCCTGGCCCTACACTGCCCCAGGCCCCTGCATGCTTATCAGGAACACTGCCACCTTCCCTGCCTCTTTTCCATAACTCCCACACTCTGCTCAGCACATCATCTCACACTTTGGGCAGCAGGCTCCCTCTGGGCCTCCAGGCTTCCTTCTTGGGCTCAGGTTTCCTATCTGTGGAACGGTTGGGTCTGTTGTAAGAACCTGGTTTGGGTGCTGAGTTGGAAGCCTGATATGAGAGTTTGAAAGGAGGAAACAGGGTGGGCATGCAACTTGGGTGGACATGTGTCTTGGGAGGCATAGCCAGCTCATCTTCCTGACCCATTTCTTGGAAACTCCTTTCCCATCTGACTCTGCAAGGAGGATGTGAAGAATGAGGTCTACATCATGAACCAGCTCAGCCACGTGAACCTGATTCAGCTCTATGATGCTTTTGAGAGCAAGAACAGCTTTACCCTCGTCATGGAGTAGTGAGTAACTCAGGACCTGGATCACTAGCTTCTCTGTGGGCCCAGACTCAGAGCTAGGGCTTGGAGTCGTGGTTCTAGGCAAAGCTCTCCCTTTCCCCTCCCCTTTCTGAGACATCTAGGAAATATCATCACCTCCAGTATGGAGCATGGAGGACAAAGCTATTTGTCATAAATCAACAGTAAACCTAACTGACCTGTAGATGTATGTCGGTTTAGCACACACGGTTTGTAATAATTTTGATTTAGGTGTTAACAGTTGGAAATTGGGAAATTTCACATTAAAACCCAGATGTCTTGCTTTTCTTACAAATGTGGACGATCTAGTAATGTTGGACTGCATTTCAGCTAGAACTGGTGTGCTGGAGCTCCTACTTGCTGACTCTGTAGACAGGGCAGCCAGTCTTCCATTTGATACAGTCCCCACCACTCCCAACCACCCTTGAAGCTGAGGCCAGGGCCTCAGAGGCCATTTATTTTTGTGCTTGTGTTGTTATTTTCCTTCTGGTAGGGTTTGTTATGTCATGTCATGTCATGTCATGTCATGTCATGTCATGTCATTTCATGTCTCTACCAAGAGGGAAAAAATAACATTGTAGGCAAATGAGTTTATAATCTTGGCACGGAGTATCCAGAGTGAGACTGGATTATCAACACTGAAGACAATCCCAGACTTCCCTTTGGCCCATCAATTCCTTTTTATCACCTGCACTCTGAGCTGGGAACGGGCCAGAACAAAGATCTCTATAAAAATCCCAGATGGCAGTGGCACCCTCAGGCTTACATGAGTTGGCCTCTTTTAACCCTTGGTGATAAGAGTGGACATGTCCTCTGGGAGCCTTGCTCAGGCCAGTGCCTGCCTCTCTCTTTGTCCTGGCAGTGTGGATGGAGGTGAACTCTTTGACCGGATCACAGAGGAGAAGTACCAGCTGACTGAACTGGATGTGATCTTGTTCACCAAGCAGATCTGCGAGGGTGTGCATTACCTCCATCAGCACTATATCCTGCACTTGGACCTCAAGGTCAGGCTCCACCTGGGCAAAGGGCGGGTGGGCCTCCAGGCTCCTGAGCTTCTGCTGCTTTCTTACCTTAAATAACGCTATCAACAGATCATCCTGGCTTCCATTCCTGGCTCTCTGCCATTTCCTAGTTCTGGAGTAAATGAGTCATGCTGCCTCTCTGAACCTCAGTTCTCCCATCTGTAAAATGTGGATAATTGTAACTCTTTAAGTGTTATTTGAAGATTAAGTGATACAGTGACCTTCTTTTCTTTAAAAATATCTTTAGAGAGAGACAAAGCAAGAAAAAACGATTAACTATACAGAAGAAAATGATGGTTACCAGATGGGAGATGGGTGGGGGATGGGTTAGATGGGGGATGAGGATTAAGGAGGGCACTTCATACATGCCAAGTGTTGTATGAAGTATTGAGTCACTAAATTGTACACCTAAAACTAATCTTATACTGTATGTTGCCTAACTGAGGTTTAAATAAAAACTTAAAAACATTTAAGATTAGTTTTTTAAAAATTAAAATAGGAACATATGCTGTGGTAACAAATATAGACAGTATAGAAATGTATAAAATACACAGTAAAAGTTCTTCCTATCCAGTGTCCATGCTAAGAGGTCTTCTCTATTAGCACAAATATATACAAAAGTGATCACGCTATATACATCCTGTTTTTAAACTTACCTTTTTTTTTTAGTTAACAGTACATTGTAGACATCTTTTCTCATTCTCTTTAAAGGGCCATGTGATATTCCAATGAGTGAATGTGTTACACTCTTTTTTGTCTACTAGGAGCATCCTAGGAATGTCATGCCTGACTGGTAGTAAGCACTTGATACATGGTGGCCATTTCTGTGGTTTCTTACTCTGCTAGGCCAACAGGAGGGTGTTTCTCTACCACTCCTTTCAGGAATTTCAGTGGCTCCCCACAGAAGGTGGGAAGTAAGTTGGCCAAAACTTTGTAGGTACACATGGCTTCTTCTGACCATCTTTTCTGATTGACACCAGCCTGTAAAGTTGGATTGCTTAGAAAAAATGATGGAGGGACACCTGGGTGGCTCAGTCAGTTAAGCGTCCGACTTCAGCTCAGGTCATGATTTCACGGTTGGTGGGTTTGAGCCCCACGTCGGGCTCTGTGCTGACAGCTAGCTCAGAGCCTGGAGCCTGCTTCAGATTCTGTATCTCCCTCTCTCTCTGACCCTCCCCTGCTCACGCTGTCTCTCTCTCTCAAAAATAAATAAAACATTTAAAAAAATTTTTTTTAAATGATGGAGATAGTAGGAATTGACCTTTGGGTTCCTGGATCACTACCGCTAATTTCAGGGCATCTGGATTAGCTGCTTTGTGAGATTGGCAGTTGGGGGAAGCTCAGGCTTCTGCTCTGTGGTTCTGGGTCAAAGACCTGCCTTTGGGGCAATCCCTATGTCTCTGCAACAGGAGCTGATCATTGCAAAGGCCCAGCCAAGAGCAGGGCTTGTGTTGGTTCAGTCCCTACCTGGCCATAAGATCTTGCATAAGTTCCTTGATCGTATTGATTGATCTTGCATAAGCTCTTCAGTTGCAAAATGGGGAATAATAGTATCTTCCTCTTAGGAGTGTTGTATGGATTAAAGCCCCAGAGATGCTGTCTGATACGAGCTTATGGTTACCATAAACTCATATGTGGCTATTAAACACTTGGAATGTGGCTAGTGTGACTGAGGAACTGAACTTTAAATTTAATTATTTTTAATTCATTTAAATTAAAAAAACTGGCACTTAGTTTAGTTATTAGTTAACTTTTAAGTATATTTGAGATGACATCACTATGTGAATTTACTTTTCACCTAAAAGTTTCATGAAATCTCAATACTATTAATTCATGAAATCTAAATATCTAAATTATTTCTGATGAAAATTTAGTATCTGAATTGAAATGTGCTGTAAACATAAAAATCCACACTAGATTTCTAAGTCTTGATATGAAAAAACAATGGAAAATAGCTCAGCAATATTTTTCATATTGATAACCTATTTAAATGACAAAATATTGGACATATTGGGTTAAATAAGATATATTATTGAAATTACGTTTTAGAAAATATTTTAAGATGAATGAAAATAAGAACACAACATACTAGAACTAGAACATAATAGGTTGCATCCAAACCAGGAGGAAATTTGTAGCTATAAACACTGGTATTAAATAAGAAGAAATATCTCAAATCAATAATTTATTTTTTTTTAATATTTTTATTTATTTCTAGGAGAGAGAGAGAGACAGAGTGAGCAGGGGAGGGTCAGAGAGAGAAGGAATCACAGACTGAAACAGGCTCCAGGCTCTGAGCTGGCAGTCAGCACAGAGCCTGACGCGGGGCTCGAACCCATGAACCGCGAGATCATGACCTAAGCGAAAGTCGGACGCTTAACCGACTAAGCCACCCAGGCGCCCCTCAAATCAATAATTTAACATCCCACCTTAAGAAACTAAAAAAAGAAGAGCAAGTTAAACTCGAAGCAAGCAGAAGAAAGGAAATAATAAAGATTAGAGCAGAAATGAATGAAACAGAGAATAGATAGATAAAATCAGAAGCACCTGATGCCTCAGTCATTTAAGCATCCAACTCTTGATTTTGGCTCAGATCCTGATCTCAGGGTTAGTGAGATAGAACCCAGCATTGGGCTCCATGCTGACAGGGTGAAGCCTGCTTGGGATTCTCACTCTCCTTCTCTCTGCTTCTACCCTGCTTACATGCTCATTCTCTCTCTCTCAAAAACAGTAAATAAACAACAACAACAAACCAATAGAGAAAAATCAATGAAACCAAAACATGGCTCTTTGAAAAGATCAATAAGCAAAAGATCATCAAATCTTTAGCTATATTGGCCAAGACCAAAGGAGAAAATACTCAAATTACTAAAATCAGGATTGAAAGAGGAGACATCACTACTAGCTGTAGTGATGGAAATTGTAGAAAGAAAAAAGGATTCTAAAGGAATAATGTCAAAAATTGTATGCCAACAAGTTAGATAATTTAGATAAAATGAACAAATCCTAGGAAGACACAAACTACTGAAAACTGAAAAAAGTTAAAATCTGAATCAACCTGTAACAAGTAAAGAGTTGGAGTTAATATCAAAAACCATCCACAAAGAAGAGCATAGGCCCAGGTGGCTTCATTGGTGAATTCTACCAATTTAAAGAAGATCTAATTTATGTGTTTTTTCAATGTTTATTTACTTATTTAAAACTTTTTTTGTTTTATTTATTTTTGAGACAGAGAGAGACAGAGCACGAGTGGGGGAGGGCCAGAAAGGGAGGGAGACACAGAATCTGAGGCAGGCTCTAGGCACAGAGCCCAGTTTGGGGCTCAAACTCATAAACTGTGAGATCATGACCTGAGCTAAAGTCAGACACTTAACAGATTGAGCCACCCAGGCACGCATGAAGAAGATCTAATTTAAAGAAGAATTACTATCAGTTCTTCACAAACTCTTCCAATAAAAATAGAAGATAAGGGAACACTTGCTAACTCATTTTATGAGGTGAGTCTCATCTTGATACCAAATTGGACAAAGATGTCACACACACAAAAATACTACAGACCTATATCCCTTACGAATATAGATGCAAAAACCTCAATAATATATTAGCAAACTGAATACAACATATAAAAAGGATTATACACATGACAAAGTGGGATTTATCCTAAGAATGCAGAGTTGGCTTAACATATGAAAGTAATCAATGTAATATGCCATATCAATAGAATATAGGACAAAATCACATGATCATTACATAGATGTAGAAAAAGACTTGAAAAAATCAAATAACTTTTCATGATGAAAACACTAAATGAACTAGGTATAGAAGGGAACTTTCTCAGCTTGATAAAGGCCATCTATGGAAAACCCACAGCTAACATTATACTGAATGGTAAAAGGTTGAATGCTTTCCCCATAAGATCAGAAACAAGACAAGGATATCTGCTCTTGCTGCTGCTATTAAACATTGTATTTGAGGCTCTTACCAGTACAATTAGGCAAGAAAAGAAGTAGAGAGTGTCCTGATTGGAAAGGCAGAAGTAAAACGGTCTCTATTCACAGACGACATGATTTTGCATACAGAAAATCCTAAGAAGGGCGGAGGGAAACCATTAGAACAAATATGCAGAGTTAAAGGAAATAAGACAAATGTATAGATTTCAATTGTATTTCTATATACTAGCAATCAATAATCTGTTATTAAAATTAAGAAAATGATTCCATTTACAATATCATAGTCCTCCCCTTATCCCTGGTTTCATTTTTTGTGGTTTTAGTCACCTATGGTTGACCACAGTTCAGAAGCAGATGATTCTCCTTCTGACATACAGTTAGAAAGTCAATAGTAGCCTGACACTACATCACAATGCCTACGTCATTCACCTCACTTCTTGTCATCACATAGGCATTTTATCATCTCATTTCATTCCAAGAAGGCTGAGTACAGTGCAATAATATATGTTGAGGGGGGGGGCACATTCACATAACTTTTATTAGTAAGTACATCTTTATAGTTGTTCTGTTTTATTATTAGTTGTTTTTATCTCTTACTATACCTAATTTATAAGTTAAATTTTATCATAAATATGTATATAGGAAGAAGCATAGCATATATAAGGTTTGGTACTATCTGTGGTCTCAGGTTTCCACGGAGGATCTTACAATGTATCCTCCATGATTAAGAGGAACTACTATAATATAAAATCAAATAAAATACTTAGAAATAAATTTAACAGGTGACGTGCAAGATTTATGTTCTTAAAACCACAGAACATTATTATTTTTTTCTTATGTATTTTTTCTTTCATAGTTTATCGTCAAGTTGGTTTCCATATAGCACCCAGTACTCATCCCAACAAGTGCCCTCCCCAGTGCCCATCACCCGTCTTCCTCTCTCCCCCACCTCCATCCGCCCTCAGTTTGTTCTCACCATTCAAAAAATCTCTCATGGTTTGCCTCCCTCCCTCTCCCGCACTATTTTCTCCTCTTTTCCTCCCCCATGGTCCTCTGTTAAGTTTCTCCTCATCCACTTATAAGTGAAAACATATGGTATCTGTCCTTCTCTACCTTACTTATTTCACTCAGCATAGCACCCTCAAGTTCCATCCACATTGCTACAAATGTCCAGATTTCATTCTTTCTCATTGCCATATAGTATTCCATTATATAGATAAACCACATCTTCTTGATCCATTCATCAGTTGATGGACATTTAGGTTCTTTCCATGATTTGGCTATTCTTGAAAGTGCTGCTATGAACATTGGGGTACATGTGCTCCTATGCATCAGCACTCCTGTATCCCTTGGGTAAATTCCTAGCAGTGCTACTACTGGGTCATAGGGGAGTTCTATTATTAAGTTTTTGAGGAACCTCCACACTGTTTTCCAGAGGGGCTGTACCAGTTTACATTCCCACCAACAGTGTAGGAGGGTGCCTGTTTCTCCACATCCTCGCCAGCATCTATAGTCTCCTGATTTGTTCATTTTAGCTACTCTGACTGGCGTGAGGTAGTATCTCAGTGTGGTTTTGATCTGCATTTCCCTGATGATGAGGGACGCTGAGCAATGTTTCCTGTGTCTGTTGGCCATCTAGATCTCCTCTTTGAAGAAGTGTCTGTTCATGCCTTTGTCCATTTCTTCACTGGATTATTTGTTTTTTGGGAGTTTGTTGAATTCCTTATAAATTTTGGATACTAGCTCTTTATCTGATATGTCATTTGCAACTATCTTTTCCCATTCTGTCAGTTGCCTATTAGTTTTATTGATTGTTTCCTTTGCTGTGCAGAAGCTTTTTACCTTGATGAAGACCCGAAAGTTTATTGTTGCTCTTGATTCCCTTGCCCTTGGGGATGTGTTAAGTAAGAAATTGCTGCGGTGGAGGTCAAGGAGTTTGCTTCCTGCTTTCTCCTCTAGGGTTTTGATAGTTTCCTGTCTCACATTAAAGTCCTTCATCCATTTTGAGTTTATTTTTGTGTATGGTGTGAGAAAGTGATCTAGTTTCATTCTTTTGCATGTTGCTGTCCAGTTCTCCCAGCACCAACTGTTAAAGAGGCTGTCTTTTTTCCATTGGATTCTCTTTTCTGCTTTGTCAAAGATTAATTGGCCATACACTTGTGGGCCCAATTCTGAGTTCCACAGAACATTATTAAAAGAATTTAAAGAAGACCTAATAAATGAAAAGACATCCCATGGTCATGGATTGAAATACAATATTGTTAAGATGACAATACTCCCCAAATTGATCTATAGATTGAACACAATCTCTGTCAAAATTGCAGAAATCAATGAACTGATCCTAAAGTTGAGATGGAAATTCAAGAGATGCAGAATAGCAAAAACAATCTTGAAAAAGAAAAGCAAAGTCGAAGGATTCCCAATTTCAAAATTTACAGCTAAGCTAAAGAAATCAAAACAATGAGTTATGTGTATAAAGATGAATAGATAGTTCAATGGCATACAATTCAGAGTTCAAAACCAAACCCTTATATATTTGGTCAATTGATTTTTTTTGAGAACTGTGTCATGACAGTTCAATGGAGAAAGAATAATCCTTTCAACAGATGGTGCTAAGACCCCATGCTTGATATGCATATGCAAAAGAATACACTCTATTATACACAAAAACTAAATAGATTGTAGACTTAAGTCTAAGACCTTAACTTATAAAATTCTTACAAGGAACCCTAGGAGTAAATCTTCATGATCTTGGATTATTAGGTGATAATTTCTTAGATATGACTTAAAAGAAAAAGCTAGGAAAGAAAGATAAATTAGACTTTATAAAAATTAAAAAACCTTATGCTTCAAATGATATCATTATGAAAGCAAAATGATAGCCCACAAAATGGGAGAAGTATTTCCAAACAATAGATTTCATAATGAACTTGAAATCTTATACATCAATAATTGAAAGACAAATTTTAAAATGGGCACAGGATTGAAACATTTATCCAATAAAGATATACAAATGGACAATAAGCACATGAAAAGTTCTCAACATCGTCAATCATTAGAGAAACACAATTCAAAACTGCAGTGAGATACTTTGTCATATTCATTAGACCAGCTAAAATAAAAAAATAAAAGTGACAGACAATTAAGAAGTGTTCGCTATGATGTGGAGAAATTAGAACTCTCATACATTGCTTGTGGGATTGTAAAATTGTGCATCCACTTTAGAAAGCAATTTGGTAATTTTTAAAATGTTAATTGTAGCATCACCATATGACCCAGTAATTTTAACTTTAGGTATGTACTCAAGAGAACTGAAAACATAAGTTGACACCAAAACTTGTACATAAATGTTCTTAGCAACATTATGCATAATAGTTCCAAAGTGAAAACAGCCTGAATATTCACTAACAGATGAACAGATAAACAAATATGGTACCTCCATACAATGGAATATTATTCAGCTATGAAAAAGAATGAGGTACTGATATATACTGCAACATGGATGAACCTTGAGGACATTATGCTGAGTGAAAGAAGCCAGATACAAAAGGCCTGCATTTGTATGATTCATTTATATGAAATGTCCAGAATAGGCAAGCCACAGAAACAGAAAACATGTTAGTGCTTGCCAAGATTTAAGAGTGAGGGAGATAGAGAGTGACTGCAGATAGGTATGTTGGGTTTTTTTTGATGTGATAAAAATGCTCTAAAGTTAGACAATGAGGATTATTATATAACTGTGAATATACTAAAATCCAGGGAATTTTATACTTTAAAATGGTGAATTTTATGATATCATCATTATTTATATTTATTATTTATATTCCAATAATGTTATAAATATTAAGTTCACTTATTTCATTTTACTTTTTTAATGTGGCTGCTGGAAAAATTTTAAATTATACATGTAGCTCACATTATATTTCTATCAGACAGTATTTTTCCAGACCTCATGAAGAAGACGTGGAGACTCTAAATCTCTTGCTCTTATCTGAGGCATTGCCTAATTCCATTGCAAGATAAATAACAATAAAACCTTCTGTTGAGAGAAATAGTATCTGACATTTGCTTTGGAATCTATACAGTGTTTTCGTTCATGTTATGTGATTCAATTGTCAAACGTCCAGGAGGAAGGCAGGAAGTGGTTCTTATTTCCATTTTATAGATGGAGAAACTGAGGTTTCGGCAGGAGTGGGAAGGGAGTCACCTAAGGCCACAGACCCAGGTAAAAGACCCCTAGACCTCAGGCACTGGGCCTTGGGTCTCCAGGGGCCTTTCTACTATAACCTCCCCCACAACTCCCGCCATGTGTACCAACCCCTACCCCTATCTAAATTTGTTTTGCACAAGCAGCAAGCATCGTTCCAGGCTTCCTCCAGGCCTCAGAGCTGATATGAAGGACTTAAGAGGAGAAGCATGCCAAGACCACCATCTCCATCCCATGGGCCACAGCTGTCACCATAAAATGGCAGACTGACATTGAGCATCTCTGATCTCCTTGACCAGAATTCTGAAGCTTTGGTTCACACCTCTAAGATTATGATATAATTGGTTGGGGTTGGGGCCTGGACACTGGGACTTTTGAGGGATCCCCTGATAATTCTAATGTGTATCCAGGCTTTGGAACCATGACCCCAAGCCAAAAGTCTCAAACAAGCATTTTGTGGGCCAAGTCTGCATCACAGGTGTTCTATTTGATTCCCACACTTGGATATATGTTTAAATTTGAGTTGTCAATTAAAAGCATGGAGTTTTCTCATAAAAACATGTATTCTGGCTTCTCTTGAGGACTGAGAAACTCTGGCAACTGGGCTTGCATTCCTGCAACGTGACCAGTGGTTGGAGCTGCTTTTCACAGAGCAGAAGGCCACCAGTTCTCCACAGTCTACACAGCTCCTTAGCATCTCACACCAGCCTACTTTGTTTTCATGATCTATATGTCCCTGTAGGGCTGCCCTAGGCCATTCATTGTTTTAGAGGCTGGGAAACTGAGGCCTATTGATATAAGCATGGGAGTTGACCCCTTCTTAGCTGTTGGTTGAGCTAAGCAGATGTCTCTTTCTTTCTCAGCCGGAGAACATACTGTGTGTCAATCAGACAGGACATCAAATTAAGATCATTGACTTTGGGCTGGCCAGAAGGTAAGGGGGTTGTTTTGACACTTTGACAGAACTCCTTGGTGACTGCTTGTGGCTCTCTTGGATGTGGTTATTCACAGTTCAGACAACTTTTGAATTTTGGGACTGACACAGAAAACTCTTTCACTGAGAGGCTGGTGGCCTTCAGTTGTGCAGATAGCCCTTGTGACTACCACAGAGGTGGCTTGATGAACACTCTGCACGACTCTGCTTGTCCTTAAGAGGTTGTGGGATTAATTGTACTTCAAACCCCCAGTGTGAGCAGAGAGGGTGGGATGGTTCAAGGAGTACCACTGGGTCAGGGTCCTCAGATCAGTTCTACTCATCTCCCAGGCCTCGGGCCAGGAAGTGCTGAGCTATGTGAGAGCACCTTCCCTGTCAAGGAAGTGAGTGGTTTAAATAGGAAGGTGTATATATAACAGTGTAGGGTGATGTTGGGGTACGTGGTTCGGGGCCACTCAAGACTGAGTTAAATTCTGGTAAAGTGACGATAAAATGAAATACCTGCTGACATGGGCAGTTAGGGAGGTTAAATGAAATAATACATGGGCAGTGTAGACCCATCCTATGAAGGTGGTTAGGTTCTCAAGTTTGAGTGCATAAGGTAAACATCATATATCATTTAGAAAATATCTTAAAGTCCCTTCAAATGCCCAAAGCCTGGTGAAGGACAGTTTATCCATAGATAGTTTTACAAGCCTGTCCAGACCAATGTATGGTGAATACAGGGCCTCTGCAGGGTTCTGGTCCCTGGCACGCACACCCACTGGTGCAGGTTTTTAGCAGTGGCAGTAGCAGACCCTTGGCATTGGGGAGGAATGTCCCCCAAACCTTCAAGCACTCGTAGTCTACAAACATGGCAATAGTTGTATGCCCATATCCAGGACTCCTCTAGAATTCTTTTTCCACCAAGAATGACATTTCTTTGGGAATCACATATTTTCTAGGTAGGTCTTCATACCACAGCTGAATTTTCAACTCTTTAAATTTTCTCTCACCCTGATGGTCATTTTCCACAAAGAACTTGTTTTTGTCACTTTATAAGCTTAATGGTGTCTTCCACTCCATCCACAAGGGGAAGAAAGCAAAGCCTTGTCACTGTGGAGACAGAGCCACTTGCCTGTGCTCAGCCTGTCCAGACCTGCCTCCCACAAGTAGCATTCAAAACCACAGTGGCAATCTTCCTGGGTCAAGTGGTAAAAGTTACCTCTTTCCAGGGGTGAAAGATGCATTTTCAGTGCTCACGTGTTGGATGGGAGGCCACAGGTAATGTCATGAGAGTAATAGCAGAGGGAAGTTTGCATCATCCTACTGTACCTTCAGGATCTCCATTACACAATGTACTGCTTTTCATGAACAATACCAAATCCCCCAACCCAAATGCTTCAAAATCACATTTAATCCATAATGTAAGCAATTGCTTAATATTTTCATAAATAATGTCTTATAAAGTCGGGATGCATCCTAAACACTTGTGTGTCTTATATAGTAGAGCAATGTCTCTGAATCTATTTTGTATTATCACTGCCTGGCTTCCAAGGAGACTTTTAAGACATTTCTCTCCTAATTACCAGGCCCCTCCTCATGAAATTTAATGCTGCAATTGTCCTTTGTATCTTTTTATGTTCTGTGGCCCTTTGGAGAGCCACAAACCATTGTAATAGCTAAGGCTTTATTGCCTTTCCAAGAACCAGTGTTCACCCCCTTGAGGCAATATTGTCTTCATCAGGAATGTACACCCTCCCAGATGTGTATGTAGTACCCTCCCAAATACCAGATGTCCAATTGCCAAATGCGTATTTACAGTGACACACTGAGAATTCAGAGCAAAGAGTAACCAGCTGAGGCTCCTGGGTTCTGGGAAGTCTTCTGTGAGCAGCTGGAAAGGAGGGATGGACAGAGTGTTGTTATCTGCAGACAGTAGGATACTTTAACAATCAGCTGTGGGGGTAAAGGGGATGGGAATGGGTTTGATTTGTAACCTTTACTAATTTTGACTGATTTCAACATACTAACACCATGTCACTGAATACAGACTTGGGAGGAGATGTGCACCCATTAGAAATGGCTCCAGCACAACACTGCAGGGGGTGAGGGTGGTGGGAGTAGGAAGGGATGGTGTCAGTATAGAATGTACACTGCACATGTTCAGGCTTACCACGGGGAATGTGGGAGCAGGGGTGGTTAGGGGGAGGGAGATATAGTGCAGATGAGGGCCTTAATAGAGAGTCCTGAATTTCATAGCTAAGCTGGAACAATTTACTATAGGCCATTGAGTGTTACCTGGTGGGGAGATGGAAAAGGCTGTAGGTCGGGGTGCCTGGGTGGCTCAGTCGGTTGAATGTCTGACTTTGGGTCAGGTCATGATCTTGTGGTTTTTGGGTCAAGCCCTGCATCAGGCCCTGTGCTGACAGCTAGCTCAGAGCCTGGAGCTTGTTTCAGATTCTGTATCTCCCTCTCCCTCTGACCCTCCCCTGCTCATGCTATCTCTCTCAGAAATAAATAAACCATAAAAATTATTTTTAATTAAAAAAAAAAAGAAAGAAAAGGCTGTAGGCCAACTTACCAAACATCAGTTAGTCAAATCTATCCCCAAACTCTGAGATGTCCATCCAAAACTGTCTGATAAATTCATTAACATGGTCAAAGGCATTGATGAAAATAATTTTGCTGAGGGATCAGAGGCGGAGGGCAAGTTCAAGAAAATAAACATGCGGAACCACATTTAAGAGAAGGCCACCCACATAAAACTGCTGGGTGCTGGGTAAGTGCAGGTGTCTGAAACACGTGGTCCTCAGGAAACCACACTCAGCAAAGCTGTGCTGACAGTCACAGCCTCTGGCTGTAGAAAAAAGGAAAACATCAAAAACATCCTCAACAGTCCAGTAAACTGGCCATTGGGTGAAAGGATCATTTGGCAAATTGGGTTTTGCCAAATTGACTTGCTTCCTGGGAAGCATGTCTATCTAAGAGGAACAATCTGGGGGGGAGGGGAGGGAATGTGCAGGTTGAACATATTTTATATGTCACAGGAATTAAATGTTTGTAAAGAGGGAGGAAAAGCCAATTATTTTTCCTGTAATACAAACAATAGAAAGTAAAGTTATATTTTTGGGTGGAGCTATTGGAAGGTGCTGAGATTTTCAGTGGGGTCATGTAGGGGGCACATACTGATCTTCACAGGCTGTGACATCCAGCAAGAAGGACCAGCACTAACCCATGTTGAGCAGTGAGAACCATCAGTAGGTCTAAGTAGGGACATGTCATGGGTCATGGATAGGGACAGAATGGGGAAGTATCTTGTTTAAGCTTTGTCTCTAGAATGTTGCTCCAGTGCTCATATTGGAATCTAAGCCTATTTCATCAGATCCTTTGGCAGGCAAGAAGATGCCCACCCCATCCCCTGTGAGGCTGCAATCTCATAGGTGACCCTACGGTCACAGAGGGCCTTATGCTAGGAATTTGGAGAGGGGGTATTGGTGGATATTTTGGCATTTGGGCTTAGTTACTGCCACAGTACTGCTGTTTAACAAATGACCCCAAATTGCAGAGGCTTAAAACAATCATTTATTCTCATCTACACATTTGTGAGTCACTTGTGGTGGTATGGGGGAGGGGCATGATATTCTGGACCCAATTCACAGCAGCTCATGACAAGGAATCCTGTAAACAGTTGTTAAAACACACCATTAATTAAAAAGTTTCTGTCTCTAAATTTGACCACTTTTGGTACTGTACCTAAGTGGAACTATATAGCATTTGGGTTTTTTGCGACTGCTTTTACTTAGCATAATGTCCTGGAGGCTCACCCACATTGTAGCATGTGTCAGAATAGCCTTATATTTCAACACTGAATAATATTCCACTGTATTATTACCTACCACATCATTATCATGTATTATTATCTACCACATTTTACTTATACAGTCCAGCGATAGTCATTTAACTTGGATTACTTAACTCCTTTTGTCTATTGTGAATAATGCGGATATGAACACAGGTGTATAAATATCTCCTCATGATTCTGTTTTCAATTTTTTTGGATATATACCCAGAAGTGGGATTGCTAGATCATATGGTACTTCTATTTTTAATTTTTTGAGGAACTGCCATACTGTTCTCCATAGCAACTGCACCATTTTGCATTCCCACCAGCAAGGATTCCAACTTCTCTACACCCTAGCCAATTCTTGCTATTTTCTGGTCTTTTGTTTGGTTGGATGTTTTATAGTAGCAATGATATGCAGTGGTATCTCATTGTGGTTTTGATTTGCATTTTCCTGATGATTTGTGACATTAAGCATAATTGCTGGGGTGTCTGGGTTAGCGTCCGACTTCGGCTCAGGTTGTGGGTTTGAGCCCTGCATCAGGCTCTGTGCTGACAGCTAGCTCAGAGCCTGGAGCCTGTTTCACATTCTGTATTTCCCTCTCTCTCTGACGCTCCCCTGCTCACGCTGCCTGCCTCTCTCTCTCTCTCTCTCTCTCTCTCTCTCTCTCTCTCTCTCTCTCTCTCTTTCTCTTTCTCTCTCTCTCAGAAATAAATAAAACATGAAAAAAAAATTTTTAACTTAATTGCTTTTTCTAATTCTTACTGTCATCTCTCCAACAATAATGGTCACACCACCAGAGCAGACCTCCACAGACAGCTGCTATCCAATTTGTTTGTGTTTGCTCATGTGGCTGCATGCCAAATAAGATACATTGATCTTCTCTCCTTTGACATCATAATTACTTGGAGGAAGAGAACTGCGGTTTTCTGATTCTCCCTAGTGACTTAGGAAAGTCTGAAGTTGGGGCCTGAGGGTACAATGATTACCCAGTAAACCACATGTGGTAGGATGTGAGGTCCAGACAACATGGCAGAGAGGAAGGGTTGGAAATATGTAGCTCTGACCAGGAATTAGTCCCAGGAATTCTCTCAGGGCTCACTTCCATGGTCCTCTGCAACCCCTCTTCCCCAGGTACAAGCCTCGGGAGAAGCTTAAGGTGAACTTCGGCACTCCAGAGTTCCTGGCCCCAGAAGTTGTCAACTATGAATTTGTGTCCTTCCCTACAGACATGTGGAGTGTGGGGGTCATTACCTACATGCTGTAAGTGCCCAGGAGCCTGGCTCCCAGTGAGAATAGGGCCCATTGTTTTAGTCTGGGATCCTTAGAAGCAGTGAAAATTTGAGTGCAGAGTCATTTATTCGAGAAGTGTTCCCAGGAAACACCAACAGAGGAGTAGGGAAGTGAGAGGGGAGAAGACACCAGTAAAGCATGAGTTATTGAACCACTTACCATTGTGGGCAATTGGAGTTTAATCCTGTGGGAGAAGTCTGGGATCCAT
Organism: Proteles cristata cristata; assembly: GCA_017311185.1. Lineage (NCBI taxonomy): Eukaryota > Metazoa > Chordata > Mammalia > Carnivora > Hyaenidae > Proteles > Proteles cristata. The sequence continues at coordinate 1,181,404 of JAESUZ010005544.1, forward strand.
CATGGAACAGCCCCTCACAGTTATTCCATCGGAGGGGGGAGGGAGTAAGGGTGTTTATACCAACTCTTACCAGTTATTGCTTGTGAACTGGTCCTGAGACCATTGGTTCCTTGAAACTTCTGGGTGGATAAAGCAGCTTCTACCAGAGAGAAAACTCTCCAGCAAGGAAATGCATTTGCTACGGTACAAGTGGGGCTGGAGTACACCAGAGTGGTGAGGAGAGGGAATGGACAGCGCAGAACACTTCTGCTGCATCATCTAACCTTGTCCCTCCTGCCCTGTGCTCCCTGTTTTCTATGGACTGAGGAAGCAGAGTTAGGATGGACTGAGAAGAGATATATGTACAAAGACTAAGAATCCTTGTCTGTGAATTCCCTTGGCCATTTCCTCAAAGGTCCAATCAAGTCACGCTTTGTTCCCAGACTTGTCATTATGGTATAATTGCTACCTTGTGTCCCCACACTTTGTATGTGTGTACTGTACCAGGTGGGAGAAATCTGAGGCCCGATGCCAGCCAGTTAAAGTGTCCTATGTCTCTATCCTAACTCTAGAGGGGCCTAATGAAGCCAATTTTCCTTTGGTCCCTGAGTCCTGGGGTAGTATTTAAACCAGCCAGGCTGTCTCAGAGACACACGAGGGTAGTTTTAAATTAAGTCAATATGTACTTCATAAATAGACATATTGGATTGGGTCTCAATTTACTCTTCACTTCAGTCTAAGGGGAAAATAGGTAAGTATGAATGGGGATATACTCAAACACTCTTCATGCCTCTAAATTTTTAGTCCCACCACTTCCCCCACAACAGAGCACACCAGACTATCTCCATTGATAAGTATTGAGGGTACTTTTCTATTGAATTCTGGTTAGAGCTGCTTGTGCCTTGTAAGACCTCAATCCTGTCATTGCATGTTGGCAGATATGGCTTATACATACTGACAGTCCTTTCTTTCCTCTGTAGACTCAGTGGTTTATCCCCATTTCTAGGGGAAACAGATGCAGAGACCATGAATTTTATTGTGAACTGTAGCTGGGATTTTGATGCTGACACCTTTGAAGGGCTGTCGGAGGAGGCCAAGGACTTTGTTTCCCGTCTGCTGGTCAAAGAGAAGAGGTACCATTTACTGCTTGTAATTCATAGACCATTCTGATGGTAACCATCCACCTAGGTGCTATGAAGACCAGGCTGGTGCTGTGCTTTCTCTGGACCAGTTCTGTCCAAGATTTCTTAGTCTGCTATGTCTTTGGAACAAAAAAGCTAGCAGGGAAAGAGATGAAGGAAATTAAAAAATAAACAACAAGGAGCATAAGATCTAGATAGAGTTTTAGAGAGGACCACATATATAAATTAGTCCTTAGTAAGTTATCAAGTTATCATTTTAATAGGTTAATGTTGAAAAAACATTGAGATATGCAGATGTTATTCCCCAGAATAAAAGCAAGAAAACCTCATTTGTTGATAATGAAAACCTACTTAGTTTTCAGCAGGCATATCAAAGTCATGGGTGGAACCATGGAGTTTTCTGATACTCAGAGACTCAGATATGAAGAAATAATGGCAAATGACCCTAGGTAAGGCCCAAGAGTCTGGGCTCTGAGACAGCCCATAGTTCCCTGGCTTTGACTATTTTGTTCTTCTGAATTGTGAAAAGTTATGAGAGGTAAAATATTTCTAATTCAGATGAACAAAACTGACATTATTCTCTGGAAGGAGAGACAAGCTTCTTTCAAGGCTCATGTTCTTTTTCTTCTTAAGAGCAATTCCAGGCCCAGCTGGCCTTCCTACTTCCTGCCTCAATTTCCCAGCTCTTTCTGGAGGAGGTGATTAAACACTGTGATACATTCCCTCTGTAGAGGGCAGGGAACATTTTTGCTGATGAGTTTCTTTTACTTTTAAGGAGGGGAATTTTAGACATAAGGAGTTCCTTTTTAGTATGTGGCATGAATCTGCCTGAATGATTAATTGGTTCCACTGACTCACGCTTCCTACCCAGCTGAACCAACTTCTGGACAACCAGAAAAGGCAACCCTAACTAAAAGTTTCAACTTCTGTTTGATTTCATAGCTGCAGAATGAGTGCTACACAGTGCCTGAAACATGAGTGGTTGAATAATTTGCCTGCCAAAGCTTCAAAATCCAAAGTTCGTCTCAAATCCCAATTATTACTGCAGAAATACATGGCTCAGAGGAAATGGAAGGTATCTTTTATTTTCCTTAAACAAAAGTAGCATTTGTCTTTTTAATGTGTCCTTTGAAAGAAGTGTAGCCAAGTTTTCACTTACATTTTCATTCTAAATAGATTATTTGGGAGGAAAAAAAGTGTCTTATGTCAAAAGCTGTGATCTTGATTAAAGAATGTCACAGGCCAAAACCAACTGGTATAAAAGTGGCATTTAGTTCATACTTATGTGGACACTTGAAAGGACAGAATGAAGTTTGAGCATATGTTCTCAGTGACAGTAGTAGGGAAGTGCTTGGAACTTACTGCTTGCAGCTTGAGATCTGATTCCTCCACATTTCAGCAAAAGGGGCTAGGAAAGCCCTATTGGTTTTAAAAGCTTCATCATTTTGTTTACAACAGAATCCTTTGGTACCATGGACATAAAAAAAAATTGCACTTCAGGAAAGTAGCTTTCCAACATTTTGATATCAACTCAGATCCTTGCTTAAAAAACAAAAATAAGGGGCGCCTGGGTGGCTTAGTCGGTTAAGCGTCCGACTTTCGCTTGGGTCATGATCTTGCGGTTCGTGGGTTCGAGCCTCGCGTCGGGCTCTGTGCTGACTGCCAGCTCAGAGCCTGGAGCCTGTTTCAGTCTGTGACTCCCTCTCTCTCTGACCCTCCCCTGCTCACTCTTTCTCTCTCCTAGAAATAATAAATTAAAAAAATAAATAAATAAAAAATAAAAGCCTTTACCTAGAGAGCCAGTACATAAAAATATATATACATACACACACACATATGAAACATATGATCCCAGCCTTTGCTAAACTTAGTGAAATGCACTCTGATATTTTCTATTCTGTGGTATTTGGTTTCATTCAAAAGAGTGCAGTCATAACCCACTAATTTGACTTCATGACCCACTGGTGGATTGTGAATACAATGTGAAAAATTCCATTCCAAGGGGCTCCATTTTTCATGAGAAAAGGGCAAGATGACATATTTTCTTACTTCATAACTTGCTCCCAAATGCCCCAGAGTCATGGGCTGTTCTACTAGAATTTTGCCACAAACTTGTTTCCCCATTAGGTTCTCAGTTTTGAACAAACCCAAATGGCTAAACTTGCTTAAGTCCTTGTGTTATTTCTTCTTAAAACAATTGGTCTTAAAATATACTTTTTTTTCCTTTTTTTCTCTTTAACATCAAGAAACATTTCTACGTGGTGACTGCTGCCAACAGGCTAAGGAAATTTCCAACTTGTCCCTAATTCTCAACTTGGCTGCTTCCATGGGTCCCAGAAGTTATGGACTGGTGGTGAAGTGATGACTCAAGATTTTTTTTCTTAAACAGTTTATTGTCAAGTTGGTTTCCATATAACACCCAGTGCTCATCCCAACAAGTGCCCTCCTCCATGCCCATCACCTTTCTTCCCCTCTCCTCCACCCCCATCAGCCCTGTTTGTTCTCAGCATTCAAGAGTCTCTCATGGTTTGCCTCCCTCCCTCTCTGCAACTATTTTTCCCCTTCTTCTTCCCCATGGTCCTCCATTAAGTTTCTCCTAATCCACCTATACGTGCAAATATATGGTATCTGTCCTTCTCTGCCTGACTTATTTCGCTCTCAAGATTTTTAATAATCCAGTCTTGTGATGATATCAATTCCTTTATTTTGTAAAGAAAGCATATGGCTGTTGCCTTCCTTGTAGGTGAAAAGTGGCTGTAGGGAAAGTGACCCACAGAGCTTTTTTTTCTGTCTTATAGGATCATAGTAAGTTGAAATGCTGTGTTTACTTCTCAAGTACACCTACTTTTGGTGATAAATGTAGGCATGCTTTAGGTAGGTAGGAAAGCTTCCATTTTGTATATGTCAAATTTAAAGTCTAAGCTTACTCTGATTAAAGAACTCAGTAGACTTACACAGAGGTATGTTATGCAGCATTAATCTCCTCCTCCAGTACAAAGAATTCCTAGAATTTTGATTTGCTCAAGTATGAGCTGACATTTTGTTGTACTACCCTGCTCTAGTGGAAAGCAATGTGGATTTAGGGGTAGTGATCCTCAAATTTGTTTTAACTTGTGCTCTTTTGAGAATCAAACCATGCATCCTTTAATATTCTTTGAAACTTCAAAATATACCACCTGTCATGGATAAATCAGAACACTGGTCATTTTGAATACGCTATTAAATCCATACACACCTCTACCCTCTCCTAAGTGGTCCTATTCTGGCATTAGTAGTCTTGTTTCTAATCTCCCTTCCATTATGAATTTATGGTCTAGGAAGTCTGGACACTGATTTGCAATATGTAAAAGAGAAGTAAGAGTGTAAAAATGGTTTTTAGCCTTCTGAGAGAAACACAGAATGATACTCATGAGACAATAAACTATTGTACTGCTTTATGGATAATACCATTTTCAATGCTGTCATTTAACTAACTTATAAAATAATTAATAAGAAGTACTCTATTATTTGAAAGTAAAGAATGCCTTTAATTTCCTTGCTTGTAACCTGATTTTTGTGCTATTCCCACGAACTTCTCAAGTCAGCAGTTGTTTAAGTTCTAGAACACTTGAACAAGTGGACAGAGATTTATGCAAAATGTTTACTGTAGTACTATTGCTAATGTCTGTGTGAAAACAATCTCATATGCCTATCAGTATGGATTTAGTTGAATAAATTTTGCCACATCCATACAGGGAAGTAATTTGTGGCTGTTAAACATAGATCTAGATGTACTGACAGCCATCTTTCTATTACAGGAAAATTATAGGATAGACAGATAGATATAGATAGATGCATCATCCCATTTGCGGAGAGACATGCATTAAAAATTTTTTTAATGTGTATTTATTTTGGAGAGAGACAGAGTGCAAGCGGGAAAGAGGCAGAGAGAGAGGGAGACACAGAATCTGAAGCAGGCTCCCGGCTCTGAGCTGTCACCACAGAGCCCAACTCGGGGCTGAATTGCAAAATCATGACCCAAGCCTAAGTTGGACTCTTAACCGAGCCACTCAGGTGCCCCTAAAATTTTCTAGGGGAATCTCCACTTTTCACTTCACAACTTTCTGAATAATTTGAATTTTTATTTTTACAATGAGCATGTATTGCTTTTATAAAAATTAGCAATGCAATGTCAAGTGTGGACTTTGGTTTAACACTGATTTGAGCTAACAATAAAAAGATATTTTTGAGACATCCAGAGAAATAAAATTCTAAATTTCATATTTAATACATAATATTTCTATTAATTTTGTGAGGTATGATAATGGCAATGTGGTTATAATGCAGGTTAAATGATTTCAGGAAAAAACTAGATACAGTTAAGCAAGTGTGGCAAAAGTCTTTGTTAACTATTGGGTCTGAATGATCTGTTGGGTTTCATTATACTGGTCTCTTTACTATTCTATACATTTGAAAATTTTCATTATACTATTCTCCTTACTGTTCTATACATTTGATAAAAAGTTTTAAAATCAGTTAAATAAACACAATGAGAAGGTGTTAAAGAATGGAGCTTCTTTGGTTATGATGCCAGAAGAGTAGGATGACCCTAAGCTTACCTTCTCCTTTGAACACAGCTATATAAATATCAAATCATTCTGAATACCCAAGAAATCAATCTGAAGACGGAGAGAACAAAGCTGCACATCTACAAGCAGAAAATCACCCACCTTGTGGAAGGCAGGAACTGTGAGTTGATTTGGGAGTGAAAAGAGCTATGAGCCTGTGAATGGGAGGGAACCCTGACTGTGCAGGGGTGTGTGTGTGTGTGTGTGTGTGTGTGTGTGTGTGTGAGAGAGAGAGAGAGAGAGAGAGAGAGAGAACACATGGGCAGGGATTACACAGGAAAAACTCTTCTTCAAAGTCAATGATAGGGAAAAAGGAGATGGTTTGTTTAAATACTGTAAGTTTTTTTTATAAAAGTGAAGCACAGAGTCTGAAGTTTCAGAGGTCAGCGCCATGGCCAGGGTTATACCTGGCAGTGTTCCAGTCGGGGAGCAGGGAGGACACCAAGCAGTGGGCAGCATGGTCTGAGGATCACCTTGGTTTCATGGGGAGAGAGTTCCCTTGCTTGGAGTGCCTTTTGGGAGACGTGATACACGGCTTCTCCAGGGGCAAAATATCCTGCTGGGGTTTGAGCCACCCCATTCCCCAGCATAGGAACAAAGATGCGGATTGAGGGCAGTAAACTTTAGTGCTGGCTTTGTGCTGTGATTTACCAAACTCCTAACTGCTGCGTGGTTGCATGGCCATTTTCTGGGACAAGCTGTCACCAGCCACAGTGCAGTGAGACCCTCCTCCAGAGGATGACAGCAGGTCTGCACCATGGAGGTCTCTGAAATGTAAAGTTTTGAAACACAGCCATGTTTGAGATAAAACACAGGAGGGCTGTGCTGCCTGGCAAGCAGACAGCTTGGACACTGGGGTGACTGAGATCTTATGACACAGGAGGGGTGACTGCTTGTCTGAGAGCTTCCTGAAGGCATGAGCTTCCCACTCCAGAAATGAGAGTGGAGCAAAGCCATTTTCACCGCCTGCCCTCCAGCACTGACAGACCTCAGTGAGCTAAATAGTGCCACCAAGTGGAGACTAGAGCCGCTACACCAAGCCCTGCAGATGCATCTCCACTAGGGCAAGTTGCCCTGAGAATAAGCCCAATAGGCCCTTCACCCAAGAGACCAGCACAAACCTCTGAGGCAAACTGAGTCTACTGATCAAAGTACTACAAAGCTTTAGTTCTAGGGGGAAATAGGATCTAGCTTCCTTTTTACTTATTTACTTTTATTTTTAAAGTTATTTATTCTTTAATATGTTTTTAAAAAGTATATATTTTAAATATATATTACTAAATTATAAGTATATTTATAGATGTAAAACGTATATTTAAAAATATATTTTAAAAAATTTTAATGAAAACATTTCTTAATGTTTATTTATTCTTGAGAGAGAGAGAGAGAGCATGAGTGAGGGAGGGGCAGAGAGAGAGAGGGAGACACAGAATTTGAAGCAGCCTCCAGGTTCCAAGCAATCAGCACAGAGCCCGACGCTGGGCTTGAACTCACAAACCATGAGATAATGACCTAAGCAGAAGTTGGGTTCTTAATCGACTGAGCCATCAAGGAACCCCCAAAATTTAAAAATTTTTATTCATCTTTATGAATATAAGTATATATACTTTTTTAACTATTTTTTGGAGTTAGCTTCCTTTAACAAGCAGACCAAAATACACATAGGATTTTTTTTCCCCAGGACAAAATGACAGGATGAAGGAATTCACTCCAAAAGAAAGAAGTAGAAATTACAACCAGAGATTTAATCAGTATAGATGTATTGAACTAAATATCTTAAACTTAAAACAACAATTATAAGGACACTACCTGGGCTTGATAAAAAAAGCATAGAAGACACCAGAGAATCCCTTACTGCAGGGATAAAAGAACTCAAATCTAGTGGGTCAAAATTTAAAATGCTATAACCGAGATGCAAACCTAAATAGATGCCAAAACAAGGGTGGATGAAGCAGAGGAACGAATCAGTAATATAAAGATAAAATTATGGGGGGAAAAAAGGCTGGAAATAAAAGGGAAACAAACGTAATGGATCACAAAGGTAGACTTAAGGAACTCAGCAACTTTTTTTCCCCCATAATTAGTATTACTTTACTATTGTTTTATTTATTGGTTTCAGAATAGACTTTAGTGACTCATTACTTACGTATAATAACACCCGGTGCTTGTCACAAGTGCCCTACTTAATTCCCATCACCCATTTAGCCCATCCCCCCAACTTCAGCAATTACTTAAAATGTAGTAAGATTCATATCATAGGAATACCAGAAGAGGAAAAGCAGGAAAAAGGGGCAGGTTTTTTTGAGCAAATTTTAGCTGAAAACTTCCTTATTCTGGGGAGGGTTACAGACATTTAAATCCAAGAAACGCAGAGAATTCCAATTAAATTCGACAAAAACCAGCCATCACCTAGATATATCATAGTGAAATTCACAAAATACACAGATAAGGAAAAAATCCTGAAAGCAGCTGGGGAAAAAAATCCTTAACCTACAAGGGAAGACAGATCAGATTTGCAGCAGATCTGTCCTTAGAAACTTGACAGGCCAGAATATATTCAACATAATGAATGGGGAAAATATGCAGCCAAATATACCCAGCAAGGCTGTCATTCAGTGTGGAAGAAGAAAGTTTCCCAGACAAAAATGAAAGGAGTTCACTAAACCAGCCCTGCAGGAAATACTAAAGGAGACTTTTTTTTAATGTTTATTTTTGAGAGAAATAGAGTGGGAGGGGCAGAGAGAGAGGGGGACAGAGGATCTGAAGTGGGCTCTATGCTGGCAGCAGAGAGGCTGATGCAGGGCTTGATATCATGAACTGTGAGAACATAAACTGAGCTGAAGTTGGAAACTTAACTGAGCCACCCAGGCACCCCAAAGGGGATTATTTGCATGGGAACAAAATACTAGAAAGGAATAGAGAACATCACCATAAACACCAGCATTACAGGTAATAGATGGCACTAAATTCATATCTTTCAATAATTGCTCTGAATGTAAATGAACTTAATGCTTCAATCAAAAGACACAGGGTATCAGAATGGATAATAAAACAAGACCCATATATATGCTGCTTACAAGAGACTCATTTTAGACCTGAGGATACCTGCAGATTGAAAGTAAGGGGATGGAGAACCATCATGCTAATGGTCATCAAAAGAAAGCTAGAGTAGCCATACTTATATCAGACAAACTAGATTTTAAACCAAAGACTGTAACAAGAGATAAAGAAAGGCATTATATTATAATTAAGGGATCTATCCATCAGAAGACCTAGCAATTGTAAATATTTATATCAGCTTGGAGTGTACAGATATACAAATCAATTAATCACAAAGAAACTCATTAATAATAATAGAATAATAGTAGGGAACTTGAACACACACTTATAGAAATGGACAGATCATGTAAACAGATCATGTAAAAATCAAGAAAAATCACCAAGAAAACAAAGGCTTTGAATGATATCCTGGATGAGTTTAACAGATATATTCAGAACATTTTATCCAAAAGCAACAGAATACACATTCTTTTTGAATGCACATGGAACATTCTCCAGAATAAATCACATACTGGGTCACAAATCAGCCCTAAGTACAAAAAAACTGAGATCATATGATGCATATTTTCCAATCACAATGCTTAAGTCAAACACAAGAAAAATTTGGAAAGACCAGATACATGGAAGTTAAAGAAGATCCTACTAATGAACGAGTGGGTTAACCAGGAAATTAAAGAAATTAAAAAGTATATGGAAACAAATGAAAATGAAAATATGTTGGGGTGCAACAAAGACAGTCCCAAGACGGAAGAATATTGCAATATAGGCCTAGCTCAAGAAGCAAAAAAAGTCTCAAATACATAATCTGATTGTTCCTTTACATCTAAAGGAACCAGAAAAGTAACAGCAAATAAAGCATAAAGCCAGAAGAGGGGAAATAATAAAGATTAAAGCAGAAATAAATGATATAGAAACAAAGAAACAAAATAATAGAACAGATGGATAAAACTAAGAGCTCTTTCTTGGAAAGAATTAATGAAATTGATAAACCACTCTCCAGACTTATCAAAAAGAAAAGAGAAAGGACCCAATAAAATCACAAATGAAAGAGGAGAGATCACAACTAATATCACAGCAATACAAATAATCACAAGAATATTATGAAATAATATATGCCAGCAAACTGGGCAATCTAGAAGAAATGGACATATTCCTAAAAACAATACAAATAACCAAACCTGAAGCAATAGAAATAGAAAACATGAACAACTCATAACCAGCAAAGAAATTGAATCAGCAATCAAAAATCTCCCAACAAACAAGTGTCTAGGGCCAGATGGATTCCTAGAGGAATTCTACCAGACATTTATGAAGAGTTGATACTTATTCTTTTCAAATTGTTCCATAAAAAGACATGGAAGGAAAACTTCCAAATGCCTTCTATGAGACCAACATTATCTTGATTCTAAAAAAAAAGAACCCCTCCCCTAAAAAGGAGAATTACAGGCCAATATCCCTAATGAACATGGATCCAAAAATTCTCAGCAAGATACTAGGAAACTGAATCCAACAGTACGTTAAAATAATTGTTCACCAAGATCAAGTGAGATTTATTCCTGGGCTGCAGGGATGGTTCAATATTTGCAAATCGATACACCACATTCATAAAAGAAAGGATAAGAACCATATGATTCTCTCAATAGATGCAGAAAAAGCATTTGAAAAAATACACATCCATTCTTTCTTTTAACTTAAAAAAATTTTTTTTACATTTATTTATTTTTGAGAGACAGAGTGAGACAGAACATGGGCAGGGGAGGGGCAGAGAAAGAAGGAGGCACAGAATTTGAAGCAGACTCCAGTCTCTGAGCAAGTGTTCAGCAAAGAGCCTGACACAGGGCTCAAAGCCCACAAACTGAGATCATGACCTGAGCTGAAGTCAGACACTTCATCATGATTCCAGACTTCAAGCTATCCTACAAAGCTGTAGTCATCAAGACAGTATGGTACTGGTACAAAAAGACATAGGTCAATGGAGTAGAATAAAAAACCCAGAAATGGACCCATAACTATATGATCAACTCAACTTCATTCAACAAAGCAGGAAAGAAGACATCCAATGGAAAAAAGACAGTCTCTTCAACAAATGGTGTTAGCAAACCTGGACAGCAACTGCAGAAGAATGAAACTGGACCACTTTCTCACACCATACACAAAAATAAGTCCAAAATGGATGAAAGCCCTAAAATGTGAGACAGGAAACAATCAAAATCCTAGATGGAGAACACAGACAGCAACCTCTTTAACCTTAGCTCTAACTTCTAGACGTATCACCAGGATCAGGGGAAACAAAGGCAAACATGAACTATTGGGACTTCATCAAGGTTAAATCTGCACAGCAAAGGAATCAGTCAATGAAACTAAAAGGCAGCCTATGGAATGGAAGAAGATATTTGCAAATGACACATCTGATAAAAGGTTATTATCCAAAATCTATAAAGAACTTACCAAACTCATAACCCCAAAAAACAAATTTAAGAAATGAGAAGACAGGTATTTTTCAAAGAAGACATGAAAAGATGCTCAGTGTAACTCATCATCAGGGAAATACAAATCAAAACCATGAGATATCCCCTCACACCTTTCAGAATGGCTAAAATTAGCAACACAAGAAACAACAGGTATTGGTGTGGATTCAGAGAAACAGGAACCCTCTTGCATTGTTGGTGGAATGCAAACTGGTGCAGTCACTCTGAAGAACAGTATGGAGTTTCCTCAAAAAGTTAAAAATCGAACTACCCTATAATCCAGCAACTGCATTAGGTCAAATGCAATCCAGTCATTGCATTATGAGGTATTTACCCATAGGATAATAAAATACAGACTTGAAGGGGTACATGCACCTCAATGTTCACAGCAGCATTATCAACAATAGGCAAACTACGGAGAGAGCCCCAATGTCCATCAACTGATGAATGGATAAAGAAGAGGTGGTGGGAGTGCCTGGGTGGCTCAGTAGGATAAACGTCTGACTTTGGCTCAGGTCATGATCTCAGTCAATGGGTTCGAGCCCCATGTCGGGCTCTGTGCTGACAGCTCAGAGCCTGGAGTCTGCTTCAGATCCTGTCTCCCTCTCTCTCTGCCCCTCCCCAGCTTGCTCTTTGTCTCTCTCAAAATAAAATAAAGACATAAAAAAAATGTGGTATATCTATACCACAGACTACTATATCTTAAAAAGGAAGGAAATTCTGGCATATGCTATGAGAATGAACCTCAAGGACATAATTTTAAGTGAAATATGCCACTCACAAAAAGACAAATACTCTTGATTCCATGTATATGAGGTACCAACCTAGCGTAGCCAAATTCAGATATAAACATATGGTAATTGCCAGGGAAGCAATTAGGAGAGGAAGGAATAAGTTGTTTAATGGGTGTAATCAGCCACACAAGATGAAGAGAGCTCTGAAGATTGGTTGCTAACAGTGTGAATGTACTTAACACTACTGAACAATATTTTTAAAAATGGTTAAGAAGGTAAATTTTATGTTAGGTGCATTTTACAATTAAAAAACAAAAAAAAGTGAATGTGCCTAAGTTGATTTGGTGATGGATAGACTGCTTTTCACCCAAAGCCAGAAATCTAAATCTTGGCACCAAATAAAACAAATTATATACTTTCTTAAAATAAACGAAGAAAAGACTCACTCATTTTAGATGAAATAACGAGCTACTATTTAGTGAACGCCTTCTAAGTACTATGCATTTCTATAAAAAGAAATATTACCTTTAATTCTTATAAGGCAGACACTATCTCTATTTTATAAATGAGGAAACTGAAGCTCTTATAACCTTCAGTACATCTGACTTGTTAATATGCTGTTAATGTGTAATTCATTACAGAAGACCCTTATATGTGAATTTCTCTCTATGTTCTAACATTTGCTAAATACTTACTTATACCAGGTACTGTGCTAAATGTTTTATGTGTATCAACTCAGATACACCTGCAAATTATTCTATGAAGTAGACACCATTCTTTGTCCTACTTATAGATGAGGCATGAAGAAGTTAATTAATTTTCTCAAGGTTCCATAGGTAGTAAGTGGCTGAGCAGGATCTTAAACTGAGAGTCTGATTCAAGAGTTTGTGGTCTACCGAGCATTATGGTTCAGCATATGGCTTTTTTCTGCTAGAGTAGATAGCTTTTGAAATAGCAATGACTCCCACAAACTAATGACAAGGGCAACCTGAATGCATATAAAAATAGCATTTATTAACTTAGGTTGTACCATTTACTGATTTAGTCAAACCAAGAAACTTACACAAAAACCCTAAGTAAAATCCCTAAGACCTCCATTTAGATCTGAATTTTATATTCTCGATAGGTCAGAAGACGGTCTTTTGCTTAAAACAAAAGACTAAAATGGCTCCATTTTGAAGGAATGCAGACCTGTGGGGAGCCAAAGTCATGCCAACCAGGCACTGTGACCGACCTAATGAATTTGTTGCCCATGTCACTGGCCAGCTTGCTGCCAAGAACTCAGCCCCAGCACTGGCTTCTTTGATATTAAGGCAATAGTCTTTGGATCCTTGTTATAAAAGTTCAAACAAAATTCCAAAGCCCTCACATCTTCGTTGCAGATGAACTATCAGTTTGCAGCCTATGGCAGTCTGGAAGCTGAAATCACTCTGCTGTAACCTTTTGTGCTTTGGCAGCATTTTCCAAAATCTTCCTTTTCCACTCTTCATAATCCTGTGTCAGATCTTCATCTTTTTGTAGTTTATGTGATCTGTCTATTGCCTTCTCTGTTTCTATGAAAGAAAATTTTCAAGTGTTTGAAAATTCTTAGAAGAAAAAAGTAAACTTGTTTCAAAGATCTTATTAAGTAAAAATATGGAATATAATGCTGAAAAGTGGAATGAGCAGCTAACACATTAGGTTTTTGCTTATACTCCAAGCACTCCACATCTTTAAAATAGTTAACATTTATCAAACACTTAGCTTGTGCTTCAAGGCACTAAACCAAGCACTTCAATGACATTATCTCATTCAACCCTCACCACAATTCTATGAAGTGGGTGCTAATATTAACCACAACAGAAGAAAATTGAGGCTTACAGAAATTAAGTGACTTTTCTAAAGTTCTAGAGCCAGTGGGTGTTAAAGTAGAATTTGAACCTAAGCAGTTTGGCTTCAGATAGGTTCTTACACAACATTTCGATTGACTTCTTTAAATGACTGCCTGGAAAAAAGTGGTCTTATCAAATAAATAATTGTTAGGATTTATTTAAAATATGACTCATCAGGCAAGCAGCTAAAGCAGCATAGGACTATTCACTGCATTAAACTTACTATACACTAATCCCACTGTACTAATTTCAAAGTTTGTCTAATGTTAATACAACTTACCCTTTGCTGGAGGTTCAACCACTGTCTTCTTTTTTTTCTGTGGTGGAGTAGTTGAATCTCCAGCCTCTCCTTTAAGGGAAAAAAACATGTGTTAGTAGGGTTAAATTTCCTCTTATTCTCAATTTTAGTAGTTGGGCACATTTTGGATCACAAATAAAAATTAGACACTTTTTTTTTTTAATTTATTTCTAGGAGAGAGAGAGAGAGACAGCGTGAGCAGGGGTCAGAGAGAGAGGGAGTCACAGACTGAAACAGGCTCCAGGCTCTGAGCCGGCAGTCAGCACAGAGCCCGACGCGGGGCTGGAAAAGTCGGACGCTTAACCCACTAAGCCACCCAGGTGCCCCAAAATTAGACACTTTGACCAAATACTATGATAAGGAGAAGGCAAGTGATCTTGCCCTCTTCTTTTCTTTGGTTTCTCTTGTCAGACTTGAGCATTTTTTCTATTCTAGCTTATGTATATGGAGGCTGACATTTAACACTGGAGCATGTTAATAGAGAATCTCTTTTAAGGCATGGTGTCATATAATCAGTTGTTTTATTTACTTATTTATTTTTCTTAAACAGTTTATTGTCAGGTTGGTTTCCATATAACACCCAGTGCTCATGCCCACAAGTGCCCTCTTCCATGTCCATCACCTCCTTCCCTTTTTCCCCACCCCCATCACCTCTCAATTTGTTCTCAGCATTCAAGAGTCTCTCATGCTTTGCCTCCCTCCCTCTCCCCAACTATTTTTCCTTCTTCTCCCCCATGATCCTCCATTAAGTTCCTCCTCATCCATCTATACGTGCATGATATCTGTCATTCTCTGCCATAATCAGTTTTAAAGGTTATTAAGCTACTTTATTTGAAAAAAAAAAAAAAAATCCTCACTAAAAACTTACCTGGTCCACATTAAATACAGAATTCAGAAAGCAGCCATTTTGCAAGTTTGAAAATATTAGGCTTTTACCAGCAGGTTTACATTTTCAAGTAACACATTCTTGAAATATGGAATGAATACTCACTGTCAGCCTGCTGCCCAATCTTCTCTAATTGTTTACATAGTCGATCAAATATGGTTTTTTTTACACCAGATGTGGCTACCATTTTAGTTTTATCCACCTTTAACTTTAGAATCCTATAAAAGAATTTAATAAATTATTTTTAAGATCTATACAGCTATCTCTCTGGCCAACCATATTATCAACTTATTTCCTTTCCACTCATGCTTTATGTTTAGTTTTCTCATTCTTCCAAACATGTATTATTAGCTATAATCATGTAAATTTGCCTTTTAAGACTACTTATTTGTTTATTGGACTAACAGTTAAAATATAATGGGATTGTTATGTAATAGAGGTACACAGAAGACATTCATCTAGTGCTTCATGCCTTGAAGAACTCTCAGTAATCTCAGATGTTACTAATTTGCTAAATGACAATCATAGCATTTTTAAGTGTTCAACTCACTTTAACCCATGATATTTATGTTTATACTACAGGAATGTAAACCACTTTCATCTCTCAAAGTCCCTCCTAATTACCAGTCCACAACAACTACTAATGAAATACACAAAACAGACTTTAGGGTAACAAATCTAGTCAAACCTTTGTTTGCTCTGTGTAATTTGGTTTCAAAAGTGGGGTTACTTGTCACTACTGTTTTTTGCAACAGCAGCCATACTCCTTCTCCACATACACATATCTTTGTTGAATCAAAGGGACATTTTCTGTGAATGCCAATTAATCGTCCTAGGTGTGTAGCTAATAGAACTAAACAACCAAAATTAGAGGCTGGGTTGTAAGAAACCCAGTCTTTACGGGACAACTATATTTTGTTTTGTAAGGAGTTTCCCAGCAAGATAAAATAAGACAACTTTAGACAAAGATAACAATTAGGAATATTTCCAAGGTACCATTTCAGTTAACCCCAAATTTTAAGATTCAGATATAAAAATTTATCATTGGTATTTTCTAAATTATTTGAAAAACAGCTGCAATTGGTACCTAAAAAAGATATGACTGGAATAATCACAAACTAGTTTTAATGACAGATTTCATCATTTATAAAAGGTAGATAGACCCTGGGTGCGCCTGGTTGGCTAAGTCAGAAGAGCATGGGACTCTTGGATCTTGAGATTTTGAGTTTGACCCGCATATTGGGGCTTAAAAGGCACACTTACTTGCATGCTGAAAGTAGTGCAGCAGTGGTGAAAAGTGGCCTGGATAAGTCGAGATCCAACCGCTGTGTTTGTGGAAGACTGGACTTGTAGCTAAGGGAAAGCAGTGTTTGAAGAATTATTTGTTAAAAAATTATTTCAAAGGGACTGAAAATGCATATCAGAACTTATTAGGCTATTTAAACGCATGAGCTATGCATTATGTCACCTTGCCATATTATTTTTTAAGACTGAAAATAACACATTGGGTAATTCTGCCTTATGTAACAGTATAAATTTTCAATTAAGGTTCTTTATGCTTCATACCTTTGCAGTATCTTTGAAGCCATGTTCACTGCCTCTGTACAGCTAAATTGTACAGCTAGATCTCTTATTCCAATATTTGAATTCAGGCCCAGTAAACACTCAAAAGATTTAAGACGGCTCTGATACATCTTCTTATTCAAGCCAGAAAGTTTAATTAAATAAACCTTTAAAAGAAAAAATGCATGAATCACAAAAATTATCATAATCATTCGATACTGGTGACCTTAAACATTTGTTTGGTAGATCACCTTTTCAAAATTAATTAATTCTGTGACAATAGACTATCTAAATATTTAGCTTCATTTAGTCAACTCAGTAATCATGTCAGGCAGAGGTAAGTACTGCTCTCAAGGAGCTCAACACTTTAGAAAGACAGTCATGCATAGGCACAGATGATTTTAAAAAACATAGTGTTACTACAGCCAACCTGTGAATAAAAAAACACAGGAAACACATATATGGTCACCTGTTTTTCAACAAAAGTGCCGATGTGCAATTTTCTGGTAAAAGGACAGAGGGACGTAGTGGGAAGGATGATTGTGTGGAGGAGGGAAGGGGAGAAGAGAGGGTAACTGGGAAACAGGAGGATCAACAACCAACTACACCTGGGAGAGTCAAGGAACGCTTCATGAAGGATGTAATAGCAAGGCAGCATCATGTAAGACCTTGCCAGAAAAAAATGCAGGTTAAAAAAAAAAGTGGTTGCTTTATAAAGTTGTAAGTCATTAAAGTCCATAATCTTAAGTAAATAGTGTAGCTTGAGGTTAGTGTTCAAGAGAGGCTGGAGAGTTTGACAGTAAGGGGAACCAAGCCATTGGGAACCAATGCCACCATTTTTTTTTAAATTTTTTTTTAATTTATTTCTAGGAGAGAGAAAGACAGCGTGAGCAGGGTTGGGTCAGAGAGAGAGGGAGTCACAGACTGAAACAGGCTCCAGGCTCTGAGCTGGCAGTCAGCACAGAGCCCGATGTGGGGCTCAAACCCACGAACCGCGAGATCATGACCCAAGCGATGGTCGGACGCTTAACCGACTAAGCCACCCAGGCGCCCCGCCAATGCCACCATTTAATGAATATATCATTATATGATATGTACTGTGTTAAGTGTGTTACATGCATATATGGCTTAATCCTCACAAAAATTCAGTGAAATGGATATTCTTATCCCCATTACATGAATGAGGAAACTGGAGGCTCACCAGTAACTGGTGGTATTGAGATTTGGTCTCAACATCTAACTCTTCCTGACTCCTAGCTTGTGCTCTCAACCACTGTGATACTGGAAAAACACACATTAGGTTTTAAAGCATGCATTTTAGGAGGATGCTAGCAGCTGCATGAAAGATGGTCTTAAGCAAAGAAAAAGGAAGCTAAGGAAACCAGATGGTAAAGAGTAAGGGGGCGCCTGGGTGGCTCAGTAGGTTAAGCATCCGACTTCAGCTCAGGGCATGATCTCGCAGTTTGTGGGTTCAAGCCCCGGGTCGGGCTCTGTGCTCACAGCTAGCTCAGAGCCTGGAGCCTGTTTCAGATTCTGTGTCTCCCTCTCTCTCTGACCCTCCCCTGCTCACGCTGTCTCTCTTTCTAAGAAATAAATAAAACATTAAAAAAAAAAAAAAGAGTAAAGGATATTTTCTCCAACTTGACAAAAATGGTCTTAAAGTTTATCTAGAATAATCTTACATAATAGCCAGGAAAATTCTGAAACAGAAGAGTTTAGAGTGTACTCTCTCCAGTCAGAAATTAAAACATATGGTTACGTTTCAGTGTTGCAGAGGATTATTTAGACATTTAATGGAACCTACTTACCCTGTCCAAGGGGCACTTCATACAGGAAGCTGCAAGATCCAGGCACATGACCGCATTGCTGGTTTCTGTGGTATGTGCGGACAGGCCATTGCAGTTCACCTGGGACAGTCGCAAGTACTCTTCTGCTTTCCTGGTTGTAAGGGCAACATGTTCACTAAAACTCTTTTCCAGAAGTTTGCCC